>ML675615.1:22063365-22403882 GCA_007922155.1 Mesoclemmys tuberculata | reverse complement strand
CTCCCCAGGCCACCAGAGGGGGGACAGTACAGCAGAAAGCAGAGGCAGAGAGGCCACACGGCGGTCTGCAGAGCAGTCCGGAAGCCAAGAGGAGCTACTATAGCTCTTCTCCACAGTCCAGATGGAGGTATAGCAATCCAGAGACGCGGTGGGAAAGCTAAGCAGGCTGTGGGACGCTTGACAGTCTGGGCAGTGCCGTATATCAGCGGTATAGTCTGCCTGGCTCTCTCTTTCCCTGTCTCTGACTTGCTATAAGATGAACAACGACTTGCACGTATTCCTGCAGAGGGGGTGCCTGGGTGGGGTTTGATGTGAACTTAGTGATGGCGATACTTGGTGATGGTATTCCTGCTGTGTGGTGCCGGATGGGTGGCTTTTATTTAGCACTTTATCTGTGGAAGTTTGAATGTATTGATCTGCCTGTTGGCATGGCCTCGACTAGGATATCTTGCTGAATAAAGGAATTTTTCATGCCTCTGATGGTTTTATTTTTTAAGCGTTGAGCAGCTTGCAGACAGGTTATACTGACACATAAGGAAAATAAAATGTTATTTGGTGTTAAAACATCACATCTCTATCACTTTTGGGCAGCAGTGAGCAAACCGAACAGAAACCAATACCTTATAACACAACATATATTTTATATACGACATGTAAAAATAATCTTTGTATTCAATTTAAATACCGCAAATCCAGTTTTGCTCCCCCTTTCTTTTTCCTGTGCTCTCTGTCTGCGAGGCAGATTTTCTCTGCTCTGTCTGATTTTCCCAGTCAGCAGCCATAGGCTGCTATGCCCTGAAGCATAAATTAAACCAGGAGTCAAACTAAAAAAGATGGGGCTACATGTGCTGCTATGGACTCTACTCTCAGAGGTTTTTCTGAAGAGACAGCCAAATGCCTTGTAAGATATCTATGATGACACTGGTATTCCTCAGCTAATATCAAGAACTTCAGAAGAATCCTACAGAAGAGTACCATTTTATTAGTATTTAATGTCATCCTGAGAAATCCAGTGGTACAGTAAAAAGGACCACAAGCTACTGCATTTTCAGCACTGTGCAAACTGTGAAAAGAGCAAGAAAAGCTATTGTAGAGATAACAATCTCAATTAACTTGCTGGACCCGTTGTACACGTCAGAAAGATGAATTCACACTGGAACAACTATAGAGGAGGACTCTCAGGACGGTCAGGGAAATGGAGAGTCTGTTTTACGAGAGGAGATTAAAAGAGCTTAGCTTCTTTAGCCTTGCAAAACGAAGACTGCGAGGGGATATATGATATATCAGAAGGATAAACACAAGAAGGAAAAAGAGCTTTTTAATCTAAAGAGCAATGGTGGAAGAAGAACAAATGAATGTAAACTGTCCAAGAATAAATTTAGAATGGCAATTAGAAGAATGTTTGTAACCATCAGAAGAGTGAGGGTCTAGAACAACCTCCCTATAGAATTAGAGGGGGTGAAAAACAAACTAACTAATTTTAAGATGCAGCTTTCTAAATTTATTAACAGGATTATATGAGGGGGTTACCTGTGATAGCAGGGGACTGGACTTGATGGCCCAAGAGTTTCCCTACAATCCTATGTCCTGTGTTCCTATGCCAGCTCTGGAAGTTACAATGTGGCTAATTCTATCCTGAACAATCCCTGGTCTTTGTGCTAAATTAATACAGCCATTGATAGGGTTTTAGGATTTATCTACACATAAAATGGAACCAAAATAACCAAACTTTTTTTAATTCATCCTTTAGTTATTTTCGTGTATGGACTCACTTATTTCAGATTTAATGTCCTATTTTCGCACAAATCAAGTTTATATTTTACTGACTTAAATTATATTGAAATAGGACCTCAATATCCAAAATAAGAGATTGCACAGGAAGACTGGCACTGAAATAACAAAAGGTGTGAAGTTAAATGAAACTGGCAATTCCAGTTTTAATGTAGACAAAGCCCAACAGTTTTATAAGGAAAGATAGAGCAATGGCATTGAGTCTGCTGTAATAGATTTGGGAAAAACCCACCAAATAACTGATTAATGATATCTAGAAACACAAAATCAACCACTGATTTTTCTGTCACATCTGTGCTTGTGTCCCTGCTTATCCACTGGCAGAAGAATACACCACATGTTATTTATCTTGTGGATTGGAAGAGGATCCACTAGAGAGACAACGTGAACAGCTCAATAATGAAGCAACATGCTTGCCTTCAGCCAGGTCTCCATCTCTAATTTCTGTGCATTCTTCCTAACCCCCCTTCTCTGACCCCCAGTTTTAATTTCACAGTTGATTTTAGTTAAACTCCTCTTAGAGTTACAGGTTCAATGAGGTTACTGACCTGGCCAATTTAATCACCGCTCTGATGAATGGCTTGATTCTGGAATAACAAATACAAACAGAGAAAAGGTTCCTTGTCACAAGAATTCCTTTCTGTTGTGGTGTGAATAGTGGGCCATTGGCCGTTCCAGATTGAAAGGCGACAGCCACCTGTGTCAGGTGTGTTTATAATTCACATTGACTGCAGCTCACCAATATTTGCATGATGGATAACATTAGAGAAAGGTGCATTTAGTCAATAATTTATTTCTGAAACAGAGAATAGAAATGAAAGGCAGTTTGTTCTTTCAGAGACAGCTTTTTTTTTCCCAGCGTGATTAGCCAGCTGCCAATTCTTTGTGGCATCTATTTAATGCACCAACAGTCCTAGAACTTTATTTACTTTTCTAACATTCCTCCTGCTCCATAAAGCTCTGCTCATTGATAGATAGATTTATTGGGCCAAACTCATCCCTTCTGCAACTCTATTGACTTCTCTGGCATTATTTTAGGTATGTATTTGGCCCATTGAGCTCAACTTTAATTCTCCATGTTGTAAGATTTTAAGATCCACTCAGCTCAATACAATACAATTTATGGCTTGTCTACACAGAACAGCAATGCAGACCATGGGGGGGAAGGGATTTCTAAAGCACACTAACATGTTGCATGTTAATTGCTCCGTGTAGATCCTGCTGGTACAAATTAAAAGGTCCCTAATGAACTTTCACCTAGTGCTGTGCGTGGTTTACAAATCTGGCTGTATTGAATGTTTGTTCCAGCCAGGACTTTCATGGCAAAAACTGTCCCATGTCGTGGTTTTCACAGGCTTCATAACCCCGGCTAGCCTGCTACAGACTCCTCCATGAATTTTTACAACTTTGGTTCCGTATATGGCCAGCGTACTCCACTACATGGTTGAGTACGAATAACGTTAGTTTAAATATTACTCAAATGTATGAGATTGCTTATCTTGTAAAATAAAGGCTAGCTGTCTTTTCTCATAATTTCCCACAACACATCAAATTGACAAAACTACTGTGGGCCATACCTTTTTTTTTTTTTTTTAACTAAAAGGATCACTTTGGCATGTTTGCCTTGCCCATGACAAACAGCCAGCCTTAATGATCATTATAACAGGCCACAGGAGACTCTTCCCCATGAGGGTGTTCTGCAAAGCTCAGCTGGTCTCCACAGCACCATCCCCAGACCTGCAGAGGGCTTGCACTGACTGAGGAATCCACACGAAGGAGGGGTGCCTGGGCCAGAAATGGAAGAGCCAGGCCAGAATTAGGGAGACGGCATTAACCTCTGCTTGGAGCTACCTCCATGATAGGAAATCCCCCAAAAGGAATTCACAGCTGCTATAGGCAGAGAAAGCAATGGCAACATGGTTTTATTGGGGCTGCCAAGGAAAACTGTAGGGGACGCACAGGGCCAGTGCAGAGGCACATGGGCTTCCGCTCAGAGGGCCCCCTGTCCTTTTACCAGTGATGGCCTGTGGGAATTTACAGAGTGTAACACTTAGTCCCCATTCCCTGAAGGAAAACTTCTGGGAAAGTTTGGGATCCACATCTGAACTTGTCTACCTCTCCCACTGGTCAGACCTAAACCCTCGATACTAACATCCCCACAGCCTGGATAAATTTGAATCCTCTGGCAGCTGGGGAACACACCTTACTGAAATGTAAATACTGATCAAATTCAGTCCTCACTTACCCCCGTACAAACCCACTGCCTTCAATGGGCTTCCACAGGATGTAGGTAAAGGCAGAATTTATGTTCAGTGGGCTTTGCATGGATAGAACAGGACCAAATTTGCCCCACAGTGCCTGATTTGTATGAGCACTGTCTGTAGGCAAAGGTCAGGTGTGTGCAGTGATTCAGTGCTGAAAACAAATATGGAATTGAGAAACATCCCAGTTTGCTTATACAAGGACAAGCAACATGGCAAAAAAAATCTGCTTCTTGTGTCTGGCATATTCAAAAGATTACTGGTTGGTAGCCAATATTTTGTTGCATTTTCCCAGAACAGTGAGCAAACTGTGACACAAAAGACAATCAGCTATCCTGTACACTGATCTCACGCAATGAACCTGCTTGTTGTACCTATACATGCCTTAATTAAATGGTATTAATTTATAAAATGGAGACAGACAGATAATAAAGGGATAGTCCCGAAAAAACTATATTTAAAACCAGTTTAAAATTGGCTGAAAATGTTTTTATGACTCGTACCCGGCCGGGTAGGTAGCTATAAATTCTGTACAAAAGGAGTTTTTCTTTTCTTTTCTTTTCTTTTCTTTTCTTTTCTTTTCTTTTCTTTTCTTATAGTGGATGCAAAATTAAGATCTTGACCATTGTTGGGTTTGGGGTATGAGCGGGGGTTAGTAAAAAGTCCTAATTTTGTCTAGTAATTGTTCAAAATTTAAACAGCCATGATCAGGTCTGATCGAATGCCCATTAACATCAATGGAAAGACTCCCATAGATTTCAGTGGGAATCAGATCGGGCCCATTAGAAGAAGAAAAGTCATGAGTCGGGTACCAGTTCACCAGCAGTCCTATACCTGAAGGGATGGGGACCTTGCAGGGCATCAGCAGCAGTTCAGAAGATGAAAATAAACTAAAGAAAATCAGGAAACCCTTCAGCTTATTTTGTTTTAAATAAGTCAAGGCGTGATCGTGCAAACACTTACTCCCAGGCTTCACTGGGATCGCTCCATTCAACAGTAAGACTGGGGTGACCAGATGTCCCAATGTTATGGGTACAGTCCCAATATTCAGGGCTTTTTCTTATAAAGGTGCCTATTACCCCCCTACCTCTGTCCCGATTTTTCACACTTGCTATCTGGTCACCCTAAATAAAACCTCAATTTTGCAAACACTAGTGTACATGTTTAACAATGTACATGTATGGGAGTATTCCCACAGAAATCAATGGGACTATTCAGCTGCTAAAAGTTAAGCATATATTTACATGTTTGTAGGATTGGGCCAGAATGTTTGAGGGACTGATCCTTTCATTTGGCATGAGTTCATCTAAATATATTTTTCTCCCATCGTAACAAGAATAGTGCCATGATATGTTTGACATAAATGTCTTGATATATTCTTGTGTTATTCTTTGGTTGATTCATCATAAAGATATCCCCATTTATTTGAACAGCGTATCTAGCTGTATAAGCCTGTTTCTTTGTTCTCTGGGAAAGATGGACAATTTACTCCATCTGATGCTAGAGAAAATACACAAAAAATTCTAAACTAAATCAGTGAAGAAGCGCTGATCATTCCACACACCGCACCATGACCTTCCTGATTACTTTGCGTTGATGTCTTAGCTCTTCTCACAACCTTTAGTCTGCCAACAGGTGGCAGAATAGACTATTCTTTTTCCGCCAGGAATGGCAGAGAAGAAAAGACTCACCTGAGTTCAGCCACATTCTCATATCATCATTTTGTTTAAATGCTAAAGTCTCTGCCTCTTGTTTAAATGCAAATCCTCTCTCATTCACTGAATGAACAAGAACTTTTTCACCAGGGTGTCAGTAGAGATACATGCCATGTCTAAAGTACGAAAGCTGTTTCTGATTTCAGTGAACACAAGGCTAACATTTCAGAATTGTAGTCCTCAATCTATGTTCGAAATCCGACCAAAAATTGGGGGTTTAGAGAAATTAAAATTGATCCCATTAGTCACTGTGAATGCTCTAACAGGGAAAGCCAGGGTTTTACATGCAGAGCTAAATAAATAATCCCACGACAGCCCAATCCTGCACTGATTTAAGTCCATAAGAGTTTTACCCAGGATCGGTAGTTGCACTGTTGACTTTGGGCTTAAAGAAATATTTTTCTACCACTCTACATTTTGTTTTATTCCACATTTTATTTATTACTTATTTTTATTTCTTTAGATTTATAGTGTAATAAATAAAAACTCCCACTCAAAAAAGGTGCTCAGCTTCCTCAAACTAATTAGATGTACAAGAGCAAATGATGACCACCTGAGAGCGAAATTAATCATATACAAATAATGAATTAACTCAGCAAAACAACAAATCAAAACAGCAAAAATAACCATATTAACCCTCCCATGATCAATCATCCCTCCAAAACCCTGTCAAAAAAATGGTTAAGTAAGAAACTGCATGAAATGGTTTGAGGTTTCATCAGCAAATTTAGTGAAATGGGTTATTGTATAACAAAATATACACACATGGGGTGAAATACTGGCTCTATTAAAGTCATTGGGAATTTTATCATTGACTTCAATGGAGCCAGGATTTCACCCATGGAGTTATTATCCCTTGTATTCAAAATAAATCTTAGATGTGATCCTGTGCTCTGTACTGAGACAAAACTCTCTTTGATATCACTAGGAATTTTGCTTGGGAAAGACTGTAGAATCAGAACTGTTTGAAGACTGCATGTAGCAGAATATAAAGTGGAGTGGGATATTTGAGGAGAAAGCCTGACGTTTCTCAAGATTAAACAATGTGTTTGCAAAGAACTGGGTGAACACTGCAAAAAAAATTTCCACGCATATTTCTTTGAGTTTTATTATGCGCTCGTTTCAGCTGGGCCTGTCCCATTTTGTGAATAGAGAGTCTATTAGTCAGTTTACTGACTAATAGAACATGTTTGTGAAACCAGTGAATTACAAGCAAATATTTTTTTAAAAAACAATAGCAATATGATTGGGAATTTATATTTGCACCAAGAATCTGAATCTAAGAGTTATGTTAATCCAACCAGGGAACAAAACTGACCCACACAATCTATGTATCCAACCAAAGCAGCTTGAATTTCAAATATGAGATATGGTGAACAAGCTACAGAGCTTAAAAAAAAGTAGCAGAAATGATTCTTCAGATTATAAATTGAGCCAAGTATATCATAATTGGTCTGGACAAGTAGAAAGAAGCAAAGTTCATACAATAACCAATACTGAATTTTTCATCTAGCACTGGTATGTCCTAATTTGGGACTTTGAGTAGTATTGTCTCTGTCATTTCCAGTCCATATCGCACAATCCAAATGTGGGAAATACTCCCTTTGACTTTGCTTGGAATTTGGCTTGCATTATGACTGAAGAGACAGGACACATAAATTGCTAGCAACTATGTCAAAACCACTTATTTTTAAATCAGTGGTTATAGATAGAAGTTCTTCTTTCAAATATTGTATCATTTTTATAGTTCCAAATTCCAAAGCAAATGCAAGGAACCCTCCCAAGCTGTTGCTAGTTTGTGTTTTATTGTATTTTTATTTTATTATTTTATGTTATTTTATTTTATTGTGTTTTATTACTGTGGATGTTAATTTATGTGGAGCCGTCAAATTTAACCAGTTCTGCCCAAGCTGGGGTTCATCTTCAGAAATATTTATTATGAGATTTATATGAAAAATAACAGCTAAAGTGTGGGAAAGAGAGACCGTCACTAAACTGTTCTCTCATTGCAAATCCAGATTAAGTCCTTTGGATTTGTTGGAGTTGCTCCAGAATGACACAGGTGTAATTGAGGGACCTACAACTTTGTTAAAAATTACAGTAAGTTTTTGGTCTGTCAGAGAATAATTATGTTACAGCAGTTAGTTGCCAGTAATCTGCGGCTGTATTCCGTTGCCTATATGCAGCATTGCCATTTCAATCAATGGAACTCCAGAGTAAATACTTACAGTCAAATTCTGCTGTCCGTTGCACAGGTGCAAATCTGGAATAACGCCATTTATGTAAATAGAGTCACTTTGGATTCCCACCAGTCCAACTGGTGGCAGAATTTGGCCCCTTACACCCTAATCTTGGAAACACTGAAGTGAATGGGCCTTGTCACGTAGAATCAGGATCTTAGTTAGGTTGTACCCCAGACTTCCGAAATGTAATCTTTACTAGCATTTTGGAGAAAGACTCTGTAACGCTTTCTCACAGGAATAAGAGCAGCAGGATCAGGTCCCCTCTGTTCACACTATTCCTTGGCAATGAATTGCTCAGGTGGTATGAAGAGATGTTTTATCAGAAAGGTTATAACGGTGATTGTCTGTTTGAAGTAATGTTATACCCTGTCACAAATCCTTGCAATAAGAGTGGGAATTGTACCTGCAAGCTTCTGTTCCAGCCGCAAGTTCTAAATGAGGGGTTAGGCTAAAAGATGAAAGTATTCATTTTTCATAACCCTTATGAAGAAGCAGAGTGCATGTTAAGTATATTATTTACATATATTTTAAAATGTATTCTGTTGTTTTTAATAAGGTCTATTTAGATTAATTTTAAAGTGAGTTTGTGACCAGTTTCTGCAATCAAATAATGACATAGCAGAATTAGCAACTGCTGGTCAAGAGGAAAAAATATAACTGCTCAGAAGAAGGGAACACTGGCTAGTGGTTAAAGCACAAAGTTTGGAATCATGATGTTTTGGTTCTTTTCTCAGATCACCCACGGACTCATTGTCCAAGCCATAATTTCCCCATCTCTAAAATGAGAACAATACCACCTTGCAAGGATGAGTGGTAATTAATGGGTTAGATTATACCTTCAGTTATACCAGTGTGATTCAGTGGATTTCCTAATGAATTTACTTCAGTGTGACTGTAAGCAGATTTCATTCAATGTCTGCAAAGCACTTTGAGATCCTTGGACAGCAAGCATTATAAAAGGGCAAATTATTATTACAATGGGAATGAAACTTCATATCTGTAGAACTTGAGTCTGTTAAAGTGAAAGCCACACATAAAAGTATAAATGCTCAAGGTCTTTGGTGGTGGGAAATACAAATGAAATCAATCTGTAGAGCATAGCGAAAAGAACTGGGAAAAGCTAACTGATGAAATGCAAATTCACTGAAAAGGGATTTACTGGTACTATGGAATTTCAAAGTTTGCTGGTAAAACTCTGTTAGGGACATCAGTTTTTAATGGCACCCAATTCCAACTGCTTGGACAATGGAAAAGTTTATTTGTGAACAATTTATTCAAAGACAAATACTAGATTGGAAAATACTGATGGAGATTTGTAGAATTTAGATCTTGAAGAAGTAGATGGAGTCATAATTTTCTATGCTCTTTGGAATATTTTGTTGAAGCTAACTACTATATAATATACTATCTGTCTGATTGTGGCTGCTGGAGGTTAAATAACTTTGGGCCTGATCCAAATCCTATTAAAGTCAATAGAAAGATTACCATAACTTCAGGTCACTTTGGAGCCAGCTCTTTGTTTTCATAACATCATCAGTTATGTGCACCTTCGTTATTAATGTAATCAGACAGCAAAAGGCAATTAGCAGAAAGACTAGATACACATGATAACTGCGACTAGCTAAGATTTAATTTTTTTTATAACAAACAGGTGACACCAAATTAAAGCAAAACAAAACATAAAAGTTAAAATCAGCACATTCTGTTGCAATTTTAAAGTTCAATAAACTCTTCGCGGAGAAATGACCACCTTTTTTTTTTAGAATTTGACACTCCCATATTATTAATTATTATTTATTATTAATATGTATGAAAAGTAAATGCCCTATTGGGAGGCTGGTTTGTGAAACAGAACCGGGGAATATTTCACCTGAGGATATAAAACAACCATTTTATTTCAGGAAAAAAAAAAGGGGGGTTTGTCTAAAGACAACCAGGAAACATAAATAGTTGAGGGTATGGTTATTGCCTATGTCTCAATAAGTACCATGGGAGCATATGTAATAAGTGCATTTTTATCAGACAAATACTAGTAAAGTAATGATATATTTGGGCTAAATTCTGCTTAATTTATACATATGAGTAGACACATTGACTTAAGTGAGATTACTAATGTGAGTAAAATGAGCAGGATGTGGCCAGTGTTAGAGAGCAAACGTTCTTCTATAAGTGCCTGGTATTAACTGACAAACATTAAAACTTTAACCAGTGTTTACCTTAAGGGTTGTGTGTGTGTATATAAAAATATTATTTACACACACACACCCCTTTTAAAAATCATTAAAAAAATTTCCAGAATGATTATGATTTAAATTATTTTACCACATACTCATGCACCTCTATTAGTCAGATCCTGCTCCCAATAAAGGCAATGATCAACCGACTTCAGTGACAGCGGGAATGGACCCCGAGTCAAAGTCATACAAATCTTTGCATTGTATTCCTCATTATTTTTATAGGTGGAAGAGGTTTCTTGCGCTGCTCTGAAATTGTTTTGTGAAAAAGGTGTACATTTCTCAGCAGGAAAAATACATCTATAAAACTAACAAACATATGGTCTGCCTTTCACCATCATTTTTCATGACCAAAAATATGTTAAAAAAAATTTTTGTTAATGAACATTTGGTTGAGAAGTTTAATTAAAGAAGCAATTACAAACACCCACATTGCAAAACCCTTTTCTGCTGCTAATATTTATTTTTCCGCAAGAAAAAAATTTACTGTTTAAAAGTTTATCTTGAGGGAAATCACTGGCAAGAAATCAATTTTCCTTTCATCAGATAAAACCCAAACTGAGGAAGATGTCGTGCGATATCAAAAACAAATAGACTCTTGTTTTGTTTTGGTTTTTTAAATGCTGATTTTGGAAGATTTATTTGAAGAGAAATTTTTCTTCTCAAAGAAAAATGTAGGAAAAGCTATACGTGCACATTGTTTGACTCGTTGCCTAACGCAACATCTTGAAGCATCTAAAGTAGTTTAATATTTTGAAAGGAGAAAAAAATGGTGTAAAGATAGCGTGGAAAAAAACCCAGCTGCTCTGATGATTGGCTAATTCTCTGGTCAGTAGTGAGGGATACAGTATTTGCAACAATTGTTTATTATTTTTTAAACACGCTAGCGAAAGTTGGTGATGGGGATTTCTTCATTTTATGTCTGGCCTTACTGATATTTTTAGGCCTGAGTCTTGTAATGCGATATAGCCAGTGACTTTAAGGGGCTCCACTGGGGCTCAGAATCTGCTTGCATGAATCTCATTGAAGGATAGGGGCCTTAAATAAGCTCTTTGAAGCATGATTCTGTAAATGCTCCCACAAGTGAACTAATTGACTGCAGTGGCGCTACTTTGGTGAAAAAAATGACTTGCATGAGTAAAAGTTGGTAGAATCCAGCTATTTGGAATGATTTTGTATAGTAAAGCAAACTTCTCCCAAGTGATACATTTAGAGTTCCCTTCAAAAAAAAAATCAGAAATAGTAATAGAAGTGGAAAAATCTTGTAGAATTTAGCAGAGATTGAACCTACCAGGTGGGCAGAAACTACATCCAAAACTTACAGAAATTAATAGGGAATAGTATCTTTTCTGTACATTTTTTAACGCAACTCACAGAAAATACTGTGTCTGCCTCAGGTATATAATTTTTAAACCAATATACAACGTTTTATGGATAGCTTATTAAATTCCATTGCATCCAGTAGGACTTTGCATAAGGGAGAAAATGCATTTTAAAAGATTTGCTGTGTTAAGGATTCAACCTAGAACAAATGTTTTGTTTTCCTTTGGCCCAATCTTACAAACCCTTATTTGTATGTGTATACCTTACTCATGAGATTCCTGCTAAAGAGACTGTGATTTCTTATGGCCCCTATCCTGCAATTACGCATGCGAGTCATTCGCAATTGAATTCAGTGAGCCTATCCACATAAATGAAGTTACTTGTGCACGTAAATGATAGTGGGATTGGGGCATATGTTGAAGTTTATCTTTTTGTTGGAGTTAAATAAATTATCCTTCCACTAGTAGAAAATTAAGCATTTTATTAAGTACAGATTGATCCATACATAAAGCTAAAGAAAGCATCAAAGGAAACATTCCTGATTTGAAAATAAAAAGGGAAATGGCACATTTAGAATAAAAAAACCATATTAAAACTAAAAAATATAAAAGGAATGTGAATGTGGAGTTACCAACTGATGAAGGATTCCCATTGCTGTTTTCCTTATATATATACAGTAATGCATTGACTGAATCATAAGCTAAACAAAACTCAATAAATTCTAAAAAAAGTATGAATTTGAAATTGAAACAAGGGACAAGTAGAATATTAGCCCTTCTCAAAATACTAATGTAATAACTCTGCAAGAAATATAGCATTTTAGGAAAAGCAACCCAGATGTGAGCATATAAAATAAAGATATAAAGTTTCCTTCAAATGTATTTTAATCATTTTTAAATATTTACATTTAATAAGCACTAGTTTTTATTGCAAGAGAAATGTAATTACACTTATCATTCATGGGAAAATGGAGTTTTAATAGTTTGTGCATTGATCTGCTAAGATGAAATAGTGACCTAAAAATAAATTGCTCTTTTCCTTAGGAATATATCCTTAGTTTATACATGTATGTAAAACAGATTAGATAGTATTTTTTATTATTGGGCAAACTATATCAACTTTATTTCTCAGTGTTTCTATTTTATTTAGCATAAACCTTGATTGTTAGTGGGTTTTGCCAATTAGAAGGACCTTATCTGGCTTTTACAACCCTTACTAATGAGGCTATTTATTTGCTAAACATTAGCTAGCAGGAGGTTTAGCAACACCTTGATATTGACTCTATGGAAGCTGTTGATCAGGACTCTGGCTACACACAAAAGCAAATTTTATCAAGAAGTCAGTTTGTTTCTGCAAATTGTGGCTCCTGAAAATTCACATGGAGATCAATAGTTAGTAGATGTTTGACACAGCTGAAACAAACAAAGCTGTTTGACAACTGTTACTACAGGGAGAATCATACTTTGCCTGGGCAAGTTGAAGGCTCCAACTGAGCACATCCATAACTTTCTTAGTATTTATTTGTATTATCACAGTGCCTAGGAAACATGCTCATTGACTAAGACTCGGTTGTGTTGGGTGCTGTACAAACACAAAGCAAACTTTATTCACACAAGCCGTTCAGTTAGCTTCAATGGTACTGCACATATGCTTAAAGGCAAGCCTGTGCTTCACTAAGTCAGAGCCTAAAAGAAGGAAGGATTGGGGGAAATTCAGTTAGGCTCAGTATGTCTCTCAGAGAAAATTGTCATTCTCATATTTAATGTTATCGTTATTTATCCGCTTATGTTTATTTTTCTGGTGTTTTGTTCAGAATATTCTAGGTTCCAGCTTTAGAAGTTTTCACTCTGAGCTCTGAAAACTGATGCAAACATAGGTCACAAAAGCAACATCCAGCCCTGATCCATAGAGCATATGTGTAACTTCATCTATCTGCTCAATATGAAAATCTGAGGCTGGGTCCACACTGACCGCGGAAAATTTGCCACCCTCAGATCGATTGCTCTGGATCGACTGAGCTGTCTGTATAGACGCGCTCAGTCAATCCAGGAAGCAACGCAGGACAACCACCCCGGTAAGTGGCATAGTGCTGCATCGAAGGGAGCGCTGTTCCCTTCGACACAGCACAGTGTGGACGCCACGCAGAGGAGACGCCGCAAAGTCGACGGGAGATACACAAGTGATTTACGTCACTTGCGTATCTCCTGTCAACTGCCGCCGAATCGCAAAGGTAAGTGTAGACAGAAATCATAGAATTAGTTCATTTTCCCAGAATAATGGTTTCATCTGTAATTCCCTCTTTATTTTCATATTTTTAATATTGTGAATATAAGAAGTCACAGTACTCCAGAAAGAGAAGTGGTTACAAGCATGGAACATTCACATGTAATCAAGATATAAATGAATATTTGTTTCAGGACCTCTAAAACCTAAAAGTGGCTTTGAAAATTTTAGCTCTGTCATACTTTTATATTATTTTACAGCACTGAGGTACAGATCCACCCACCTATCTTTATTTACATAACACATATGGGCTTCTCAAGTAAATTGCGGAAATAAAGAAAATTGCTTAAATCTTGTTTTCTTTCCTTAGTTTGTGAACTTGGTATTCTTCCAACAGAAAAATACTTCCATATAAATACACTTCACTTGGCAATATATGGAAAAGAAACCATGCACTGCAGAGAGAAAAGGATAAATCTTCAAAAAGGAGAAATTTAGTCACAAAAAATGGAGGCTCGGGATCATGTTAATTCACCAAAAATCTGTGTTACCAATTCCGAGCTGTCTCAAATTGGCAGTGAGTTACTGCCGTTAAGTGGCCATGTTAGATTAGTCGGTGGTTTCATTCCAGTTCCTAGTGGACAGGTGTCCATGGTTTTACAACTAGTGAGCCATGTTTTGCATACTTTATCCGATCAAAACTCCTCTGGACTTTTCTCAAGTAGGTTTGTAGAATTTGCCCTGTTACTATTAGAATCACAATAACTACTAACAAAATAGGCAGACTAATTGACTTGTCATTGAGGTCAAGGGCTCGAATAAGATTGGAAACTGGTATGACCTCTTACTCCTGGATATGATTTGTCTAACTCAGGCATGTGTCACACTGGCAGGACAGTGTCAGGGAGCAACTTCTGTCCGCAGCATACCTGATTTGTGGTGACAGCAAATTTCACAAGCTTTAAATTCACTTTTAGAAAAAGGAATCCTTTTAAATGGAAAAATAGAATGGTATATTCCTAGGCTTTTCAGTGAGCTTACTTTCACTTTAGTCCCCTGCCCTGCATGGATCCAGTTGCAGGAACAGCCTTAGTGCATTCAAATGAAATTTTCATACTGCATGTGCACTTCAACCACACATTGCTAAATGGTGTGTTTGCCCTTTGCTCTTATACATCAAGGAGCCACTTACTGTTTGTAGCTGAGGTACATCATCTTTTTACAATTAGAATATCCCTATAGAGCCAGTATTTTGGCGTTAACCATTATTTCAGTGACAGATACACAGTATTTGTGTTCTTTTACCAGAGCTTTCAATAACCTGAAGTGTGATACTGTGAAATATCAGAGGATACTGGACAAAATTAGCATTAGGCCTTTGCACGCCGTGTTCCTTCTGCTTGCACTAACACTCTATCATTTGGAAATATTAAACAAAAGGGTATAGGGCCCACCCTAAAACTAGGGTTAATCGACCCATTGCAGTTGTCCACATGTGCTAGCTATTATGAAGTTGTTTTGTCCATATTCCAATAGTGGTTGATGCAGTGAATTGAGGAACTGCTGCCAGGAAATCTCCTTTTCTAAATTACATAATTAGGGTATTGGGGGGCATAGTGAAAGCAGATTGGGAGCATCAGTGTTGTTCTTGATGCAAGTAATAATTCAAAGGACATAAGTAAACACTTAAACTATGTGGATGACTTAATATTGATTAAACTATGATATCTGAGACTAAACTGCAAGGAGGGCAGGTAGAGAATGTTGGAGGGAAAACAAAGAACTGGTTTCACATTTTGCATTAACTAAAATATGAAGAATATTCTTTGACCTGGTTGACCAGAAATCAAGAAATAGAACCCTTATCCAAATTAAAGCTATTGGACTGATTCATTAAAAGTTATTGGACAATGTGATACCTTTTAATGATAGATGATCCAGTAAGTTAACAGTGCATGAAAGTACACTCTAAAACCACAATTTCTACGTTATTTTGATGTGGTTGTGTTTGATTAAATCACCCAGGAGCTTTGATTACAAAATTGTGATTAGGTAAACCTCAATTATATTGTGAAGTTTGGCCTGGCCCATCAAGAGGACTTTTATGAGGAATATATTTTTCCCCAGAAGACTATTGGATCTTCAGTTCTGTGGCTTGTTTATTGATGAAAGACAAGACACTCAAATGATTCATCAAACTAGTTTGGTTCATCATTTCTGTTGACTCCTCTGCCCCAGATCAGCAGGGAAGAGACACATGTCTACTGCCTCAAATTATGGGATGGATCCTCAGCTGGTGTAAAGTGGTGTAACTCCTTTGAAATTGAAATCCTTGGGCCCTATCCTACAAACTTAGGCACACTAGCAACTTTATTGTCATGCATCAAGTCATGAATCATTGACTTCAGTGGGAACTGCTCATGTGACTAAAGTTACCTGCATATGTATTTGCAAGAATGGGGCCAAAACTGATTGTCTTTCACCCTATGATGCAATCTATTCCCCTCCATTACCCACACAGCTCAGGCCTTAGTAACCTGGTTGCCACCTCATAGTTCTATTAAATCTTCCTATTTTATTGCCTTGTGGAGTTAGCTCTTCATCTTTTTAGGTATTTTAAATATATCAAATTGGTCTAAAATGGCTACTCAAGAGAAAGTGTAGATATAGACCTATTCTCAGCTTTTACAATCATTTTCATGCACCATTGTATGTAGAACTCTGGCTTGTTTTCGGTGTGCTTGGATGCTAGTGTAAGGTTAACCTTGTAAAACACTAGTTTCTCTTGTTTTGAATGTAAATAAGTGCATAATGAAAAGATCAGTCTAAATAAACAAAAGATTGCAGACAGGGAGAGAAAAAGTCTGGCAAAATGTAAAACACCCGATGCTTCTGAGTGCACTTAGGGAATTATGACAGGTGCATCATAAAATAGAAAAAATAAATACATGTTTTACATCACAGCTTGTTGTATGGACCCTCTATGCCCACTAACCAGAAACATCATCAGTTTGACCTACTGAAGAATGCATATTCCTAATATGCTGCACAGCAGCAGATGTCAGGCCTTGCAGTTTGGCTTTCTGTTGGAGAAGAAATCAGTGAGACAGAACCTGAGTATATTTTGAGTGGCACTTTGGTTTTTTTACTACTGTATACTGCAATCCTGGAACAGACATGAGGCATGGAAAGGAATAGCCTAGGAGCTGGTAGCTGATCCCTGATCTTGCACTGCACAGTTATGGGGCAGTGAGAGCAGCTAAGGAACTGCTTTAATTTAGAGATCCCCATGAGATCCCCGGGGAATCTTACACCAGTGAAGAACTGTTGCAGTGGAGCTCTGCTACGCCTTGTCCCTTCTGCTCCCATCCCCTGCTCCACAATGACAATTCTCTGGTGGCCATTTACAGCCAGAATCTGTCACCGGAGCAGCCAGAGCGGCACAACACCAACAGATCTTACTGGAGTCTCTGGGCCTGTATTTGTAGAACTATACAAAAAGTGTGTTAATCCTTCTAGATTCCTGCTAATTTCCTTCATATCACCCCTCAACTGTCCAAATCCCTGTGCGTGCTCTGCCATTTTGCAAGCCCCTGCCTCAGTTCCAGTGCTCTTTGTGCCATGCCGTCCTGATATTCATCATTGTTACTGCTGATGCCTGGAAGAGTCCAGAACTGTGACAGCCTGCAGCTGGAATGGCCTCTAGCACTGGTAGTCATGGTGTGATACACTGGAGTGCTGGTAAGAGCTTAGTCGTTATTTCTGGGCCCCGTCACATGACACGGGTCAAGCCCTACAAACAGGAAAACCCTTCTCACGTGGCAGGGATCAATAAAAGACATGGTTAAAAGTATCATCAGAACTGTTTTTCACTGAATACAGTTCAGTGACATTTTGTTTAAAAAAAATGGAAAAAATCATTTTTAAAATGTTGAGATGTTCTGTTTTGACATTCTCAGATGGGAATTTGAAAGGAAATATTTCAATTGACTTAAAATGATTCCCCCACCTCCTACCCCAGCCCCAGAATTTCATTTTGCCAAAAATTTTGGCATTTTGTCCCCATTCAGGATGAGTTTTTCCCCCAGAAAATCTCAAAAGTTTTCATGGGAAAGAAAACCCATCTTCCAACCAGTGTCCGTCGCCTACAGTGGCTTCTATTATATATCTCTCCCAAGACTCTGCCTTTATTCAGGGAAAGGTTAAATAATTCTAAGCCAATTCTTCAACTAATGTTAAGTCAGCATAGCAGCATTTTTTACCCCTAAGGATTGGAGTATCCAAGGGCTCTTGGATTCTTGTTTCTTCCTTGTGTGTTTCACTTTTTTAACCACTCTGCAAGCTAATTGAAGCATTTTGTGTATGTGTGTATGGTTTGCCAATTACCCCTCTTCCCATCAGTTCTAGGCTCTCTGATTGTGGATTGCCTCCCACGAGAGCATAAAGAACTGACAGATTTTTCTGCTGTAAAAAATATTTTCTGTCTCCTCTCTAGATGGACAGCAAGGAGCATTAGCATGTCTGTGCCTTGTCTGAAAACAGCGCACAATGCAACAGCAGAAACGTAGCAATCTTTTAAGCCAGTGCACAAACTGTATTCCTGGTTCCTGAAAGGTCAGTAACCACCTCAAACAGCTTTAGCCAGAAGGACTTAAAAGAATTTTTTTACCTCAGGAGGCAATGCAAAAATGTTGCTCAAAGATCACAGTAGCCGGCAGCGCTGTCTTTGTTCTTGCATATTTATGCTCCATTTTAGACAGAATTCATTGGCTATGCAATAACAACTCCATATTAAGCTGATTTTTGGGGAAGGCCCAGGGTGACCAGATAGCAAGTGTGAAAAATCAGAACAGGAGGTGGGGTGTAATAGGCACCTATATAAGACAAAACCCTGAATTTCAGGACTAGCCTTATAAAATCAGGACATCTGGTCATCCTAGGAAGGGCATCTCTGACAATTATGTTGTGCACTTCAGTGAGCCAACACAGGTGGAAAACTAACTTGGGTCCTAGGAAGCCAGGCTGCAATAAATGTCAAAGGAAGCTAATTGCAAAAACAAACAAACCAAAAAACCCTCCTCTGAAACTTTAAATTCTTGGACATGGGCCATGCACCCACAGCTTCTTGACCTTTCATTTTATAAGGGGAGGAAGTTAAAGAGGCAGCTGTAATATCCTTGCAGATATTTTATACAGTAGCCCAAAAATTTTATCTGAGTAACAAAATGGCTGAACTTAGTTAATTGTAATAGTAGCAAATCACAGTTCCTCTAGGACTATACTGTACATTGCCTTCGGCAGGTTATATGCTGTGCATGACATTATCCAAAGATAAGGGAGCGGTCCATTGGGCTTTGCTAATATCCCTTGGCTATTGCAAAAAAAAAAAAAACAAATGGAAGGTTATACTTATAGACAAAGGCCATGCATGTATCATTTGAATTTGTCCCTACATGTTAATACCTACTGTCAAGGTCAGTGCTGAAAAACGAATATACCCAGGGAAAACAGCAAAGATTTCACAAGTAAAACTGCATGGGATATGTATTTATTTCCACAAAACATCTTGAAGCAAATGGGAAAAAATTGAGTTATAGTTGCCAAAAAGTGAAACCAAAAAAACCCCCAAAAAATCAATGTTCAGGCTTTTGGTTTTTCATGAAAACCCAGAAAATTTTGACAAAAACAAATTTTTGTGAGAATTTTTTGTCAAAAGGAATTTATCAGCAAAATAGTTTTCAGTGAAAAGATTTGGAGAAGCTGTATTCACCATCTCTTTCAAAGTCCTGTCTGTATACAAAAATGGGCTGGGAGCCAGATTGTGTGCATTTTAATGTTACTGTAATTGCTGAAATGAAAGGGGATATAATCAACAATTTTAAAAAAAACAGCACAATACCGCCAATACAATCCAGTGATAAATTCCTCCCCCCCTTAGTAATAGACCTCCTCTCGTTAGTCCTGGCTCTTCCCCATTATTCCATATCCAAACATAGACACCTGATGCATTTGACTGCTTTCCATTTATACCATATCCCATTGATCTTAATTGAACACAGCAGTGTATCATTAACTTATCTGCCAGTGAACTATTTAACCCTTTCGACCCTGAAACAGATTTATTATACATATCCTGTTAATAAACTGATTTTGTAGCTCTTTGATCAAGCCTGAGAAGCTGGTGTATTAGAAGGAGTGGACACACGGTGAAAAATAATATAAAAATGTAAGAAAAAAATATATTGGCAACATGAAGAAATTAATTTTAAGTGCATCACTGTCTAGGGCTACAATAGATGCAGGCTGAGTCATAGAAAAATCTGACTTTTAAATCTATTCAAAGTTGCTGAGAAAAATTTGTACAAGATATAAACTATTCTCCTGTTTGGTGAAAGGCTAAATTTAAGGGTTTAAAATAAACTATTTTACGCGTAATCATTTCTCATTATGTCTTAAGTCTTTTTGCTTGCGTATGTCACTATTTTTGGCCCTAATATTAAACTATGTAATTTCTAGGAATGCTCCGCATGCAGTTTCTCAGAGACGATGACATTTGAATTTAACTAATGCCTGTTTGCTGAGGTTGCAATAACTAGCCTTGAGTTGAACAGTTCAGTGCACAGATCCAGATATGGTCTATCTAAAATAAATGGGCTGATACTCTCTGGCTAAAAACAACCCCATTTTTATGGACAATCTTTGCATCTGATTGCTGAACTGTTCAGGCAACCCTTCAATAAGCTGACAAATTGAAATATAGCTGTTTGCAAAGCTAGGTATAGAATGGACAGATGCAGTAACTACTGTACATTGTGTCTTCTTTCTTCTATGGAGATGCTGGAACATATTTTTAATCTCTCTGATCATTATTGTTTTTATGAGATTGTGTTCAAAGAAGTGAATCAATATTTTCCAGGGAAATAAATCCCCAAAAGATTAATTCAGCCTTTTAAAGTAATACAAAAGCCTAACTTTGTGCTGCCAGAGCTGCACTTGAAGTATTCAGTCATAAATAAGGGAATATAAAGAAAATATAAATAAAGCGAGCCTGACTCTGTTTCTGCATTATTAAAATTCCATTGTTTGTTCTTCAGGAAAAGACCTCCCAAAATGACAGGGATAATCTGGGCGAAAAGGAGGTTTTTGCTAAAGGGTTCAGCACTTAAAGGGGGGAAGCATTTTAAAAACTGCCAAGCAAAATATTTTCATTCATGAGTTCACCCAGCCTAAACAGGCATCTAATCCTCTCAAACTGACAGTTCAAAAAGGCAACCACGGTCAAGACAGGCAAAGTGTTCAGTTCAAAGGCAAAAGGGACCTGGGGATTATTAGAATTATCAGTTATCTTGAAATGACCATCAGGTTTGGAATCAAATAGCTCCACCTTCACTTACCAAATCAAGGGACTTGCTCCTCATTACTCTGTTAAAAGCACAGCAAATCCTTTATTCATCAGCTTCAGTGAGTCTCCAAAGTGGTGATAAGAGCCATTAGCACAGTCAAAATACAGAGGGGTTAATACTTGTTCAGGTTTTAAATGTAAGGATCAGTCTTAAATTGAAGCAAAGTGTCCTGAAGGCAGAATCTCCAATACCTTGGCAGAAATACTGTATTTCAATGCTAAAGGCCACATCCTCAATTGCCTGTATATCAGAGTCAGTGACAGTTTGGGGAGGAGTCATTTAGGATTGGGGTATACTAGAAATGCAGGACTGATCAAGCAAACTGACCTTTTTCAATAACCTATACATGTTCATAAAAACATATCTTTTCTATTAATAAAAATTATAATTAGATCTTAGTGCTTTAGATCTGAAAGCACTTTAAAAAGGAAAGTATGTCCCCCTTTTACAGGTGGCAAAACTAAGACCCAAGGAGGTTAAGTGATTTACCTATGTTTGCAAAACTGGGAATAGGGCCCAGATCTCTTGGGGGAAAAATACAGCAAGATTTAAATTGCTTCATGGGAATTCTGAACGTTTTGGACAAAGCAGAGCTAAATTATGGGGAAATCTGCTTCTTTTTTTCCTCTCTGACCAAAGTACTGGGGAGGATATGTGGTTTGCTATGCCACATTCAGTGATTTCACAAGGTTTTGACTTGAAACAAGAGATCGGTCTGAACCACAAAATGCAGAACCTAATCCAGATCCTAGATCCTCCATAGTTCCAGTCTCATGCCTAGTAAACAAGAGAAGTGTGGGACCTGAAACAAGTAAACTAAAATTGGTGTGTCAGTAATTAGACCTCGCTGTTGGACAAAATAACAAAGGGCTGGGTTATTCTTCCCATCATGTCTTTTTGGGTCCCTCAGAAAGAGACGTAAGGGGAAAATACACTTACCGCAGTGCTGACTGACTGAAAGGTGAGCGAAAGGGAAGGAGAGAACTTCACCATCTCCTGAGATTCCAGACATTCTTAATCCTAATCCTGAGAGATGTCTTGACTAAACCAGGCTGGAGAGACGACATCACCACCTCCACCAGTTCGGCTAAATCCCAGACACCACCAGGGACATGAGACTTTGTCATCCACCCCAACACAAACACACACCTTGTTAATTCTTTTCTTTCCCTACCTTATTTCTTCTCTTTCCTGTCCCTCTCCTTTTGCTTTCTGTCTAATCATAGTCTGGTTTCGCTGGCCAAGGCTGTCTACTTTACCACACTGGTGTAAGCCCATAACCACAAAGAGCCAGCTAAAAGCAAGGCCATTAACAGCCCAACACTGGTACAAGTTTGCCAAGTCTCAGCATGGCTGATAAGACCGTGTGCTGGGCCTGTGTTTTTTGAGTGGTGAGATTGCAAATGAGAACTAATACCAAATACAGAAGCTGCCTTTCTATCTTTGTTTTTCTTTTCTCTTCTCTCGTGTGTGTGTTGTCTTGCTTTGTCGTATAGGAAATGGGGTCAGATTTTAAAAACAATAGCAACAACAGTGCCAGTTCATTTAAACTAATTTCTTCTTTTTTCCCCAAAAAGGACAGTTGTTTTCATCTTTGGTACCATCAAAGAGGCTGTCAAATAAGATTTTTTTGCCTACAGCATTCAATTCAGAAGCTACAGCATTCAATTCAGAAGCTAAACCTCCATTCCATGTTCACCCATATTTGGTATTGCGAAGATTTCTATTTAGGGCTTGATTCTGGAATCTCTTTTACAGACCAAACTTCTACTGACTATAATAGAAGCTTTGCCTGTTCAAGGGCTGATTGAGCCCCTGTGGGATTCAATACACTTTATCCTGTATGTATCTACACACAACAGAGAATAAGCTGAGACCAGAGCTGTTTATGTGGCTTTCCGTTGACCCTTAAGAACAGATCCTCCAATGGGGATTATGTGTGTAGGCACTTTTGGAAATCCCACTAGGCACCTATTCTGCATCTTTAGGCACCTAAATACCACTACAAATCTGGTCCTTAGTCTGTAGAAACTAATTGTTGGAGTTACTGAAATATATTGGAATAAACTGGCCAAATTAAGGGTATACAAAACTCAATGCTTGTCTTGAATTTTGAAGCACATTACTAAGTGCTTTCAATCCACTCAGAAGTATTTTTTAAGACTACAGTTTTTCTTCAGAAAACATTCTCAGCATCATTTGATGGCGCTATCTTCTTTTAGGTACAGAAAACTTTTTTTTTTTCCTTTTACCAACAAAATTTCACTAACTACTCCTAGTGAGCAGGATTTTATTGTACACCAGATGGTATTTATTTTCCTTTTTAATTACATACAAGCATTTAAAAGAAATAGTTTCAGGCCTTGTACATTTTTCAGTCTTCTTTTGAGCTCAGTATTTTCATCTGTTAACATCCCAGTCCTGCCCTGGAAAAAAAAAGGATCTGTTTGAAATCCTTGTAGAGGAACCTTAGATATTATGAAAGAACATTGGGAAAGGCTGGATTTTGCAAAAGAATAGTCAGTGGGAATTGAAGGCCCTTAATACATCATAGAATTGGACCCCAAGATAAATCTGAGAAGAAATGAAGCGATAGTTCAGGAATAGTCACTACTGTCCTCATTTTAAAATTTCCCACTTGTACTGCAATTGTCTTCTTTAGCACAAAGGGATGTTTTTCCCCACCACAAAAATCACCACACAATTTGTCACAATCCATCAGGATTGGTAGTCTCGTTTCAGGAGAAGCCAACACCAGGGATGACCTCAAGACAGCCAGGTGAAGATGCTCAGATGCATTGCTAGAGACTTGAGGATAATCTTATGCAGCACCTGCCACTGCCACTGGACAGAGTGGTGGAGGTGGAGGTCAGATCCAGTCATGGACTCTGGAGATTTCTGGGGTAGAGATCCCTCCTCCAAAAGAGAATGCTAAGCTGTCAATTTGATTGTGGGAGAAATTTGCCAGCATTCATTCTTAGTCTTACTTTTACACACAGAACTCACAGCAAATCAACACATTCTGCTCACCTGGGGCCTGATCAAATCCCCCCCTGAAATCGATGGAAAGGCTCCCATTGACAGTGGTTGTTAAGTCAGGTCCATGCAAAGGAAAAATGACCTACATGCAAAAAATATGCATTAATATTATATATACTGTACCATGAAATGATCTGTTTTTATGCCTAACTCCACTCGATTTTCTGTGTGCTTTGTAACTACAATTACAGTTCATGTTCTAATGATAAAAATTTAACTAGGGGAACTCCCCTTCCATTTGCCTTTTCCTTAATTAATTGTTAAATTAACACATTTATTTTAGTACCTTGACAAGGTCAATCGCGTCAAATAAACATTTATGGAACAGTGTCCATAAAAGGCTGAATCTGCAAAGAATATATTTTCAGGTCAGCTGATGCTATGGCCCGTATCGACACGAGTATTCCCATTCAGTTCGGTGGGTAAAGGCTGCAGATCCGCCCTTTGTTATACTGTAGTTTACAATATATTGTCATACAAAATATAAAATATTATATTATTTGGCCAAACAGTGGCCCCAGTTGTGCACTGAAATCCACTAATATATGTGGTGTTCAGTGATCACTCAGTGCTTAAGATGCTTACAGCCACAGAATCATAGAAGTGTAGGACTAGAAGGGAATTCGAGAGGTCTTCTAGTCCAGTCCCCTGCACTCAAGGCAAGACTAAGTATTTTCTGTTTTATTCTGTGTCTGGTTCCAACTAGTTGTGCATAAGAACAAGAGCTTCACAGCATCCAGCCCAAACACTCTGTCTGGGAACTCAGCCCTGTAAGGCCTAGTTCTCAATTCTACAGCTTTGACCTTTGCAACTATGCAGAGTTCCACTTGCTTTGCTAGTGTCTCCCACTGCGGGGTAGAGACATTGTGAGGCACCATCATATTTCAGCCCAGTCTCTGCCCTGCAATGAGATCCACTTGATGCAGGAAATCAGAGGGGCTGTCAGAGAATCAATTATGGCTCCCCAGTTCTGTGGCCTGAGCTATATTTACCATTCTCAACCCCAGTGCAAGCTAGAGCAGCCTTGGGGTTTCCGACAGTTCCCAAGGAATCCACATGCCCGTAACATGTCCCATACTCTCCCAACACATCCTGCACAATCAAAGGTGGTTGGTGCAGGGACCTGATACACTTGATTCCCATCCCTTTACAATGAAAAGGACCATGGGATCCCTAAAACAGCTGAGCAAATAATTACAATCCACATTTGTCAAACAGTTTCTTTGAAAAAACTGCCAAATATATCCAATATATTATTCTATCTAGCTCTAATCTTTAATAACCACATGTGTTTAAGATCTCAGTTCATGATTCCATTGAAAAGACTTCTTTTCAGCAGCTCCATTATTCATGGGCCAGCACTGGAGGCAAGGTTCAGTACTGATTCAGAGGGAGGAGAACCAACTACTGAGTCATCAAAACCGCTGCCTGTGGCATCTCGGTGCTCTTCAACCACTTCTCTTGCAAAGACTGAGTATCTCTGACCCCAATTTGCTTCTATTATGAAATCTCAGGGGATCACAAAATGTAAAGTTAGTCTCTCGACACATATACTCACCTAGTACCTGAAGCAAGACAAATGGCAGCTTTGACATACGAAAACAACATCTGTTTCACTAAAAAGTGACTGTTCACTGAAACCTGGAAGGACGTTATAGTGCTATCACTGGGCAGGCGTGCACAAAACTTACATGTGACTGCCCCAATGCGGTACAGTAATCCTCTTATGCAGACACTGGGTTTTTTTTTTTCATATTTAAAAACTAATCCAGATGACAACAGGATTAGCTACAGCATATCCCCGTTAGCGTATGTTTGTAACCCCAAGATGGGCAAATGTTTGGAGAAAACTTGCAAAGATTCCTGCTCTCACCAACCACATTGGATACAGATACATGGTGTTTTCACTGTCAACCTTGTGTTAGGTCACACCCAGGTATTATAATAGTTTCATGCCTGCCTTTAGACTGAGTGGCCCATGACTAAGAACACAGATAAAGAAACATTTAGCAGCCTTTGAAAAACTGTAAATGCTACATGTCTCAATAAACAACGCTTTTAAAAGAGAAATCCACGGTTAGTCAAAAAGATGGGAATATCTCCTTTATATACAATTAAAGATATATATATTCTGGATCTGGGTGGGTTTTCATCAGACCAGATAAATAAAGAACTTGTATAATAATATAAATATTGCCTGCACCTGTTTTGTACTCGTTTTAACTTCTCTATGTATAGCTCTGTAGTTCATGCCATTATGTGGATTCCATATTATGGATTAAATTTTTTACCCCTATGTATTGATGATTATTCATCTATATTTTTATGGGACAATAGTAACTCTGAAACTTTGTGTGCCCTGACTGAAAATTCTCATAGAATTTAATAGAAAATTACAGAATTCCACTGAATGCTTCAAAAAACATATAGACCTAATATAGCACCCAGAGATAAAGGATGATCATGTGGTAACGACATTGAGTTGGGACTCAGGAATCCTGGGTTTGAGTCCTAGTTCTGCGATAGATTCCTATGGACCCTGGGAAAATTGCTTAATTTCTCTGTGCCCCAGTGTAATAGAGAAATGAGAGACTGGAGGAGTTTATTATTCTGGGTATTAATGTTTATTTGTAGTGCAGTAGCATCTAATAACCCCCAGGGATCCAGGACACATTTTGATAGGCCCTGAACAAACACAGAACCAAAAGATGGTCTCTGACCCCAAAGCTTACAGTTTAAGTTGTCATCCAGACTTGCTGTTTTTCACTTTTGTATGACAACCACTTGTGCTGCCAAAAGATATAGCATGAAATTATTGCCTGAAAGCACCTTATTTTATACTTACAGTGAGGCAGGGTACCAGGGGCACAAGCTTAGCCACAAAAGATGAAGCTATAACTGTCCAAAACATACATATTGCATGTATCCTAAGACAGTGCAATGGCCCCTGCAGACTAAACAGAATGGAGAGTAAAGTCCCATCCTATTAGACAAAGGCCAACCCTTGGCCACCTCCAATAGGTTAGCTATGTTGGTTTTGTTTGAGGGATAATCCCTAATCAAGTAAGGCATAGAGTAAAGGCACAGATGACCTGGCTCCTAGATGCAGCCATTCAATTGACATTCTGAAGGACTTCCATTTGAGCTTTTCTTCTCCTCTCTTTCAGGTCTGTATATCACCAGTATCTGTTCCTACAAGATGCTCTATCATCACCCTGGTGCTGATTCACTACGAAGTGCTGTGCATGCAGTCCACCTATGTGGATGAAGCAAAGTCTCCTGAAAAAGAAAAAGTGGAGGGGTAGAAAGGTAAAATAGAAGAACTAAAAGTGCTGGTAATTCTTAGTAAGTATCTACCGTTCTTACACAATATCAAGTATTACTTTAGGGAGTCCTTACCTTAGGGAGTCCTTACTTCCCCAGTAATATAGAAGAACTGAAAGTGCTGGTAATTCTTAGCAAGTATCTACAGTTCTTTCACAATATCAAGTGTCACTTTAGGGAGTCCTTACTTCCCCAGTCTTTGGAATAGCATTTAGCCGTAGTTTGATGTGGGAGTTGAGTACTCCTATTACAGCCTGGTGATGATTTATGATTGCTGATATTGAAATTGTGTCCCAAGCAGTGTGGCTCGACCTGGCTTCCAGTTTTACCTACTAACAAAACTGTGCTGAAATCCAGGCACCCTTTATATACAAGAAGGGAAGAGTTATTTGGAGCTTAGAACATTTCTGTCTATGTGGCAAGTGAGGTCCTTTTAATATCCATATGGATGAGAACTCTCTGCCATGGCTCATGAATTGGTCAGATCTCCCCTCTCAACAGATATCCTGGAATCTCTCACCTGAAGTATTTGTTCACAGAAGAAGTAACTGGACTTGATGCACCTTCCAGCTATGAAGACCCGATAACGCCCAGTTCATCCCTCTTTAACTGATTTACCTACATAAGCCAACAAACGGTTGCCCTGCTATCTTGTCATGATTTAAAAAAACAGCCACCTGTGAAAACAGCAGAGGAAAATTTCCATGAATAGTCAGTTCTTTGTTGCGCTGCCAAATAATGGTAACCCCACACAGTGCTACCTTGATGAGTCACTGTATTTTGTTGAAACATGTCAACATGTCAACCTTGAGTAAGGTATTATATATACAATTATAAATGCCCAAGTAATTAGAAGATGCATTGTTCTATACTATTATGATCAATTACTTACATGCCCCCCTGGGTCTGCTAAATGTTGATTGATACCTCACTGTGTGCACGGCCCAGAAATTTGGGCTGACAATGGCATGTCAGATCCTTGATTATTTGCCAAATGATAAATCCCAATCTACAGCAACCCTACTGGCTTCACAGTACTTGTTCATGCCTCTGATCCATGAGAGTGTGGAGATGCTGATTTCATGAGACCTCTTCCAAGAAGAATAGGAGACATTGAGTTTTACCATTTTGCTTGTAGATTATTTTATTAAATGGACCAAATCTTTTCCTTTAATGACTTGGAAATGGTAGGTATTTTCCACAAAAAAGGGAAGAAATTAGATTTTTAAATTTTTACAACCTCCCTCCCCCCCAAAAAAATCTGATTATTTTTCCGTTTTCACTTATTTTTTATTTTCAAAAACTGAACAAAAAAATCAGGCTTTGGTTATTCTCAGTTTTTGAACACACACCCTCCAAAAAAAATTCTGGTTTTGGTTTTTTCATTACAAAAACAGAAATTTTTTTAAACAAGCATTTTTGAAAACAGGGCATATTTCATTTTCAAAAAATTCCAAATTAAAAAATATTAGTGAGCTGTAATTGCAAGGAGTGACAAAGAGGTTCAGTGAATGAGGTGATTCTGCAAAGTAGGGCAAGTCCAAAATGTCTCCTTTCTCCTTGAGAAAAGCACTTGACTTGTGGGATGCTTACAGTGGAGAAGAAGCTGAATCAAAACATGGTATCTGAATATGCCCAATGTGGAAGGTAGTGTGTAAAGCTGCATGCATGCTGATGATCATGAATAAATAATCATCACTACATCTTGCAGTAGCGATGCTACAGTGTAAGGAACAATTACTGTAGCATCTTTATAAGGAGATCTATACATGTACTGTATATACTCACCAGAAAGACTGGTAAATAATACCGCAAGAGTATAACGTAGCAAATGTTCATACTGAGGAGAGAGAGCACAGAATGAGAGAGAGAGGAATTGTTAATGGGAGACAGAACTTCACCTTTTGCTCATCCTAGGTCAGGTCAATTGTGACTAAAAGTAGTTTCCAAATGATTATTCTTTGCTTGTCTGCATGTAACGAACTGGAGGCCTCAATTCCAAGTGCACAAGTGTTCCAGAACCAGCACCCTGGATAGTAGTGGTAGGCTTACATGTTGACACTTCCGCTAAGAGGCAAAGGATTGAGTACCTGGAGGCCAGAGCACCGCTGCTGTCTGTTCCCCAATTTGTACCTGTACTGCGGATAGCTGGATGGCTTAACTTGCCAGGATTGTCAACCAGGCACCTTTGAGCAGCACTAAAATTCACTAAGGGTGAAGTTTACCTGTGAAGGAACTGTCTAAAACACTCTTCCCCCCACAGGTGCCATTTTAGCCCTCCTCAGCTGAAAATGAACATGGGTGGAGCAGCTGTTGGAGGGATGTCCCTGCAGCTTCATTCTACCCCATCCCTGCACCAGTCATGAATGAGCTAGTATGAAAGAGCTGGCTAAGGGGAAGCCATAATTATACAGATCCAATACCCCAAAGCCCCGGCACAGGGTATTCAAAAGAGCAGCATTCAATCTCACAGCTAATGCATAGCCTCAAACCAAATTTAGATCCTCAACACAAAATCCAACTCTTGTGCTCTGCCATGGGTGGGATGAATTCCACCATAAATAAATTTTTAATTTTTTTTTTAAATATCAGAAACGATTTACAATGGTTCATTACCCACTGCAGAAATCTTTCTAAACAGAGGGCCAAAAGCTGGACCCATTAATTTGCCATCCACAAAATGGGTCCAGATTTGGATGACATGGAGCAGAATGATAGAAAAAATATACATTTGTGTGTTAAAATGAAGTCATTGAACAATGACATCATTTTCCTTTTGACTGCCCGATCATTCCTACACTTTTTAACAGACTGTTTTCTTCTTCTTCACGGGATAAGTATAAATCCAGGCAATTCACATCAAACTCCATTCCCAAACCTGACACTGGTAATTATTCCAAATCACCTGATTTAACAGAGTCTGAAGAAATGGCACTTAACTCAGGTATAGCATTATGCCTTTTTTTTAATCCTCTTCTTTAAATCAGAAAATTGATATGGCACTCAAGGTTGAAGAAAATGACTGAAGAAATAATTCTAAGAAATAAAAACATAGCCGTCAATATCATCTTACTTTGCACACTAAGTGGAGTAAGATTAGGTGTACTTTGAATTTTCTAATGCCCCCTTTAGTCCTCTGCACTCAGATACCCAGGTCACATTTTCTAAAAATCCCTCCTGGGACATGTGGTGAGCTGAGCTGTCACAGGCTTCCAGAGAACCAGAACCTGCTTGAGGAATTATGTATCTGAAGAAGGAGCAGAGTGGATCATTTCTTTTCTTTCTTCTACAGAACCACATTTCCAATACAGATGCTCTATTTGCTGCTTCTTAATGACTATGGTCCCTGAGCAAAATAGAATTTGGACGTTGCAGTTAGACACAACTGGCAACTTAACATACTTCAGTCTTTATTGTAGCTACTACAAATGTATTTATGACTGGCTCTGTCTTAGTTAATTCTATGGAACCTTCCATGTTGGCATCTAAACACCAGTTGATATACATATATGTTATATAATTGCATACAAGTACTTACTTACATATATATTCAGGCTCTGTGTTGACTAATATGGTCTTTATATCTCTATATCAATTTGTGTTTCTAAGATTTGGGGGGACAATGAAATCAGTTATAAGAAATTTTAAAATATCCTTAAAACTATCAGGTTCTACCAAAATAGCTTTGTTATTAAATCCATTATAAATATTGGCGCTCTGAAGGTGTCTGTGGGCTTCAGCATGAACACAGTCTTCCTAAAATGTGATCAGTATTGTTTTACGACCTCACACTTAGTTGCAAGCCTCTATCTGCAGCTCCAGTGAAAGAGCTTGATAACATTTTGCAGTAGGCTTGGAGTTTCAGTCAATGGCTATTGGCATGGATTCCGAAACCCACAGCTTTTGTGTTTCAGTACCACAATAGTGGGGTACTATTACAGCAGTAAATTGGCCCATTAAACCTTGGGAATAATGACTGCTGCTGGTAATTATCCCTAATCCACTAATGAGCTATTGTTTGCTGTGAGTATTAAATGTAAGCCTAATGACACTAAAAAGCACAATAGAGCTACCAAGAACTTCTACTAAATCAATTTAATTGTATAGATGCTTGCTTAGCACCTGTATTGGGATGCTGATTCATACAGAATTGTTTTAACTGCAACATGATCTTCTGTGGATTATGTTTCCTTCACCTTAGGGCAGGTTCAGAAGTCAGAAAACAAGAACCAATTAATTTTCTGGTTTTAGAATTAAGATTTATTGTACATATTGTGGCTTTTCCTCAAAGTTGATTGGCACACATATGAAACTGACCAATAACAGTGAAAGCATTGAAGCAATAAGAGGGGTAGATCATTAAAATTCCCTAGTAGGAATGGAAAAATTCAAACCAAGCGCAGTACAATTTAATTTCAGGTCTGTAAGAACTATACATTTATTAAGCAAAATAAATGATAAATGAAATATATAAATGATCAAACAGCCATTATGCAAAACTGATCAACTTTAGCTTTGTAAACTTTAAATACCAAGACTCACGTTTTTATTATTTTTCCCAAGAGTTGGCATAGGTTAACATTTTTACAAATTCAAATCAGTGAATTTATTACTTTCACAGCAAACTCAGCCAAGTTCTATACCAGCAAAATTGCAAAAGCGTCATGAATGTTGTGAAAACAGCGATTTCTAGAAAAATGTTCCATTTTTCCTGGTGTTTTATGTTTGTTTCTGTTTTGTGGGCAAGCACAACAAATTCAAGGTGAAACTGCACAAAACCTTGCTTTGCTAAAAACTATATTTCATCAGCACAGGACAGGGTTGGGGTTTTTTTGGCAGGGATGCTTAAAGATATCAGTATTAAAACTGAACTCTGCAATTCCATGAACTCACCATGCTTAGTTCCTACCTGTGCTCCTCCTTTCCTAACATGAAATTCCGATGGTGTCGCTGTCTCCTAAAGAGGAGATTACGACAGCGATGTGAGCTGGCAGGCTACTTCTGGAAGATGTAATGTTTTTGTAACTGTGGGAGTCCCAGGATATTAAAGAGACCAAGTGGGTGAGGTCATATCTTTATTGGCCCAACTTCAGTTGGTGAGCTGACACCGCTTTTGAGCTGACACTGAACTCCTCTTCTTCTGGGAGATTGCAGATTCCACTCCCGTTGTGAATTTGATTAGGACTGCCCCAGATTTCCTTGAGCAAACCTTGAGCAAATCACATCAATTCCATTCCGACACGGGTATAAATTAGGAAGAACCCCACTGGAGTCAATGAAGTAAAAAAATGTGAGATCAGAAACTGGGTCCTTAATCATTCTAAAGTCCTTACTTCGGGTATGGACTTGATTTTGACAGAGTAAAAGTCTTCAGGATTTGGCCCTCTTTATATATAGGGCCAGATCCTCAGTGTGTGTAAATTAAAGCCAATAGGGCTCTGGTGTCCTGATTGAAACCAGCTGAGGATCTGGCCGGATGTTTTCTCTTCTATAAAACTGGGATAATACCATCATCTACCTCTCTAGGATACAATTTGTAAAGTGCTTTGAGATCCTTGGATATAAACCACTATACCTGTGGCAGTATTATTGTTACTCCATGTCAATAAGGCAAGGTATGTTCTTTTATAGTAATCATTCCCTCAAGGTCTCTGCATTAAAATGATTCTGATAGGAAAAATAAGCTGCCCTTTCAGAAAATTTATATTGGGATCCAAATTATTCATCTCTTATCCTAGCCAAATGGCTCTTTCAGACGCCAACATTTAACGTTTGCTTCTCCATAGCACCCCACTATAAATTTGTATTTGGTGTGAAAGCTGAGCGGCTCTGGCCCGTAAACTGATTGCTCATTTGTCTGTGTTTATTCAAAGAGTGCTCATAAAAAACCCACTAGTCTCCATCATATAAGCAATATGATGAGGAGTTTCAGTCTGAATGCAAAAATCTTAGTATATTACATGTATGATTTCGCAGTTCATGGACAGCTCTTGGCATCACAATTCTTTTCTTTTGCTTTCCCTTCCCTATCCCTGTCAAAGGATTTGTTGCTTCCTAAACATTCTCAGACCACATGAGGAGACTGAAAGCATTAAACCAAAAGAGCAAGTAGTGCAGGGGGGGAGCCCAATGTGTCGCTGCTTTTTATGAAAGCTATTTGACTCTCAGTACAAAATGCAAAAAGTCTATTGTGCCATCCATGCTAGGAATTCCAAAACCCGAAGATCCTTAAACTTTCTTTGAAAAGCCAGGTGTGTTTTCTTGAACTGGATTGGGAACTTTTTTAAGACACAATTTTTGAATGAGAAGAAATAAGAGATTATTGACAGAAGATAGGGATAGAAATGAAACATTCTCATAAAAGTATCCAGCTTGTAATATTTAATGTGCCTAAGTATTTTCTGACAAGAGGTGTTCAATATTGTAATTTATTTTGTGCATCTAAATAAAGTAGGCTAAATGCTGATGTTTATCTGTCCGATGACCTGGCCATGTGTATTTCTCTGAGAATCGTTTTGTACATGTTTTCCCTAGTGGGTTGCCTGGACACGGATCAGAATGCATTGCTGTGGATATCATCCATAAGCTTTCTGATTATCATTCTGTTTCAGATTCATTCATTGGATATGTGCTCATCCGTAAAAATCTGATGAGTAATCACCATTAAACCGCATGAGCCCTAATACAATATTTAAAACAATGTAAAATCCCTTGGAGAGCTAGGGTGAAAAAGAATATATATAATATAAAGTTGTATTAATGTTTCCTTTGTCTGTAAAACCAGGGGCATGAAAGGGATTGGTTTGAGAAAGGGAGGAGGTGGAGCTGCCTTTTGCAAACTTAACTTATGCTAGCCTTTTTAGCCTATTAATTTGCACTTTTCTCCCTTTTGCCCCCTTCTTGGGTATCCCATCAAAGCTCCTCTGCATAACCCTGACGTCAGAATTCAGAAAGATTAAAATTTAACTGAGAAATCAATTTACTCACCTCTGCTCCTTAAATTCCTTTCAAATCCCCAGATAAGTGCTAAATATCTGGGGGTAGAACAGTTGGCCTTAACAATATATATTTCAAACATTCTGATGTAAAATGTATCCTGTGATTGTGGAACCTTTCCTTCTCATTAAAACATTCCATGCAGTAATAAATCTGTCTTGTTGGGGCTAATTTATGTCTAAGCAAATGATTTCCCATTTTTTTATAATATAAATGTTTAGATTGCAACATTCTCCCCTCTCTGGGGATTCTGCATCTACAGTTATGGAAGCAGCAGTCTCAATAACACAGTTTCACGCATACAACTTTTACTGTGCCCTGCTCAACAGCTCAATGGTCTCTTTAGTGCTTAGTGAACACTTTCCAGACCATAAGACCGTCTAACGCCCAGCAGACATCACTAAGACAGCTCAGAACGAAGATTACAATTACAGCATCTGCAAACTAGAAGGAACGCTCTTTGCTGAACGGTCAAGGAAAGAAATGGTAGAAATGAAGAGAAGGAAAGAGAAAGAGGTACGGTTTTAAGTATTTTACAGAGAAAAGCAAAACTCTACACTCCAAAAATCTTTTTGTTCCAAAATTTATCCCAGGCTTTTTTGGTTTAAAATACATTTTGTGGAGCTTCCAGTGTGTTTAAAGAAACAAGACAAGCAAAGGGAAAAGTGAGTGGATAGGAACTACATGTACTACAACAAGGAATTAATAGAATCCATTCCCTCGGGTAAAAATAAAAGTCATGATACATTGCAAGGGCAAAGTTTTAATTACTTCAGTATGATTGTGACATTGTTATAATTGCTTACACTGGGGATCACTTACTCAAGTAGTCCCAGTGGATTCAGTGAGATCACTCGCCAGAGTACATGCTCGCTCGTGTTGGTAAGAGCTGCACAAGATGGCCCAATATAACGGTTACAGTATTTTGTGGGCCAAATCCAGTCCCTTTTTGGTTATGTTACAAGCCAACATTAAGGAATGAAAAGCAGCATTATTGTGGGTCTGTGTTCCAGATGCTCCTCATCCCATATAGGCCCTCCCACTCAGATTCTTCCTCTCAGAGCCAGGAGCTCTCTGTGAATTGAGGGTGGCCATGAATGCACTATGGCATTCCAAGCACACTCCCTAATACCAACCCAGAATGAGCCCTTCATGGTGTGAATTGTGCACGTTTAAGTGAAACCCACCATGAGAAGGAACAGTTACATCTCACCAGCCTGCCTCTTCTTGCAGGTGCCTATATGGAGGAGGCAAATTGCATTTGGCTGTAGGAATAGTGCAATCTATACTGAGTTGTTAATTCTAGGTGAAGATTATCAATACAGGGCTAAGTGATAGACTGCAGAAAGCATCTGTTCCCAGGCTGACTGCAGGTCTTTTCCTCAGCTTCTAATATTTGCAGACAGGAAGATTTCCCAAGGCCAAAGCTAAGTAGGTCATTCTGCTCTTACCCACCCATGGGTCATTTTATAACTGCAAATTGCTCTGTTGTATTCGCCTACATTTATCAAGAGACGAGCCCCAACGGGGACCCCGACTCCAAAAACACCCTCCAACTTTAGGAGGGCTGAAACTGCAGCCCTGGACCCAGATCATCGATTTTTAAAGCCAGAAAGGACCAATATGATCATCTGGTCTGACTTCCTGTATAACCCATGTCAACAAACCTCACCCAGGAATTTCTGCACCCGGCCCATAACGTTTGGTGGAGCTATGGCATATGTCTGTTAGGAACATGATGGCCTGCCTCTGCAGTGTTCAGAACCAGACCCTCAGATGGGAACTTCCAACTTCTGCAGGTGCGGGTTCACGATCCCGGTCTGGAGACTGATCTGAGGTTGGGGAGCCAATCAGCTCTAGTTTTATGACCTAGGCCTGAGGGCTATCAGCGGGATGACTCATGCGCCTCAATGGTCTGAAACGTTTGCAGGGTTAGGGCCTAGGAGGCAGGCACTCGTTTCAGTCCTGTGTCATCCAAATTGTAAATCTCTACTGCTCCATATTGTATTGGGTCTCTATTAACATCAGATCTTGCTGGACTATAATGTCAGTTCAGCACTTTAGCTTTGTCTCCCTTCCTGCCCCACCATTCCAACATATCAGAGACCATTTTCCCTCTAAGACAACAGACCCCAGCCTCCCTTTCTTTTTGTTAGGTTTCCCCATCTAATAATATTTAGCCATGAACAGAAAATTGCGTGGGATTATCAAGGATTTTTAATTCATTAATTTGGATACATTTTATGTGCCGAATCGCCATGTGTTCAGATCAAGACTGAGCTAGAACCACACAAATATTACACACTGCCTTCTTAATGCCAGCAAAGCCCTTTTTATTGCATAATTCTGCAGCCGGTCTGTCGTTTTTATTTCATTATTTTTTATCCTGATAATTGGAAGCAGCTTCTCGCTTTGTTTTCTTAAGGTTTAATGAGCTTCATAACTTCATGCCTCCCACTGAGGGGGGCTTTAGATTGCTTTGCACTCTAGAGGACTGCAACACCCTTCCCCTTTTCCTATACAGCAATGTAAGACCATGCTTATTGTCTTTTAGCTGATCATAGAAGCTTAGAAAGGTTCGGCTGGAAGGGCCCTCAAGATGTATGTGTGAATATATGTATATGTGTAGATGTGTGTATGTACATGCACACATACATATATGCATAGAACCATAGAAATGTAGGGCTGGAGGAGATCTTGAGAAGTCATGGAGTCCAGCCCTCTGCCCTGAGGCAGGACCAACTAAACCTAGACTATCCCTGATAGGTGTTTGTCCAACCTGTTCTTAAAAAACATCCAATGATGGGGATTCCACTACCTCCCTTGAAAGCCTGTTCCAGTGCTTAACTACCCTTATAGTTAGAAAGCTTTTCCTGATATCTAGCCTAAATCTCTCTTGCTGCAGATCAAGCCTATTATGGCACGTCCCACCTTGACTGGATGTGGAGAATGACTGATCACAATCCTTTTTATAACAGCCCTTAATATATGTGAAGACTGCTAACAGGTTCCCCCTCAGACTTCTTTTTTTCCAGACTACATACAGCTAGTATTTTTTAACCTTTCCTCATGGGTCACGTTTTCTAAACTTTTTATCATTTTTACTGCTCTCCTCTGGACTCTTCACGTGTATATTATATGTACATACACATAATGTGGAGATGTTATTCGTGCAACACATCATTCTAAGATTTTAAGATTCCTTATAGCAGTGACAATGTGTGATAACAGAACACAACCTTGTAACAACACTGGAACCTCTATGGCCCCTCCATATATAACGCATATCTTGGTTGCAATGTCTCAGGCTGTGACACAGATCACTCCGAAACATTCCAAGCTTTATCTATATGAAGTAGAGGCCTTCTGTGTTTCTTGGGTAACTCTTTCTCCAAGAGATCATTTCCTTCTTGCATACACACTTGATTTGCATGATTTTTAAAGCAAGCTATTTACATAGCTAGAGGTTAGGATGTCTGCCTTTGCAAATATGTGCTGTCCAACTGGGGTTGCTTTATGAGCAATGATTAAAAGCACTAAATATGAATAGCTTGGCTAAATGATGATTAGTGGTAAGGGGCACATAACTTCCTACAAGTGTGAGTGGAATTGATTTGGGTATATGGCTAAGGGTATTGATTTCCAGGGAGCACAAAGACAAAGGGTATGTGTAGTCTGCTGGGGCTGCAGGTATTAATGCAACAGGATCTATTGAGTGAGCTGTGGAGACCCGCTCAAACAATCCCAGAGGTGCTCTCTGATCAATGCCATTAATCCACCCCCCAGAAAGAGTAAGGCTGCATCAACCGGAGGGCGTCTGCCATCAACGCAGTGAAGACGCCATGGTACGGCAACATAAGGACATCAATGGGAGACGCAAGCTACATAGTGTAGCCAACGTCAGTGTAGAGCAGGCCTCTGAGTGTAAGTAGGCTCTTTTCAGGGGCTCAAGGAGTTAGGAGAATGCTTCACAAACTCTGTATTTTCCTTTTATACCGGTTCATGGCTAATCATAATATAACTCAATATATGCTTTGAATTGCTTCTCCTGTAAAAATGGTTTTAAAAAATGGTGACTTCCTGGCTGTAGTTGGGTGTAGGACAAACATTTTCAGACCTCCTCTAAATCTCCATGCTTATTTCTCCCATGCTCACAAAAAACCCTTAAACCAATCTGGTTATATTGAAAATTTTAAATACTTGTCATGTACAGGCCAGGATTGTAACGAAATAACCGAATGGAAAAACTCATAATTGGTATCCATTTGATTCAATGCTATGTTGATGATTAATTAGTGTTTGGACTCACTGGAGGAGCTATTGCAGTCATTCTTTGAAGGATCTAACGGGAGAAGATAATCTTGTTATATTTAAAAATCCTCAGACACAGATATAGTCTCCGCATCCATTTCAATTTCCACTGACTGCGAATATGCAATTGCATTTTTCAGACCTCATTATTGTGAGTTCTCTCATGTGATTCATCTGTTTTTGATAACTACCACAGGGCCCATAAAGATGATAAAAAAGTCAGTAGTAGACCTTCGGTCTTAAAAAAGCTTGGGAAAGAGTTATGTCAGTCAATGAGAACATAAAAATGGCCATAATGGGTCAGACAAATGGTCCATCTAACTCCGTATCCTGTCTTTCACAAGGGGCCAGCACCAGATGCTTCATTCTGGCCATAAAAAATAATCAAGCATATGCCTTGAAGGCAAGAATGAGGTTGATGCTGGATTCTAAAATATGCAGGCTTAATAATCAGAAATGATTATCTCCTTATTAAATTGAGATCTAAGTGACAGTGTAACCCACTGATGAGTGTGTGTTACAGGTCTTTCCCAATCATGTTGGTCCACAAAGGATATGAGTCTGTTATTGCTGGAAAAGCTTTAGCTCCAGTTGTCGCAGCTTGTACTTTTAGTTCATAAAATCATAAGAATGGCCATATGGGGTCAGACCAATGGTCCATCTAGCCCAATATTCTGTCCTCCAACAGGGACTGGTGCTAGAAGCCTCAGAGGGAATGAACAGAACAGGGCAAGATTCATCCCCTATAGTCCAGTCCCAGCTTCTGGCAGTCAGAGGCTTAGGGACATTGAGAGTTTGGGTTGCATCCTTGACTATCTTGGCTAATAGAGAAGTTCAGGGAGGATAGGTCCACCAATGGCAAATTCTTTTTTGAACCCATTTGTACTTTTGGCCTTCTCAACATCCCCTCACAGTGAGTTCTACAGGTTGACTGTGTGTTGTGTGAAGTACTTCCTTCTGTTCATTTTAAACCTGCTGCCTGTGGATGTCATTAACTTCTTTGAAGAGGTTGTCATGCAAAAAGCTCTGCATCCTGGGAAGCTACTTTGTGTATGTGTGTGTGTGTGTGTGTGTGTGTGTGTGTGTGTGTGTGTGTGTGTGTGTGTGTGCATGCACACCCACATGTGTGCACATGCCTCATAGGGGCAAGAACCTATGTGGTCACAAAGACCAAAAGCCATCAACAAGGAATAATTTTGCAGAGAAAATGTTAGCAGTCCATCAGATGAGACCTTTAATTAGACATAGGACAGAAAATTAGATTAGAAAATGCCCTAGAAACCATATCATTCTGTAGGGAATTACTCTGGACTTGACTGTGTGGGATTGACTTGATTTGAACATATAGGTCTTTTCTTCTTTATCTCCTATGCTTCTCTGGTGTATGTCTTATAAACCACCTCATGTTTTTACTCCATGTTCTAAAAATGCCTGGGGTCTATTACCTTTTCAGAGGGGATTTATGAGGTTATGTTGATCCAAAAGCCTTTTCACATATATTACACAGCATACTAGTGAGTTGGGACCTCGTACTGGAGTTGATGTTTCAGCAAGTTCCTAGAGCTTCCTCACGATGCTTCCACTTTTGAAAGACTTTGATCATAAACTTTAAACAACTGACAAAAGCATGGAAAGTGCGTGTAACCAGCCTCCTTCAGTGTGCGGACAATGTTAGCACCATCTGTGCCTCAGAAGGCTATGGGCAAAGCCACAATCCGCACTACTGAAGTGTGGTCTGTAGAAAAATGTTTCATGCAAAGAGCTACATGTGTCTTAATGGTATGTGGTTTGGAGCAGGGCAGTTTTCTGCAGGAATGCTCTCACATGGCCCAAGGTGCTCCGGATAAGACACCTAATGAACTCCGTAACTCCAATCCACGTAACATGGCACCTTGCTTCTGGTTAGTCATTACCAGGGATCTAGTTTTCTGTGGTTAAAAACACCCCCAAAATTCTCCAATAAAAAAAACTAAAAACCTGCATTTTTCCATGATTGAAATGAAACACTCAACTTTCGTTTCCCTAGTCACAATATATAGAGATATCAGCTGAAAATGGCAGATGCAGATACTTGCTGCACAAATGGAAAATTAAAGACTCTCCAGTGTGCGACTGTGCTCACCTAGAACAGACCATGGAACATATAACAACACAATGTCCGATTCACAAATACAAAGGAGACGTCAGAGCAATACACTGTGCTACTCCAGACACAATTATCTGGCTTAACCATCTGAATGTAACATCATAGTTCTATGTGCTCTACGTTTACATCAGCCACACGAAGAAGAAATTGAACACAATGTTTTATTGATATACAGTAGAACCCCATTTATCCGAGCCTCCATTATCTGACTCTCTGTATTAAACCAAACCCCTGGTCACCCAGGGCTGACAGTGAAGGGCCTTGGGCTGTCAGCCCTGGGTGGCTTGGGCTTGGGCTTGGGCTATCAGCTCTGTGTGAAGCTGCACAGGGCTGACAGTCTAAGCCCTACCCACCCAGAACTGACAGCCTCAATCCCCAGCCACCCACACACCTTAAAATAAGGGAGAGAAAGCTCTTTGCCAATGTTCCTGATTAACCCATTTTTTGATTATCTGACCTGACCTCAGTCCCAATTAGATCTGATAAACTGGGTTCCACTGTAAATTTAAAGCTCATTCAAAAATCAGACACAAAAGGGGGAGGTTGCACCCATTGAATAAGTGACACGGGTACTTTCTCTAAAACTTAGTTAATAGTTAATATCAGTTTTTACATTCTGTGAAAGAATAAAAACAAGATTCGCTGTAAATACACAAATTCCACATTTTTCCATGTTTTTCCATGGCAAACCGATTTCTAAGATGCCTGGTCATTACTGTCATTAACACAGCCTCATAAGAAATCACGTGAAGTGGCAAGTTCGTTGCACACATCAGCTCAGCAGAGTTCTCATGCCAACCCTGTGGAATTGTAAGACTCATTATTTACATGTTGCCTTTGGCTACCAATTACCTCTTGTCTTGAGCATACTGCAAAATATCCTCCTTTTGCACTCCCAGGAGCTGTACTCTTTCTCATTACAACACACTGATGATGGCCGCCCAAACTTTTTATTTGCATGGCCTAATACTGATGGAGCCCAACTTTCAAATGTAATCTTCATTCCTTTTTAATCTCAACTGCTGTCCACAAGAGATGAGCCATTCTCAGATGTCCTGGCTTCCTATCTAAAGCTTCCGCCATCACTGTGCAGCTCCTTTCACACACACAAATACACAAACACAACAATGAAGGCTTTTTGAACCTATGATGGCACCTCCATGCCCCTTTGCCCATGGTCAATTCAACATGGCTGAGTCCTGAGGTGTGATTTCTGTAGCTAAAACATCTTTTCAATACAGAGCATGGTATCAACAGCGGGATTTTACATTTTACAACCAGATGTCAATTGTTTTTAACTTTGATAAGCACTCAGTTGTACTCTTACAAGGCAGAAATAAATGTTTTCCCTTTGATGAAATTGCCTTTTGTGGGAGGTGCTCACATATGGACACCATGTTCTGGGACACTACTTCAAACTGGGGCTTTTGTGAAAGGGATATGAAATCTTCCAAATGCATACATGAGGTAAAAACGCTGTGGATTAGATTATACACACACACCTGCCCTTAAATTGTCTCACCTCAGTTTTCTTTACTTTTCCTAATTGCATCCTCAATTAAATGTTCTAAACATTTTTTCCCAGACAACTCCCTTACACACAGGAAATACCGCAGCAATTACATTTCCATCTCAACAGACAATTTTGGAACCAGCAGGCGCCACTCTGCAAAGTATGGAGCATCCTCAAATCCCATTGATTTAAGGGTGCTCAGTACGTTCTAAGAGGTGCTTTGCAATTCGCATGATCGGACCCAACATAACCTTTTATCAGTTTTGCAACTGTCATAGGGTTCAAGGTGCCAACTGGTTGGTTAAGACATTACATCTAACACGTTAAGATCGGAGTCTTTTTAAAAAATTCTACTTTCTTTGTTTATTTGCTTATTCCATTTAATCTGGATTCAGATCATTTGTTTGTTACCCCATCCTAAAGCACCAGGAATTTGTGATTCAGCAAAGGATAATCATTTTAATAAACTTTTATTTTTCCTAGAAGTCACTGTTGCTCAACCTTCTTGTCTATTCATCCCAAACCATACTTCTTTCATTCACACCTAATTTCTAATCCAGACAAACAGTGTTACAACAGAGTTCCATTCTCTGCAGACTTCCACACCAAACTCCGGCTGCAGAGTAAGTTCTACCTTGCCTGATAGTTGTGAAGACTCTACAGACCTGGCAAGACCTGGCTGAAGTATTTTTATGAGAAATTCTAGGCACTGATAAAATCTTAACAAAACAAAGCATATTGTTTAAGTAGCTCGAGATTATTTTTGCCTCTTTATGTGCAAACCACAGTTTAAAAGAACAGCCAGCAATGAAGCCAACAGGTGGGTGTCAACTTGTGTCATAATGGCACCAAACGACATTTAAGCCAGTGAAATAGTCAGATATTTGAAAAAGAGGGAGTAAGTAATCCCCCTAACAATGGCAGTGTCAATCCCATCTCAGATGAAATAAAGATAGCATTGGGGAACATGGCCTTCCCCAAATACCACTGAGTACAGGAGATTTAAAGAGTAGCAAATTTAGCAAACAAAGGGAGCATGCTCAGGAGTAAATGTTTCTGTAGCAAGCGACTGGAAAAGCGTGTATTCTCATCTCTTAGCATGGAGAAAGCAAGGGTTTCATAACACGATCTTGTCCTATCAAATTCGCTGCTTGCTAGAGCAGTTATTAATATGGTTTCATCACTCTTTGCCCGGTACAATCTCTCCTCTTCTCTTGGATACTGAAATACCCTAATCCTGGCTGCTACAACTCATTAACTGATGGAGAGGGAACACATTCGATACTATATTAATTATATCATCTGGCAATGGTTTAGGCTGGAAACCATTTGGGACTTTAGTAATGGGACTACTGTTGTACCTACTTTGTACATACACACCTCACCAGTCTCAGCTGATACCTTGTCCTTCCAACAGCTCCTCACTTTTTGTCTTACCTGTCGAGTTTTGTCTCCATTTAAATTGTGACTATCCTGAGACATAAGCTGTCTATCTGTTTGTTTTTACAGTGGGTAGTATAATGGGTCCTTGACTGAGAGCCCAAGGCACTCCCAGAAGCAGAGCTGGATGAAATGGTTTGATTTTTGTAAATTTCATTGAAATGTTTCAAAATTCTGAAATTTCAAAAACATATTAATGTTTTTGAAAAAAATGTTTGTGAAATGATTACTGGGGCAGGTGCAGGATGTCAACCAAATGTAGTGAATTTTTAAACCTGTGATGAGTAAGTGGGTTAAAATTCTCCAAAATGATTTGAAAATGTCTCTGAGAAACATGGCTAAAATATGAGCAGCCTACTTATATCACCTTTGACAAGTATCCTTCTGTGCCTTGAACTTCGCTGATGAGAATGCTGTGGCTTGGCTTGAGCAGAACGCATACGCCAAATAAATATCATTCTGCTCATGTTCACAAGCATAAATTGGGATAAAATTGAACTAAGGAAAATTCAGGTTGAACTTGAGGAAAATGTCCCAACAGCCATTCCAATTACTGCACTTAATGGCCACAGGTGTCTTTATCACAAGGTGCTACTTCCAGGAATGCCAAAATCAAGATGCAGTCCCCCAAGCAAGAGGAGAACAGCACAGAGAATAAACCATCTGATCTCCACTTCCTAACACGCAAATATCTAAGGAGGTATCCAAAGTTTGTCAGATTACTTCATCGCATGCCTAATGTGTTTACAATGCAAATGAAAAAGCTCCCCATTTTGCTAGCTTTTAAGGGATGAATTACTCTACACAAACTGAAAGACCATTCACAACAGGATTTACACTCCCAAAAGCACATTTATGAAGCAACGTGCTAAGTGACCTGGAAAAGTACACAATCAATAAGAATCTTGTCTATACAGGAGCTTTGCATTGTATCATAGCTGTATTGTTGTACTATAGCTGTATTTGGATCACATTGAATAGCAAGTTATTTACTTATTTCTGTACATAATTCCACCTAAGATGAGTCAACAGTCAGTGTAAATAAAAGCTTTATAGTCACTTGTCACCAGAAAGCACTGCCTCAAAAGCTGTCAGTTGAATTTGGAAGACAAACTATACTGTGCACCATGCACATGAAAATGAAAGACCTTATGCCTCAAATACACACCAATTCGTGTATTGTTACCATCATTTTACAGCAAGCTTAAGATCACTATCTCAAGGGACTGGTTTGTCAAATTAATCTGCCCTAGGGGTGAGGTTTCATTGTAGGCCTTTGGACCTTCTGGGTTTCCTTTGTGGGAGGTCTTATTGCAGAGACCTGACTGCAGAGCAAGATACACAACTTGACACACCAGTATTGTTGGGAATACAGTAAGAAACAGACATCTAAAATGTTTGGATTTTGTAAGTTTCCAAACCCCCTGCCCTTTCAGTCAATTAGCTGTCAGATACGGGACAGATAGAATCTTCTGAAACTGAGTTCAACACTATAAAATCCTTGCTCAGTAAGCTAGCTCAGCCATTAACTGTGAAACAATGCAGCTGATCAAGTTAGCTCAGAATCCAAAGTTACCCACGGAAAAAATACACACATGACATAACTTAATGGAGATTTATATTTAAAGGAGGCTTCTTCTTTACAATATGGTCTTCCTGAAATGAAATGGATAGTATATATGCCCTCTACCCCTTGGATCAGAACTGCCTTCCTGTATGTCACAAGCACCTAAATATCTTTAACAATGTGCCTTTTTATGCTAAGTTTTAGCTGCTAATGGAAATTCTCCAATAGCTCAAGTGGTAGAGCCTGCATTTATAGAGAAAGATCTGCATTCCTTTCCTGTTATCACCATGAGGGTCCATCAAGCCACTTTGTGCAACAGATTGTTATATAGTCATGTCAATGGCCACAGATTTGTTGCACGGTATTTGTTCTGAGCATCCAGTCTCTCCCATTTATGTCCTCTTTCTTAAAAAAAAAAATACTAATAATAAAATGGTTGGGCTTTTGTGATTTGTGCCAGAAAACAAAAACTACAAATGAGCAAAGTGACTTAAAAAAAATGAGGTACTAATGACAGAGTGTTTGCAACTGCCTTATGGAAAGAACAGTAGCTATGTTTTAAAAGATTCCACACCCTTGTTTAATTTAGATTCTCTATTTTTTAAAAAAATATCCCAGGACACAAGCTCAATGCTTTTGGATTAACAACAAATACTTGTCAGCAAATAGTACATTAGCTGGATCTTGGCAGTTTATCAAAACACATCATGGAATTGAGCTGCTCATGTTTACAGAGAGAAAGGGAAGGGCAGGACATGCTGTATAACGGGTTGCAACTCATTCTCTTCACACAGGACTGAGCCTACAGAAGAAAAAATTCAGTGAAACCATTCCATAAATAAAAGAAGGGGAGTATTTTTTTTCAGACAGTTAAAACTGTTTTACGGGCTGTGATTAATTAAATATCCACCAGTTTCTTTACATTAATTGTAGTAGCAGCCATCAAATAGCGTGCAGGTTTGTAATTAAATTTACAAACTATTCTAATAGACATTGAAATAGACAGGACATGACTAAAGTTACTAAACTAATTTGTATTTCCAAGTTATATAATTCACCCTGCATCTGACAGAAAATATAAATCAATTACGATGAATACATTAAAAACACCTGACTCAGTTTCTACCATTACATTTTTCTTTCAATTATTATTATATTTAACATTCATATTACAGTAGAGCCTGGGTGTCCCAACCAAGGTTCCCACTATTCCAGGCACCGTACAGAAAAGTTTACAATCCAGAGAGAAGTGGCAGGGGTAACAAAGTCACTGTAATTACTAATAAATGGCTTTACAATTCATTAGATAAATGAGTGGGCATTGATCCTAAGTACAGATATATCAAGATCAGGTTTAAGCTGTGCATTAACCAAGTGCTGTCATTTTGTCTTGTTAGCAGATATAAAAGGTACCCAGTGATAAAATAATTTTGCAATATTATTACTTCTCAGCTAGAATGAGTGCAAGTGAACACTGGAACAGTTAAGAGCTAGAAGACAGACATTCACTGCTTTAATTCAGACTTTGTGTTTGCTCAAGAGTATTGAATGGATTTTCAAATACACCTTTCACTCCATAAAATACTTCTCATTTGATATAACTAACCAGTGTGCAGACGTGAGAGGGTTTAATTTAACAGATGTTCAAAAGTCCTTGTTTTAGGAAGTGTGTGTTTCACAGGCAGGTTTATCTTAGATGTATTTAATTACAGTTGTATTAATGTGAAAATTGGCTGTTCATGTGGGTTCACCCTATCTGCTATTCAGCCTCTCCCTAGTTCTGGAGAAGGTCTTTTGTTAACTAGCAACAGTAACAATGTAGATTATGTGACATTATTGAAAACCAAACATAGCCTCATGCCCTCGACTTGGGTTGTCATTTAAGGATGAATTTTATTTTCCCAGCCTCTCTTTGCTCCACCCACATAGGTCTTGATCACTTGGCCTTCCAATGGATGGAGTGGATTGCACCCACAAGGAATTGGTTCACTTTAACAGCCTACCTTAATCATTATGGGCCCACTTTCTCACAGTGAGTGCCATCTTACCCCACAAGTGTGTGGTCCGACTAGCTATTGAAGCAAGTAGTAAATACGAGTAAGATTATCAGTATCTGGCCATATGGGCTGGCCACGGTCCTCTAAAACTGAAGAAGAACAAGTCCAAACCTGCACTGGTGAGCAGTTGCTCACATGGGTAGTCCCACTGATTTCAGTGAGAATTCTGGAGTTAGTAAATCCTTACAAGTGTGAGTCCTTTAATAAAGAAGAGCATTTATTGTGTTGTGTTGTTTTGTCTTGTTGCTGACCCGTAGCCAGTTCGTCCTGTCACGTAACTGAGAGTCTATTTAAGTTTGCTATTTAACACAGATGAATTCCATGGTAAAAATACATAATGTACTTTATGTCTCTTATGCCTGCAAACCACATTTTCCAAACTACATATGAACATTTGATTTCACAATAATAATTCACTATTAATATAAAAAGAACTGTCTTATCATTTATAAAGCATAATATCTAATGCATTATTAGATGCATTAAATGCATTGTTTTTGCCACTGCATGTGACAATGCACTTAAAAGCTATTGACATTCACATATTCCTAAACTTCCAGCTCCTGTTCCATAAAACCTCAAAGCTCTTTCCATTTGGGTTGTTTTTAATCCCAATTGATTGTTACTGAGTTGTAATGGCTATGGACCAGATCCACAAAGATACTTAGGCTCCTAACTTCAATGAAAAAGCAGTCAGTGGAAGTTAGAGATTTAAATACCTTTGTGGATCTGGGCCATATCTGACTCATCTGTCCTTGTTAAATGGGTTTTTTAATTAGGTAGCTATTATTCTGCAGAGGCACCTAATGGTTTGAGTAGTAGACTGAGAGCAAGAATTTCTGACTTCTAAACCAAGCTCTGACACTGGCTTCCTCGGTGACCGGTGTTTGGCAAGCCACTTAACCTCTTTTTGTCTCAATTTCCCATCTTGATAATATTTATTCATCTGTTTCACAAGGTATTGTGAGGGTTAGTTTATGTTTATAAAGTCCATTGGAAGATGTATAGCGCTACAGAAATGTTAAATGTCACTATTATTTTTACAATCAGATGGTATTTAACGTATAATTACAGTCTTAATACATCTAAATTAAAGGAATATTATGGCTTTTAATTTAAAACATTCTTGTAACCTGAAAAAATTGCACAAACTTAAGATACCCAAATTCTTAAAGCAGGAAGGGCTGCAAGAACCCTAAGATGAAAGACATTAAAATAAAAACATGCACTCCAAAGGTAGAGGCAAAAGAGGGTAACCTTGAAGATCAGGAGAGTTTTGTGGAATGTTACGTTTCCTGAGAATAAACCAGATGTTGTATTAGCTTTGTCCTACAATAACATACCAGAACATGGTCTTGTGCCATTTAGCTGCACACGGAATACTAGCAGAGGAATGTATGGTAGAAACTGTTGAAAAGTGTTGCCTTGAACTGAGTTTGTAGGAAATCTGCAGGAGGGAGGGTGGTACTGGTTTAGAACTGGCTTGAACCATTGCTAGCCATCCGTCAGTTTCATCAATTAGATTTGAACTCCAAAACCCATTTTTCTGAGACTCAAAAAGTCAAATTCACTTACCAAACAAAATAAGTTTAATGTTTTGCTTTTAAAAGTTTTCTTTCACCTCTCAGTATTTCTGGTGAATAGGACAGGATGCAAAAACACCTTAAGAAAGGGTAATTTTGCCATTTCTCTAACAACAAATACTAGGAACTGTTGGGAAATTCACAAGACTGCTCATTGTCATGGTAAAGCTACTTGCTTTTCTGAACCAAGAAGTCCTAGTGTGCTCTGGACAAGCAAGCAGAGTGCTGGACAATGTTCACTTGAAGCAGACTTCTGACCATTATGAGGTTCAATAGCTCTAATTATTTTTTCCTCTCCTGTGAAGTGGGATACCATAATGCATTGGGAAAAGCAACATTTCTCTATTTTAGAATTTGTGAATGGAGTATATGTGTCCATTACTGAAAGTACATCACTTTGGACCAAATTCTGTACCTGGGTTACATTCAAAGGAATCACAGAGGGTGTTCTCACTGTAACCATTGACCAGGTGCACCTACAGCTAATGTAATTCAGAATCTGATTCTTGACATACAACTTTTCTTAGAAATTGGAACTCCTAGGGTCATCACAAAATAATCGGTCACCCAGAGACACTGTAGGCCACGTCATATTGGCTAGAAATCATTTATTCTTGATTAACCTGTCACATTTTCAAATGGAATCGCTTGCACTGATTTTGATTAAGTATGAAGTAAACATGAAACAAATGTATTTTCTGGTTAACTATAATGACATAATTCTATGGGGGTTTTGTGTGGGGGGGGGTTAATTCAGCTGCTATTGTTATGAATAAAGAGAACCGCTTTGCTCAGCAGTTTTGATAACCTCAGTCAAGAAAATCCTGATGGCACAAAAGATCAAAAAATTACTTCCCCCTCCCCTCCCCCCCCCCCCCCCCAAAAAAAAGAAACAGTCAGAAGCGAGTGTGCAGAATGCGGCTGTTGGAACTGAGTGGTTGAGTGGATGTTGACAATTGAACGCAATCATTTCACTGAGAGGGTAGTCTTTGTACTTCCTGTGGAGGGCAGCCCCCTCAGCGAGGTGTACTGCTTGCCAAGTGACGGAGTAATAGGGGCACACTCTCTGGCATCAATGGCTACTCATTTTCTCCATCTCTATTTTTTTTCCTTTTTCTAGTACACATCTGATTTGACAGCTATTGTGTACCTCAGGCTTGAAAACTAACACAACAGCATTTTGTAACATATCTTCTGAGGCTGAGTTGAGAACACAGTGCAATTTCAGTCCCCTTCAGTTCTAACAACACTAAGCATAGATTCCTCACCGTGCCCCTTGAGAACACAGGCACAATTTTACCTTTTGCCTAATTCATCCTATCCTTACTACAGAGGATACTGTGAATTTCAACTTACTGGCAAATGTCAATGGCAAAGAATGTAATGGTGGCCCCTAGAGGTGGAGTGATGTTCAAACAGGATATTTTGGCATTTTACAAGCTTTCCTACAAAAGGACAATGTTTCTGTTAGTTACTCCTTGTTAGAAATATTTTTCCCATCTCCTCGTCCGATGGAACTGTAAACGTAACAAACTGTATTCAGCCTCAACAGGGAATTCCATCAGAGATCTGTACAAGTAGCTCCACTCACACAAAAGAAGCCTTACCAACACTGGAAAGAAACATCATTGTTTGTGTAAGAGAGGGATTGGCAGTGAGACACTGATATGCTATGAAGGTGAAGTTTTCAATGGGTGAACTTTCAGTGAAGAAAAGTTTCTAGGAGAGCTGTATGAGAGAGAAATGTGGGCAGCTGAGGCTGGAAATCTTCAGCTCAATTGGTGAAGTGAAAGAAGCTGTGAAAGAGTCTGAAGTATCAAGTAGCTTTATAAGTATTGCTGCTGCCCAGTAAGGACCTTCACTGACTGGCTTGTTATAATTGTCACACAGAACATTCAATAAATTATGTACTGCTATTGTTTCCCTCTAAAGGTCTTGAAATCCAAAGGCTAAATTGGCCTCTTCACTGATCACTTCTGATTGCACTGGATTGTGCTGCTCGTTCCTTATATTCCTAAAAAGTTGGTAGATTCTATGACACATATCTAATGCACGTGCATGCTTTGCTCACAGACTCAAGACCTGACCCAGCTGCCATGGAATGGATCCAATGGGAGTTGGATCTAGCCCTCATGTCGGTTAGTGCCCTTCTATCCTTCTAAAAACCCACACACCCACCGGCCAGTCTTCTTGCGATACAGCTTTGTCATTTTGAAGTAGCAATGCAGTTGCAAAAACAAGTTAATACACGAGTGTCATTTCAAAGCTTGCACTCCTTAGCTCTTCTTTTGCAGCCACATGTTCTGCTGACTCTCCGCATTGGAGACAATACCCTATTGCTACACATGCAGCATGCTTGGCAGCTGCAGAATTTCGTATCCCACGCTCTGGAATGGATTTTCTAGCAGTAGCTTTTCTTTTTGCCTGACTGGGGCCTTAAAAGGCTACTTCTTTGGCCTCTTGTCTGTTTATAAGCATGATTAAGGCATATGGAAAGACCATGGAACGTTATGAAGGCTCTGGATGCCGAGTGGCTGTTTTGATCTAATATCGGAACAAAGGCTGCTTTGCTGCAAGACATCGTTGACGGGGGTGGAAATAACTGAACCTGATTATGTTTTTAACCATTGTGATCCAGAACTATGGTCAACAGTCCAAGATACATTTGCATAGCAGGGTGAAACCCACTTGCAAAGAATTTCCCTTCGAAATCCAAAATTTACAGCCTTCTTTCAACTTGTCCCGACAAAACCAAGAACAGGGTATGATGGGAAAGAGCCTCATCAGCAAAACTCCATTGACTTTAAAGAAACTGTGCTAATAGAGTTCCAGAGGGGTAGCCATGTTAGTCTGTTTTTAGCAAAACAGCGAGAGTCCTGTGGCACCTTAAAGACTAAGTGGGTTTCTGCCCATGAAAGCTTATGCCCAAATACATTTATTAGTCTTTAAGGTGCCACAGGACTCTCACTGTTATGCTAATAGACTCTATTTGAAGATCTGGCCCTACCTAGCCTGCAATCAGGAAGCAAATGTCACATTTGCAGTTAATTCTGGGATTTATGGGTTTTTCTTTCCTTTTCTCTTTTTAAGAATACAGCAAGCAACAACAAAATCACAAAAATCAGATTTCTCCTTTGTATTTCCAAACAGTTACAAAAATTAATAGTTTTAGCAGACCTCAGCAAAAATCCATTTGCCCTTTTTATCACTTTATTATTCTGTCACTGCACTCAGAACCGCATTCAGTTAATGAGATGATTATGAATATTTTCTGTTTATCCATAAAACAGGTTTTCTTCAAGGTGTTAGCAGAAAAAGTACAATTTTTATTCTCTGCTCAGATCGTTCTAAAAGAGCTGATGAGACCATCTTCCAACTTTCCAGCCACCTTTCTGATGAGACTAGATATGGGAAGTTCAAGTCTTAAGGGAGAGTTTTATGGAAAGTTATGTGCAAATAATAATGGATGTTTATAATAGAAATTGCATCACAGCCCAAACCATACCGTTTTGCAATAAGAAAATATAAGTTTGGAAAGAACTTCGTGTATGCTAACAAACACTAAAACAGAGGTGTCTGAAACTGACATAATATAAAGCTTCTACCAAGTTTTTGAACCCAAAAAAGATTAATAATTTGTTGCAATGTTATGTCTTTTATAGCTCCATTGAACTTGCTGATTTACACCAGCTGTGGATCCACCTCTTAAATTTTTTTTAAGTAAAATATTACCTCTATGTTTAAGACTGTGGCTTGCAGTCAGTTTCCACACATTTTCAATCCTAATATTCCAGATTTGTTCTGTGAGTTATGTGGTGGTTCCTAGCTTATTGAAAAGTAGGAAAAAGAAGAGATGGTAACGTTCTCCACTCATGGTATATACTGTATAAACACATCACTAGTGTTTTGCTTGTTTACCTAAAAATACAAACGAGCCTTTGGCTGTTGATTCTGTGTTAAACGTTTAAGGAAGTATTTTCAATTACAGAATTTGGCTGCCGCCTTTTTTCTGCATAAAAGACAAATATGTTTTGCTCACTGTTGGAGCATTAAGTTGTTAATTTCCTTCATGTTTCCTATGAAAAGGAGACGCGCAGCAAGGAGATATCCATTTGAATGCCATGGTATTTGTAACTTACAAGATAAGTATTTTTTAAAAGTGGTCTTCAGAATGTTTTCAATAAGCCTCAAGGAGAGGCTCAGTTTCATGGCCTGGACGCAGACTGGTATTCACAACCTTTCCTGAATTCTAAGCATAGCTCTGACATCGGTTCCTTCTCTAGCCTCAGGTAAGTCACTTACATGCTCAGCCTCCTTTTTCTTGTCCATAAAACAAAGGCAATTCTTACTCACCTGCTTCACAGGGGTATCGAGAAGATTGACTTAAGAGTGAAAAGTCTTATAAACAAGTTGAACATTAGTGCACAAAATGTGGACTTCAAAAAGGGAAGACATTTTCTAAAACTCTGGTCCTGTGTGAGCAAACTGAGATCCAGATATTGTCTTCAATTTTTGGGCACAGCTTTCATTGACATCAGTATCTAGCCCATTGTTTGGCCCGTTGCACTGCTATACATGGTCGAATAGGGATTTCTGCAGTCTGTGAAATACATAACCATTGACATTAGTGGAGTGCCAAAAAAAGGGATGGATTTGGTCCACTGTAACATTAATTCTACCATCTCTGAATTGGTGAGAATCGTGGCCATTGCAGAAAAGCTTTTTCACTCCTTAGGTGGGTTAATTGTTCTTCAACAGCCTCCATAAATGAAGAAATATGAAGCAGTGGCCATATATCTACCCACACATGAATATGTGCCGGTGCTATAGTCGTAAGTGATCAGGAACATGCATTCAGTTGTGGGCATTCCCAAAACATGACGTTCTCCAAGACCCTATGAAATTAGATGGGCAGTTTGTCAACATCTTCAAATGTAGGTAACAATACTCACCCCATCCGTCACCTAGAAGTGTTCAGATGACTCTAGAATCATTGGAGGAAATGACTTGTCTAAGTATTATCACAAAAACATGCATATCACACGCTCCCAAATAAGTGTCACACTTAAATCCAAGAATCCCCAACCATGGAAAAAAAAATTCAGCACATCATGGGGGTTCTACCCATATTGGACAATGGTGAAATTTCAAAGGTGATGAGTTTTTAAATAGAAGTCCTCCCCTAGCATGCCACACCTAAAATCAGCATCTACTGAATCAATATTCACACACACACAGAGAAAAAACCTGGAATCTTAGGAAACAATTTTCCCAAAGACAACTTTCAGAGGCTGCCTCACTCTTTTATTTTTAAACACAATGTGTACACTACTGCATCTTTTGTTTCACATAGCTAAGAGCTTCTGGATGCTTTGTGGGAGGGCAAGATTTGGGACAAGAAGTTTGTTATTGTTACAGCTGAAAATGGCAATAACCACAAAGTAGAACAGCTGATACAAATCAGCCTTTTTATAAATTATAATACAGATAATGCAAGGAAAAGAAACATTTAACAGAAACCAGATCTTTCAGTGCAACGGCTGCATGTTGCACATCGCTGAGCAGTCAGAATTACTTTAAACATTTCTGTTCAGCTTTCACAGTTTTGTTGTAGGATTTTACTCAGAGCCTAGTCAAAAATTAGACCTCATATCCAAAGCCTTTCATGTTTAAGAGGGGGAGTTGGTTTCAAACACTGGACCCTTATAGTTTTGGTACCAGGTTAGATCCAAAATCAGAAGTAGTCTATTTTCTGGTTCTGGTCAGATGGAGCTGAAATCTCATAGGAATGTTTGTCCTCATGAAATTTGACCCCAAAATGGCAGAAAGCTTGAGAGAACAGCTGATTCAAGGTGGTGGACATCTTACAAACCCAGCTAATCTCTTGAGATTCCTGCTGTTTGAGCCCTAAATCTTGTGAAACTACCTCATGGGTTGTTTCTGTCATCAGTGCTCCTAGCCCTGATTTGGCTTTAAACCTGAAGCCTGAATCCTAAACTAAAGTAATGAGGATCCAGCCTTCACCTTTCAGGATAGGTCTAAGTGAAGTGCATATCATGGTGTAGAATAGCTTTGGAATTTACATTCCATAGCAATTTGTTATGATTGCTTCCTTAAATAAATGCTAGAACTCCTGTAAATGGTGACTCAGGATAACGCTTCCAAGCTTTGGAGTAGATTAAAAGGAAATAGTATATAGGGTTCTCAAAGAGGTGGCTAGCTGGTCTTTCAGAGGTGGAGCACTCACTCCAGAGGAAAAGGTGGAGGGGAAAATGAAGCTGTGTGGCCACATATCTTTAAGTATACGAACAGCTCCCACACATGCAGGAAAACACTTCTTACACACCCTTAGTTAAACTGAGCTGTTTAAAATCCTCCTCTGAAACATTTGTTTTCTTTTAAACTCGTTTTTCTTCCTTCCAAAGGTCACCTTAAGTGCTTCCTAGGTTCAGTTCTCCAGGTTGTTTTTGAGCATATATTGACTGGTTGCCAAATGTCAGCCATGCTGATTGCCTTTTTATAACATGTGTGATAAAGAAAGCTAAACAGCTTCGATTTCCCCCACTCCCCTGCCTCAGATATGTTCTCTGCAATTTGGATCCCTTTCTCTCTCTTGCTTGCTCTCCCTGCTTCCAGCTGCTCTGCTGAGACATGTGTCACACTTGGCCCTGTCCTCCACCAATCCATTCCATTTGCTTTTTACCCTTACCCCGATTTGCCCTCTTGTCCTAGTATGTCAATGACAGCAGCTTGCTCCAAGCCAGCCAGGCATACAACACTGGTAGATAAGCGGTGAGGCTAAAGTCAGCTCTTATCCCAACAACTATTGCTGTTATCAGTGTCTCATGTAGGAGCTACGTAGCGCACGCTCTAGAAGTGGCCATACATTCATACTTTATCTGATTCTTCATGCAGTTGTTTTGTTTCAATTTTGTTTGTGAAGAGGAGAGAAGGAAAGTTTGTGCTACGGGTAGCTGGTCACCTCCACTACTTGAGTGGATACTCCTTGATGGTAGCTGGATGGCAAATTAACTGTGGGTTATCCTCTGCATTAATACAAATCATCATTAGCTCAACAGCATGCAATTAGCTTTCCCTGAATTAATTCCCCATGTCACTGCACCAGTTTTGTCCTTGTGTAACTCCACTGAAGCCAAAACCTGGGTGACTAGGAGAGAATCAGGCCCAAAAATTATTAATAGAGCCCCTAATTCTCCTCTCTCACCAGGGGAAATCAGGAGTCATTGCACTGAAGTAAATGAGTTATGCCAATAGAAAACTAGTACGGGTTCTCGAAATATCTTTTAACAAAAATGGACTTTTTAATGGAAATTTTCAGTTTCTTTGGAAATATGCCAATTTATTGACAAAAAAATTGGAAACAAACATTTTCCTGTTTTCCAAAACCAAAACTTTGTCAGTGAATGGTTGTTTTCATTTCCTTTCTTCTTCTTCTTCTTTTTTTTTTCCAAAAAACAAAACATTTTGGTTTTTCATTAAAAAAGGGGGTGAGAGGGGGCTGTTTTTCAAATGATTCTAAATTTTATTTCTTTCAGAAATGTTCATGGAAAAATGCTTATAATTTTTCTCTAAAAACCCACATAAAACAGATGAGAATGAGGCCCACAAATGTGTGGCTAGCAATTATCCTGAGGGGGGAAGAAATATAGCATGAGTGCCCTAGTATAACATCAGGAGATATTAAGTTGCTGAAGGTGTCAACTTTCAAATGAGACATAAAACCAAGGTCCAAACTAACTGTGGTCATTAAAGATTTCATGGTAGTTTTTCTAACAATGAGGGTGTTAAATATGAAGTCTAGGCCAAATCTCAGCTACCTTCCACCTACCAAAGCTACTCCTGCAGTTTCAGTTTAGATATATAGATTGTAATTCGTCATTTCCTTTAGTGTTTTATGTGCTTTTAAGCAGCTACCATGTTTCCCCTCCCCAGAAGTAGCTACAATTCAGCAGTGGGTTAAATAATTTCTATATATGCAGTTTACTTTGTGCATTCAGTCTGCTGAATTCTGTAAACTGATTTGAGGTAAAATCCTGGTCCCATTGAAGTCAATGGCAAAATTCCCATTGATTTCAGTTAGACCAAGGTGTCCCCCTGGAGAGCCATCTAAACAAGTGTAAGATTGTTGAATGGCGAAAAATTTATAACAAGCAATTTATTCAGCAAATTTTGCTCCTTTCTTTTTTTCTCTTCACAAATTAACTGTGAGGATATTGCAATTTTCTCAACATGTATGAGTTATTTGAAATTATTCCCCAAACAATTTTTGAAAATAATTTTTGAAATGTAGGTGATTTGTGAGCACTTCATTGCAAGGACTGGAAATTTGAGACTTTTTAAATTAATTTTAACTGAAATCATAGATCTAGATATTTATTTCTGAACCCTGATGAGATGAGCATAGTTCGTTCAATCAATTCTCCAGTGCAATATTTGCATTTATGAACTCAGAAATTCCTCTCCGTGAACATTCTTCCATTCACTATTTAAAATTCACCGTTTCAATTAACTTCCCACCAATAACCTCATTCACGATAATATTAGTGGAAATTGAACAATAGGGGTTCAAACACAATAGATGCAGATTTGTCTAAAACAATTAAATAAATACTCACACACACAAAAAATCAATCTATAGCCAGCTCTACTTTAGATAATTATATCACGCCAAAATGTCATTCAGTTCAATTTTAAATATCAGTCCAAGCTGCACCATAGTTTAAGTAGTACTCAGTGTAAGAATAACATCAAATAATAAGAGACACAGATATTGGATCAGTGCTATGGAACCATTTTTGATGCTGGCCTGTATCTGATGTAGCAAAGGACATTATTTTTTAATGTGTTAATAAATTTCTATCGAACGGTGCTCAAATAGGTTTTCAAACCAAAATGAGGCTTCACATCCATTTATAAGGAGCTCCTTCTATAGGTTACTCTCACATTCACTGTAAAGGCTAAAATATTTAAGGTGAAAATGTCCCATTTGACCACTAGGTGGCATAAAGCAGTTCCCCTTAGTGGAAGCAAAAGGTTACACTGAAATATTGATATACACCACAATATAATCAATTACTAAGAGTTGGTTTTTGTCTACTAAATATAAAAACCATGGCACAGGAAAAACTGTGTTATGTGGCTATCTAGAACTCAGGTATCTCAACCCTGCAATGGTTCCATGAACTACATAAGTTTCACTAGACCTGGGTGAACACCACAAAACATTTCCTGTGAGTACGCACTCAAATGTTAAAACACATTTGCTTTGACCAGCTGCATGCCCCATTTGTGTTTGTTTTCTGCAGGTGCTTGACCAATATAGATGTACCTGCATCAATGTGTGTAGAAAGCTCACATGCTAGAAAAGGTATATTCCATATGGAATGCTGTTTGACATCACAAAGGACCAGGATTTCCAAACTCCTCCCCTTGGAGTGGTTACACAATTAAACAAAAGAACAGGCAAGTAGGGATGGGCAGGTCTGTGACGGGGTTTGAATGTGAGATCAGGAAGCTTGAAATTGATGTGGTGAAATAGTGGGAGCCAGTGGCGGGATTCAGATAGTGTGGATGACTTGATCAGAGCAAAGGGCAAAGAAGATGGTCTTAGCATGGCCTAGAAAGGGGATATTGTGAGTGTTAAGGATCCAAAACAGAGGAGATTGGACACAGGCTGGATGTGTGGGGCAAAAGGGAGGGAAGAAATAAAGATGATCGTGAGATCACAGAATGCTGGTATTACCAGAGATGGCAGTGCTGATAATGGTGTGAAGAGAGTTTTGAAGGAAAGATCAGCTCGGTTTTCGCCATGTATGTGTCGGTAAGCGTAGAAGATGACTGAGTGACAGATAGACTTGCAGGATTGGATGGACAGAGAGGCCAGGAGTGAAAAGGTAAATCTGTGAGTCATTGGCAGAAACTGTCTGAGTAGATGAGGTCAGATAGAAAGGGCATAAATGGCAAAGAGAAGGTGCCAAAGGTGGAGCTCTGTGGGCCCTCCCCTGAGAGTGGGGGGAGGGTGGGTGAGAACCACCAGAAGAGATATTGATGGGGTAATCAGTAGGATAACAGGAAAACCAGGAGAGGACAAAATACTACATGCAAGAGGAAAAAAGTTTTCAAGGACCCATCAGTTTTTTAAAAACAGTGTACAAAGCAGCAGTGAGACCATGAAGGGTGAAGATGGATGACAGGCCTTTGGGCCTGCCCAAGGAAAAGTCAATAAAAGCCTTGGAGAGAGGAGTTTGGAGCAGTCTGGATGACAGAATCCAAACTGAAAGGAATCCAGGATAGAGTTGGAAGTGGGAAATAGACTCATAGACTCATAGACTCATAGGTCAGAAGGGACCAATATGATCATCTAGTCTGACCTCCCGCACAAGGCAGGCCACAAAACCCTACCCATACACATTTATAACAACCCCGAACCCATGACTGAGTTATTGAAATCCTCAAAAGTGAGATTTGAAGACCTCAAGCTGCAGGGAATCCACCAGCAAGCGACTCATGCCCCATGCTGCAGGGGAAGGCGAAAAACCTCCGTGGCCCCTGCCAATCCGCCCCGGAGGAAAATTCCTTCCCGACCCCAAATATGGCGATCAGCTAAACCCTGAGCATGTGGGCAAGACTCACCAGCCAGCACCCAAAAAGGAATTCTCTGCAGTAACTCAGTTCCCATCCCATCCAGCATTCCCACAGACCATTGAGCAGACTTATCTGCCGATAATCCAAAATCAATGTGGTGGAATAGCTGAAAGTGGCATATTCAATGAGTTTCAAGGTGAAGGAAGGCAGGGCAGTAGCTAAAGATGAGTCCATGGTGGATTCTTTTGATGCTGGAAAAAACGGGGCTCTCTTTTATTTTGTGGTGAACCAACCAGAAGAGAGCAAGAGTTTAAGCAATGAAGGGATGAGAATGGAGCAAAAGGAGGTTAGTAGCCAGTGGGGTCCCAGAATCAGCAGGAGAGGTCAGTAAGATTGAGCACAGAGTCTAGGACGATGTTAGGAAGGAGTCATAGGTAGCAAATAAACGACAGCAATAACGCATCTTAGGATAAAAATGAGCCAACTGTGAATCTTCCTGGACAGGAAACCTGAAATATATTGCTTATGCCATCAGTTATGCAAATTCGCCAAAGCAGAGTCTACACATTTAACATGCTTTTTGCTATACATCTGAATGGTAAGAGCTTTGAGTTAACATTCTTGACTCTTATTATCTCATTCAGGCTACCAAAGAGAAAGGTCGACGTTTGGTACAATACTGTGTGAATACATCTAGAAGGAGATCAGCTATTTCAAAGCTGCTTCTGCAGTTGCATTAAAAAATGTTTACATCATGTTTCCTTATTAAATATAAGCAATTTTCTTCTTGTATACATTTTCACATCATTTATGCAATCTGCTCTGCATCAAACTTTGAAATATCAGTATATTCTGTGTAATGTTAGTTTTCTGTTAATATAAATAATGTACCAATATTAAATCTGTTTTTCAAAAATACTTATGTTATAATAAATTTGTAGAACTTAAAAGATTCTAATCACCTTCTATTTAGTTGCTCAATGATGGGCCAAAAAAGCAATTTTGTCACAAAAATAGCTATAACAGGAGTGGCTAGGCCATTCTTATCTCGTGTAATTGCTTTCTCTACAGCTAGTTGCACTGACACTAAGAAAATATTTCAACTTGTTTACAGAGTAAAATATCTGATTCTCTTAATTTTTTCAGCATCTTAATTTTTGAACCAAAGAAAACGTCATTGTGGCTATTTTTTTCCTTTTATCCATTTCAAAGAATCATAATCCAAAGACCTGTGGTGATTATCCACGGAATTATTGCTAATGTAGGCCTTCAAATGCTTTGCTAGATCAGGGCCATACATAGTAGATCGCTCTGTTGTGTTGTCTTAGAACTGCAACTACTGAAGCAAGTCGGGTGGAGTTGAGAAACTGTTGAAGTGGGTGATTCATGTACTATGGTACGTTCCCATTAAAGTGAAGGGATGGCAGGATGCTCATCTACCTCCACGGCAGAAATGGGCCCCAGAGAGATATTTGAAGGGGAAGTTAGTGCTTTTGTGGAAGACTTAGAGAGGATGTGTCGTGTGTAACAGTGGTATGGAAGAAATTAAGATGTTTTAATACAGTTGACTGTGACAAGAAGGATGGCTATGTGAGTAATGCACTGGACTGGGACCCAGGAGTTCTGGATTCAGGTTTGGGATCTACCACAGACTTCCTTTATAAATTATAACCTTAGGCAAGTCACATAGGGACCAGTTCTGCAAAGAGTTACAGTATATGTAATTTTACTCCCTGAATAACCACACTGAACTCCGTGGGACTACTCATGTTAGCAAAGCAATAATCTTTACAGGATTGGCCTCTGAATCTCTAAAGTGGGGAATATTTTAAGGATAAATTTATTAACGTATGTGAGGTTCTGTGTTGCTAATATACCCGTAGCAAAACCCATCAATAGAATTCTGTGTGTCTGATTTTTAAGTAGAACACGATGGACCGAAATCAATGGAAAGTTCTACTTAAAATCAGCGATGTGATATGGCCCAATTGAAAATAAAATTGTGTGTCTTTTGACATAAGAAAATATACTTTGAATATATGTCATGCTTAAGCCACACAGAAAATAGAATACACTCTGATATAGTGTGTCACAAAATATATACCACCTCTTTACATTTAGAATAATATAAAAACAAATCTCAAACTTCTTACAGAAAAATAGAAGGCCAGTACATTCAAAGACACTTTTTTCTATTCTTTAAAAATAATAAACTTTAATAAAATATAAATGAAGCAGATAAATGTGATCTGCTAACGTGGATCCCAAGTTTCCATTTATGGTAATCAGTTATATTTAAAGTCAGCTAATAAAAAGCTCTGTTTCCTAATTAAATTAAGACCAAGTCCACTCTGCATTACTCACTAAGAGGAAATCCTTGAAAAATGCCACACGTAGCTGCACACAAATTGCCTTTTCCCAAAGACAGCTTCAACATCTAGAAAAATGTACTGGATGGAAGCAGTTGTGTCAATAGAGCGCACCATTAATTGGCAGTCTGGAGGATTTTTACCCTTGGCATTTGAGAAATAATGAGAATCAAAACCATTAGTAGGCAGGGAAAAAAGATGGTAGAAATGCAAGCTTGAGTTTCTCTGTGTTCTCAATATTATGTTAACTCTGAACTAGAACTTTTAAATAATTTTGTTTTGTAGTACAATAATTGTTTTTTTCATATAATAAATTTATGATAAATACAACATTGCATTGAATAAAGTTTGTAAAAATTCCTTGGGCAGATAATCAGAGGATATAGATGACAAACAAAGAAAATGATATTATCCTCTTCTTGATAGGCTGGATTGAGCTTTTCTCAAAAGGCTCTGGCAATTCAACTGTAAGTGATAAAAAATGCGATTTCTTCAGTGGCAAATATTTTACATTTTTCTCTATGCTCATAAAAAGAAGGGAAGAAAGAATCAACTGCTTGTGTGAATTTCTTTATACTTCAAAATGGGGGGCTGCTCAGAATCACACTGGAAATGAGTCGGAATACCAGAATTGTACTACTGTGGTTACCCTCATAGCACATCAAGCGTGGGTCTCCATGAAGTGTGAAATCCTTGCAGTAGACAAATCAGAAGTACACAATTTCTCAAAATCAAGGTATCACAAACAAGTTTGGAGGCTGCTGGAACACCACAGCTTGTTGGGCTAAACCTCTACTAATAATCAGTGATAGTATCAAAATGTCCAATACCAACTTCTCCTACACTGTGTATACTAGCTTCTAATTCAGAGTTAAGCAATGTATCCTGTGAGACCCCTAAATGGGTCCAACTAAGCCTAACGTAACAAAACAATGTAAAGCAAAGACATTAGGACGAAATAGCGGGGCCAACAGACAGAGGGACTGTATGTGAAAGAAACAGCATACGCTTTGCATGAACAACGCTAATCAAAATAATCCCTTGTGCATCCAAAGTTCCCTTTGACTTCAGTTGACTGAAAGTTTTGTGCGTGAAAGGTATGTAGGATCAACCTTCATATTGTCTTGTATGTGTGAAAAAGTATTGAGTAAAACTAAACAGAGCACTGGAATTCATTGATGCATGTGTGTGTGAAACCCACTGGTCAGTGTGTGTGATGTCCCTCTCATGCCAATCCGAAGAGGATAGGAGTCTGTAACAGCTCTTAGCTTGAGAGCCTAGCTCTTTAGCTCATGCTTTCTAGATTCCCCTGTTCAATCCCCAGCATGTCCCTACCTGGAGCAGTACCAGATCCCTAACCTCTGTGGATCAGGAACACGTACACACACTGACTAGTGGGTTACATGCTTCTTCTGGCCAGGGGAATCTCACCCCGACTTTCTGAGCTCCACAGCAGTTCAAATCTCAGACGAGCCAGCACATCTGCCAGGACCAACATTTTGACCAGCTAATTGATCCAGGGACATCCAGAGCTGAACACATAAGCCAAAGACCCAAGTTCTGTAGTTGGGGCTGTAACAGACCCAGTTCTTCAGAGCAGGACATGTCACACACACAGATTATGTTGGAGGTGTGACAGCAGCTGTGGTAGGCATACTGGCCCTCGCGTTAATCAAGCTAGCCTGGGTAAAATTGGCGGTGAAGACACAGCAACTTGTCTCCACTGCTATGGTTAGTGGTGCTAGCTATACTAATGCTAGTGCAAGTATACCTACTTGAGCTCGTCACACCTGCGACTGCCCTGCTGACATATCCACTGTCCAGGGGGGGTTGTGTGAAATACAGGATCAGGTCCAAAATGGAGGTGTTCTCCTTTAAGAAAAAAAAAAAGTAATGTTTTGCTCCTTATGGGCCTGGCCCCACAGCAAGTTAAAAGACTCCCACTGATTTCAAGGGACTTGGAATCAGGCCACCGATATCTCCAAAATGGCTTGATCTAGAAACTCTAAAGGAGTTTTATTTTGCTGGCCCAGTGGAGACCATGCTTTTGACTAGAGTTGGGAATTGAACTATTTAGACATTAATTAGGACCTGACTTTCAGAGGTGCTGAGCAACCACAAGTCAAATTGCAGTTAGGCCTTGACTGTAGTTTACACATACATAATAAAGTCCACATGGCTGATGTATGCTTTAAGAATCAGACCTTGGGGATGGGAATGTTTAGGGCTTTTTTATCGAGCATAAACCTTAGCATCCAACAGCCAGGCTTCCAAAAGTGCATGCGTTTTGAGGAAGCTGCAAGGTTATCGTAAGCTTTGTTGCTGCAGTGGTAGGTTAGATGTTTGAAATGATAGATCCTTTCCTCTCTTGCTACAGATCAATGATGTTTTTGCATGGGTTAGATATCTCTTTTATCTGGAAGATCTTAATTCATGCTGAAAGTAATGTAGGCAAAATATAGCATGGGTACTTGATTGTAAATTTGCTTGGGAAAAATATTCCCTATTGAGTTATTTGGCTAGTTTTCCTTGCGGTCGATGTGATTCCTTTTATCTTACTGTAATAACAATAAATGAACTCTTGCATAGTTATCGTAGGAGAAGAAAAAGTGCTAGTGCAAAATGTCTTTCAAATGACTGTAGAAGTTCACTAATTCTCACTTCTCCAATATGCTAACATAATCATTCTCACTCTTGGCAAATATTAAGAGCAATCTCACCCATCTTCTCAGCAAAGATTAAATACCAGCAGCAGAAAACTGTAGAGAGGTTTCATGTTACTAAGACTTCATTGGAGACCGTAGTGAATGGGTCTCTCAGTCATGAATGCAAATCTGTGAGGTTCTACTGCATAACTGTCTGATGCACAATAACACCATGGACTCTTAAAAACAAGAAAGGAGAGTCATCTAACTGGAAGAATAACTCACACCAGATCTATTATGGTTAATGAAATCTCTATCTGTGTATCTCCTCCAGGCTACATAGAATCCTTTGCATAGAACTCATCGTATCCTGTTACCCCATAGGACATGTAGTTTCATTTAGATGCAATGAATCATGAGTATGGTATGGCTATTTTGCACCACTGTGGCAAAGCAAGACAACCATAAGCCTTTTGTCACTGGGGTATCAAGCTAAATTAGGAGATGCTTTGCATCCCTGGAACAGTACATCCAGAGTACCAGTGAAACTAGCTCTTAGTTTCCTGCAGCATATTTTCCCCGGTTTTTGTCCAGCTTTTAACCTTCCCTAAAATTTATACCCAAAGTAAGCCAGGTCTACATTACAGATTTCTGCCAGCATAGCTGTCAGTCATGGGTGTGAACAGGTATGAACCCTGACCAACATAGCTGTGCTGGCAGAAGTCCATGTTGTAAAAAGCACAGCTTTTCCAGTATAGCTGCATCCCCAATGGGCATACTTTGCTGGTATAGTATGTTGGTATTCCTGTGCTGGTAAAGCACTCCAAGTGTAGACATGGCCTAACACTCATCTGTGCATTGTGAGGTTAATTGCCATAGAGTGTCTAGTGCCATGTGTGTCTCTAGTTTTGAAAAGTTTTCCCTTCCATCAATTGCCACCATCAAGTGTGGGGCAATTTATGTTGTATAGGTGCATAATTCTTCTGTTCCATTTATATGGTCTGTTCTATTCATGGCAAAAGAGGATTGAGGAATAACAGTAAAGAGAAATGGTCCTAGAAAAGTAGTTAATATGTTTCTAGAGCAACTACTTTTTCCATTTAGTGTTACATTTTAAGGGCTCGATTGTACAGACATGGTTTTGCCATATAAGAAGCCCCACAGAAGCGAATGGAAATTCGCATGCAAATGAACACTTTGCCCAGCAGTAACTGTTTGAAGATCGGGTCTTAATTCCTCAATCTGCTATTCTTTAAAGTACAGGAAAATTCTATAGTCTGGATGAGAAATTTGACTGAAAAAATATTTTGACGATGACCATCAGTCTCTTGCAACATAGTCAGAAAAGCCAGTGTATTGCAGGCAGAAGAGAGAAAAGCGGTAATCAGAAATAACAAGAATGGGCATCATATTTCTACTGAATTGTGACAACCACACAAAAAGGCCACAATCATGCTTGGGCAGTGGTTTGAGGGTGGGAAGGTTCTTATTTTATTCCAAATGGGTTGCTTTTTCTCAATGTAAGCCATAGAAAATGTGTTGAACCATTAGAAGTCAAGGTGCTCAGAGTAAAATGAATGTAGCTGTAGGAAGAGATGGAGCCAAGGAACTAGTGCAACGTGTAATGGAGAGAACCAAAGGTTAATAATTTGGTGCAAATCAGTGCATTGCCACCAGAGATTGCCTGATGTCTATGACGAGAAGAAGGAGTTAGACCTTCAAATTAAGATGAAACAAAATACTCTGGAAAAGAACAACCTAGAAGTTGGTCATCTGACCCTGGATGGTTCTTAGGGTTATAAAAATAGAGACTACGACTGCTGCACTTACACTACACAGTGTCATTTAATTTAAAGTAACTTCCCTATTCAACTTCCCTAGATAAACATTAGCCGGACTGGCATTCACTTTGAAATTTGAATCTAAGAAATGGAAATCCTGAGCTGTAAATGATCTGACTTTGTTCAGGTTGCCAGGCACCGCCCACAGACCAGAACTCAACTGAAAGGGTGTGGACAATGTCATATGAAACAGCCACATCTGCTTGTATTTCATCATGAAAATGCTATAGTTCAATTTCAGTCTGACCTTGAAATTCGCAAGCTCAAGCAAAAAAAAAGGAAAATAAGTGAAAGCAGCTAAAAAGTAATCAGGGACTAAACCAAGCTGTAACCACATGGTGCAGAAAGAATTAAAACCAAATGAGTAACACATCAAAGTATACAGTTTACTGCACAATTTCAGCTAGAGTGCTGCACTGTTTAAACCATCTTACTAAGGCCTGGTCTACACTAGGAAATTAGGTCAGTGTAACTGTCGCTCGTGGGGTGTGAAAAATCCACAGTCCTGAGCAACACAGTTAAACTGACCTATCCCCCGGTGTGGACAGTATTAGGCTGATGGGAGGATTCTCCCTAGCTACTGCCTTTCATGGAGGTGAATTACCTACATTGATAGGAGAACCCTTCCCATCGGTGTAGGTAGCATATTCCCTGCCAGTGATGGCACTGTGGCTGTTTCCATGCAGACTATCCCTAAGTATGCAAAATTACTGAGCTACACTATTTACCTGCTACCTACTTCTACCTCTACACTACATATGGGATGCAATCTGGACCTGGGAGTTATTCGAGCAAAGAGTTTAAAATTCCTTTTGTTTGGGAATCTATTGACTCCCCAATAACAATATTCGAGTAAACTTTGCTTTCCAAATTTCCCACAGAACACAATTGTATAATGTTAGATACCTATTAGTCACTGAAGGCTATGGGTCAGATCCTCATCTGTTGCAAATTGGGATTAGTCCAATGGCTCTGACCTGAGGCCCACTCACATGAGTCAGGCAAGCAATGAATAGAGCAACATTTGACTCATCTTTATTAATTTTTCATGGAATCATAGAAGATTAGGGTTGGAAGGGACCTCAAGAGGTCATCTCGTCCAATCCCTTGCTCAAAGCAAGACCAACCCTAACTAAACCATCCCAGCCAGAGTTTTGTCAAGCCACACCTTAAAAACCAATAAGGATGAAGATTTCACCTCCTCCCTAGGTAACCCATTCCAGTGCTTCACCACCCTCCTGGTGAAAAAGATTTTCCTAATATCCAGTCTAGACCTCCCTCACTGCAACTTGAGTCCATTGCTCCTAGTTCTGTCATCTGCCACCACTGAGAACTGCCCATCTCGATCCTCCCTGGAACCCCCTTTCAGGTAGTTAAAGGCTGCTATCAAATCCCCCCTCATTCTTCTCTTCTGCAGGCTAAACAAGCCTAGTTCCCTCAACCTCTCCTCATAAGTCATGTGCTTCCGCCCCCTAATCATTTTTGTTGCCCTTTGCTGGACTTCCTCCAATTTGTCCACATCCTTTCTGTAGTGGGGGGCCCAAAACTAGACACAGTACCCCAAATGAGGCCTCACCAGTGCCGAATAGAGGGAAACAATCACTTCCCTCCATCTGCTGGCAATACTCCTACTAATGCAGCCCAATATGCAATTAGCCTTCGTGGCAATATTCTTATTACTATTCTTATTACTAAATTTATTCTTCTTCTTCTTCTTCTTAAATTCTTATTAGTATTTCTGAAATGTATGTGAAAAGAAGCAATCCTTTTCTAATACAGGCGTTTCCAATTTGTGGGCCAGATCCTTCTCCTTTCATTGAAATGAATCGTTCCACTGACTTGAGATGCATTCCTCACATGTGTCTCAGGACTGGTCTACACTTACCCTCCGGATTTGGCAGCAGTCAACAGGAGATACGCAAGTGATGTAAAAAAAGTGCGTATCTCCTGTCAACTTCTCTGCATCTGTTCCACGCACCATCCACACTGCGCTGCGCCACTTACGGAGGTCGTTTTCCTCCGTCGATTTCTGAATCAACTGAGCAGGTCTACACAGACTGCTCAGTCAATCCAGAGACAGCAGCAAATTTGCCACCATCAGTATGTACTTAGACCTAGCCTAAATGTCTGCAGAATTGAGGCTTCCCCAACATTTTACAGTTTCATAGTATTGTGTGACCATGAACACATTCGTCTTCACAACACCCGCTGGGAGTTATACAAATATCATTTTTATGATTTATAGCTTAACAAAAGTAGACAAGAAATTTTAAGTGATTTATACAGTGTGTCAGTAGCAAGGCTGGGATTAGAACTCAGCAGCTTTCAGTTCCAAGTTTCGACGGTACATTTTAAAGATCCACCTACGTGTATATATTGGAGCATATTTCGATCGAGCAAAGGTGCTGTTTGTGACCACAGTTTGCACCCAGAAAATGTAATGCAGATGCAAAAGGTGCCTGAAAGGGGAGGTAACCTTCTGACAATACATGTCAGAACATCAGAATGAGTGTCAGCTGGCAAGCATGGTTTTTTGTTTGTTTATTCATTTACGTAAACAGATGTGAGAAGTGGTGAATATCAAACAGGTCATCTAGTCCACTCTGCCAAATACAGGATTATCCCTTTTGAGGGTTCATTAGTATCTTACCCACCCTGCTTTTGAAAATCTCTAATGATGGCTTTTCCCGAATTGACTTTGATAGACTGTTCTACATGCTAAATTTCCCATGGGATTTGCCATTATAGATCAGACTATTGATAGACATAAATTATCCGGCACTTTTATAAACCTAATCACAGTATTTCATCCCCCTCTTATCATTTCCTTCTCCTCTTCAGTGTCTGCAGTCTACAGCTATGCCATGATATATCATGCCACCTGTTACTGCTTTCTTTTATATTCCATATGCCAGCAAAACTCCCACTGACCTTAATGGAGGATTGGCCTTTTCTTTTGCTAAGTATACTGAGTGAAATCCTCACCCTGTCAAAGGCAATGGCAAAACTACCAAGATTTTGCCCACTTAATTGCCTATATTAAATATATTTACATTAGAGGTGGCTCCAAATCAAAAAACAGACCCAAGTTCTTTGAGAGAGGGACTCAAATTATTCCATTTTAAGAATTTTCATACACCCATTGAAGTCAATGGAAAAGCTCCCGTTAACTTCAGTGGTGCAAGATCAGATCCAGAGTGAGTTATTACACCACTGGTCTTACTAGTACCATTTCTGAATCTAATAAAGTTTTCATTGAAAGATTGATGTAAATATGACAGCAAGTTTTATGTCCAGATTCTATTTTACACAGAAATTCAGGCGGACGGAGAGCTCTACACTCTCTTCATTTGAGGAATCTAGCTCTCTACTTGTTTCCTAATAAAAAGTTTACAGTCTCTTCTAATAACTTTTCTTAGGGCAACATGTGTAGCACTGGCCACATTGTGGGAAGCAGAGATCCTTCCAGAGAATTAGGCTGTGGTTTTCTTAAATTGTTCTTGTTGAGCTTTTTTCCCTTTCCCTTTAATCCACACTGAGTGTTGCCTGAATAGGAACCGCAAGGTCTGGCCCTTCCTATGTCCAGGATACAATAATCACCTTTTAATAGGCACTTTATAGAACATAAGAATCTGGGATGATGTGTTCATTAACTAGAACAAGGAGGCTGCAGCAAGCAACCAAACCTGTTCTGGATTCTGAAGTCCAGTCCACACACAGTGATTTCTCTTTTCTGTTTCAGTTACCACAGTGATGTCCAAACTTTTGAATTGTCCCTGCTGAGTCACTTTTATTCCACAAATGGTCAGCAGCATGCTACCTGAAAACAAACACAAGCAGGCAAAATTAATCCCCTCTGGAACTCCACTGATTTCAACGGAGCTACAGCCAAAATGAATTCAATCTACTGTCCTAATCTGTGTTCTGTGCCATACTGTCGAATTAGCCTGGCCTTTGCCTTGTGCCCAAGCCAGTGTAGAACCGAAATGCTGCACAGTCCATTTTTAATCATTTCTAGTCCACGAAAGTTCAGTTTAAAGTCCCAGAAAATTGCAATCTTACGTTGAAAAGTACAAGCGTCTGCTATTAAAAGAAATTCCTACTGCATCATTCTACTATATTTTAAAGCTGTGTATCAAAACCAGTTTATTGGATTACCAACCATCTCGGTACCAAATATGAAATAGCCATTCTACCACACTTAATTCCTCTTGCCAGGTCCTGCCCTCATTTGTACCCCTTCCACTGTACTGAAGCCACTAGAGTGGCTTGGCTGTGCTATAGGCAAAATCGAGACCATTCTGTGTAACTTCAAAATCAGCCCATTGATCAAACAACTGTTTTAGTGCTAGATATCAAATAGCCTTTGGAAATATGCAAGAAGACAGGTGAAAATGCAAAGTGTCACAATGCATTTAAAAGCCTTCGTGTGAAAATATATGCCTTTTAAGTCTGCCTACCCCCCACTGTAAAGCTTTCTTCCTTTTCATTTATTTTTTTCATTCTACAACTTTGTTTGCAATTTTTTGCAGTTGAGAGATTTGTGACAGTGAGTGGCAGAGGCTAAACAACATATCAGCGACATGTGAAGGGAGCCCAAGTTTCAGCTTTGGGTTAGGTTTGGTTTTGTTTTTTTCAAAGAGGAAAAGACACTTGCAGCTGACAGCTGTCCATAAAAATTACAATGTACAAATGGTATAATATAAACTACAGAGAGTCCAAAAGTACCACTGGAATAAAAGAAAAATGAGCTTGTTAGAACATTCTGTATTACAGCTGTTTCCCTTGACAGTTTTCCATACCCTAATATGCTCAACAAATTGGCAACCCATCCTTACATATTTGCATCAGGATTCCCTTAAGGGGAATGTCTATATTATTCTGTTTTGGATAAAGAAAGCAGTTTGATATGACAGGTAGGTCAAGTGTTTCTTTAATAAAGCATATGGGTAGCAAGAAAGAAATAGGATATTGTCAGTGACTTGACAAATAGGTAGATTTGTTCCCTTTGGGTATAGCCGAAGCTACTAGATAAATCACCCTTGCTATTTTGATTTAACCACTTCATTGCTGAATGGATATTTTTTCCCTAAAAGTGCAGGCTGCAGCAAACACTGTACTAAACGTTTCCTTATAAATTCTGTTGGGCACTAATTAGGGTTAGGTTTAACCAAATGAGGTGGGACAAATCTTGATCAAAGTGTTTAAATTGTTGTATATTATATATACCTACACAAACATGTGTACGTGCACACAAGCAGGTGTGTGTGTAACATATATAACCTACCTAGCCAAGATTGCGCCTCTCTCACTATGAGATACCACCCCAGTGACATTCAGTGAAGGCACCTGAAACAGAGCCCCCTGGTAATAAAAGAGATGGGTCTGGTAGGGCATCATTAACATAAGCAGAGAACAGCCTACCTGAAGTACCATCTGCCTATAAGGAGATGGGTTGTGGGCGACGAGTAGGGCTGTGTAGCAATGATACAGGGCTCTGGTGAGGAGTCTGTGGGGGGATTCAATGAACTATTATCATATCTGAGTTGCTGCTGGGATATGTCAGTGAGGAATGATTGGTGTGTATTCTTGATCGTAATTTGTTTATTTACTTGTTTATTATTAGAAGATGTCAAGCGCACCTAGAGCTTTGTCTGGATGCTCTTTCATTGGAGAGTTGGGAAAACCAAAATAAATACACAGAGGGTATGTGTCCCAATTCTGGCAGGTCTCTTAACTACGTGTATGGCCCACCAATCTTATCTATGTTGCAAAAGCAGCATTAATTTGAGACCATGGGTCAGATCCTGGCCTGTGCCTCTGTCCCAACAACATAAAGCTGACAGAAAGCCGGTCTAAGAAAGCAGCTGGGGATTCCCACAGAGGAATTCCCACATGAAGCCGGCTGTAACCCACCCACCGCCCCGCTCCAAGGTTCCTGAGTGGGCCATGGTGGGCTATATTCTGCAGCTCATCAGCCAGCACGGTGCTCTTCAGCAGTCCTCTCTAGTCAGCATATCATAAAACAGCTCTAAGGCTCCTCTGGCCTATGCCATGCGGCTATTCAGATGACAAAGCTACCCACAGGCAATCAAGCACCAGTTCCAAAACCCCTCCCTTTTCCCCAAACAGTAATTGGCTAACATGCGAATTAGCCACGTAACCCTTATTCTCTTGTCTTCTTCATGCGTAGAGCTCCCACAGCTATTGAAGTCAATGGCAAAATTCCCATTAAATTCCATGATCTACCATGCTGCATGAGTGCCCAGCGCTGTTTGGTGCCTAAAAGATCAATACAGACTATAGAAAACTAACCGGATTAGCTCTGGATACAAACAATCTCCAGGAAGAAGCTAGTGCAATTTAAATGATGTCAAAGGGAACGATAGATTCACGCAGAGGTGGCATGAAATGAGAATCACTTTTTTATGAATAGGTTCTAACAACTTTGCTTCACAGGGGAAGGGTTGAACTAGCTAAAACAATACTGTCTAAAGGTGAAAGCTGACATTTCCACACAGAGACGTTTGAATTCTGTCCTCACAGCACGGAATTCTGTCAGGAAGAGATACTAATATATAAAGAACAAATCGAGGGGTTAAGTAATTGTGCTAGCATCTTCTGAGCAAGACCTTGAAACTGAGATCCTTTCCTCCCACCACCACCTGTCCCCTGAAGTCCATGTCTCCCTGCCCATGTATGCTTGTGGAGGAGGGCTTGGTCTCCTTCCTTTGAACCATCAGGGATGGCCAAGGCTGGAGATGGGACATTGCTCTGAGATAGGCCAAGGTTCTGAGGTGGCACCAAGAATTCTCTCACTCAGGTATTTGGCCAGCTGGTTGTTGCTCATAGGCTCAGATCTAACTGATCACCATATGTGTTATCAGGAAGGAATTTCCCCCAGGTCAGACTGGCAGTGACTTTGGGGTTTCTTCACCTTCCTCTGTAGCATGGGGTGAGGGTCAATTGCTGGGATCATATACGTAAATCTCACGTAATCGTTTCCTTGCCTTCATAGAAACCCCAGGCATTTTGTGCACCTTGGTCCCTCCTACTCTCTGGCTGTGGCCCATAATGGTCTGGTCTCCTGTTGGGTGTAATAATTTTCTGGGTGCTGTTGATGGCCTGTGAGATATAGGAGGTCAAACCAAATGATCTGGTGTCCCGTCTGGCCCTGAATTGTCTGATGCTATGACAGTAAGGATCCCATGGCACTTTTTATAAGAATAGGCTCTTGCCGAAACCTTTTCCCCTCCTCTTTTGTGCAGAATGTTCTCCATGTGGGACAGTCGCTAGACCGCCGCCTTCAGCTCAGAATGGCTGCATTTCTTTGGCGGCTGAACTGAGTCCTATATGGATATGGATCCTAATTCCTCATTGCTCTGCATCTTGTGCAGTCCTCTACACGTGAGTGTTAAGCAGGTGTCATACCGTCCTGCTTTAGTGGCAATTTCCACTTTGCACTGGTGTCCGTGACAACACAAAAAGCACAGCAATGGTAAATAAGGCCCAGAGCTCCGAAAGTTATTTGGAGTGTTTTGGGGTGAAAATATTAAATATTATTATTTATTATTATTGTTATTGCTGCAGTGGAACGTAGAGATGATGAAGCAGGTGATTATTTTATTAGGCAGATGCCTGATGAAGATGATGGGGCAATTTAGCCCAAATTGAGCACTTTTGCAGCTGAAGGAATCTGGATTTGTGCACAACCATCAGTTGCATGTGCAAGGGAGCAGCTGTTTGAGTTGCATCTGATGCAGTGATCTAAGCGTGCATGCTTTGGGAGATGTACAAGTTGCTCTTGCCTTGGGCAATTTCACCCAATATGTCCAGAAGGCAGTGGAGCGGGTAAGTAGGGTTTCAGTGTGAATTCCCCTTGTTTTCTAAAGACGATTTTTGGAAGGGTTGTGTATAATCTGACAAGATGCACCGTGATGTGTGCCCCTTGGAGCTGTGACAGTTGGTCATATAAATACATTTGAATAGAGTTTTCAAAGTGTGGATTAAGTAAATACATTTTAAGGGACTTTTTAAAACACAGATTATTCCCCCCACATTAATTTTAAGGGTCTCTTGAAGCTGTTACAGTCCATTGTGTAAACATGTGGTACAGAACTTGTTTTCAGCTCTTATTATTTGCCCAATAGACCAGAGTTTACAACTCTACAGTAAAAATTCCTCTGAAGCTGCAACTTGGTAGATAGGTTCATAGCCTGGGAGGGAATTCTTTCCTGAAATTTGCATAAAGAATTAAAGATCTAAGTCATTTTAACCTAGTGCCAATTTAAAAAAAGGCTAAACGCTATGGAAATTTCTGATCTCCTTGTGCCCAAAGAAAATACCGCAGGTTTTTGAAATATCAGCTTCCTTGAGCACTTTGAACTCAGTTTTTGGAACCTCTCATGTCACATGCATGTCCAACCAGCGCAAATTAAAACTAAAATTCTATGTTGGTGCAATGGGGAAAGAGGATGTAATGGAGCTTTTCCTTCTCACCTCCTACCAACCACAACCCTTAAGCTACGGGGCATGACTTCTCCTAGCATTCCAGATGCACTGGGAGAATAATCTTAGTGTTTATATGCTATGGTGATATACTGTATTGAACCACATGGGTAGATGGATCCATGGGAAGGTGGCTGGGTGGGAGGGACAGAGAGAGAGACACAAAGCGAGAGAGAGATGATGTATGTGCCTGTCTGTCAAAGATTTCTTTCATCAATATCATTCAAAAGTGATCCACGCTGAATCTTCAGCATGCAGTAGCATAATCAGTGCTTCTGGCTCTTTGTTATGTTACACTTGGTTTGGTGTTTTATGATAAATGCTTCAACTGTATCAGATTTTTTAGAGGATTTAACATGTCAGTGTTGCACTAATGCTACCTTACTTTCCACTTCTTTTACCCATTATGATTATTATGAAGAATTGACTTTTAAAATGTCTTATTAGTTAATAGATTTTAAAATATCATTGCCTTTCCAACACATTAACCTAATTTACAGCTGCCAGGCTCTTAATATCATCATACGCCATGGCTTTCATTACTTGTCACTAAATACCTTTTCTCCTGCTTGTAACTAGTAGCTTTGTATTATCTTTGATTCCTTCTATATGCAGAGTGCAGACTTTATTCTGCTGGTTTATGAAAGTCTTTCCTTTTCCCCATAGATGGTAGTATGCAGAGTTTGGCAGAAGCTTGTTGTATTTTCCTTATTAAGCAATATACAAAGTTAGCAAACAGAGAGCTGTTGTCTATTCTGGGTTTCCAAAATCAGAGAAGTAAAAAAAGAAGAGGATGCAAAGCCCTAGTCCAGCTGTGGATCGACTACTACGTCCAGCCTTTCTCATACATAGTAATTCAGACAACTGGTGTAAATAACTGGGCCTTTAAGAAGCATAAAGCAGGAAAATAATTACAATGGCAGAAAACCAGAGTAACAGAGCAGTGAATCTCTCCCACACGTATTTTGTTTAATTATTACTTGTGTTACTATAACATCTCTCATTGTTTAAAACAAAATAATGTTTTCTAATCTATTTTACAGAGAAGAAAGATGGACCAACTTGGTACAAACATTGTGCAGTTTGAGTTGTCTCTCTGTCTCAGACTCCAGAGGTCATATCTGGAGACAGAAGTCTAGATGCCTAGATGCGATCTCCGAGAGGTCTTATGATTTATTCTTCTGACACCAGCAGCCCGTTCTGGCAAGAGTCATCCTCTGCTGAGCAATAACGGATGTCTGGGGTCTTGCAGGGCTACTTCCTAATGGAGAAGAATCAGTGATGCAGTGACCGGGTATATGCGAAGTGTAGCTTGCTTTATTTACACTCATACAGCAGTCCTGAAATGAGGTGGTCAAACGGCAAGCAGGGCAAGCCCTTCTGCCAGGAATGTCAGTTCCACACCAGTGCCCAATTCCTCAGGAATTATTCTGCCTCAAGAATTAACTTTAATCAGAGTCCAGAGAAGTGAGTAAACTGGAATGCTGCTCACACAGTTCCCTCTCTCCCAAAACTGCTTCTACCCTAAACTTTGCATAGCCCTAATCAAAATTGACAGCAATATAGCATGTCCTCCCAAGAGTCAAAGCTTGTTCACATGTGGAAGGCTGTATGTAACAGCGCCACCTAGTGATGCCTGCCATCATTCTATTTTTTACCTTTGTAACTCACTGGGGGGGTTTTCAGCTTTTCCAAAACTTTGTAGCTAGTTTTCTAAAATGTGTTTACTTCATAAATCAACTTTATTTCATTTTTTCCTCCAATGGATGCCTAGGGGCTTTTAAACAGTGTTTAGAGTTGGTCAGACAAAGGTAAATATTTTCCATTAAAATTTTCCAGAGAAACAAGCGGTTGTGTTTTTTTCACAAAAACTGAAAACCTGTGCACCAGTCTTTGGTGTTTGATCACTGTATGCTGAAATTCTGAGGGACTGGGTTACACTGAAAAACTAAAAATGTGTGAATGAAAGGAACAGTTTCCCACAACTTTGTTTGGTCAGATAAAAGACCGTTTTGCATCAAAAAAGATTTTGATAGAAAACTTTCAAGCAATTCTAGTAGTATTCATTTCACTCAACTTGGACAATGAAATCACTATGGTTTCTGCTCAGTTTCTCTGTTTCTCATCCATTAGCACAATATTATTCATCATTAATATGACTACTATTGATTATTTGTATTACCATAACATGTAGTGGCTTCAGTCATGGACCAGGACCCCATTGTACCAGGTGCTGGACAAATATGGAATGATTCACAAGGCTGCAGGGGTGTTTTCAAATCTAAAGGCAACCTGTTTTATTTAAGAGGGGTTTTTTAATGTATTTAGATTGTGTTTTGCAAAATCTTCTGTTTTTCTCTCCCTTCTCCCCTTTCTTCCCCTCCCCTTCCCACGTCCTAAACCTAAATTTCAACCTGAACTAGGCTGACACATATTCCCTTTAATATGTTTTTTTAAAATATGTTTAATGGTGCTTAATATCAAATATCATTCCAAAAGCCTGAACCCACCACAACGCTAATGCAAACATTATTATAAAAAGTCTACAGTGGTTAGAGGTGTTGAGGAAACCTTGGTGCTCATTAACAAAACCAAAAATGCTATCAGTGAGAAGAAAATGTGTTTTGTCATTTGGCATCTTTACAGCTAGTCAGCGTTCCTTTATCTTGTGCCCAGAAAATCTGTTTCCAGTAGGAGCACCAGTTGGTGCGAAGAAGGAGGGGGAGTTACAATTATTATTCAGCTCACATAAATGATACACACACTCCCATGTACTCAGATTTCTCAGGAGAGAAAGTCCGTGAATGAGCAAATTCATGGTTGAAGGAAGAAGAGAAAGGGAATACTCCTCGGACCGGTGTGGACAGACATCTGAATTGCTACAGGGCCTTAAATTTTCAAAGCAACATACAAACAATAACTGGGTAGCCCTTGCAAGAACTCAGCAAGGAAAGTAAGTATCATTCTAGTTTCACAGATGAGGGAATAGGCAGAGCCAAAATCAGATCTCAGGAGCTCCTGGCTTGCAGAGCCCCACTCTGTCCATTAGACAATGCTGCCTCTCACAGGGTTTATTGAAGTCAATGTGAAGATTCCCTTTGCCTTCAGTGGACTTTGGATCAGGCCCATGCACAGCGCTACTAGCTGGAAGAATATGCCAGACTCATGCCCATTGTGGAAGTGCTTCGCTGAGCATCCGGGAGCACCATAACAAAGCATGAAAGAATGCCCCTCAACTCGTCTTGCTGAATCCTGTAAGCGTATGGCAGCTGAATGGCACTCTATAGCCAATGGCTCTGGGATCACCCCACCTATCTTGAAAGGACAAGAGCAAATGCTTCTGAACAACCTGGAGAATACTGGACAATATTTAACTGTGTGCAGACAAGAAAACAACAGCAATTTGGCTAATTGCAGGAATAAAAAAGTCTTTATATAATGCTAGCCCTGAGTAGATGGGTCAGTTTGGGGTGTTTGTGTTTTTAAAGAGAAGTTGTCTCTTCCTTCTACTCAATCTGGCATTAGATTTTCCATAAGACGCAAAAATTCAGCTGTGTCTCTGGTGTGGCTGGTACTTTATTACTCATGCAACTCGCCTGCCACTTAGTTCTAAAATGTTTGCTATTTGCATGGAAGTTACTATTGTTATCTGTCAATTCCCACCGCAGGAGAATAAAACTAGAGGTTTCTATAGATGATATTCTCTGTTCTTCCACCTCAGCATGGCAGGAGTGTGGTTTGTTTCATTTAGTACCAAAGAGCACCCCCCGTCCCAGCTGGACTTTTGGTTGTCAGCTAGAGCCTTTAGTGTAAGTGGAGAAAAGCCAAACCGACGACAGCATAAATAGTCTTCCTGGATATGTACCACCAGTGCAGAACTAGCATCGTTAGGGGGAAAAAAATTTCCCCAGGAGGCAGGAATTAGTGCAATATCAGAGGACTCCTGCCTGTATCCCCTGGGATCAATGCAGGGTACTTACAAGGCCAAAGTCATCATGCATCTTCCTCCCTTCCCTCTTGCACTATTTTAAGCTGGAAGTGCTATGTGCATTACAAACCAATCGCCATATACACGTTCTGAATGAGAACCTCACTGTCCATACGTCTCGGTAGTGAACCTGAACTAATAGCACAGATCTGCTATCAAGGCTCTCCTGCATCAATAGGCTTCTACCAAAACAAGGACAACATTAAACTATGTATGTCATAAGAAGACTGCACTCATATAATAGGGGATGGGCTGAATAAAATATACTTATTGTGCTATTAATCGTTCATTTTCAAAGGAAGATCAAACCATAAGTCCCATGCTTGGATGAAGAAGGGAGAGAAAGGGATCTTCACTGAGAAGGCATAGAAGAAAGTCGAGAGATTTGGGGTGACATTACTTTGCTTATAAACTCTTTGGGGCCGAGACTCTCTTTTTGTTCCATGTTTGTACAGCTCCTATCACAATTGGATGACTAGGGCTCCTATGTGCTACAATCCTCATATAATAATAAATAATCATCATAAATCCTGGCCTCCATTTAAATCAATGGGAGTTTTGACAACTGATTGTAATGGCACCATATTGTAATGGTATTGTATCCTTGATTTAGAAACACTAACTAGCTAACTCACTTTTAGAAAATGAAAGTATTTATACAATTATTCTCCCTATTATAATAGACAAGTATACACACACACACACACACACACACACAGAGCTGCTTGTTTTTAGGGAGGATTGTATAACACACATTCATTTTCTAAAAACAATATATACTACATCTTGATCCTGCCATTTGACCCAATTGCGTAGCATCAGTGGGACTCAACATAGGTTCAGTGGCTTCTCAACGCAGATCAGATTGCAGGACGGGGCCTTTTTTTACCTACACACTGTACTGAGCACTATGAAGATTAGTATATTTAGCGTGGGATACTTACACAAACTAGAAACATCCTTTCTTGCTTGCAGCCGGTCCACATAAATTGGCACCCAGCCTCTGTGAGTATTTGGTGCATCAATTTAGTATTACTGTTTTTCTGCTGAATTACTTCTGTGCCTGTGCAAAATCCCAATTTTCCATTACATGGAATTTCACTTGCGCATTTTCAAGCTTTGCTTTGTGCGTCATTTCACACCCCTGGTGTTTTTACTTTTTTTTTTTTTTTGGCAGAGCTAACAAATCTCTCGGTTTTTTACATCTACATTTCCACATGCTTCAGGAGGGAAACTATATTTGCTAGAAAAGGGATTCCTTTTCGTTTGGAAAACACACTTAGCTGAGCAACTGATTTCACGTGCATAGGCTCCATAGTTGAATTAGCAACAAAATGCAATAACAAAAAAATCTGAACTCAGTGCACCGTAATCAGGCTAATTGAAGCAGATCAACGTGTTTCTGTGGAAACATTTCACCACTAGAATAGTCGCATCCACTCTGACTGCATAATAAAGCTTGAAAACATGACACCAAAACATTCCAGCTTCAGAAAACAAAGAAAAAGAACCCAAAATAAAACAATGATAATTTAAAAATATTATAAGTTGATCTCGTGATTTTTTTGGAGCCTAGCTAATGTTTTTTGAAAGCTTGGCAACACTGCTGAGATAGGAGCCCATATTTTTTTAAATAGAAAAGACTTTGCACAACATAAAAAAGTAAGGAACTAAAAAATGTATTCATTGCATTTTGTCTTGATTTGATCCTTATTTCTTTTATTAATTATTACTTATTATCATGTATCTCGTCACTTCTTTTAACAGACTGACACACAGGATTTCATACCAATTTAACTTTTGACTAAGCACCACTTAATCACTTACCACTAGCCAAATGCATCCCTATCAAGTGGAATGTATACTAATTCTGTCTAGATTAAGCAGTAATCCTTACCATTCATTCGCATTAGGTTAAACCGGTTTCCTGGGAGATGTCTCCAAGTCTAGGTCCACACAACATTTGTCTTTCTTAATGTTTCCCACCATTGCACAGACACCCATGGAAGTGCAGGGAGGAAGTATTAGTGTAGTCTGGTCACCTGTGGCATTTAACTCTGATTTCTGTGTAATTTCCAGTAAAGAAGGGCAGATCTGGCGATTTACAGGGGAATCCACACCTGTGCAGAGAGACAGCCTAGGGCATATGAACCTCTTAAATCCCTCCATTTGTGGTCTTAATGGCTACATAGGCCTTAGGCTGGTCCTCTCCTGAATTTCACCCTGAATGAGTTGCCAGCACTGCAGTGTGGCTGTATGAGCCAAGGAATTGCAATGGAGATTTCCATCCGCTATTGCAGCTCAGCAACTCATCTAAGCAACTCTTGAGGGGCAAGCCAGGGCAAAGCTGGCTGCAATGTTGTTGTTGTTGTTGTCTGCAATAATAAAAAAAGGGTTACAACAGCAGCAGATATAACAACCCCTTTCAAGTTCTGACAGCAAACCGTAGCTTTGACTTTATAGGAACCTGTTTATAAATAATAATCTGTTCTGTCATGTCGTACAGCTGTGTATATGCATTGCCAACTGACTTATACAAGCTCACGAAAAACTTCATTCATTTGTTTTCTGGTTTGTGCAAATATTGTCAAGGGAAAATACTATCATTTTGCAGCTCCATCATCACCGCTCCATTTTGTTGTGACAGTGATGAGTCACATTATGTTTGAATTATATAGTATGTACATACCATTAGGAGTGCACATTTCATAGTCAGCTTCTGTCACCACAAGTAGTTTAAACCTTTTAATAACTTTCAACCAAACATAGACCCACAATAGTGGTATTAAAAGCAATGAAAAGAACAGCACATCGCCTCTCAAGTTTTTTATCACTCGGTTAAACAAACGAATATGATTTTTACATCAGCTTTCTGGTACTAAATTGTCTTAATTTGAGGAAAAGCTAAACAATCCACCCGTATGGAGGAAAACAAGCAAGGCATCATAAATCATATGTATTCTGACATAGCCACAAAATCATAAACCAGCTGAAAGGGATATTTTATTTAGAAAACACATATGGAAGCACTAATCAAGCAGGAATTAGGTCATTTTTGCCGGTTAAGTGTAACTTGTTTTATAGTTGGAGATAATCAAAACAAAAGCAAAATTATCAGTGGCACTTCTACATACAGCGGTTGAAGATAAATGTGATTTGTGCTGGGCCTATAGTAAATTATACACATTGTATTTTCCGGTCCTGTTCATGATAGGCGCCTTGCACCCTCAGCTCCATTGGTCTGGAAAGAAGGAAGGAAAAAATATTAATAAATAAAATATTTCATTAGAATGTATCTCTGTCTAATTTTAAGGAGTTGTGCCACATTGTATCTAAGTGTTCCAGGAACACCAGGAGCTTGCAAATTGCCGTGCAGTCAGACTATCTCAGTTCTTTGAAAGTAACCCCTAACACCACTAGGACGTAAGAGAGTTGACTGCATTTGCATTTCAGTTTTGTTGATGGCTAGTGGCACTGCACTGCTCTAGAGGCAGCTGGCGAGCACTCTTCCCCAGATGCTGCAAGAGACTGTTCACCAGTGACAAGAGCAGTAAAGCTGAAAGTGAAGAGGCAGGAGACAGAAGGCAGGTGTGTGCACAGAGCACAGGACTGAGGAAGAGGAGTTAGCCAAAGAATATTTGTGTTGTTGATCTCGGGCTTGTTCATTTATCATTATTATTTTATTGTATTGAAGCAGCACCTAGGAGCCCCAGTCATGGACCAGGACCTCATTACAGTAAGCGCTGTTCAAACACAGAACATGCAAAAGACTTTTATACACATTGCATGAGAGTAGGATCCAGCTTCAATTTTGTATATTATTATTATTTATTTCAAGGATGCTCCTGCAGAAATCTAATTTTTTTATAATTAGTCTGTTCTGTTCAGTGACCCCTTAATTTCTTCTGTTCGTCTGCGTGGCATATTCACATGCCATATAGTACTCCTCTTTAGCGATATTCTAAAGGATAAGCCGAGTCTAGAAATAAATTTAAGAAGTTCGCTCTAAAAACGATGTTTGATCATGGTTAATGTAAGCAAGTTAGGACATTTTATGTAACCATAAGAAATCCTTTGCCCGTGGACAGCCAAAACGGCACAGAAACGAATAATGTAATCATAAAGAGTGATAAATAAAATCGGAATAATACTATTTTGAGGTCCTCAGGGAAAACATGATCTAGGAATGCAATCACCATCTGAGCACTTTCCAGGGCACTTAACATCCTCACAGCCAGCCTGTAGGACACTGTTGGTATTATTATATCAATTTTGTATAGTAGGAAACTCAGGCCCGGTCTACACTTACCTTTACGATTCGGCAGCAGTCGACAGGAGATACGCAAGTGACGTAAATCACTTGCGTATCTCCCGTCAACTTTGCAGCGTCTCCTCTGCACGCTGTCCACACTGCGCTGTGTCGAAGGGAACGCTGCAGCGCTACACCACTTACCGGAGTGGTTTTCCTGTGTCGCTTGCTGGATCGACTGAGCGCGTCTATACAGACCGCCCAGTCGATCCAGAGCAATCGATGTGACGGCGGCGAATTTGCCGCCATCTGTGTATACCCTGCCTTAGGCACAGAGCGATTAAGGCCCCGATCCTGCAAACCATTCTGCATGGGGTCTGGATGTGGGGGTCCATCTATATGCATGATCATGCTTGTCCACCAGCTTGTATGACCATGACTTCTCCAAAGTCACAAAACAGGTGAGAGAGTTTCTCTCTCAGCCAACAGAAGTTGGTCCAATAAAAGATATTACCTCACCCATTGTGTCTCTCCAATATCCTACGACCAACATGGCTGCAACAACACTGCATAAAACAGGTGAATGGCTGTATGAGAATGAAAATCAGACTCCTGAGTCCTCTCACATGGTCTGACCACTATAAACATTACCTCCCCCAATCCTTTTATTATGTATTTATGACCTGCTTGATATTTTCAAATTTATCCACCCATCTTCAGTTTTAATGCACAATTTTCTCAACCACAAAACCCAAAATCACTCTGGCATGTCTACTGGATACAGGGCATTGAGTAGATTTCAGCCAAAGCATCTGAAAGTAGAATGGATGTAAAAAGTGAAGACTAGAAACACGTTGACACTAACCCTGGCCTAAACAGGCTAGTCCACTTTTATGAAGCATCTCCCATTCTATTGAAGAGTTAAGGTATTTCAGTCTTTAGAGGAAGAAGTTTTATTTTTATTTTCAACCTTACAGTAAGAGAAAAAATTCCTGAAGAAGCCTAATGTCTTTATAACCAGGAAATAGCTCAAGGAAATAATGTGAATATGAATGGAACCTGTTTTCTGTCTCCTTTCATAATATGGTCCTTGAAATATGGTTTCAAAGAACTTTAGGAGTGAAGTATGACTGTCTGTCAAGGAAACAGTGCTCCACCCCAGCCTTTATCTCTCCTTCATTTCTTGGAGGTTAGAAGCAAGTATCAACAGGTAGATGTGTTTATGTCTTCAGGGAATTACAGAATGAAATATACAGGTCAAAGTGTGATGAAAGCGCCATTTTTCTGATGTGGAGTAACATTTGAAAGAGGAGTGCATGCTCACATTCAAAATCTATACAATGAAAAGCAAAGGGCTGTGACATACAGACTGCATGTCCCAGGACTGGGCTTGGAAAGATTAGATTTATACCGGTAAAGATCGGTAAACATAAATTTCACTGTGCACACACAAACCAATGAAAACATATTTACATCAATAACAATTAAAATTTACTGATAGAAAAGTAAGACAAATGCTGTGTGAGAACTGATTAGAGTTTGTTTTAAGGATATTTGCTTTGTATATTTTAGCATGTGAGGTCAACTATTTCTGTTTTAACAGTTATATAAAGCTTTAACTTTCTGAATCTCAGTATCTACTGTCATTAAGTAATTATTGTCTGACCTTCTCCCATCCCCCTCAGTTTCCTGCAACTGTATATTTATAGCAATAAAAATTGTAAAAAGCTTAAAACCCATAATTTTGCACAATGAAAATGTAAATACTTCAAACTGAAAAATGCTTCAATGAAAAAATGCTTCAAAATAAACAGCAATGTTATTTGTTGAAGTAATTCAAAAATTAATATTGAATTCTGCCACACCTACTTATGTCAGGGGAATAGTCACTGCAAAGAAGGCCTCTTTCATTATGAAATATTGGACTGTCTATTCCTAATGTCTCCTTCATTTACTGCTGCTTTCCAAAAAGCTCAACCTTTCCTTTTCCATCATTTGCCCAAGCAATTAGCCCTTATTTGGGGCCTTGCAGGTTGTCTGTGTTAGGAGGAGAAATTGATGAGAGAGTCACATATATGCAATCCTGTTTGTTCACAAAGAATGTACACAAAGTTCTGTTTGCCAGAACATAGTAGGATCAAATGATAAGTGGCAATTTCCTTCTTCACAGTTCCAAGTCTATCTTTCCAGCCAGCACTTTGCCCAAAACACTCACTCTTGGCTTTCTCTCAGGGCCACACTATCAGTGCTTTTCTTGCTGTCTACTCCTTTTATGCCACCTTCTCTAGGCTTTTTGCTGGCTGTCTGGTTACTTTTTTACCTGCTCATACAGACAACCACAACCAAATCAATCTTTAGGCTGCGTAATTGCATTTCATCTTGGAGTGAACAAAGGATTGGAACCAGGTTCTGTTCCTGACTCTGCCACTGGGACATGTCACTCTATGTTTCCTCCTTTTTCCTGTCTGTGAAATAGGGATAATTACCCATGGTCACTGTGATAAAGTGCTGACAAGTATACAAAGAAAAACCATTGTGCATGGCCAATCCTACTGTCAATAAACTCTCTGGCAAAACTGCCATTTGATTTGAATAGAAGCAGGGTCTGACTCTAGAGTGCAAAGTATTAGTACCTCATGCTTGCATGTCTCAAAGAGAAATAAAGGAAAACAATGACTAGACTCAATCTAGAAGAGCAGGATGGCAGAACAGCTTCATTCTTGATGACTAGAGTTGGTCTGATATCAAAATTGTCTGGGCCTGGTTATTACAACACTATTGCGTTTCTTCCAGCATGGGCAACTTTCATTTATGGACAGTCATAGACCTGGTTAATGCTGATGGCTAATTTAGTTCTTGAGTGTTTATGTTTAGCCCTTTGAACGATGTAGCCACTTTAGGATGAGCAAACAGATCAATAGAAAGCAAGCATGGTGTATCAGCAGGAGTACACCAATACCCATGAAATGGGCACCTCTGCTGATGATAGAAGGGATTAGGCACATCATTTATGGGTCTATTGTTACATTTTTTATCCTTACATGCCCATACTTTTTCCCATGGATTTTCTAAGCATCCACATTTGTTGTTGCTATGGAGTAGAGCATCCAAACTACCTGACATATTCATTTTTCCGCAGGACAAAGGAAAGGGAAAGAACCTCACCCAGCTCTCCAACACGAGGCAGTCTCCTCCAGAATTCCACCCTCAATGGGAGAAGGAAAGGGAGCAGGGAACTTAGGTTGTGTTTACTTTGCTCTTGTGTTTACTCGAATCTTCGCTGTAGGAGCCGTTTGAGAGCTGAGACAGAATTTCCTGTGGGGGATCTGAAGAATGCTTGTAGTATTGAAGGTGGGATGTGATCTTTAGGGAGCAGCACTGGAATGAATACTGAGTAATCACCACATCTCAGCCTCTCCCCAGTGTTTTTTACCATTTGAGTGTGAAAAATTAATGTTCCGTATAAAAATACATTTTCTGATTAAATGACTCAAGGGTCATTGATGAATTTGAGAGACACTTCATTGTGGTTACCCATGAAATGCACAATTGGAGCTAACATCAAACTGCTATGAACAATGTTGCCAACTCTTGCAATTTTATCATGAGTCTTGCCATCCTGGTTGTTTTCTTTAAAGCCTCAGCTACTGGAGTCAAGTGATTTTGTGAGAATCTCAACTTTTTTTTTTACAGAGGAAGTGTCTAGCCCTTTTGGTTGAAAGCAAGAGCCACATGTAACCTAAAGGCTCAGAAACCAGAAAAAAACTAAAAACAACCCAAGATATATTATTTTGATAAGATCTCGTGATTTTTAAGTCAATCCTGTGATTGCCTGACTCATCATTTTGGAACCCTTAGTGTTGGCAAGGATGTATTAACCATCCATTTAAAAAAGCAGCATTCTCCACAATGGACACAATGGACTGGGCCGGGTTCTCCATTCCACTGCACCAGTTTATGGTGGGCTAACTCAACTGAGCTCAATGGCGTTATATCAGTGTACTGCCGAACTGGTGCAATGCGGTGAATGGAGAGTCAGCCCCATTAAAATACTACCAAATCAGAATTCCTCACACATAGATCAGAAGTGGTGTTTAACACCCACTTTCCACAGGCACAAATGACTCCCCAAAATGTGAGACCGTAGAAAATGGGCCCATAAAATTCATTCTAGTTCTTTACCTTTCAACCGAGTTTGAGAGAACCAGAAGAGATTACACTTATATGGCAGGAATCAGACTATTTGCCTAATTGTATTTAAGGACATGCATTAAGCGTCAGTTAAATAACTCAATTTTAATTAAATCCTTTATATCAATACGTACTTTGCTTACAGTAGATAACTTCCTACTTTCAGTTACATTTCAATACCTACCTTCAGAGTTGTCAGTGAACTGCCTTTATTGATCAAGGAATTATATGATTTCTTTGCTTTTTATTGTACTATAGTCTGAGACCTTGATCCAACAATACACTCAGGTACAAGCTTAACTTTAAACACTGTGACTCTGAAATCAAGAACACTACTCAAGTTCAGAGTTAAGCACGTGCCTGGGCGCTTTGCTGGATCAGGACTCTATTTCATAAACAAATTGAGTGTTTCCTCTCAATTTCTGATTTTTCTGAACCAGAAGTAAATTTAAACATATTGGCCCAAATTGAAGCCTATTGTAAATTAATGCAACTCAGCAGAAATCTACGGCTGAATTTTGCTTGTATTACGCAAAATTGCTTGCCATAATGCAAGGCCAAACAAAGTAAAGGGGAAAAGGCATTCAGCTACGGTGCTTGAACTTTGCTTTGACATGATATAGTTTCAGAAATTTCTTTGCTTCTGAATAAATGGCACATTTCTTGGTGAATGCCCTAGAGCTGTCATAGCATCAATGTGATGGAAAGGGGTCAAAAACTTTCTGCTGCTATGCAAAGAAGAGAACTTGAAAGTCACTCCCATTTATCTTGGATGTTTGAACCAGGTGTGCCTACAAAAAAGGGCTGCTTTTCATGACTGTATAGCAATTGTTTGTTCTGTAGCAAGTGATGATAGGTAAGTGACCTGCAAGTAAAGCAAATAATAAGTTAGTAAATGAAACAGCATTCCAAGTTAGAAGAAAACAAAGTAAACAAGGCCTTAAAATGACAACATGAAGATGGGTAGGCTAATCCGTACTTGATTATCATTTCATTATCTACTTAACCCCAGATGAGGTGCCTTTTGCCTTAAAGTAATCAATGGACACAGTTCCAAAATCACCTCTGGATCCATATATGCAGTAAACTGCTGTGCCCGAATGCAGGAAGCTGCATTTAGTTAGATTGCAGAATTAATACAAAAGGAGGTTCCTTTCTCTGTTGATCAGTCAAGTAGCAAAGGCAAAATCAGAATGGGTCAACTGGTTTTCTTGTGCAGAGTTAAATGAATACGACTCTTGAACTCTCATTTGTTTACCTCTTCCACAAATGCCTCTGTGGTACCTCTTGCACATGGCTTGCTCTCCCTGAACTGGTCCATAAGGCCACCACTCTCTCCTCCTTCAAATCCTTCCACAAGATCCCACGTTTATGATGTCTACAAGAAAACAGCCAGCTGTAGATGGCCAGATTGAAGGATGATTGATTCAAAACCATCAAGCTCTGCACATAGCTACCCTATGTTATCAAGTGATCTTATGGCCATTATACCCATCTATCTGCCCTTGTCTTTCCCATTACTTTATTGCATTCACCTGTTACATTTTGTCTCCAATCAGATTGCATGCTCCTTGGGACAGACCCCCAAGGGCCATATATTCAAAGATATTTAGGCTAACAGTGAGATTTTCAGAAGAACTTAGGCACATAAGTCCCATGGATTTAAATTAGAGTTAAGAGCCCAGGTGCTTTTGAAAACTCCATTGGGTGCCTATCTGCATCCTGAAGCCCGTAAAAACCTTTGAAAATGCGCCCTCAAATGTTCCTGTGTGGTAGTGCAGTGCCTAGCATGATGGGTCTTTGATCCTGAATGAGACCTTTGGGCATTATTGAAACACAATCAATAAATCATGAAACAGATGAAAAACACTAGTAAATGGGCAATAGGAAATAATCTTTGCCGAGAGATGGACTAGATCTTGATCCTATAATCACAATGTAGCACTGGGAATTTGCCAATGAGCTACAGTCTATGCCTACTTTTACTTATATTTTTTTCTCCATATATATTTTATTCAGCAATGGACTTGAGGGAAAAGTGTTTCTGATTACATCCCACATGATGGCCTGATAGTGATAAAAGTGTTTCTGATTACATCCCACATGATGGCCTGATAGTGATAACTACGTAAGATTTTACTGAGCATATCCACTTGCTTTGGTCAGAACATGCGCCTTTCATTCAGTGATTCTCATAGTAAACATAATCATTGCAATGTCAGCATTGTCAGTGCATGTTCTCAAAGGTTGTTGGCCCCTCCTAGTCACCAAGCACACAAAGAAACATAACATGTGGTGTAACATAAGCCAAAAAGCATCCAAGGACCTAACTGTGTTGAAGGGACCTTGTAATTATCTAACTTTAAATCGGCAGACTATGACTATCACACAAAGAACTGAAAAAGCCCAACTAAATGATAAGATCAATTATTAAATGTTTGCTTTAATTATATACTGCTGATGCCTCGTTTTCCAGGGAACTGCTTACACAACCGCATAGTGAAACAAAAGAAGGGATTAAATTATGTGGGAGAGAAGGTGGAGACTATGCTTTTGATTCACAAAGAAAAGTTTTTATGCAACTGACTGCAGAGAACTTGGAGATTAAAGGGCTCAGATGGTTAAAGGGACAGGATTTTCTTTTTTTAAAGATGTGGAGGTAATAAAATACACAGCCTGAAACTGATATCCTTTCAGTCCCCCATCCTAATTAAGGCCGCTTTATTATTCACACGGGATCCATGGTGTTATTTCCATTAGAACCCATATTTTACTATTAATCATTTCTCCAACCAACTCCTTCAGGGCTTAATTTTTTCCTTACTTCATAGCATCCCAAAGTTGAATGTTTGATTCAAGATGGGTGGCTGACTGATAGATTTTTGAAAGCTTGAGTAAAACTTTGGAGTGATTTGAATGTGACTAATGCACTACGTTGTATTTTCTATTTTTGACCTGATTACTTGGAAATCTATGTAGCTAGAAATGTCCATTTTGCAGGTCTCTCTGAGGCTTAAAAGTCAAACCATGTTTGATTAATCTGTCTATCATCCAGACCTGTAATTTGGGTGGTATCTTTGATTCCAATTCCACTCATGTCCAACAGATCCACCCTGTTTCAAAATCTTCCTGTGTCATCCTCTATGACGTTTCTAAGATGCAAATTTTTCTCTCCTCCAACACAGCCAAAACTCTTGTTCAGACTCTTATCTTTTCCCATCTTGACTACTGTAATTTCTCATTCTCTTGGCCTTGCTGACACACACCTCTCCCTCATCTGGTCCATTTCAAATAAAGCTGCTAAGATCATCTTTCTGACCCATCATTATGACCATGTCATCATCCCCATCATCTGAGACCCTCCAATGCATCTTTCTCCTTTGGTGCATGAAGTACAGTGTTCTTGACCTTATCTGTAAGTATGATCTTATGAAGTATGGATTCTTCAAATCCATACTAATCTTATGCGCAGGAAACATCATCCATACAATACACGGAGAACAAGACATCCGAAAATACGTTGGGGACGCATCAGTTGGAAACGTCAGAGGAGGAGAAGGACCTTGGGGTATTGGTTGATAGCAGGATGACTATGAGCCGCCAATGTGATATGGCTGTTAAAAAAGCAAATGCGGTTTTAGGTTGCATCAGGCGAGGTATTTCCAGTAGGGAGAAGGAGGTGTTAGTGCCATTATATACGGCGCTGGTGAGACCCCACCTGGAATATTGTGCGCAGTTCTGGTGTCCCATGTTTAAGAAGGATGAATTCAAACTGGAACAGGTTCAGAGACGGGCTACTAGGATGATTCGAGGAATGGAAAATCTGCCTTATGAAAGGAGACTCAAAGAACTTGGCTTGTTTAGCCTGGCCAAAAGAAGGCTCCGGGGGGATATGCTTGCTCTATATAAATATATCAGGGGGATTAACGTTAGGGAGGGAGAGGAATTGTTTAAGTTTAGTACTAATATAGGCACGAGGACGAATGGGTACAAACTGGATATTAGGAAATTTAGACTTGAAATTAGACGAAGGTTTCTAACCATTAGGGGAGTGAAGTTCTGGAACAGCCTTCCGAGGGAAGTAGTGGGGTCAAATGACTTATCTGGCTTTAAGACTAAGCTTGATAAGTATATGGAGGGGATGTTATGATGGGATAGTTTAATTTGAGCAATTGATTTGGATTATCGGCAGATAAGTCTGCTCAATGGTCTGTGGGAATGTTGGATGGGATGGGAACTGAGTTACTGCAGAGAATTCTTTTTTGGGTGTTGGCTGGTGAGTCTTGCCCACATGCTCGGGGTTTAGCTGAGGTCTTCAAATCTCACTTTTGAGGATTTCAATAACTCAGTCATGGGTTCGGGGTTGTTATAAATGTGTATGGGTAGGGTTTTGTGGCCTGCCTTGTGCAGGAGGTCAGACTAGATGATCATATTGGTCCCTTCTGACCTATGAGTCTATGAGTCTATGAGAAAAATAGGTGCCCTACACAAAACCCTGCCCGCTACATCATCATGTTTCACCATCGGAACCCTAGCCTTAGCGGGAATACCATTCCTATCCGCATTCTACTCAAAAGACACCATCATTGAGTCTATTATGACATCCAACATCAATACCCTATCAATAATTATAGTACTTCTAGCGACCTCATTTATTACCGTATATAGCACACGGGTATTAGCAATCTCATGAACCGGGCAGCCACTCCACCACCCCCTCCGACATTACGAAGAAAGCCCAAAATGTACCAAACCAATTATCTACTTGGCCCTATGAAGCATTACTGCAGGAACCCTAATCTCATTTATAATTCACCCCCCACAACTAGCACCACTGACTATACCAGCAACTTATAAACGAACAACCCTAATCATTATAATCACCAGCTTTTATTCGCCACAAACATCACCCAATTAACACGCCATTAAACCATGCAAACCTCCACTGTTACAACTATTCACCAAGCAACATCCGCTATCACCTTAACTAAAGCAGAAAAAGAATCCACCCGATTAATAGACCAACTCTGATTATCAAAACTAGGGCCCGAAAGCCTACCAAACTACCAAAAAACCCCAATCATAATCACAACAACACAGAAAGGATTAATTAAACCCTACCTATTATCATTCATCTATCTTCTAGCACTTACTCCACTACTATTCTAAACCAGTTTATGTCAGCAAAACCTACCTCTACTTGCAAAGTACAAAAAAGCTCCTTATGCGGGGCCATAAACTTACTAGACCTAATAAGACGAACAGCACCTCGATACAAGCCCCGAATTAACACCAAAACAACAAACAATGTTAACAACAACCCTACACCAGCAATAAAAAACATCACACAGCCCGTAAAATAAAATAAAGACATTCCACCAAAATCGACACGAATAACCGACAACCCATCAGCATCAACTGTTTTATCCCCAATCTCCACCAACCCTAACCACAAATCAGAACCCATGAACATAAGAACCAAAACAAGAAGAACATAATTAAATACATTAACCACCCCCTCCCAACCAGCAAGAGCAGCAGGAAAGGGCTCCAAAACTAAAGTCGCAGAATAAGCAAAAATAACCAATATTCCCCCCAAATAAATAAGAAATGGAACCAAGGATACAAAAGATCCACCCTTCCACACCAAAACACCACAACCAAACACCGTACCCATCAATAAACTCATAATACCATAATAAGGAGAGACATTAGAAGCCACCCCTACCATTCAAAATACCAAAACAAACCCTAATAAAAATGAAAAATAAATCATACATTCTAGCTCGGGCTTTAACCAAAACCAACGGTCTGAAAAACCATCGTTGTTATTCAACTACAAGAACAACCCAACCCCATCAAGACATACAACCCACAGGAAACCTATTAAAACCATAAAAAACACAAACCCACTATTAAAAATCATAAACAACGCCCTAGTCAGCCTACCCTCCCCACCCAACATCTCGACCATATGAAACTTCGGCTCTCTTCTAGGGGCATGCCTGGTGTTACAATTAGCCACCGGAATCTTCCTGGCCATACACTACTCACCTCACATCTCCCTAGCATTCTCATCAATCTCCCACATCCAACGAGATGTTCAATATGGCTGGCTAATTCAAAACATACATGCGAACGGGGCCTCACTATTCTTCATCTGTATATACCTTCATATCGGACGAGGAATCTACTACGGCTCATACCTATACAAAAAAACCTGAAACACAGGCATAGCCCTACTCCTTCTAGTCATAGCCACCGCATTCGTAGGTTATGTCCTCCCATGGGGTCAAATATCATTCTGAGGCGCTACAGTAATCACCAACCTCCTATCAGCCCTCCCATATATCGGGCACACCATGGTACAATGAATTTGAGGCGGATTCTCTGTAGATAATGCCACCCTAACCAGATTCTTCACATTCCACTTCCTCATCCCATTTATCATCGCAGGTATGGTAATAGTCCATCTCTTATTCCTCCATGAAACAAGCTCAAACAACCCAACAGGACTTAACGCCAACTACGACAAAATCCCATTTCACCCGTACTTCTCCTACAAAGACCTCCTAGGACTCACCATAATATTAACCTGCCTATTAAACTTAGCCCTATTCTCACCAAACCTACTAAGTGACCCAGACAACTTCACCCCAGCCAACCCACTCGTCACCCCCCCACACATCAAACCAGAGTGATACTTCCTATTCGCCTACGCCATTTTACGATCAATCCCTAACAAACTAGGAGGTGTCTTGGCCCTTTTATTCTCAATTACAATCCTCCTTCTAATACCCGCCCTCCACACATCAAAACAACGAACTTCCATATTCCGACCAATAGCCCAAACAGCATTTTGATGCTTAACAGCAGACCTACTCATCCTAACATGAATTGGTGGCCAGCCAGTAGAAAACCCATTCATCCTCATCGGACAATTAGCCTCCACAGTATATTTTACAGTAATCCTCATCATCCTACCTCTTGTAAACCTAATTGAAAATAAAATAATAAACTAACTATTCCGATAGTTTACCTAAAACTCTGGTCTTGTAAGCCAAAAATGAAGGACACCCCCTTCTCGGAATACTCAAAAGAGAAGTAACCTAAAACTTCATCTCCGGCCCCCAAAGCCGGAATTTTTATTAAACTATCCTCTGGTACCAGTACATCCCACATGGTACCCCCCTACCCCCCCCGGAGGTACATAATATTAATGGTACAGGACATATTATGTATAATCGTGCATTCATCTATTTACCACTAGCATATCATCAAATAATGGTTATGTTTTAATAGACATTAATATCAATCTGAGTGCATTGCATTAATGGTAACAGTACATACTTATACGTTTGTCATCTTCACCATGAATATCGCCACAGTAATGTTCTCTTATCAATCTAGCTAACTTCGAGAAATCATCAATACTTGTCAGTAAGATACAACGTTAATAGTGTCAAGTCCATACATTTGGATCGGGTTTTCGGTTCTCTTTAAGAGGCCTCTGGTTGTTTTTTCAGGCACATTATACTAAATCTATTCATTCGTTCCCCTTTAAGAGGCCTCTGGTTAATGAGTTCTATACACACATCTAATTACCAGACATTTAGTGTCTTATAGGCATATAGTATTTTTTTATTTCTCTGTTACTTCAGACCGCATACCTGATGACTAAATACATTTAATTAAGGCTGGACATACATTTAATTATTTATTATTCCTCCAAACAAGTTTATCCATGGTGCTATCTAGTTAATGTACATAATCTAGTACAGTGTTCTTGACCTTCTTCATAACCTAGATCAGTCATCTGACTTGCTCCACAAGACCTCTGGAATGAAGCTTTGAAATGAACTCACAAAACCGAGTCTCTTAAAATTCATACCTTCCCAGATGCAGTAGGACATTTTGCATCTTGTTTCAATGAAATATTTTTGAGCTCAAACTATGGGCAAGTAACCCAGTTAGTTTTGTTTCCATGTGGCGGCCCAAATCCAGCCAAGTTTCCCATGGTGTGCGGTTTCATAATGAAACATTCATTCTCTCACTGAGAGCTTCAGGGACTCAGCACTCCTGGAAATCAGACCGTGTGACTGGATGCTATCAATGTGATGACAGCAGTGAGCTATATTTCATGATTGTGGCATCACAGCAGGGAAATGCAACTTTTTTTTTTAACGTACTATGCAAAATCCAAAACATCTTTTATTGTAGCTTAACCAGTGGAATCGCTCTATTGTCAACTGCTTGGCTGATTAACCTCTGGTATCACAATTTCAACAACCCTCTTCTGCCTATTGGCCATAACGCTTTGGTCTTTTTGAATGCAAACATAGGCTGAAAATAATGCACACTTTTTGTCCTTTCCCTTTTCCCCTTTGCTTTGCCTTACAAACATCTTCCAGTGATTCAAGGATGCCGCCAGCACAAAACATCACCCTTTGTGGCCAATAAAAGTGTACATCATTTCCACAATTAACTTGTGCAGCCTGTCAGCACAGAAACACAGCACCCGGGAGGCTGATACCATGAGAATGACAGCACACTTAAAACCTGGGCAGAGGTAAAAGAGAAATCTAACTGCTTCGTTCCAAGCCATGAGTATTTTTACAATCTTAATCTTATAAAGCATTAAGCCACATCATCCTCCCTCATATAAATACACTCATAGCAAGCTGAGACCGAGTTGCTGTGTAAGTGCCAATAGAGGTGCCAGATGAAGCCATAAGCTGAAATGCCTGGAGGAAATACCTTGGCGTTCATATAGGGTTTATAACACAGGCCTGCAGCTGCCAGAACTATTCTATGACCAAAACAATTAATGTCAGTGTCAGAGATGGAATAACTGGGGGGGAAGCAGCAGTGAGTTGAACTCCAGCAATAATAGGAAGCTGGAAGGCACTCAGATACTGAATTGGAATACATCCATTTGTGCTCTTCTTTGTAAATGCATAGCTCTATATGGCAATAAAGTCCATGATCTGCAAAAGGATGCCTAATAGACACATTAACAAGCTATCAGCACAGGACAGATGTTTGTAACTGATGCAGATTTTTCTAAGATGTTGTCTACATTAGCACTTATGCTGGCAAAACCTTTGTCACTTGGGTGTGAAAAAGCACCCCCCTGAGCAACAAAAGTTTTGCTGGCATAAGCACTTATGTTTACAGCGCTATGTCAGCAGGAGAGCATCTCCCACCGACATAGCTACCGCCTCTCGTTTACATGGTTTTATTATGTTGGTGGGAGCACTCTCTCCCATCGACACGACGCGGCTACGCAAGCACTCTTAGAGCAGCACAGCTGTACTGTGCCACTGTACGTTTTAAGCATAGATGAGCCCAAAGAAAAAGAGAGAGAAAGAGAACCGTGTCCTTGCAAAGAGGTTTAGTCAGTAATCAACCCTTCTTGAGAACTAGGAAGTGAATACTTCTCAAAGATCAGGCCACAGATCCAGAACTTGACTGCAGAGCTCTTAATCGCAGTGAACAGCAATTGTTCAGACAAGTGTTCCCACTGACTTCACTGTCCGAGTAAGTAAGTGACTAAGGAGGCAGAATCTGGCCTTTAACTGCTGCCCTAAGTGCTACAAAAGCAACTGTTGTGTGGAAATGGGTTTCCAAGATAATCCTATTGACCAGCCATCACATATTAAACAATTAGAGGTGGATCTGAGAAGCTCCTCTAGGCTGATGACATGATATGGGCTTTCTCAAAAGACCTAAAGGAAATAGTTATGCACGTCATTTTCATCCCAGTTCAGCTTAGCAGGTCACATCACTTGTTTATTAAGACTGAGGACTGAGGTTTGGTAGAGGTGCCACTAGGAAACTGGATACAGAGCTTAATGGAGTGCTACTAAACCAGAGGGATCAGTTGATGTACCTTGGCAACTGAGTGATGGAAGATGGTGAGCTTGAATGTGAGCTACAGTCCAGACTGGGGAGAGCTGGAGGAGTGTGGAATAGCGTCTCAGGGGTTGTGTATGTCAAGTGTAAGCCACTGAGACTGAAAGCCCAAATGAAAAAAACAATGGTGACCGCTGCGATGCTGTATGGTGCAGAAGCAGTAAAGAGACATCAGGTTCAGTGCTTACAGGTGTTTGAAATGAGATGTCTTTTTTAAAAAGAGTTACACAAAGGGACGAAATTTGAAATGAAAGAGTTAGGATGGAAAAGTCCGTGATGTGGCTGGAAAGATGCAGGGAAGCATGACTTCACTGGTTCAGATACATACAGAGGATGACTGAAAAGGACCTTGTGAAAACAGCGTGGCAGGAGAGAATGGTAAGAAAGAGACACCAAGGAATGCCAAGGAAGTGATGGATGGATTGCATCAAAGAAGATCGTAAGCAGGTGGATCCTAGTTCTGCTTTGGACAGACAAAGATCACAGATGTAATGATGGGATAAGGGGAAGAAGATGAGCCTGAGACATAAATTTCAGCTCCTTATTGGATCTGAACTTTCCCAAAGCACAGGGGTTTGGGATTTGGGACTCTTAAGAAAAAAGAAATGTCATGAAATGCAAGAAGGCATTAGACTTTATCAATAAAATACAATTACTAAACTAGTATTTAATATTAAGGCAATTTTTAATAGTTTAAAACAGTGGTTCCCAACCCATGGCCTGAGGGCCAAAAGTGGCCGATGGGGTCTTTCAAAGTGGCCCACCGCTTCTCTCCCACTGGCTGCAGAAGGGAGCCGCTGCCTAAGGACCCCGGCGGAGCAAGTTGCCATGGGGCTGCAAGACCGGTGCAGGCCCCTTGCTGCAGCCACAGGGATGGGAGATCAGCGCTCCTCTCCCCCTGGCTGTAGCAGGGAGCACGGCAAAGTCCATAGGTGCTGGGGTCCCTGCTGGAGCCAGAGAGAGGGGAGCACTGATCTCCCAACCACATGGCTGCAGCAGGGAGCCACTGCCTAGGGACCTAGGTGACGCGCACGGGGCTAGAGGGCGCGTGCAGTTTCCCTGCTGCAGCCAGGGGGCCGGGAGATCAGCGAGGAGGCAACCTCCTTGCTGAACTAATTCCGGCTGCAGAGAGGGAGTAGAGCTGCCGATAGAGACTCTTGGCCCTTCAGGGTTGTAAAAATGATATCTGTGGTCCTCGAGCCAAGAAGGTTGGGAGCCACAGGTTTAAAACATTATGTATTCTCTCTCGTCATTAATGACCTCTCCAGGAACGTTTACCAGCTTCTCCTTGCAGTCACAGCGCTATAGAACACTCTCCACTTCTGCATGTTTGTAGGAGGACCTGGCAGCTCTCTTTATCTATTCGTCAGAGCGGTATTCCTTACCCTTCAAATAACTGGCATGAAATATACTTGCTTGCACTGCCTGAGCTAAAAACGTTGTGCTGTTCATTGGGAGCAGTTCATTGTAAGGAGTTGGTAAATCAACAGCCATTTGAGCTGTAGATAGGTAGAGACAGCCATGAGGCATTTTGCACGAGGATGGATTCACAAGGAAGAAGACTGATGTCTGAGACGATTATATGCCTGATTCTGGAAAGTACTAGATATCCTCAACTCTCTGTCTCTGAATGACAGTTAGAGAAAGACTGGAGGGATGGTGAGCTCAGAGCAAAGCAGTCTATACAGGTGAAATTAGTTCAGTATGGCTACTCTAACACAGTGCCAGGAGGAGGAAGTGCCAGGGAGTGAGGGATTTGTACACTGCACCCTGATTTTCATTCCATACATGTGAGCCCTGTCCAAGGATCCGGCCCAATGAATGTTACTTTGAATTACAGACCAGCCTGAGAGCAAGCGAGACAGAGAGGTTGACCAGCTTGACAAAGACTTACCCCCAAACACACAAGTATAAAGTGGCCTTTGGGGATATTGTTTGGATATTTAAAGAGAAAAAAAATCTGTGTTATGATAAATAGACATTTTTTCCCCATTTATTAAATGCTCATAATTTGTTTTAATGCTTTCTCTAAACAAAGCGACTTTTTTCTCAGCTCTTTGAGCTTTAAAATGACATGAATGTTATGTTAAAAGGGAAAAGGGTGATGATTTACATTTGGAGACGGGGGGAATGGTAGATAGGAGGAACAGCTGCAACGCATCGGACATGGCACTCCTCTAAGCAACTATTTTGTTTTCACTTGGTTCTGAGCATGTGATCCTCCTTATGTGGACAAAGTCTTGTGTTTGGCTTATGATTAAGAGGCCTGACTTAAAATCCACCTACACGCTGCCATGCAAATATGTGACTTGCACATTCTAGCTTTTGAATGATTAAAATTAAAAGGCTTGTACATTCAATTAAAGGTCTTTAGGCTGTAGTTAAAAGAGTGTGAGTCTCAGCCAGAGAATGTAGCATGTTTAGGAGATACAAGAACTAGAAGGCATATTTCTTCTCAGCGCTCTCTTATAGTAGTTAGACTTTTTGCAATGAGGGGTAGATGATTTGCAACATACATTGTTGGTTCAAATGTATTATTACTGTCCTTGTCAATATTGTAGTCATCAGTCATCATCCTCCTAGTACCTGGCAGCCCCTGTCATGGGACACCCATTGTGTGCCTGCCCTAAATTGATGGTATATCTGTCGTTTAGCACAAGTTTTCAGATGTCTGTCTGGTTCCAGTGCTTGCCTATTGGAGGTCCTAAACAGGAATATTTTGCCCCGCCACACACATAAAAATAGGCAAATTATTATAAAAAGAAGTAAATAGGGGGCCCCCTTGAGTTACTCAGGGCCCTAAGCATTGCTTAATCCACTTCTGCCTAGTGCTGGCCCTACTTGTGTCCTATTTCTGATAAATGCTGCAGTATGATAGTCTCCTTTTATACCTAATTCCTTCCCTCTTCTAACCCAATGTATCCGTCATTGCACAATGTCATGGCCATGCAGTTATCCCCAAGGAATAGAGCAGCCTTTCTTTTCCTTTACCAAGACAACCCTTCAGCTTTGCTATTCCTTGCAGACTATTTTTAATTTTGCGTTGTTCCTCCCCCCCCCCTTTTTTTTTTTTTGAAAGCAAGGGTCACTAATTCCTATTTCATGTACTTAAAATGCAGTTGCTGTCCCCTTTTGGTTGATTTTTAGGGTTGAACAGAGCCCCCACATGGGGGAGAAAAAGGGTACCCTTAACCAGGCCTAGAGGCCCTGGGGGGGCCAGCCCAGGCTGCAACCCCCATTATCATGAGGAAAAATATTTTCATGGCTCATGAGATTGTATGTATGTGGTGAGGAATTGTGGTGTGTGGGGGAGAGAAGGACCGTTTAACAAGTTTGTACTGGCCTGAAAAAATTATGCTTGGGCCCTGGGGTTAAGAATACTTTGTAACCCATTTAACCAGCCTACTGGAGTTCTCTTTTAGTCTTGCTGAGTACCCGAAAGCCTGCAGTAGCATAGACCACTGACTCTTCATGGGAGTTTTACTGCTCAATCCACCTCTCTTCTGGGGTGAAAGCCAACCTGCACTACTGAAGTCTCACTATGGCTGGGTCTACACTGATGGTGGCAAATTCACCGCCGTCACTTCGATTGCTCTGGATCGACTGAGCGGTCTGTATAGACGCGCTCAGTCAATCCAGGAAGCGATGCAGGAAAACCACCCCCGTAAGTGGCGTAGTGCTGCGTCGGAGGGAGCGCTGTTCCCTTCGACGCAGCGCAGTATGGACACCGTGTGGAGGAGACGCTGCAAAGTCAACGGGAGATACGCAAGTGATTTACTTCACTTGCGTATCTCCCGTCGACTGCCGCCGAATCGCCAAGGTAAGTGTAGACCGGGCCTAAGACTTAAACATGCATAGGCCTCATGCGGTTCCTCTGTACGGGAGTGAGCATCACCCTTTGAACACAGATGATTTGACAATGTGTGGGCCTGGGGCACAGGAGTCATAGGGTTAGATGCTGGCCCTTGCTCTGAGGACATCAAAGGCCACATAAGTGGGTAGTTAAGGGTAATCCTGAGCTCCATGGGGGAGTGGTAGAGTTCTATGGTGGAATGGGATATGACCAGGTTGTACTGCACTCCAGTGATCCCCACTGGTTTAATAGCCCTTTGGAGGCCAGTAATAGCCAGTATAATTTAGGCCAGCTGGGCGATATTCGGTTTGGACAGGCCATCATAGTAACAGTCCACAAATTAGACAAGCTATTGTGCGGATAGTTTCTTGAAAACAAATTAGTACCAAAAACTAGCTGTCTGTGTCTACTTCCCAGTGAAGATGTCATAGCTGAGTTTGGTATTGACCTCTCATGAAACTTGTTTAAGTATCTAAATATACTATGCTACATGCTTTATGAATATCATAATTACAATTCATCTACAAGTGACAAACTAGAAGAACAAACCACTTTTTGTGTTGCATTGCCCTGGCTTTAATATTGTGCAAAATTCATTCATTCATAATGGATTTCCCAGTTGTTGGTGCAAATTTTTGAACGCTCTCTGTGGTCTCATTTCTCTTCACTACTCTGACTCCCCTTCTGTCTCCTTTAATCTCCTTTCCTCATGAATCAGGAGATTCTCCGTCACTTTGTGACAATAGCCCTGGAAGGAAATTAAATAAAATGGATGTGTAATCCCCCCAAAATGTTTTTTTCAGGAAATTTGTTTGAATAGAAAACACCTGACTCAGGGTTTTTTAAAACCAGAGGATGGGTTGGGTTACCTGATCACTCACAGTTATTTGCATCGCATCTGCATCTTTATTTTCTTCATAATGTACATCATCTCCCAGAAGTACGGAGCTATTTAACCAGAGAGGAAAGATTGCAAAGGATTTACATGAAAGAAACAATATCTCATGTCTCAGCGTCACCTCAGCTTTCACACAATTGATGAAGCCAAGTTGAAGCAGCTGCTAATAACATAGGGCGTGGACAGAACCTGTTGATAGTGACCCTCCTTCTCCCTGGAGTTTTTTTTTTCCCCTAGACTTTGATTATTATTTTTCAAAACTTGGAAACATTTGTACAAATTTCCACCTTAGAAGCCCAGCAAAATAAGCACAAAAAAAATACATGAATAGAAAGAAAATACAGCAGCTAGGAAAGGGTTTTTCTTTTGCAATTCATGAGTGCAGCTAGGGGAGCTTCCAGGCATATGTGCAAAAATAACCATAAACCGCACCCAAAGCAGTTGTGAAGCACTTCCTATATGCACAGCATAAACCTCAGGTGCCCACTCAAAATAACCACACTACGGAAAATCCTGAGTACAATGGATAGTCCCTGGAAAACTCTCAGAAGTCCAGTAAGCTTATGTGGGTTCTGTCACACCAAGTGGTGAGCAATTTCTAAAGCCGAGGACTCTCCTCTGGGATTCTAGAGCTGTATGTTTGGAAGTTAAGATCAGACTGTCCTGTCATCTTGAAAGTCCCAGCTGATCTCAACAGCTGGGTTACAGCTCAGTGAGGATACAGAAGTACAGAGAGTTTAAACTATAAAGAGCCTTATAGATCAAAATCAGTACCTGGAAACGACTGGGAATCAGTGTAGTCTCTGGAGCACAGGTGTAATATGTCCCTTTCCTGATACATCAGCAAGCCCCAATACTTCAAATTGTTTCAGATAGATGGATCCTCAACTACAATGGGGTTCTGTTCAGCCTCAGAGGTGCTCTTGTGCACAGCAGCCTGCCACTCCGGGGCCTTTGAAAGCGCCTTCTGATGTGTTCTGAATTATTCTCAGTGATCTTCAGGAGCAGAACACGGGGACTTTTTTTTTACCAAAACTTTTTTTCAGTGCAGAATCCAAATGCTGCAACACCAAAACATTTTGTGGAGTTGTGTCAATGTTGCCAAGTTGTTTCAATTATTTGAAAAAAAAATTTCAAAAATTATCCAAAGCATCCCATTGACATTTTTCTGAATGAAATGTTTTGATTAGAAATGACTTTTTATTTTAAAATTTCCTTTCATTTTCTTTTTTAAATTTTAAAACATACACACAGCTTGACATCAAAATGAAGCATTTCATTTCAGGTTGAACGGAACATTTTGCTTAACCTCCAATTTGGGGGGGGGGTTGGTTGGTTGGTTGGTTGGTTGGTTGGTTGGTTTTGGGCTTTTTTGAATTTTTGGTTTGCTGAAAAAATCAGAAATTTCATTTTAAGCTGTTTTTTTCTTTTAATGTTTTGGTATTACCAAGGAACTAGAACATCTGTTATTTCCCCAGCTCTAGTCAGGAATAGCTCCATAGATGGCAGGTTGCAGTAACCCATTCTGGACTTGACAAAGCCATGAATTATTGCCACAAAATCTGTACCTTGAAGGACAGATTGCAAGCTTGTTCTTTGGATCAGTGACCATGTCTTCTTCTGTAAAAGAATACACTGCTTTGCCTATGCAGTACTCTTTCTTCAACCCAGATGGACACTGATAATTACACAATTGTTAGAGTCTGTGCACATAACAGTGTTCCGGTGAATAATATGAGACTGCTAGCTCAGGCCAAGAAATTACTTTTCTATACATTCAACCTACTTTTTACATAGACAAGACAATGGCGTGAGTCACACTATACTCATCTAAACATCTCTTTGTGTTGCCCAAGTGAAGTATAGGGGGCCTTAGTGTGAATGAGAATTGAGTCCAGGGGCAATTACGTCTTCTTTTCACTATTTTTTTGTATAGTCCAAACAGCCTGGCCTTCTTTTCCAGTCACTTATAGATCTTGGTCATGACTAGGAATACAAACCAGATCCCCATCTCAAGGAAAACTGAACAAAATTAGAGACAGGCCCCAAGCCAAAATATTGGATAAAATGTTGACCCCATTGAAGTCAATGGGAATTTGGCCACTGAGTCTAGGGGGACCAGGATTTCATCCATCACTCCCTAGTGCTGGGATGTTCAGAATCCAGATTGCTTTGAATTTTGCAGCTTGGACTCATTGCTGAAGAAAATGGACCTCTTTCCATAATCCATAGCATATTTAAAGCAGCAGTTCCCATTTTTCAATCTGAGTCCAAAATCGGGTCATTCCGCTTTGTATGCACTATTCTTTGGATAGATTAAACCTGGGTTATAGTAGTCAATTAAGGGGAAAATCAATGCTTGGCTAAAAGTTTCAGTAGCATTATAAACAAAGGCAAAGATGGTCAATGTCTTTCAGAGGGAAGAGAGTCTTTTATAATATTGCAGGCGCCTGTCAGTAGTTAAACTGGAATCAAAATTAATCCCTGGATTTCGGCCCTCATATGGCCATTAGGGGTATACATTAAAGTTTAATAGATCAGGCTGTATGTATCACAGCTGGAGTGACGTGCCAAGGCTTAACATTTCAGATTATGAGAAGTGATTGCATCCAATTTTGAATTTCCTGTAAGTTATGAGAGAACAAAAGAGATCGCAACATCACAGTAAGAAAACCTAAAGCAACTAGTGGATCATTAGCATTAGGAAGATAAAAGAATGATACTTTCACAAGCAGTCCAAGTGGAGAATTATTTGCAGTGAAATCAGTGGTGGCTAGCTGAATCATGCTAGCTGGATATTGCTAGCAGAGTCTTTGCAGGGATAAGAAATATTATTTTAAATACATTTAAAAAATTAAACGGTAGAGCACAAGGCCAGGAGATGGGATACTCAGGTTCTGCTCTCGACTCTGCCACTTATCCAGCGTGTGTCATTGAGCGTGTCACTTAGAATGGGACTTTACAAGGGGCGTTTAGCACTTATGTGCCCAACTCACACTGACTTTTAAAGGAATTTGGGTCAAACTCCTTTTAAAAATCCTCTATGCCTTAGAGTCCACATCTATACAAATACGGAAAAATAACACTCACCCTTGTGAACTTTGGATAACAGGTCCTGTATAATTGCAAAGTATTGATTATTTTGTAATAGTGTATAATATTAAACAAATAATTGCACAAACAATTAAAGAACAGTAAACTATCTGAGACAGGCACTGTCTCTTTACTACCGGTGCTTGTACAAAGCCCAGCACAATGGGATCCCAAACCTAACTGTGGCCTTTGGTTCCTATTGTGGTAGCAGTAAAAATAAAAATAAAAAAATAAAATAAAAGAGAATAAAGTTCTCTTCAAATGATCATGCCACTTCTAGGTTCTTGTTTCTGTCCAAATTTTTAGGAAAAATGCATGGGCTAAACAGAAATTTCCTTTGAAGAAAAACAGCCCAGCTTCTGGCTAGAGCACACCCTCCTTTTAGGTCACTGTCTAGATCAACGGCCCATACTTATAGATACTGAGGAGCTGGATCTGAAATTTAGCAGGCCACACACATAAACAAAGTGATAGAAGACTCCACTCTGAAGGGCCAGATTCATCCTTATTGTAATTGCATTGACTTCCGTGGATGAATTTTGCCCTGAAAGTTCAGCCACTAGTTGGCAGATACAGCATTACATCTTCAGACTTATTTTCATGTTTTGCATGTTTCTGTTTGGGTTTTAACCAGGGCTCCAAAACTTTCATGGCAGATCTGATAATCATCTTTATGACAACTGTAATTGACACCAGTCCCCATCTGAAAAATACTAAGCCCTCAGAAATTCATTGTTGTATTTTGTTTTCAAACTGACTATTCATTCCACCAAAAATGTGGACTTCAGTTAAACAATCAAATGCATGTAGACCTGTGCTCTTTTTCTGATGATAGATAGATAGATTTGTTTCTTACTCCAGCTAGCTAGTTAGACAATCTATCCATTTGCACACACAAATGCAGGCTGCAGAAATAGCATTTTAGTTTTAGGCACACAAAAACTGATTTGTGAAAACCTACATGCCCAGTTTTTTGGGGATATACAAAATTGTACTAATGGCTATAGAGGTCACGTTTCGTGTTAATTCCACCAAATTTGAGTACCTAAAATTAAACTCCTAAACTCATTTTCCTGGGCTGGTCGGATATTGAGAAGCAATGAGCACTAATAGGTGCAGAAGACATTAAGGAGAGCGCATCTCTGAAAATCAGGCCACTCATTCTGGTGACTCAGTATGATTTTGGTGCCTAACTTTTGGCCAGCAAGTTTAAAATTCTGGGATCAGGTTCTCTTGCTTGCTGATAAAGGACAGAATCCAGTGCCATTATCTGTTGTCTTTGGGACAAAGGGATAAACCTTTCTGATGATACGCCTTCTCCCAAACAGTGGTTGGGTGATTTAAGGGTTAAATTCAGCTTCTTTTCCCCACCCACCCATTCCCAAGATTTTTTTGTTAAATCCAAACTGAATTCATTCCAAAGTGTTTCCTGGTTTTAGCTCAGTCCTTTTGCAGAAAACTGCAGTTCCCAAAACCGTAATAGAGGATTTGGCAAATAACACTGGCCTTGTTTAACATACTTCCAAAAAATATATGCTTGTTCTGACTACACACAGTGTGTTTATGCAAACATATTTTACAGAGGAACTTAAAAGCATGAAAGTGCTCTCCCTTTGTTAGTACCATGGTTTCCAATACACTCATGGATATATTTCCCCTTTTAAAATAAGAAAGATTTTAATAAAACTTATGTCATCTTTTTTTCTTTCCTTACAATTAAATGTTACATTTGGCCCAATCCCAGTCTCATCAAAGCCAGCAGGAATTTTTCCAATGACTTGAGTGAGAGCAAAATTGTGCCCGCTATCTGAATTAATGGCTGGAAAAGCCGTCCAGAACCCCTTACTGTCCACTTGCCCTAGATCAGGAATGGAGTTTTTGTTATCATCCCATCCCACTGACCCAGTGAGGTCAGGCTGATAGCACACAGTATTTTTTAAAAGAAAAAAAAATTGTCCCATATAAAGTTATTTTTGCTTTTAGAGCTTTTATTGGCTTGTAAAATATTTTTACATTTATTACACTTTTAATGAGATCTCCTAGAATCACCAGTGGTGTAAATAATGAAAACAACACTAGTAAATGCCCCCAATAAACCTCGCACCAGTCCTTTGATGCTAATTGGCAGGCCTTGTGTTCTTTCCCCCTTCCCCCCGCCCTCTGCAGTTTAAGTGAACACTGAAGTCAAAATGGCAAGATATCAAAAGGGAGACCCATCACTTAGTTTTGCAGGTCACTCCTCTGGTTCTAAAGTGGCCCTGGATGATTAAAGCAGCACATATATACCTAAATCTTACAAACACACCCCAATTCTTCATCCCCCAATGACAGGCAAAGCTGGATTAATTGAATAAAGTCCTAACAATACCGAGCTTGGAGTATCATCACTTGATCATAATATACTTGGTGTATGTACACACATATACAGCCGGATCCAAAGCCCATTGAAGTTAGTCGAAGTCTTTCCCTGCCACTTCGGTAGGCTTTGGAACAGACCCATAATGCTATAGTAAAGTGAAGAATTTGTAAACAACTAGCTTGTCATCAAGCATCCACTATTATTTCTTTATCAGGCTGACAAATAGTTATGGGCTAGATTCTGCCCCCTTTACTCGTGGTGAGCAGGACCTTACTCCTCAAGTTGACTCATCCCGCACAAGTGATTGCAGGATTACGCCCAATATTTGCAGCTGCAAGAGACTCTGTCTGCAGTTTTGCACTGACAGGTCATTTCAAAGGGACGAATTGAGGAATAAGGCTACTATTCAAGATGAGTAAGAGTACCGAAATCTAGCCCTGTAATTATAAATGGACCACATTTTCAAAAATGGCTTCAAATTTTGTACCTGCCATGAGCGTAACTGAATAATTTGGGAAGCCCTTAACAGGATAGAGATATTCAGGTGTCTATAGCCTGGACTCTGCTGCCCTTAGTCAAGCCGAGTCGAGAGTAATATTTTACACATCAAGCAAATCCCACTGATTTCCATTGGAAGTGTGAAAGTGCAGACACACTCAGATGTGGGTGATGTATTGACACCCCCCAAACCTGCAAACACTTATGCACATGAATATCTTTACATACTTCCATTAACTTCAGTGGGGGATGCTGTGTGCGCATCACTGCAAATCAGAAAGCTGATTTAGACACTTAAACAAGAATGATTTTGAAAATCTTGAATGCTCCTTCACAATTCCAAGAGCTTTGTTCTTCTCCAGTTGCCTTAAACCTTCTGTTTTTATTACCTTATATTACCTTCCCATTGTTCAGCCATTTCAGATACTGTGTATGTTGTCTTTGTTATCTGGAACAACATATAACCCAGTACAACATTTTTCTCCATCATTCCATTCTCATTAAAGGACTTTGGCTGGCACCTTGGATTTTTTTCTTACTCCTGGCCATATTTTCAAAGCCGCCTGACTGGCTATGCTCACACAATGTGCATGTGTCATTACTGCTTCTGCACACACAAAGACAGGATTTGCAGGTTTGTCTGGCATAAATGCAGACTTTGTAGGCATTTTGGGAAATGTGGCCGTTAATACCTTAGCATTGCTTCTTTAATACAAAAATATTGTTTGTAAAGATGTATAAAACCCAAGCATGTACCCTTTTTATGATAGGAAAAGATGATTAACCCTTGACATGGGTTAAACTAAGAACCCAGATTGTTTCTTCTTCTCTTCTTGTTTTTATAATGTAAAAAATAATCTTTAACTGCTCATCCTGCACTGACACTTTCCAGTTGGAAGCCTACATCAAAAACAAATAGAACTGGCCACAAATTCACCATTTGGGCCCTTGGTGCATTAATCCTGACCTTTCCGAAAAGCCAGGCATGAGTGAAACTTCACATTGCCAAACCAATAGTACATATAATATCTGTTTGCTGTGAGGTTAGCCACAGGTTATCATACGTCTCTCAGACACTCAGATTTAGAGAGGAAACCAGGCATGGAAACACCAGAATTCACCAATTCTGGAGTCATGTTCCTGCCCTGGAATACACAGGCTATGCATAGTCTCAAGCGTCTGATAATCAGTTATTCTGAGTACATATAGAAATGCTATCTCTTATCTTTATAATACCTGGCACGTCTATGTCACCTTCCGTCTGTTGTTGCATCTCTACTAATGTTAAAGAATTATGCCTACCACCACCATCTTCCAGCAAATGTTATCTTCATGACACAGGTGGGACACTGAGAGCCTGCAAAGTTCTGTAGCTTGACCAAGAACATATATTGAATCATTGGCAAAGTGGACAACTGAACACAGAAGTCCTGATTCCCGGCTTCCCTGCTTTAACCAAGAGACCATATTCCCTCTTTTAATTTTCCAAGATATACAGCAACACATGCCTATATATCTGAAAGTGACATTAGTCCCCCTCTCTTCATTTGAGAATAGTTCAAACAACAATAAAAATGCAAGAAATTTCCATAACTGTAAAAGCAGCTGGCTAAACACAGGACAAATCTGTATAGCATTATTCTGTATATCATCCTGCCATTTAAGAGATAATCCCACACTGGTGGCAAGGGTTTGGACTGGATCACTTAACAGATCTTTTCATTATCTGCTCTCTGGGTTTTGTAGTTCTCTTTATGGGCTTGATTCTGTTCAGTTGAAGTGATAGGAGTTTTGACATCAACTTCACCGACAGCAAGATCAGGTCTTGTACCTGTTTCTTTTTCAGCGCATAGTCGGAACATATCTGAATGTATTATTTGGACTAATTGCTTCAGAAATAGCTAGAGGACTGTTTTCCTATTCCATTGCTGAGTATCCAATACATGGTAGGAACAATGTGTACACAGGTGCTTGAAAGCACAATCAAAGCCATAAGAAGCTTTACCACTACCTCAGTCCATACCTCTCACTGGACAATTCCCAATGCCCCGCTATCCGTGTAAAGTGCTTTGTAAAGGTTTCTGTGACATTTGTGATGACTGCAAAGTAAGAGGCCTCAGACAACCCATTTTTCTTAAAGGAAGGCATCTTTTCAACTCTTTAACAAATGGCAGCGCCTCCATCTTTCTTCGCATGTGATGTTAAATTACAGCTCAGATGCATTTGAAGACTTAATTTCAAAGCCTGCCTTACTGTACATATAGATTAAAAATGGCCTTCCAAATGCTATTGCAATTCCAGTGGCTACAGTAATTTTATTTTTGTTCCATAAATTCCAAGCAGCACATTAGATTTCCCTTTGTCAGTTAATCCTCTTGATTCCACAAGAACTTAGGGCCGGATTCAATAAAAATTCCTTCCAGTTTCTGTATTGCAGAAATTCACCCGAGCCCTAACAAATCTCTTTTTCCAGGGCTTACCCAGCCCTGATTTGGCTGCCACTACCTAGATCCTGGACAAATTCCAATGTGGATACTTTGATGTTTCAATTGAATACAGTATTCTTCGTCACTTCCTGTCCTAAACTACTGTTTAGTCCCACTGTTTAGAGGCAGCTAGATTTCAGTGGTGGGTGAAGGTGAGTGGATCTGCGGAGTTTTGGTTCAGGCCCTCTCCACTCTATATCTTGTATTTTCATTTTTACTGTACTCTGGATTATGGCTTTCACTGAATACAGCCCCCTACCCCCAAACACACCCATGAGTTTCTAATAATGAGGTTCTGCTTTGTTCAACTGGCACATTATGAGGCAGATTCTGCCATGAGTGGTAGGAACCTCACTCCACCACACTGTAAAATGCACACTTTGCTTTTTGCATGAGAAAATTTAGCAGCACTCATCTTTGCAGTGTCATTTTTCAAGTTCTGATGCAGTCTGGAAAGAAGCATGCCAACAAGGCAAAGCAGTATGTGCTACTAAATATTTACTGGCTTCACTTTCCCAGGCCCAAACCCTGCCGGATTGGGCTATTGAAAAAGATAGCTTCTTTACTATGTATACAGATGTGTCTAATAAGGGGAACATAAAATTCTTTCCCTTAGTGGGAACTTTCTTTACCCTTAAGCAGTGGCAGCATTAACTGTTGCGCTCTATTTCTATGCTGGGAATGCTGTTGCCACTGCCACATAAATCAAACCATGCTGAGAGATTAGAAGATTCAGCAGAACCAGATGGTTGCATATGGGGCAGATAATGCAAGTGTTAACTATACATGCAATCATGCTGCGTTGCTTTCTGTAACTGAAGGCTGAATAAAGAACACCACTTCTCAGTGCAGACTACCCCAGTGTACCTTGTTTGTAACACCCGGAAGCATTACTGCAATAAACAAGTTGCACCAGTTGAGGATGTAGTCAGCACAAAAATGCCATATATAACCCCTTCTCGATCAAGTGCCAAGCTCAATTAATGAATTTTGAAGATCTGTTTTGGACAGGATGCAGATCCAATAGCATCTTGCTGCTGGGGACTGGTAGCCATTACAGCTGAGCAAATAATGTGAAACAATTAATGTCTCCAGTGAATTTGGCTTTTTCTGTTTGTGGAATGTCCCCAAACAGATCATGATGATCTCCCTGATTTGATTCACTATTTTGTGAAACTGGTGAATTATTTTCTTCCACTCTATGGAATGACCATGAGCAGCTCACTGTGAATATTTAATAGTCAACAATTGAGCTGTGTTGCTCAGTGGTGTGAGTGGTTGACTAAATCAGATGCTACTGTTTCTGTTCTCTAACTAGATAAACATGCCAGTATTTCTGGTGAAAATGTAGACAAATGTAAATTTAAAATTCAGGGTCTGAGATGGCTTACACATGCAGCTTTGAATTTTGCTTTCCACTGAGCATTCATGCCAGTCAAGCGCGATCGCACAAATATTCATGGGAAATGAGACACTGCAGATTCCTTCTTTCCCCATGCCCTCCAGAAGTCTTGGTTTTTAGGTTGCAGGCTAGTTAGGGCAGGATTGTGCTCCTCTTGTGCCTTGCACAGAACCAGGACATTGTTGCACGTAGCAAACCATCAGTAATAACAAAAGTGACATGAGCATTGCCCAGTGGAATTTATTTACAAATGCAAGCAAATATTTGAGTGGAGTCTTTAATAGCCATATGTCCAGTTATGGATTGTATGTGTCTTATACTGCTAGCTCAGCTTCATGAGCATGCTGACCATCTTTCAGACCACCACTCTCCCTGTGTAACCATGGTAGATGCAAGCCACTAGAGAGAGTTTATCTGCCCTTTGTGTATAACGTGCTGGTTGTAACTCCGTAACCCATCTCTCCACATCATCCCATTGAAGGTGGAGTAGTGCTCTCCCTGGCTCATGCTCATGTCCACTGGAAGAACATGTTTGCATCTCTGTGGTTTGGTGTTATAGTCCTCAGACTTATTTCTCCACTAAATATTCTCCTGGACATGCCTTCATTTGCAGCCCATCCTCGAAAGGGAACCAGTGTTTGCCAATGATATATGGTAATGGATGGCTTATGGCAGAAGGTGGTGCAAAGCCTGAAAAACAGCCTCTTGGGATGGGAGCCGAACACAAACTGCATAAGTTGCCAAGCAATAGTTCAGGGAACCTGAAGTCCTACACCACAACCACTGATTACTTACAGGAAGGGTTTGATTTTAGTGAGCTCCAAAGAAAGGTGTCTCAAAGAATTTATTTCCTTTGACAGCCTTTGTCCAGTTGCTGGGTATCTTCACTTCACACCAGCACTGGCACAGATTTTCCATATTGCCACATGTTTGCTACAGAGAGCTTTTGCAGTGATGCCACCACAAAGTGAAGTGATGGATAAGAGGATTGTGGAAGCATAGTGCATGGCCTAACCCTGCAACAATTACCCACATATATCATCCCAGCACAACAGTGAGACTGCTAGCATGAGAAAGGATTACTCAGTGGAGTAAGGGTTACAGGATATGGCCCTATAATATGATTAATTTAAAGTCCAGGGAATCCACTACCTAATTTACTGCTGTGTCCTAAGCATTGCTCCTAGACGTTAAATAAGCTTGCACATAATCATAACAATCCTAAAAAAATGTATTAGCAAAAGGCGCCTGGATGGCATTAATTTACTGAAAGCTGAATTTCCAATTCAAGCTGATTTCCATTAAACATGACTAGGGGTTTTTACTGTTTTGTCCTGAAAAATGATATGGTTCTCAATGGCACTCAAGCAGTGGGAAGTTTACCACTGAAACCAAGACCAAAGAACAGCTAAGCTTCAGTTATTTGCTTCATATTTTTTTGCAAAGCTATTTATTTTGTAATACACAGAAAATTGCTAGTAAGTACCACTTTTCTTAGGGAGACTATGGTGCTCAGGTCAACAATGAAAACCCCTTTTTTTTAATGGATTTCCTGGAGCTATTGAGTAGAAATAATCCTAAAACAATATAACAAATTGCCCCATTATTCTCTCCTTGTCAGCATGTGACAAAGATGTTATACCACCGACAACTGCCATAGAGTATAACTTTTCCTCCCTACTCACACTCCAAGAAAAATGTTCTGCAACAATGAGTTACAAAGATGGCTGTCTTCTGCTCAGTCCTTAGCCCACACTGCACCAAAAAAAGGTGGGTAGGAGGAGATTTGAAAAGAGAACGCTATGGTTCTGAGGACTGGAAGGGTGATTTTGCACTCCAAAAAAAAGCAACCTGAAAAATGGTTAAACTGCCTCTTCCAAACTTGGTCTTGATGAATCCTTCTAGTCAGTAGATGCCAATCTGCAAACATGAAAGCTCTGTTTAGAGGGGTCACACCCTATTGAGGACAGACACCACAAATTAAATGGGAAAACAGGCAGCCGTTTTACTGAATATATGCTTGTACAAATACTCATAGACTCATAGACTCTAAGGTCAGAAGGGACCAATATGATCATCTAGTCTGACTTCCTGCACAATGCAGGCCCCAGAACCTCATCCACCCACTTCTGTAATAAACCTGTAAGGTATGACTGAATTATTAAAGTCCTCAAATCATGGTTTAAAGACTTTAAGGTACAAAGAATCCACCAGCAACTGACCAGTGCCCATGCTTCAGAAGAAGACGAAAACCCCCCAGAGCCTTTGCCAATCTGCCCTGGGGGAAAATTCCTTCCTGACCCCAAATATGGTGATCAGTTAAACCCTGAGCTTGTGGACAAGATTCACCAGCCAGACACCCAAGAAAGAAATCTCTGTAATAACGCAGAAGCCACAGCACCTAACATCCCTTCACAGGCCACTGGCATATCTACCACCAGTAGTCAAAGATCAGTCTATTGGCAAACTAGCCTCTCCCATCACACCATCCCCTCCATAAATTTATCAAGCTCAGTTTTGAAGCCAACTAGATTTTTTGCCCCCTCTGCTCCCCTTGAAAGGCTATTCTAGAACTTCACTCCTCTGATGGTCAGATACCTGCATCTAATTTCAAGTCTAAACTTCCTGATCACCAGTTTATATCCATTAGTTCCTGTGTCCACATTGGCACTGAACTTAAGTAATTCCTCTCCCTCCCTGGTATTTATCCCTCTGATGTATTTATAGAGAGTAATCACATCTCCCCTCAACCGTCTCTTGGTTAGGCTAAACAAGCTAAGCTCTTTGCATCTCCTCAAAGGTTTTCCATTCTGCAGATCAACCCAGTAGCCCTTCTCTGCACCGGTTCCAGTTTGAATTCATCTTTCTTAAACATGGGGGACCAGAACTGCACACAGTTTTCCAGATGAGGTCTCACCAGCACTTTATATAATGGTACTAAAATCTCCCTATCCCTCCTGGAAATACCTCATCTGATGTGTCCAAGAACTGCATTAGCTTCCTTCCATCAGCTAAATGTCATCTGATCTGAAAGGACTTGACAAACCTTCCTGTCCTCATGTCCCACACTCTAAGTCCTAAAACCTCAGTGGTGCAGCTGACCCAAGGCCTTGTGCAACACGGCAGCTGGGAGCATGTCTTCCAGGCTGGGTAGACAGACACACGCTAGCACCCTAAAAATAGCAGTGTGGATGTTCTGGCATGGACTGGCCACCCAAGTATGGACTCAGGGGGTCAGCAGGCTTGTACTCAGGTGGCTAGCCCATATCCTCGCCCCTGCTGCAACATCCACTCTGCGGTTGTTAGCAGCCTAACTTAAACAAAGCTAGCACATGTCTGTCTACCCAGGCAGGGAGGCATACCCAAGTAGGCCTCTTGCCATCCATAGGGCCATTGTCCAGCTCACCCCTCTTAATACATGCTGGAGTTCTTTTTCTGTGTAGGCTTAACTGATCCTTAATGCCTCCTAACCTTCTGCCAGGGTGTTGAAGGTCATGATCCATGGGGGGGGGAGGAGATTTGTTTGTGGTTTTTTGTGGGGAGGTGTTGGAACCGCACTGCATTTACCACATGTTAACACAAGCCTGGAAATCAGAAACTGGTTATGGCTTAACAGCACTGGAAAATGCTATATTTAAAATTTTTTTAAAAGGTTTCTGGAATAGTTTTCAAGTTAAATGAAGACCAACTCCAACTCTAATCTGACTCAGTGTTCAGCAGAACGTTTGCATTTAGGATTAATACATCTCTGCTAGTGGAATGAACTTTTTTTTTGGGTGACATTATCACTGTTGTGTATTTAAAAAGGGACCACTGCAAAGTCTTAACTCCAAATGGCTTTCACTTGCTACTTTTCTTCCCCATTTCCTAAACAATATGTTCCTTTAGAATATTTTTAACCATTTTAAAGACATATAGCACATACCATCATCTTTTTTTAATCCCCTATAATTAATACAGGTCCTTGTTTAATAGCTGCCTGCCAAATTCATCTATGGTATAATTCCACTGGATTACACTCTGGGTCAATTTATACCTTGACTAGCCTTTACCATACCTTTTCTTAATACCCTCTTCCATGAATATTTCTATGGCTCATATTCAATCCCATTTCCCTGCTAGTATTTGTTACACACGTTACACCTTGACTTGAGTTAGCTGAAAAGTTTTGGGGGGCAGGGTCCAGTCATTATTATATGTCTGTATGGCACTTTGTTCATTACTACTTTTGCATACCCAGTGTACAATAAATTAATAATGATAGCAAATTCCAAAGAAAATAACTATCTTTACTGTAAGATGCCATTATGACATTAACCAAAGAGGCATAGTGTATAGGAGAAAAAAGAGGAGAAAAATTAGTAGAAACAAAGACGTTTCTTCGCAAATGTAATGATTGAAAAACTATGTTTCTACACTATATCCATGCACACAGGTAATGCTAATGAAAAGAAAGCTTCTAGCACACACCTGGGATCCTTTAAGCAATAGCAACAAGGCAGAGTGCATTTCCTGGGGATTGGTAACCAGCTGAGGGGAGTTGATATGGTTGGATCATTAACCTCAGCCAGTCATTTATTGAGTACACACAGGTCATTACGGCTAATGTCAACCACGCAAAGAAAATATTTTAAAGTTGCCGGGGGGTTTCCCTGGGATCTTCCCCCTTTTGTGTGATTGTTAACCTCTGTAGGGCAACCTAGATTCCATGGTGACCAACACACACCAACACATGTGGTGCGAGGGGGCAACCAACCGGCATTGTTAAGAAATTAGACCAAAATTTGAAATGGTGGATGCCTAAATAAAAGTAGGTGGTTTCCAGAGCAACCTCAATTCCCATGGAGATCAGTGCAAACAGCATAGCTGAAAATTAAATCACTTTGCCTTAAGTATCTAAATACGGATGTGGGCATCTAACACTAGGCCATTTGAAAATATGGGCCTCAATGTCTGTGAAACTAGGCATCATGTGTCAGGTCTCTTTCCACTCCACATGCCCTGAGGAATATGACATTTCCCTGTTGTTCTGCATTGAAAAGGACACATCTTGTACATAGTGGAGTTTGTTTCTTCAAGGAAGTGCTCTGTACCATGGGATACAGCAATTGCTAATGTGCCTGTGCTTTTTTAGTAAATACTGGAATAAATAGACATAAATGTGCAGTGTTTAAATAGCAACAGCCCTGACGCACAAGTAAATGATCTCTAGCCTCTTTTAACAAAATGGCTTCTGAGGGCTGGGCGGGGCAGTTCCATATGAATGTGCACTACTAACAAAATACTTACCCCAGTCTTTTGGGGCTCTCCCTGGTTTATTCAACAAATTGCAGTCTTATTACTCAAGGGGCAGTAGGGGATCACTGAGGGACAGGCAGACTGGTCATATCATAGGAAAGCTACATGCCTTTGTTTCTCACACGAATTGAAATGAATTCCCAGTGAAGTCAATGAAAGATTCCACTGACTTCAATGGGAGTTGGATGGGAACCATAGTGCCCAGTCCTGGAGTCTTTACCTCATGGGGCTAGCGTTGAGATACTTTCTGCAGCATGCACAGGGTGGACAGGCACCCTGTATGATTGCTATGGTCCCCACCCCCATGTGCAGCCCCACTTTGGGTCTTCAGTGGTACAGGGATCCTTGCACTGGCAGTCAACACCAAGGATGGATTTTGGGTGAGTCAGTGGAATACTGACTGACTACTGGCATGTGACCTTTTATAATCCTGACCCAGGTCATGTGACTGGAGCCAGGAAATAAAGGTAACCAACACTCCTGTGTGTGGTTTTCCTTTATTACAGGTGCAATCTCAGGTAGATCAAAACCAAATAAATGTTGACATGTGCCCTTGCAAAGTGCATTAGACCAGTTTAGCCAGGAGCACTGGTTCCTATACTTGGAAAGGGAATTCAATCACTTAATACACCATAAAGATTTTGTCTCAAACCTTTTATTTTTTTTAACATGGCCCGTGTGGACTTGCTTGTGGAGTAGTGAAATAGGTTGACTCTTCAGATAGAATAGATATTCATCTAATATCAGTACAAAATCTAACGTGAGCCATGTCCTATAATGCAGTTCCTTAGAAGACTATCATTCCACAGCAGTCTTGTCATGCTTTTATCGTATGATCTGAAGGCAGTGGAATGAAAAGATTTAGGGTGAGATTTTCTAGAGTCCTCAGCACTGCCTTGACTCGCTCCCACTTTAAGTGACTTCAGTGAAAATAAAATTAGGCCAACACAGCCCTTTTGAAAAATCCAATCAATAAAATGTTTAAATGTATTAAACCAGCTCCATGCAATTTAGGCACATTATCTTTATACTGCATCCCCAGTTGTCTTGGAAAATCAAATGACAATTGATAATAATTATAATAACTAGCATTTAAACATTATCCCAAAGTACTTTACAAATTCCGTATGTCGGGGTCACTTGCCCATCCCCACCGTTCCAATGCAGTCACTGCGGTAGAAAGCAGCAGCTGTGCTGTGCTTGGCTGTGATTGGCTGTTTTTTTAGGAGGGAAAAAGAACTCCACTTGAACCAATGGGGGAGGTTGGATTAATAGAATGTTCTGCCCCAGAATGGATTGTTCTGTATCACCTTCTATCAGAAGAGCTCAGTGCTGCTTACAGATATTAATGAATTAAGCTTCATTCCAACTCTGTTAAGGAGATCACTATTATTTTCCCCATTTTACAACTGAAGAAGCTGAGGCACAGATCGCAGATCACACAGGACGCCTGTGGCAGGCTCAGGAATAGAACGCAGGCCTTCTGACTGCCAGTCTTGTTACCTATCTGACATCCTTTCTATAGGAGCTCTCTACCCTATTGTATTCACCCTAATACACAGCTTCCTGTATAAGTAAAATGTGAAATAAAATTAAGGGCTGGGACTTTCAAAGGAGATTAAGTAAGGTGCCCAACTCACAATGAATTTCAATGGAATTTGAGCCCCTAACTCACCTAGGATATGTCTACACGCCGGTTAAAAACCCACAGCTGGTCCATGCTCGCTGACGTGGGCTCGCAGGGCTCAGGTTAAGGGGCTGTTTAATTGTGGCGTAGATGTGCAGACGTGAGATGGACGCTGGGATTGGGGGGGTCCCAGAGCTCAGGCTGCAGCTCTAGAGCAAAAGTCTCCACTGCAATTAAACATCCCTGCAGCCTGAGCTCTGAGAGCCCGCTCAGGCCAGCCGTGAGTGTCTGATTGTAGACACACCCTTAGGGTCCTCCGAAACTCCCAGCTAATATTAGCTGCCACAGAGAAAAACCTGCTGATCGATCAGTTGGTGAAATCCATTCTGGCACTGAATTTCAGTGACGGCTACAAATTTCCACCATGTCCGCAAGAACTTTATTTTTTCCTGTAGCATCTCAGAGTGAGCCAAAAGACGTGTAAACAGGTGTCACTACAGAGCTCCCAACTGGCTCAGAGCTCCAATCTGAGGACGCAGCAAAGCATAAATTATTTTTTTCAAAGTCAATTTTAAATTATGCTCGTTCCCGACCTGACGTTGCCATTGCTCTTCATGCACAGCTCCTAGGGATGTCAGTGGAAGTTACACATGTGGTTTCAGTGAAATAAGGCCCTCAGCTGCGCCAGATCCACCTGTTTCAGATTGTGTCAGAGGTAGGAACACAAACATTTCATTACATTTTTTTCTTTCGTATTTTAACCCAAACCATGTTGGGTCCCTTTACTCTGTTAGGCATCCTGTAGCGCAAACATGATGCGTACGTGAATCTGGAGCTCAGCACCATTGAGAGTAGAGCAGAATGTGAATTAAAAACATAGTAAAACACTTAGGGTGAGATTTGCACACCTTGCTCCATCTGAAATTAAATGGGAATTATGCATCCTGAGATGAAAATCCCAAAGCACCCACTTTGAAAATCCCAACCTCGATTTACCAACCTTTAGATACACAGACCCATATACTGCCCTTCAGCAGCATATGCTATACCCTGTGATATCTGCCACATCTCATCATAAAACTATCCAAAGGAATACAATACATTTTCCTACCGGTATTGTTTCATCCTGATCAGAGATGGCCCCACTCCCTCTTTAATTTCTCTTGTAAAGAGGAAGGATTCATTTCTGCTAGTGTAATCACTTTATGCAAATCAAATGCAAATTCTGCAATCCAAAAATCCCAGCCCCATACCTGTGTTTCATATGCAATAACCTTTCATAGAGTTCTCAGAGCAGCAGCTCCCCAAATTCTGCCTGGAAGAAGAACAGGTTTGAGCATGTCTTTTACATCATTCTCTCTATCTTCCTTCAGTATCTTCCTTGATCTCAACCGTCTAACAGATTAAACTATCTACCTGTGTGGCATACTGAAGCATAGCTGAACGTGATACATGTGGACAGTTGGATTCTGCAGCAGAGATCATAGATTTAAGACCTTCACATTCATAATATTCTACCTACCTTCACCCAAAAAACAAGCATATGTTTTTCCTTACAGGGCTTTCCTTTTAAGGTGTCTTCTATCAGTAAGTCTCCTAATGGGAATTCTCAGAGGAGATCTTTGTTGATTTAATATATAGAATGAAAACCAAGAAGTAATGATACAAGTGCTGTTTTACAAAGGATGGAAATGTAGTTATAAAACATGGTTTTTTGGGGAAAAGAGGCAAAATCATCTAAGATGCCATGGAATTCCACACATCAAAAATGCAACAGAGCTAGAAAGATCAAATCATTGTGCAAGAAAAATGTGTAAAAGGGGCAAAATAAAGCAAGGAAGAACTCATATTCAGATGTTCTGAAGTTAAATTTAAGGGCCACATGCAACCTCACTGAAGTTAATGGAATTGTTTGGTTTGTAAGTCAAGGCAGAATGTTTTCTGCTAGATATTTTAGAGTAAGACATGTGCAACTGTCTACATCTGCAATCCGGTATTGAAGTGCAAACACAATAAATATTTTCCTTCCAAAAAAACTGTAGAGAAGTTAAGAACTAGCTGAAAAGGAATTTAAACTCTGTTTTACTAAAATGTTGACTGTTTCCATGGTTCAGGACTTTGGGTAACTAGGTTCTCAATAATTTATTAAGATAGATGCTTTCCCTCCCACCCTTTTTGCCAGCACTGTGCAACTTACAGTACCACCTGCTATCTTATTTTAGTTGTGTAATCTAGTAAATTCAAGTTTATCTTCAAACTTAAGTTACACTATTCCATGTCACACTGAGATACGTATCCTATCTTCTTTCCACTACTTAATCCAGTCCATTTCCCCTTTATCTTTTACTCCTACCTCATCTGTTGAACAAATGTCACTGCCACAGTTATTAGAAATATTTGAACCTGACAGCTGCAAAAGCTTAAAGATAACTAGCCAGGCATAGAACTATAATTAGGTGAACTATTTAATTTTGTTTTTAAATTGTCAGGCCCCAATACTGGAATCTTTGCAGACACGGACAATCAAGACAGGCAATGTACTTTAGCAAATGTTACGATCATTTATTTTTCAAATAAATAAGAATAATACCATACACCTGCATTGACCTACACTGTATGGCACTAAAAGGGATTTTGCCTGTGTAAAAGTGAAGCCCAGATTGTACTATTTAGTGTTCACACTAAATTGTACCTTAAACAGTGACTAGTCCTATTGAAATCAGTGGGGTCGTTTGTGGCATTAAATACTACCTGGTATGAATAAAGGTCATGATCTGTCCCAGAAGGAGTAAGGACTGTAGATTTGAGCCCAATAAAAATAACACATGGCAATGTCACGGAGCTTTCCATCATCAAAGTGCTTTCTAAACATTAACCAGAACTTACAACATTCCTGTGAGACAGGTAAGGCCTATTATCCCCATTTTACAAATGGGTACCTGAGGCACAGAAGGCCTGCGACTTGCTAACAGCCATGGAAACATCAGTGTCAGCGATGAGGTTAGAACTCAGGGATTCCAGCCTCCCAGTCTTGTGTTACTTTGATTGCCCTTTGTATATGTGTAAATATAAATTTAAAACGGTAAAAAAAAAAAGAGACTGTAGCTGTCCCACTTACAATTTCATTTCCTCTTTTCAAGTACAATCTTGCTTCTCTTTTGTTCATCTTGCAGATGCCCAGTAATATTATCTTCTGTAGCTCACTATTACCAGCGCCAAACATTCAAGGATCAGGAGTCAGACCCCTAAAAGATATGAACTAATAAATGTGGGGTTCTTTTGATTTGCCTTCTGCTTTTTGAGCCTTTAGGCTCATATTGCCAAGCTTTCCTGTGCAACCAGGAGTGCTAGATACTTCCTCTTGTTTAAAAAATTGAGAGAAGAGATTCAGACGTAGCCACATGGCTCCTGGAGCTGAGGCTGTTACAGAAAAAAACCAAAGAGCTGGCAACTATATCTTTGATGCTATACAGGTGAAAATGCTGTTCCCTGGAAATATCAAATAGCGCTTCAAATTCACAACGAGTATGTCTTCACTGACAGCAGAAAATTTGCTGCCATCAGATCGATTCTTTGGCATCGCCTGCGTGGAAGTGGAGATCAGCTCAATCGATCCAGAAGTCAATTTAATAAATTCACCCCCCTGTAAAAAGAGTAACACTGCATCAATGGAAGAGCGTTTCCCCTTGGTGCTGCATAGTGGGGACGCCACACTAATTAGAATTTAGGAAGTCGACAGGAGATACACAAGCTACTCTATGGACTCTACGCAAGAGTATCTTCTGTCGACTGCCACTGAATTTAGTGGGAAGTGTAGACCGGGCCAAAGATAAATATAACTAGAAAAAAGAATGCTTTTTAAGTCAGACATTACACACTAGTTTGACCTGTGTCTCTTAATATGTAACTCCAGAAAGTCTCCTCTGAAGCCAAGAGATATATGTGGATGTAACACTGATATGAGAAGAGAATAGCTTGATACTATGATATAATAAAGGAATTGGCTACCATGACCAGATAAGAAAAATAAATTTTGCAATGAGTTCAGGTTTAAGATTTTGACTTGGGACAAAGCTCCCTGTTCCAATCCGTAATGCAGAGCTATGAGCCAGTGAGCAGACCTCTCATGCCTTTTCCATTCTCATGGAGAGCTCTGATGGCGCCTGGCCCAATGCACAGTGAAGTCAAGGGAAATCTCTCTGACTTCAGCAGACTTTGGACAAGAACTGTGGAAGTCCCACACATTAAATGAGCATTGAATAGGCACTAGACACACACTCTGTGCTTCAGAGTTCCACAGTGTGGACAAGAATGAAGGATTTGGCCCTTGGTCTTTCCAAGTAAGCATATGTAATAAATCTCAGCTCACATCTTTTTTCTAATCATACCATTGATATTTTCACCTTTTTAATCTTGACTGCTGTAAAGAGACTCACATTGTGAGTCCAGCTCTAACCCAAAGTGCTTTGAAGATTCCCATTGATTTAAGTCAGTTCCTTATGGCTAAACCATGTAATTCCATTACAGCATAGCTGTGAGCAACAAAAATCCACCAGGAGCCAGTTTGGGGAGTAAGGAAGTCTCCCCCAAAGCCATGGTCAGAATCTGACCTAAGATCCTTATCCATAAAGTATCCAGAACAAATGTTACAACAGTACAGCAATTCTCTTCACTTCGCCTCTTATTTTAAAAAATTCTTCTCTTTGATCTTCAAGGCATCATTGTAAAGATTATGTTTCATGTAAATATTTGGTCATTCCTACTTTGTATTCAATAGTAATGTAGCACCACGTACTGCTCAATGTTACAGTCAATTGCTAATTGTGCAAGTAATAAGGTCATTTGAATAACATATTTGGCGTAATAAAAAAAGAAGCCTAAAAAGTCACTATACCTTAGTAGCTTTATTGATATGGATTAGGAGAACATTAGCTGGAAGACAAGAAAAGAATCATATTTAGCTCAAGTAAGAAAATTATACTGACTTTTTCATAATGTTAAACAAGACCTGAGGAAAGATTAACTCATGATTTCACAGGTAGATCCTTTTCCTTTGGAGAACATGTAAGATTATTGTAATTTTTTTTTTTAAAAGCCAGCCTCTCCACATGCAGTCACAAGAAATTAGCCAACTAGACTGATATTAACATGGCACCCAGTGCTCAAGCAGGCTTTTTCTGAGAGAGAGGGTGGTCTTGTGGTTGCCTCAGAGGCTGGAATTCAGAAAATCTGGGTTTGGCTCCCAACTCTGTCACAGACATTTGTGTGCTCTAGGATAGATCACTTAATCCCTCGGTGCCTCAATTCCCCATCTGTATAATGAAGATAATATTTTCCTACCTCACAGGAGTGGTGTGAAGAAATCATGGTGGTATAATGTCTCCTAAGGACTCACCCTGGTGGCCAGCCAAAGGTAACACTGCCAAGGAACATCCATGGGTAGGTGGGACTGGCTGGATTGAGGATTTGTGGCTCAGGTATAACCTGTGATTAGCAATCACCAGGCCAGAAAGGTGGCTGGCTGGGTAAGGCCAGCACACAGCAATTTTCCAGGGTCACTGATGACCAGATTGGTGATTAGGCCATAAAAGGGGATGAGGAGTTGCTACTATTTATACAGTGCCTTAGGTATCCATGCTGTCACTGCCAAGTCGTGGGCAGTCATACCTAGTGGTCAAAGCAGGATTCCAGCCAAGTCAGGTACCAGAGGAACAGAGTCCAAGACAGCCATAGGACAAAACAGGAGCAAGCATCAGCAGACAGGCATGGTATGGGTACTGGGAGGTCAGAGTCCAAGCTACGCTGGTGGAGAATCAAAGAGTCACACATCATGAGGTAGGCAAAGTCAGAATCCGGAGTCTGGGATCTCTGACACACAGGGTCTAGCATCGCTTGCTGGCTTCAGTCCCAATGCCAACCTATCAGTGGCCTACGAGGACCTGTCACTCGGGTCCTGCTGGGCAGTACTTTCTGCTGGGCCCAGCGTCATAGGATCCTCCCACGAGAGCCTCGCCTAAGTCTCCTGTGGAGATGTGGAGGCATCAGTGGCCCAGATGCCCTATGGGCCTGGGTTTTAGCCCCACAAGTTCTTACATTTGCTGGCAGAGATGAGCGGGACACTAGGCCCCCTATTCTCTAGTCACACCCCCAGTGCTGATAGCACAGGAGCTATTCTGACAGCTTTCTTTCACCGGAGAATTCTCCGTGCCAAGTAGCCAAAGAGAATCAAGGCCTACTGAATGTCGTCAGACACGTCATTCTTACGTACCTGCCTTTGTTCCCTGCATTGCTCAATTACAATGATGGCCTTGCTCAGGACAGAATATCAGCCTTAACTCTGAATTCTGTGGCTTATGCTGGTTTGCCTCACCATCTTATTATTACTGAAATGCAACAGAGTTAAATGAGAATTCTCTTTTCACCTTAAACCTTTATGTCAAGACCCCTTCCCATCATAGTATGCTCCATGCCTTTCCTGTGCTGTGATCCTACTTTCCGGTGCAATTTATGATTAGAGTCCTTAATACATAGAAGATTATGTAGGCAAAGGCTATTATATTATTATTTCAATATGGACGTCAGTGGAGAAATCCTTATTCATGTCAACGGATGAAAACCCCTGAGCAGCCAAGAAAGTACTCGCAAATGAAGGGAATGAAAAGTCGGTACACTAGGCCAAGTCTACACACCAACTTCCATCAGATTAACTAACAGTGCATTTTTAAAACAGTTTCGTTAAACTGGTGCAAACCCCTGTGTAAACATTTTGATTGAAACCTGGCTTGCTGGTCTACATGAATAATTAGTTTGTGGTAAGTGGCAGTGTGACTCTTCCATGCACGAGCCTGCCATAAGCTAACTGTCCATGTGGACCCTTCTGACACACATTAACAGTTCATTAGTATGCTTTGATTTAGTCCTGTTTCAATATTGAACTCTCTGAAGCTGATTTAGTTAAAACAGTAGAACCCTATTGTGTAGACATTTAAATAATTTCAAACTGATTTAGTTAAATCCATTACAATTTATGTGTGTGTAAACAAGGCCTATATAGATTCCTTACCAAATAGCTTAGGTGATTAAGGAATCAAATGTTGTATATTGACAAAGCCTCAAAACTAAATTTATAAAAATTGATTTAAGGACATCCATGCAGGAGCTTTTCACCCATTCAATTAAATTGGATTTTAAACCAATTTTAGTTAAACTCTGTGTGTAGCTCAGGCCTTAGTTTAGACATTTCCAGCCAAAAGTTGATTGAAAAGAATGAATCCTCCATCATACTTGAAAAGGTAATATTCCCTGTTTACATTTGAATGTGAACTTTATAATTTAAAAAAAACTGGGCAAAATGACAGCTTGCAACTTACTTTTCTGACTGAAACTGGGCAAGTCAAATCAAATAATCATTACATTTTGCTTTTGCTTTTTAACCTGATGTTCACTATCTTAAAGCAAGATGGCTATGTATGATGAGAGCAATAACCATTCTGAAACGTTTATAAATGACCCTCTTAACTGTTTATGAGACATTATCTGAGGTAAAGCAGAGTAGGAGAAATAAACTTGAAGTAGGAAGAGCTGGCTTGCCTCCCAGATGGAGTGTGATAAAGCACCAGTGTCAGTGTTTCTTCTCAGTTTTATGGCAGCCTTTAACTGCTTGGTGTTTGGGATTTTTTATCAGAAGACGGAAAGAAGAAGGAATGGATCCAAAGCAAAGTGGTTTTCCCAAACAATATTCTCCAAATGACTTTATGTGAGCAGATACTGTGTTATCTGGCTATCAAGATAACACCATTTATTTTTTTACTTGCCACAACAGCCTACTACTCAGATTCCCAGTCCTGGTATTTATGCAGAATTCCTGAGCAGAGCAATAAATTTTCAAAGGGGTCTGGGTGACCCAACTACTTTTTCCCTGTAAGTATCTCTAACAAAATTAATCTATGATCAGATTTGCCTCATTAAATAGACTCTTCTTGTGACATTCAAACAGCTTGTTTGTTTTTAGAACAATGAATGTAATAATTACATGAAGGATCTCTGTATTTCATAAAACTTATGTGTTACATGGATTTTAGCAGAACCCCTGAAATTGTCTAGACTTTTGTGCAAAATGTTCTCCTGGAAAACTGAAAGTGCATGAAAGCCACCTAGTTTCATGTCTCGTCAAAAATCAAAACTCAGTTCAGTCGCAAAGTTTCACCAACCTTTTGACTGATCCTTGACCCTGTATTGCAAAACCTGTTGAAACCCAGCAGTTTGGGCAAAATTTGCTTTGAGTTTTGGGGTTCATTCAAATTAGAACTGAAGGAAATGGTATATTTAAATGTAGGTGTCTAAACACAGATTTGTGCATTTAAGTACCTGTTTTAAGCATTTAATCAGCCTAAAATATGCAACAGGGTGCCTAAACATTGATTCTGGCACCTAACATTAGATATTAAAAATTGGACATATATTGATTTTAAAAGAGAGGAACGATATATGAGGAGTGTATTGTACTCAGTCAAACCAAAATATGGATTTAGAAACCCAAGTTAGAAAAGGGGGCTCTGTGGTTTTAATAGCTTCCATTATTTTATTATTATTGGTTTAGGGCTTTATTCTGGGTCATGAAACTCAGTGGGAGTTTTCCATTGACTTGAATGGGAACAGGATCATACCCTAACTGTACATATCAATCACTACAGTCCATTCCCTGTGAAAATGACAATCAAGTAGTTCTGGGAGACAGGGGTTAAAAATTAACTTTTTTTCCAAAGCAAATTTTTTCAGGAAAATTTCCCAATCTTGTTGATAGTTTTTACTTTTTACTGAAAGCTTCATGGATTTTTTTTCTATTTTTTATTTCAAAACTGCTATCAACATTTTACATTTACCCAATGGTGCCGCTTTTGGTTAGCTAAATGTCCATTTAGCAAACCTTTTAACTGTGTTTTTGAAAAAAGTGTCAAACAAAATTTGTGAAAAAGAATTGCAAACACAAGAAATGAATCCATTTCAACCACTTGAAAAATAAAAAAACTTTGAAATATCTTTTTTTTCCACAGAGGTTTTCATGTTTCAACCAGTTCTACAGTCAACAAATGTTCACAATATTAAATAATGAGAAGTGCCATGGATTATAGATGGAGCAAAGGACCTGTGGAATGGCTAGTTAAGGCATTGCACAGTAGTAAATCCTTAGCATCCTCTCAGACTGGAATTGCAATTATGTTTTAGGAGTACAGAGCCAGAGACTTGAGGAAGCACCATGTCTCATCACCTGTCGAGCCAATTTTTGGTTGGATCACACTCTGTAGAACTCTGCCAAGTCCAGCATAAACATATCATCAGTTCTCTTGAAATCTGGCTTCCTCTTATTGCTATTTGAATGTTTCAGTTTCTCTCTCCCAGACCTAGCTCCAGCCCACAAGCAAAAGCAAAATCAGAAATTACTTGTCTTCAAGAATTTACCTGATAGTCCCCTCATAAACTTTGAACTAAAATTGAAATGATTCTGTGAAATATGAGATTTAAAAAGCACAGACATTCCAACACCATTACTCTATACCTTGTACTTTTACTCCCAGAACACATCTGCATGGACGGTGTAGACCTACAGGCTGATCGTACTGAACTCCATTTTCACACTGGTGTTGCTCCACTTAATCTCAGTAAAGTTGCCCCTGACTTCTATCCATGTACATGACGTGATTACCCCATCCAGCCATGAGCTGTTAAGCTGTGGTTTTTCAGAGCTGCCAAAGGAATCTGGATGCCCATTTCTCATTAAAACTAATCAGATATCTCCCCTCAAAATCAGCAGATGTCCTCACTGATAGCCCTGCATTAACTTAAGCTCCATACTTGCACATGCCCCTGAGAAGGACTTTTGCACAAGAACGGTGGGGAGGCCCATCAGGACATGGCTGGTGCTGTACTGCTTGAATGGAAGGGCAAATTGGCTTATAGAGTGCTGATACACTACACAGTGGCCCCAAGATCTGTGAGATTTCCCTTCAGATCCTTCACTTTTGCAGGAGTTAGTATCCATGCATTCTGTTTGTTCCATGCGGCCTTCAATACCCCTCCCTTGAGTGAAAAACCTGACTGGAATTTCACATGTTCAAACTCACAAGAGTTCCTCTTCACATACTGTACCAGATCCTCAGCTCCAGGAGTTCAGCAAAGCTCCCCTGATGTCACGAAGCCATGCTGATTTGCACCAGCTGAGGTTCTGACCCATGATTTGCCCTCCAGTGGGGTTCTCTCTGGAAGGTGAGACTATGGCCCCTGGGAAATGTTTATACAGCATATCTTCTTTGACTAGAAATGCCAATTACTTGCACCCTAATCAGTTGCCTAACCGAGGGAATAAACAGTTATAGCAAAACCAACTGTCCAATAAAAGGCTAAACACAGAATTCCTCCAACAACTTGAGATGCAATATTGGCACCTTTGTTATTTACTGATGGAACAAAATGTAGCCTCCAAGCATAAAACAGGCAATAAAGGCATAAAACAATCCTCTGCAAAGCAAAACCACCCAGATTTACAGGGTTCTCTGAGATAGCCCTTTGGTTGCAAAGACTCTGGCAGTTTTGAGTGTCTGGTCTTTTTTGCTATAAAAAGATAACCCCTATAGACAGAAAGAGGTACTGCAAATCACTTCTATTGTGCAGTCTTACAATTATACTAATTTTGTTCAATTCATTCTAGGGTGAAATTAAACCATGATCTCAGATGTGAAAGGATCATTTCCAATCAGCCAGACCACAATATTTTGTGCCCTGACTGTCTTTTGATAAATTACTGTCAGAATTTGTCTGGAACTGTCATTGAATTCTGTGCATAAAGGCCTTACAGGACTGGGTCATACAAGTAATTATTGCAAAGTAGGTAGAGTGACTTGCGGGGGAAACAGGGAGCTGAACAATTAATTGCTTAGCACTGAATTGGATCACAAGTCATATATGCCTGTTATGTGAAATGAACCTGAGCCTCAGTAAAATCCTAAGGCCGGAAGCCCTGATCTTAGAGCATTTTAAAAAAATACATTCAATGGAATGAAGCTTGTTTTCTTATCAGATGTCAGAAAAAAACATTTTTAATTGGCATTGGTTTTATTTAGGCCTGTCACAATAGAGGCCCTTTATAAAGCAATAAGGAAGATATTGGAAACACAATGGCTGTGTAATCAGAGAAGTCACTAGGTACATAGCCTTGGTGCAGTAGTACATATCCAGCAATAACACATAGCCTTGGAGATTTTAACTCTGGTGTCTTGACCATGATTCTCTTGCAAGCAAGAAGCTTTTCTAATCAGAAACTCTTTCCAAAATCCTCCTTGAGACTCTTAATTACCCTCCCCTGCCCCCACCCCAACCCCTGTGGGAAATACTGGAAATCACTAACAACGCGTCTATGGTAAATGTGTATGTGGAAGAAAAAGGATTTTCAGGTGAATTTAATGCTGGCAAAAGATGCCAACTTGAAAGCAATGGGAATCAACTTGCTTTATTTAGCAAACACAGTGAAGACCAGACACTTTGGTTTTACCAGGAGGTACCTCTCCGAGATCAGCACCTACATGGGATATATGACTGTTTATCTCATTGCAAAATTAAAGTGCCTGGTCTTCTGTGTGTTTTACCTCAGCTAGCTCATGCATGTGCGTTACCCTGAGGCAAAAATGCACCTTTTCTAACAGTGAAAGAGTATAAAGTGACAAGGGTTGAGAGTGGAAGAATCAAAAGGAAACAGGCATCCGTCCCACATGCACATGTCATGCTAAGAACTTGCTTACACAGGGGCATTCAGGAAAGTCAAGGCGAATCAACTAAAGGTGTGAAGTCAATGTGCATAAATTAAAGCACATTCAGCTCCTCTGCAGATGCTCTCACTCACAAGTAAAGTGGCCTTTGTTCCAAGGAGGATAAAGTTACAGTGAATTAAGGCCATGTTTCTCTTGAATGAGAACATTCACATGCTTTAACTTACACCCATTGACTTCACACCTTTAGTCAATTTGCCTTCACTTTCTGCAGTGTTCCCATCTACACATGACCTAAGGAACATGGGTCAGGTCCTTAGCTGCTGTAAAGCAGTGTAGTTCTGTTGAAGTCAATAAAGCTATGCCTATTTACTCCTGCCAAAGAATAGGGCTCAATTATGTTTTGAGTGTGATAGTTACAGTATCAGATTTTAAATTATCCTTTATTAATTAAAAAAAATCAGGAAACTTGCAGTTCATTCTTTTTTCCTATATCTTGGTACTTGTTTTACTCTTCATATTTAAAGCTTTTCAGAATTAGGTGCTGATCCTGCAAACACTTGACTTGTGGACGTACTTTGTAGATATGAATAGCCATTAGGACTACTCATATGTGTAAAGTTAAGCATGCACTCCATTGTGTGGAGAAGTGAAGTCTTACACTCTCTTGTACATGTCCATATACTCAAACTAATCATGCCAGCCAACGTTTTGTAGTTTTCATAAACTTCTGAACTTTCTGAGAAGCTAAGGCAAAGGTTTGGCTTTCCATTCCTCAGCATTATTTTGAAATATGAAGTGTCTGTTACACTGAGTAGCTTAAAATTAAGAAGGAGGGAGAACTACTGTCTTTGCACTGCAGTATGAGCAGATAAAAACAAGTGCTAAAGACTGTCCTGTTCTAGCAGTGGTAAGAAAATATAACTTTTAAATGTTGTACAGCACAAGTATTTGAATCATCCTGACATTAGTGTTAATGTTATTCATCATTATTTATTAATTCAGTAAAGGAAATATTTTTGCCATGATTTTTTTTAATAGAGCTGTTGAAAGGGGGAAGCATTCTGTGAAGAATCAAAAACAGTATCTTCTTATCACTTGAAAAAAGGAAACAAATTATTCAAGTTTGGGTGACCCTTGAAAATATTAATTATCTAGCTCTCTTATCACACTTTCCATCAGTAGATCTTACAGTGCTTCACAATAGAGGCCACTGTCCTTATTCCCACTTTGTAGATGGAGAAACTGAGGCACAGAGACATAACATGACTTACCCAAGATCACCCAGCAGCAGAGCCAGAAATGGAACTCATGTCCCAGTGCAGTGGTTTATCCACTAGCTCACATCAGCTGGTCCCAATGAGGATGAATTAATGAAGCTTGGTTGTTTTTATGGGAATACTTTCCTAAATACATATTTTAACAGAAAAAAAAACCTATTTTACTTACTTTCAGAGCTTGATTCTGACATCTTTTCTCATACAGAGTAGTACTTTACTGAAAGCAATGAAGGATCAGGCCCTAGGTTTGACATCAAATAGAACTACTTATAGAAGGCTTAAGCCTGCTCTCATTCAAGTCAATGGAAAACTCTCATTGACGTTAATAGTGCAGGATCAAACCAGAGCAAGGTATCACTCAGCATGAGTAAGAGTTGCGGGGTCTGGCCATATGTTACTCAAATAGGATCAACCCTACGAAAATAGCTTTTTCCCTTTGGAAATAGCCATCAGAAACAGCCCACAATATTAGATTTGAGTTTAACAATCCCTTTTTGTTTTCTTTGTTAGCAACTTCGGAGATCAAATATTTAATTTTCGTTTGTACATATGACAAAATGTCCAGAATATGACCCTTAGTCTAATGATTTGCCTGTGTTTCTGTCAGTAAAAATGACTTTCTTGGAGCTATATGAAACTGGGTGTTACTTCGTGAAAGTGGATTGTAAACTGGATTTCTTATGCGGGATTTTTTACATTACATTGCTCCATGGTGCATATTGTGCACCTCAAAGAGGCATTAAGCTACCTTTGTGCCCTCCCAGTCCTGGGCTGTGAAGGGTCCTGACATAAGTCAGCCCTGGGATCTGTCTAAATTAGAACAGCCTCCCCCAGGCTGCCCTATGGGATGCAACAGTGTTTGGTTTCACTGCAGTGCTAAGGACTGCATCCCTGCCTCCAACACCCCCCCTCAATCTCTCCCCCATGCCATGGTTTGCAAGGAGATCTTTAGAGGGGGGAAGCTTTATGGCAGTCATCCACAGTGCCTGCACCAAGGGAATCCTCACTTGGCCAGATCCTGAGTTTTAAGCGCCTTTATACATTCCAGCCCTTTTACTCAGTGTAAAAGTGGATGGAGCAGATATGAGGCTCTAATTCTTAATCCCTTAGTTTTTATTTTTGTAAGACATGTCTACATGAACTTCAAAGGCGATTTCTTGTTTCCCTTTACTCCCTTGTCCCCAAAGTGGTGCTTGGCAATCTAATAGCTGATTTTGCATTTTGTAAAATGGAGTTCAATGGTGTTTTATGGATGTATAATTGTAAAATCAGTGTGAGAGAACAAGCAGGCCTCACACATTCAAAAATCCCATTGAAGTCAGATGTCCAAGCATATAATTCCATAGAATTCACTGAAATTATACTGGTGTCAAACTGGAGTGACATCACAATTAGGCCCCTTGAGAATTTATTTTTGTTGCTCCTGATAATTCATAAATCAATGTGAAAATCAAGGTCGGTCAATATGGTCTGAAATTGATTTTTTTTTTGACAAAAATGTTCATCAACATTTTTAATTTTGATAAAGAAAAAACCAATAAATTTATTTCAACTAAATGTTCACCATTTATTTTTATGACCCAGGTATAGAGCCAGCTAAAAATTTTGAATTTCATATTCTTATGAAAATGTTCATAGTCATTTTGAATGTCGATGAAAAAAAGTTTAAAAAAATGACAACTGTTCATGAAATATTTTTTATATTTGTGGACCAGTTCTAGGGAATATGATGACTACGTTAAGAATACACAGATTAAAACTATTTTAAAGGAAAATGATACCTTTCTTTCCATTGTCAGCTGTGGGTTTTGTTTGCATCATGTTTATTTCATTTTCAGCGTGCACTGACAATCTGTGATGCAGAAGTCACTTCTAAATTGACATTTATATCTTATTTCATTTTAGTGCCATTACAACAAGATATTCCTTACATTTTGCTATTCATTTTTAAAACCCATTATTAATTATTCACAATGGCTGTTCTAAATCTTTGTTTTTTCTGATGATTAGACATACATTTTCATATCGAACAAGTCTTAACAAATGTTAGGAAAGATTTATACACTATTGAGATAAAGAGAAAGATTTTATACTAGAACAAAGTAATATGTATGGGCAAGTTATTTCTTTAGAACAGTAGGAACTTGTTAGAGCACAATGAAACGGTACTAACTGAAAGAATGAGCATATGGAAGAAGAAAGAGTAGCATTTTGTTAACAATGTATTCCATTGAACAAACATATAAATCAGCCGAGCTTCTGAAAAAATAATACCAGGAAATGCAATAGCTATTGATTTTTGACACAAAATTCCTAATGACTTCAGTGGAATTCCCCATAATAAATTAAACTCTTCAGCAAAGATGCAAAAATGGATGTAAATTAAATTCCCAATGTAGGTTAGTCAATTTTAGACACCTAAATCCAAGATGGATGGGGTTTTGTAGTATAGATTATGCAAAACAAGCCTAAGATTTTGCAAAAACTTGAGTAACTTTAAGCAGTTTAGTTCAATGAGACTACTCAGTGTGTAAAGTTATTCATATATAAAAAGCAGTGGGACATCAAATTATTTTTCATGGATTATAAAACCAAAAGGCACCATTATGATCATTTAGACTGAACTTGTAAAACACAGGACATACAACTTCCTTGACTTAACTCTTGTTTATGGACATATTGATACATGGCTTCATATTATAAACCTGGTGGGGAAAAAATAAAAAAATTGATATAGTCATAACTCACAAGTAGTGCCTTCAAAACCAGCGGGACTACTCATGTGACTAAGGTGATCCCCAATATATATTTATTTATATTAATATTTATTGAGTAAAATCGAGAAAATTAAAATGTGAAAGTAGCCATTTACATCAAGCATGTGTTTAGTATGAGCGACATATTTTACAAAACATACAGCTGTGAATAGATGGCATATTTTCAGGATAGCCCATGTAGTTCAGAATTATAAAGGGATGGCAGCTTCATCTTAGTCAAAACATATTTTCAATGGTAAAATGCTTTCTGGCCCGACTGCCAATCTTCCTGCAACACGTCTGAGGCTGTGAGAATGCTGCCAAGCATTTCTGCCATGGGGCAGATGTGCATTAAAGTGGGTTCTTCCTCATCTTCCCCCCTCTAGGTCAGTCTTCAGCCACTTGTACCACCACCAGATTGACTTTAAAGGCTTTGCCTTTACTTTGCTCTTGGCATACCCTCTTTCTGCCTCATCCCACTCCTAGGTCTCAAATCAATATACAATAGGCACCACTGGACATTGAGCTGAGCAGTCAGGTCCAATGTGTTTAGATTACCAGATTTTTCACAGAGATACTCCCCTGACTTGTAGTTTGCAGATACACACAAAGTTTTTATAATAAAGCAAAACAATGATCCTTTGTTCCTTTAGATGAAAAGGGACATAGAAAGACAGAGTACTTTTTTACAAATATTTAATAACTAATCCAGACCCAATGCTGTATCATCAGTCAACAAGAGGTTTACTATTAGCTCTGGAGGAGCCACAGACCTGCGAGGACATTTTTCCCCTTTCATAGACAAAGAAACTGGCATTGAGGACCTGATTATCTTTAAGGCCCCTTGATACCGCTCTGATTCTGCTCTTTGCCTTCCCAGAGTGGTGGAAAGTAAGCATGTAAAGGAGAATCAGGCCCCAAAAGAGATTAAGAAGCCGGTCCTCAAAGGTTTCTAGGTGCCTAGCTCCCATTGATTCCAGTCTGATTTAAGCACCTAAATACCTTTAAGGATCTGGACCTAAGTGATTTGCCTGAGGTCACAGAGCAAGTCAGTTACAGAGCTAGGAATAAAACCCAGAAGTTCTGGCCTCCCTTCACCACTACACTACCTGGCTAACACACATCCCTTGTGCAGATAAGTCTTTTTTAATTCCCTCTCACTTGTTGCAGAATAAAGGTGGCCAAGGTCTTATCCACATGGACCTCATGCAGCCCTTTGGCACAGCCGCTCTGCAAGACACACTTGGATGGATAGCCCTCCGCACAGCACCTCAGCTACAGCAGATTTATAACCACCTGCTTTCTTTTGTGCCTGTCGTTGCCCCGGGCTATCTGAGACAAGTAAAGATGATGGGTTCAGAGTAACAGAGAAATAATTAAATGTTCTGCATCAAAGGGAAAGTGCCATAATGGCTGCAATAAGCATCAACAAGTCTGCAGCCTGAGGCATGGCAATGTGTCAATAAGCAAGAGCAGAAGGCCTAGGACAGCTGCCACTCAAAGCTCTAATTTGTAGTGGCTGGGAGGTCCACAGTACCAAAAGGGTCAGGTTTCCCTGCACCCAGCCTGCTGCTTTAGAATAAAACAGATTGTAAAGTTACACAGCTGGGAACTAATAACCGTGTCTTCCCTCCCACCTCACCCTTTCCACCCCTATGATGAAGAGGTGTTCAAGGGGATACTTCACCTTGAATGGTCCCTTGAAATATGTGTTCAGAAGATCGAGGTTCAAAAGCAGGTTCTTTAATACGGAAATAAAACCCGCTCCGACACCACATCTCTCGTTGTCACCTACCCCCCCACACACTTGAACCCATGCACTGTATCATCCCACAGTTACAACCCATACTCAATGGGGACTTCATCCTGAAAGAAATCTTTCCTGAACTCCTTCCTCTGGCCTTCAAACACCCCACACCATCCTCTTCAAGCTCATCATCAGAAATAAAACCCGCACAGACCAGGACCCACCAACTCAAAGCAGCACCAGACCATAACATATCCACATATCAGTGCCCCCTCACAACGCATCTTTCAAGATCCATGGATCTGACATGTGCCTGTCACATCCTATCCGGTATTTCTCATCCAGTTCACTAAATGCCCCAATAACAAGGATGTGGATGAAACCAGACACTCACTAAACTCTCGAATGAACTCACACAGGAAAATGATAAAAGATACAAACACCGCATCACTTGTGAGGAACACTTTTCACAAAGCGATCACTCTATATCTGACCTCTCAGTCTTCATCACCAAATGCTTTCAAAAGGTGAGCCTGGGAACTTAAATTCTTTGCTCTGCCAGACACTGAAAACCATGGACTGAACAGAGAAACTGGATTTATGGTTTATTACAAGCCGTAGCCCACTAACCCCCTCTTTTTGTCCTCTAACTGCAAAGATGTTATTGGGCCACTCTACCTTGAATGGTCCCTTACACTATGTGTTAACTACTTATGCTAAACAATCTGTTCCACCTTACATTTTGCTTTGACTCTGAGGACTAGTTTACATTAGAAGTACGACAGCAGCGCAACTAACCCTGCACCGATGCAGCTGCACCGCTGTCGCGTGGCTGATGAAGACACTCTATGTCAACAGGAGAGAGCTCTTCCTTCAATGTTGTTGTAACATTGTTTCATTTTATAATTAAAGTTACCCAACTCCATTTTAAATTAATAGGATAATTAAAGTGACCTAACTCCATTTTTAATTAATGGGAATATAAACTCATTGGACCGAAATGCAAAATGTTAACTACTTTGTAACAACCCCCAGCCATGTATTGTAACAAAATCTCTGTGGAACTTACAATCACTGGGAAAAACCGCAGCAGGCGTTAAGTACTAAAGGCAATGCAATCAATATGTAGCCTGTGGGTCTTGATAAACCTGTTACTCAAAACTCAGTAAATTTCATTTAAATAGTATTCAGACATGTATTGTGATGGGTGAGTCTTTGTCAACAGCAAACAGCAGCTGGACAATTAAGAAAAATAAAATCAAGTTTCGCTGTGTAAGTTTTGCTGTGTCAGGGTGCAGCCCCCATTCACCTCATCGCTCTTAGGAATCTCATAATTGGCTAGAAAGTGGGCACATTGCTGTGAGGAAGAGATATAAGGTGTTCACAAACAGGAAGTAAACTGGAGATGTCCATTATCTTTGGAAGAGCACCAGAATAGCTCTACGTGCAGGCTTGGATCTACCTACCATCTCTCCCCAGCTTGCCGCTCAAACCTAAGTATAGAGCATGTGGCTGTGTAACCTGAGTGTGACTGTATATTCCACTCAGATGTGTAACCTGAGTGTGACAGTATTTTCCACTCAGATGTAAACCCGGGTATCCTACTAATAGAATTGAAGTGCTGCTTTGCTGCTGACAAACCTCACCGTTGCAGTGTAAGTATAATAGCATAAGTATAACCCTATAGTATAAGCTAGCTTTGTAAATATAATTGTATAGTTGTAATTGTGATTGTGTTCTAAGTAGTTAAATTGTTGTATTAAATAAGAATCAATGGTGATTTTTAAATTGTAATTGATGATGTATAAATTATTGCAAGTAAAACAAAGTTGTATGCAAAGCAATCTTTGTCGCTCCTTATTTGAGGGATCCATATAAATTGAACCTGACAGCAAGCTGGTTCTTGTTGTCACCTCAAATGTAATACATCCACCTCAGCGAGAGGCTCTCCACACTGTTGCTTAGATCATTGTGACTTATGTCACTCATGGGGGTGGCTTATTCACACCACTGAGCAGCGTAAATTATGCTGAAGTAAGTGGTAGTGTAGACATGTCCTGGGAGTTCCTTTCCCAGATCTAAAGAAGAGCTCTGGGTAGCTTGAAAGTTTGTCTTTCTCACCAACAGAAGTTGGTCCAAGAAAAGATATTATCTCCTCCAACCTAGTGCTTCCAAAGGCAGCTGTTGTGAAGACTCTTCTCAAGAAACCAACTCGTGACTTTGATAGTCTTGCTAGCCACCCATTTCTAGCTGCTCTTTTCGGGGGGAAACATTTTTAGAAGGTGGTGGTACAGCAATGGTGGTAGTTTCTGGAGGTGAAACCTTTCCACCAGCCCCACACATGTTGCTGCATAGAGGAGAGATCAGAAGAACAGCATCTTCACTCTCCTCTCCCTGAGATGGAGCATAGAAGGGCTGCCAAGGACCTGGGACTTCCCTTTTTAGGAACAGGATGGGGAAATGATCACTCAGTTGAAGGGAGGCACTTGAGTACAAGTTCCACCAGCTATGTTTTAAGTCAGCTACTCTCACTTGGTAATGAAACTCACACACCCGCAAGTTCTATGAGGTTTGCCCACACCCCTGCCTGGGGCAGTTGTTCCCTCTGTGACTTGAGATCTTCATTGCATGCCATTTTTTGGTGTGTGCAGGAGAGGGGTAGCCCAGATAAACTCAAAAAAAATGTTTAGGGTGCACTGTTGGCCCCATGAAAGTCAATGCAAGTTTTGCAAGTGGCTTAAACGGAGTCGGGATTTCACCCTTCAACAAAATACAGTGATTATTACCAGGGCAGGCCTCCACTTTATGGGGCAGCAGGATCAAGAACAAACTATGTCAAGGAAGGGATCATCGAGGTGTCAGCGCTTCACATGCTAAATATATTTATTTTTTCCCCAAGTGTGATTTTTCAGGTAGGGAACTTCACACTCAATTTCACTCATTCAAACTGAGGGCCAGAGAGAGCTTGTAGGGCAAGGGGGATATTTTCTCTCTTTCATCCAGCCCACAAGTGACCATGAGAAAGGGACCAGGCTGGGGGACCCCTTGCTCCAACCAGAGTCAAGGAGAAGAGAGGTCAGTAAGGCGGAAAGAGGCCAAGGGAAGGCAGCAGACAGCAAATTAGAAGTGAGTTTGCCAAAACAGTCAAGACAGTTAATGGGTTGCAGGCACAAAAAGCTCACATCATGGAGAAGGCCAGGAAGAGTATTTCACTGCAAAGGTCTGGTGGGGCTGCACTGGGAAGGCTGGATTCAGGTCAGAGATCTCATAACCAGAACAAATAGCAACACTTTGGAAGGAGTTCAGAAAAAAGCAAAAGAGGCCTGGGGTGAGGGTGTCAACTGCTGAGGCAAGATTAAAAGCATGTACAGGTTAGCCAAGAGCTGACTAAGGGGACATAACTGCCTGCAAATGTTTACAGTTTATAAACATTAAGACATCAAGGCATCGAGGAATTATTTACGGCAGTAGATGGGGAGTGTTACCAAGAGTAATGGGATGAGATAAAGATGGGAAAACTTTAGGCTGAATATCAGGAAATATTTCCCAACAGTGAGCTGTGTTAGGCTGTGGAATAATCTTCCAGGGGGAACAGTGGGAGCCACGCCAATTGGGAAATTTAGAACTAGACCTGACTAAACACTAGGAACAATGGATCTGTTGGGAACAACGGATAATGGTCCTTTCTATCATTAACCTCTGTGATTATTTCCTCCCTGTCCCCCTGGCAGTGCCCTGATGAGTGCCTGGAGGAAGCCTGCCCTTCCTGATCAAGTAGCACATGCCCTTAAATTGACACTTCCACTGTCATGAGCAAAAAGAGCTGACGAAACCCCAGTTCCTAACTCTACGGGCCTCATCTGGCATTAATTCCACTGAAGTCAGGCAGCTAATGCCATGCAGCAGCTTGCAGGATCAGGTTCACGGGCATGCACATTTGTCCCAAATGTCAACAAAACCAAATCCAACCTGAACTTCAAAAAAGGATCTGGATAATTTTGTGCGGATCATAATTTGTAACCAGATGGCATCAGATGGAGAAACAGGGAATCCAGCCTGAAAGGCTCCCAAACAGGAAATCCAGTCTGAGTTTCATAGCTAGCTGTAAAGCCTATAAGGCATCTGATATCTCCAGGCTGCTACCCAGCAACACCAATAACAAAGTGCACGCTCCACTTGCCATGACCCACTGTAGACACAGACCATGGGAATTTCCACCTTAAGGTTTGACAGACATCAGCCCTATGGCTCCTGATTGGCTCCCTATCCTATAAAAACCCAAGGAGCATTCCAGGAAGTGTCCAGACAACAATGCAGGTCTTCTGTAGCTACTTTGACCATTCCTGCTCCTTGTATTTGAATTTCTGACTTGACCTCAGCTTGATTTGGATTTCGCCTCCTGACTCAAACCTGACTTGGACTCTGACCCTTGGTATCGACCCTGGCCTGGACCTGACTATGAACTCCTCCACTACTCCCAACCTCAGGTTTGCCCCTGCTCTGGCCCCATGACCCTGACTGCCCTTGGTGGGATCCCAACACAAGCTCTTTATCTTTACCTGAACTGTGGCATGTTTGAAACCCAGATCCAAATGTTGCAGGTCAGATCAACCTCTAACTGAAATCTCAAAACAACAATCATGATTGTTCTTGCAGAATCTGTAGTTCATCTGAAATTAGAAAGTACATGAGAGTGCCTGTTCTCATGAGAATTTCAACCTGATTCTGCTAAAGAAGGTTGAGTAAGTCTGGATAAGCTTCAGCCAAGCACCAAAATATTACCTGAACCAAACTTAGGGAGGCTTCCCCATCACTACATATATACCACAGGATATGCAATTAAGGTATGGCCAGATAGCAAGTGTGAAAAACTGGGATGGAGGGTAATAGGTGCCTATATAAGAAAAAGCCCTCAATGTTGGGACTGTCCCTATAAAATTGGGACATCTGGTCATCTTGTGCAGTTAACATAAGTGTCCATTTATTTTCCAGTCCTTTTAACCAGAGGAGAGAGCTTCCCCACAAACTTAATAAATGAGGAGACCTGATCAGCTGAGAAAGCTGGGAACAATTTTGAGGATCTTTACTCTCTAACATTCATAATTAGAGGATTGGAAATTCTCAGCAGCAGCATTAGAGGATATCAGTGCTGGAGCAGTGTAACCTTTCATAGTTATTGCGAAAGACATCTGGTCTAAACGCACTGCCGTTGTGCATGATACCAAATGTATAACACTCACTTTTAAACAATGTGACAAAGACTCAAAATGAAGGGCTTAGCAAAAATAAAATAAAGCAATACAATGAAATAAAAAAATAATGCTGAAGAAAGAATTAAATTAAGAGCAATTGCTTTAATGAATGTGTTACATATAAAACTTCCCAAATGATTACATTTCTAATGTTAATTTACAGTAAACAGTGAGATGAGACCAGGCTTGTCTGGGACAGGAATGAACTTCAGTCTAAAAGGATAGGGACATCCCTTGCAATTAAGTTTAGCTGAGAGATAGTGTAGAAAAATAAAAAGTGTAATTATTGTTGTTCAGTCTTTTTTAGATAGTTTTATTTTTCAGTCCCCCCGGTTTCTGCATGTTTACAGTTTACTGTCAACTCAGGATCTCGTGGTTTCATCATAGATCAATGGTAAAATTTTCAAAAGCGTCTAAGTGACTTAGGAAACAAAGCCTATGTCTACACTGTGCCGCAGTGTGGACTACAAAGGTGTGAATTGCAGGGTGTACCGAAGAGTTGCAATCTAACTGCACTGTGTAGACACTGCTGGTGCAAACAAGAAGTATCTAGTTTGCATTAACATAGTTCTGTTTCAAAGAAGACAATGTTAACATGAACTAGGTATCTTTTAGTTAATGTCTGCAACATCTACATGAGGAAATTAGAGCTCAACTCTTTGGTGCACTCTGCAGTTCACACCACCATCATCTGTACTGCAGCATAGTGTAGACAAGTCCTTAGTGTCATTGAAACTCAAGAGGCTTTTGAAAATGTTACCTCAAATCTCTAACTGTATGTGTTCTGAAGGAAATATTTTCAATGCTAGAGCACAATAAGGATTAGAATGGTTTGAAGTTGTTCTAATTTTGAAATTTTGTTGCTTTTTTTTTCCATTCAAATTCTGAATTTGGACAAGGAAGAAATTCACAAATATTGCAATGTAATTTTCTCCTGTCTTTCAACTAGCCCTAACACAGATACTGTAGTCTAAACAAATGAAGTATAAAAGCAGAGTGTCTGTAAATAGATTTGCTTCTGAGACAAAACAATCAATAAACTTCACAATAGACCAAACAGATAGTTCCTAGAGCTGGGTGGGAAATGATTTCCCAGCTCTGAAATATTTTCAAATGTTCAAAAAAAATGTATATCTCAGATATTGGCAACAAAATAAAAATCTCAAAAATTCACAAACCAAAACACTGGAAAAAATATGTAGTTTGGGTCAAATTAAATGCTTTGTTTATTTGAAAATTTTCATTTCACTTTGACATTTGTTCCATCTTTTTTGTCTAATTAACAAATTTGTAAACAAAAAAGTCATTTTAATTCAGAAAACTGGCATTCTTCATTTAAAAGTTGCAAAAACTAAACATTGCTACAATTTCAAAACATTTTTTTAACATTTTTCAAATCAGGAGATTCATCAGATCAAATCTGAATCAAATTTGTTTTGTGACAGCTTAACAAATGACAAGTTGTCATTTTTCAATAAGAAAACACTTCATCAAAAAAAATTCCTAACTAGCTCTGCATGTTGCTAAGCTCTTCTTTGAATAAAAATGTCGTCACTTTTGTGCACACTTACACTTGTTATACAGCTGATAGGAGAAGAGCTCTTAGCAGAATAATGATGATAAGCATGGGATCTTCCATCTCAGCAAATGTTGGAAGGATATATCCTTTTCCTTTCAAAACATTGCAGTCTCCTTTGAAAGATGCAAATGAGACGCCAAAACTCCAGTATTCTGGGTTTATTCATTAATGAATGCACTTTGCTCAAATATTCTGCATTCACTCTTCCTTACATCCCAGTTCCATATCCTAATCTAAGAGAGCCATGACCAGAGCAACTCAAAGTTTTGGTATGTTTTGTTTTGTTTTCTAATAAATAAATATCTGTGTTTGAGGTTGGATCCCTTCCAAAAATGTATTGCCTGCTATGAATTATGTCTCAAGTTGAGTAACAAAGAGGTCCTCCTGTCTATACCGGGGAACAGCAATAGTGAATTGCAAAGGTTGTACACTCTCCTCAGCTAAAAAACAAAAATATGTTCCCTACATCCATGTAAATAAAGTGCAATGATTTTATTAATCAGGCCCTGTATCACGTGATGAGTCTTATTAAAAGGAGGGGGGAAAGGTGAGATGTGTGAATATCAAGTTACTGGAAGAGCAGATTTTATGGGTTCTCGGATACTAATCCATAAAATAAATCCATAAACCTCAAATGTCTGCCCTGATCAGATACCCAGTTTGATTAATGTGGGTTACTTCCTTTGCACATGATCTTTCCTACACCCTTATTTCCCATATATCATGTCATCTGATGTTATGGCTTAGAATCATGTTTTGTAATGCAATCTAAAATTATAGTATGTCACATGGGCGTTTACATTTAACAAAAAAAGATCACAGCTCAGCTCAGACACATATTACAAATGAGAACGGTTACAGGATCCAAAATTAATTAAAGAGGACATTTTTCTATATGCAGCCTTCAACCACCAGCAAGTCTCCATATAAACAAACCATAATCAATTATCTGAGCACTTTTGAGGAGGAATTATTCAAAGAGGTGCCTACATGAAATTTCTCAGTGGCAGATTGTAGCTAGTTCTGAACTACAGAAACAAGGTAGAAAAAGAACTGAAGACTCCGAAGCAATGCCAATTATTATTCAGACATTGTACCTGGAATATAGTTCTCTCAACATATATTTCCTTGTTCTTACAACACTACAGAACTTAGAGCATGCAGCGAAGTCAATGCCAATACATTTGGTGGTGTAGGGCTGGATTTTTAATGGTATTTTGGTGCCTAAAGATGCAGATAGATGCCTAGTGGGATTTTCAAAATTATTTATGTGCCTAACTCCCCAAATCTCTCAGAGCTAGGCACCAAACCTGCTTAGGTGCTTTTGAAAATCCCTGTACCTTCCTATCTGCATCTTCAGGCACCTAAATACCTTTAAAAATCTGGTCTGTAGAGCGTACTTCAGCCACTGTCTTTATTATGAAAGTGTCTACAGCGGCCACTTGGTGAACACTTGGTGAACAAGTCTCGTCTAATATCAAACTCACTTGAATGTCACAGGTCCAAAATTAGGGACAGAGTTTGACCTTTGGGCGTCAGAGTTGGGCCTGACCCAATGAGGTGCTGAGCACCTCCTAAGAAGAATTGAGTGCCCTCAACTCCAGTGGAAATGGTGGACACTCATCCTTTACAGAAGCTGCTTAGCATTTCTCAAGCTGGGACCCTATAGGGAAAGTTAAATGCTGTATAATAATAGAAGCAATATACAGTATGTATAGGTCAGAAAGGAAGTAAAGACACATAATATATAGATACATACCATGTATTATACCATGCAGATGGCTTGATGCGTTATGATGGGAGGCAGGATGCCACACTTGATAGACCAGTGGTCTTATCCAGTATGGGAAATCTCAAGTTCCAATGTTTACTTAAATGTGAAGAGGAGTAAATTCCAGGCCTTAAAAGCAAACATTTAAATGCATGTGCTAATCCTGAGACATACAATATGTAATTATACTAGCACACCTTGAATGTTTTTGGCTATTTCAACTGTTCACCAGAATGAGTGCTTCTTTCAAGACCCTAAGATCAAAATTCACGAAGTCACTGCAAAAAAAGGAAGGAAGAAAACAGCCCAACAATGTGGACATCTTCAAGAAACACACATTAGCATTCCAAAGAATATAAAACAGACAAAATCTTCATTTATACAATTCCCAGATGGAGATGAAGTCTCACAAATGACTGTTCAAAGATTTGAAGTTAAATATAAGCCAACTATCTACCTAGGCTCCTGTATTGGGTCCATATCTGTGCAATTAAAGTGGCACAAGTAGATCTCTCTCTCCTTCTCTCATTCAGTATAGCCTTGAGGGCAAGTGGGTGTTTGTGTTTGGTTTTGGTTTTCAAATATGTTGGTTTGGTGAGGTTATTAGGGGAACACAAGGTGACAGCGAAGTCCACTAATAAACAAGAAGGGGTATTAAATCAATGGCAACTTTAAAAAACAATTGACATTCTGAATTATGTCAATCTGTCTTTAGTAAGAAAAAGACAAAGACAAGAATTCAGAGCAATGTAGAAGTAAGGCAAATCTTGTAAACATAAGAGCAGGACAGAATACTGGAAATGTGAGCACCTAGAAATCAGCCGGTCAAGATGACAAATATCCTTGGCCGTTATGTGCCCCACTGAAGTCAATGACCTTTGGATCAGGCCCTAGAAGAATGACCGAAATAACTTACCATACCAGCACATTTCATTAGTATTAAAATTATTTTTTTCCTTTAAGAAAGCAACTTTGATTTTGAGGGAAAAACTGTTATTCTACTGAATTTTATCTTTCTTTTCCCTGAAATGTCATATGTTCCTGTGCTTTGAATATTGATGGTGAATGAAACCTGAAGAACTCAAAAAAGAATAATGTGATGAAGTTGCAGAAAATTAGCTTTTGTCCACTCAAACATTGCCTTTCAATTTCCAGCTGCAGTCATAAAGCAAAACTGTTGGTTCTCCATAGGGGATAAAGAAGTAACCCCCAAGGTCCTAAACCATATAATGTATTAATGAGCTGGCCTTTAAGCTTGGAAACAGAGATTCAAAACCTAATCACATCACAAAGGGAAAGAAATGTGATGGTCTGAAAGAGTCTTTTGGTTGCATCACAAAATCAAGATCCAGAAGTGGAATAGCTGAAACATTGCAAGGCAGGATTGAGATGCACTGGCAGAAGTCTTTGAAGAAGCTTGCACAGCACTTGCCTGCATGAGGCTGGCTCTACCCTGAGTTATCTGTTCAACACTGACAACATCAAAACAATGACTGTTTAATGCAAGTTTCTTGTTTGTTTGTTTTTTTGAACAAATCACAATTTCCCCCTTTGGCACCTATGACCTTTCTTATTCTTCTGCTGGAAGCTTTCCCTCATTTATGCTCCAATGAATTCAATAGCCCTGAGGGATTGTCTTGGCAAATAAAGAGACCAACTAAATATTTATTGGTATGAGACATTAATGAGTAATGAGATGCATTTTGAGAAATCCGTGGGGAGTTTGTTGCATCCTTCTAAATAACTGTAGCTGCCTGGATAGTGCAAATTCCCTAGGTAATATCACATCGTATGGAATGTAAGCTATAGATTGGCTTGGAAGATTCCACTTGTAATCAGAAAATGTAGTAAACATCAATTTCACCATACACACACAAACCAACAAAAAAAATTTCCATCAATCATCAAAATTTATAGATACTCAAAGTCAGAAATATGCTGCTTGAGAACTTATTAGAGTTTGATTTAAGTATATTTGCTTTGTTTGATTTGTCTGTGACGTGGACAATTTGTGTTTTATAGAGCTTAAACTTTTGAAATCTCCATCGTCTACTGTCACTAAATAATTACTGTCTGACCTTCCTATTGTCTGGTCCTCTCATAGTGTCACACAACTGTGAAAATTGAAACCGATAAAATCAAAACATGCTTTAAAATAAATAGTGATGTTATCTGTGAAAATTATATAAAAAATAAAAATGGAATTCTGCCAAACAGAGCTATAGACTGCACGATGCTCTGATCACCAGTCTGCATAAGATCCGATTTAGGTGGGCAAATGTATGTATGTAGAGAGGATGCAGGGAGGCAACCTTCAATTTGTGCACCTCTGCAGTGGGCAGCTAGTGCATATGAGGAGTGATTATAGCAGGACCAGAGGTTCCAGAGCTAAACACCCTGAAAGAGAAGTTGTGGCTAGAAGGGTGGGGACATGACCAAGGCCCTACCCAGTTTGCACTAGCTGGCAGTGCAAGGCTGACCCTAGAGTAAACACATGACAGCATCTCCCAAAACAAGCATGCTCCTCCTCGTAAACCACTCTCTGCATTTAAGGAAGCAGGAGCTCTAGTGGGAAAACGTAACAAAATATATTAACTATCGGTTTTTATTTGAATGAGGCCCTATGGACATGGACAGAATATGCAGAAAATAGCATTCCTCTCCCTTCCCTTCAATGAAATGTTATCCCTGTCAAATAACACGCATACACCTCATTTCTGCTCACTTGCCAGCATGGACTCCTATAAAACTAGTACTTGGGACTTGTCCGTAGAATGTAGATGAGTTGCAGATGGGCCACAAGGCACTTAAATAATTTTAAGGAAACTTGGGAAAGGAATTATTTATTATTAAATCTGTGTCAGGCATAAACATGACGTGGCGAGAGGTACTTCAGAAACACGAGGTAGTTAAACTTAAACTTAAACATGAGGTATTTAAGACGCAGTGAATCAAGATTAAATATTTTTCTAAACAGAGATGGACGTAAGCATATGCTTAAGTGGTTTCCTGAGTGGAGGCGTAGGTAGATATACAGAGCTCTAAAGCAAAGCCTAAAACACTTGTCAGATTAAGACCCAGAATAGCATTTAGAAAATCAAGTGTAACATCAGTCCTGTCTTCAATATATAAATAAATGAAATTAAGTACATATAGAAAAACTATATTATGTGTATATGATAAAATTAGCATGGCTCATACATTTTTATTATGTATATATTTGAAGCTACATATGTAACTTGACAGATTTGTTCAAGATCTATATATAATGTCAGATAGTAGCTAAGGAAGAATATGTCTGAATGCCATGAAATGACGCATTAGAGGTACTTGGATCAATGTCTAGACACAAGTAACTTTTCACTAATACTAAAATCCCCAAGATCCTACTCTCTGGCAGACAATACACAGACAGATAGCTAGAAAGTGTTGTGATTTAACTGGTAAGCAAATAGCACACCACAAGCTGTAGAACCACAATACTGTCAGCTAAAAGATGAAAATGCATTAATAACTATTACGTCTGCTTCCATTGATGTTTAAATTGTACAGAAACACCTCAAAAAAGTCACTCTTAAGGAATAATAAGCAGTTTTATAGGCGTAAATGGGCTTTCCATTTGCCACAAACCATGCTGTAATCATTTGTAAAGGCCTAAAAGAATTTGATTGTGTATTACAGCGTTTACAAAGTTGTTTGTTTGCTGTGTATGATTCTGGATTCTACAGCTCAGTTTGCCACTAGCTAGAGACAGCTCACAACAAAAGTACATAAACACAGACACACAAAAACCCAGATCCTCATTCCATTATCTCCTTTAAAGAATCTTGCGGGCTTTGAGCATTGAATTTGTTTCAAACTGTTGTTAATTGCTGATCTATGAAAAGTTTGCTGCAATCTTTTACCGTTTTATAACTGTGGCTAGTTATCGTTAAGGCTGCATATGAATCCAAGTCGTTTGTTTATAATGTATTAATTGTTGTTGTTCTTTTTATTTCCATGATTTAGAATGGGTGAAGAAGCATATTGGTTTTCAAAAACCTCAGACTAAGACAGCTGCAGGCAGTTGTATGCAATTTTACCAGCCAGTAGACGGCAATGTAAACTACTCACTTTTGCCCGTCCATAAATTAAAATTGCAGTGATTGATCTAGTGAGGTTAAACTGGCCACTACATAGATCTTCCATTAGTATTTTGGAAATAGGAATTATCTGATGCCATTCTATTACTAGTTCATAGACAGATCCCAATTGTGTCATTATTTGCAATATTCTTTTGCACTACTCTAGTGCCTTCCATTCCAGGATCTCAATGTGAATTTAACTGTACCTCTGTGAGAGAAATATTATTATTTATTCTCTGTAGATGGGAAAACAAATGCACAGAGAGACTTCCACTAACTTCAAATTGGCTTTGGATCAGTCGCTATTGTGACCAAGGTCCCACATGCTGAACCTAAGGTCTAAACAAGCACAGAACAGATTTCCTAACTTCTAGTCCTGTGCCGTCAGCACAAAATCATACTTCATTTTAAATCCTGAAGGTGAAATCCTGCCTCATTGAAGTCAACGGCAAGACTCCCATGGACGTCATAAGATCCAGGATTTTGACTTAAGAGAGATTTATATTGAGGTTAAGGAGTGTTCTCAAGTAGTTAAGGAGTCAGAATGCCTGTGCCCTAGCCAGAGCTCTGCCACTGACGTATTGTGTGACCTTTAGCAAGTTACTCTATATCTTAGTTTATTCAGCTCTAAAACTGGGATAAATTACGGCTTTAGCCATCTGTGCAGTAGGAAAACTCTACAGGAGATTAAATTTCTTCCATGGGTATTCTGCATCTTTGTTAGTGTTTATAAAGTGCTTTGAGATCTTTGAATGACAGGTACAGTGGCTTGAAAGCTTGCCAGGGTTTACCTAAGATAAAGAGATAAGGATATCTCGGTATTTGCAGTATTCCCTTGTCCAGATACATACTGTAGACACTACCTTAAATACTGCAAATACTGAGGTTATCTAATTACAAATACTTTTTTTAGGTATGGAAGGCAATTGGCAAGGTGTCAAGAGCCACTACGGTAGTACATACTATATAATATTCCTACATTTCTCTAGTTAAGTTTCTCTCATAAAAAACACATTCTACAGATCATCTTTAACAGAAGGGCTATTTTAGGTCACAGAGAAATATCCTTGGTACACAAAAGACATTGGGTAAACTTTCAAAAGTACCTAAATGACTTAGGAGCTGGCCCAAGTTCCAGTTTCAAAAGTGAACTAGGCATTGAGGAGCTTTTGACAGGCGATGGGTTTTAGGACCCTAGGTCCCTAAAGCAAAGGTGGCTTTCAAAAATTTCAGGCGTGGCCTACTTTTTCATACTTTTTCTCTTTTAATTTTTCAAAATTGGTGATTTTTGTTCATGTGGAAGCTGGCGAGCCTGGAAATGGGTCTGATGCCATTTTGACTTGGGAGCATTCGAATGATCTGTCCACTAGTCTGTCTCGTTCAAACACAGCAAATTGGAGTATAAAACTGGCTGAATGTTAAGTTTGAAGCCAGGCTCAGCAGCATTGCTAAATGGCTCTGCAATTGCAAGGGAGCATTAATACAGTGTTGTTAATGCCACAGACTCCATGCTGGAAAAGAAACTTTAGCAGATCATTAGGACCATTTTGCACAGCAACAGTTCACAGTATTTCGGGTACAATGAGATTATAAGAGAAGAAAGGGCTAAATTTTCACTGGAGAAAGGATGTGCCCTCAGGGGGGTTCCCAATTACCTCCCCCATTATATTTCAGGACACTGAGGAGCAGGATTGCTAGAGGGGAGGGGTGAAAACTTGGTGCCTAGTGTGTACAGCACAGTGAAATGTGCATTTACTAGGCAGGTTATTAGGTATACAGGCTGGAACACATTCTTTCCCCAAGCGACTCCGCTGACCTCAGTGAGGATGGACTGGACCCCATGTGTTTGTACTAACTCGAGCTGTCTCTTTTTGATTGTTTATATGACAGGGGAAAGCAGCTATTGCCGGAGGTTGCTGGAAAGCATCAGCGTGTGTGTCTGGATATACTGGGAGAAAGCAGGCTGGGTGGAACTGAGGTGGCTGCGGCAGTTTAGGGGTCTCCTTGATCAATATGGGGTTTGGTTTCATTATATGTCGGAGGGCGTTTGAAGCTTGGGCTGGATCTGAGGCCTGCTCTAAGTTATTAAGGCTTGCCTAGAAGGCTGGAAGCGGTGGGAGGCATGAAGAACACATTTGCTGTAATGATTGTTTTCTCCTTTTCTCTGTGTTATGTTGCCCTCCAGGTCTCCCCACCCCTGTGCATCCCTCTCTCCTCCTTTTCCATCAAGCACCCAGGGACCTATACAACAGGAGAAGCTCCCTTTCCTCATGTCCATGTAGGTTTAACATGTAAACATCTGTTTGAGGAAGAGGTTATAATACACATCATTAAACATTGATTTAAAGACAATCAGCTTCCCTCTCTTTAATTTCACAGCACCTTTAAAACAGCTGTCAGGCTGCAACAGGGACTATCAGCCAAACAGGAAACACGTGGTTAGCTGCTAGCGTTAAAACAGTAGAATGCATTAATTTATGAGCTTCTGAATGCTCTCCAAACCTTTTATTGTGTTAATATCACCTTAATGTAATGAGGAGGCCCTGATGCCAAAGCCATTTTGGCACAGGGTGTGCCATCCTAAATTACAGGCTGGATCCCTTCTGGAGCTGTCTTTGGAAAAGTGGAGTAAACCATAAAGCACTAAAGTTAATATTATCTTACAGTCTAACAACCAGCTAATACCCAACATGTGAATCCCATTTACTTCTTCTCTATGTAACAAATGGCAAGGGTGGGACTGGACTGTTTCTGATTTTATGCTATTTATCCGCCTGATCCATTCCATATTTGTCTCCCTTAATTTTGAGTTACAGTTACGGGCTTTGCATTGGAGTCCTGAAACTTGGGAAATGGCAAGAGATGCCTCCGCTCAAACCAAAGGGTTAAAATGATCTCTGCATTGTGAGTGTCTCATGACACCGTGGACATGTTAGTAAAAGCCCTGGCTTTGGTGATTTTTCTCTGAAGAGCAAGAGAAAGACAAGAAAAGAAACATCTTGGAGCTGAATTCACTGAGCAGAAAAGCTTCAGAAAGTTTGCTGAAAAAACTGAACTCATGCAAAGGATCTTTAAAAGGACAGATAGATAATCTTAAGATCTGACGGTCTAAGCCATGGAACTTTCCCCAGGGAAGAATCCTTTTCTGTGGAAGCCAAGAACACCAACGAAAACTGACTGGTGGTGCCATCATATTCTATCCATTTTCTACACATACCGCATCTTCTGACTGATGGAAGGTTGGGTTCGCATTCTGGCTTCAGCTCAAACTTTGCCTCGTGCATACAAGTTCGGAGCTTTCAGCCCCGCCAATAAATTTGCATTGCTATCATGGTGTTTGTGCAAAATACAGTCTCTCACGCAAGGGCTCGGGGCTTCTAACAAAGATCTCACCCCCAACAGATAAGTTATTTTTCTTTTTCACTTTCAGAATCTGGTAGGAAAGTAATTGCAAGAGCAAAGTGTTTAAACCCCAGGTCGTGAGTCCTTCCTGGGGTTTTCCTTTCAAATACACAAATACATGATTTACCCTCCGCCATCCCCGCCCTTCCCTCCGCCCCCTCCAAAAAAAAGGCCAAGAGAAAATGAACTCTGACTGCGTCCCTTTTCCTGGCACATGGGTCCTGAGAACGCGGGCTGGGGCTAGAGCACTGGGTGGATTTAGGAGTGGCGGGTCCCCTTCCAATCGGAGCCTGAGTAAAATACAAACCAAGGAGGAAAAGAGATGCCCCCAGTGCTCCTGGCCAGAGAGAAACGAGTCCACAAGCAGGAAAATCATAGCAACCCCTTCCTCCATTTACGAGGACTCTGCGCCTATTAGGCTTTCCTTTGTAAACTGTCACCCCGTCCTCTTATTTAGTGATTTAATCAAAACTATGGCTAACTTCAGAAACTGGGGGATTAGGCCCGGGAACAGAAAGGCATCCCTTTCTGCAAATCCCCAGGCAAGTTCTGGTTCCCCGGGGCTAGGATCTCTCATATCATTCTAGCAAGGGGGGAGGGAGCTGGGGATGGGATTGCGTCCGTCAATGTCGGCGGAGGGTCAAGTGTGCTTGCAGCTACAGAGCGCTGCGGGCACAAAGGGCAATTTGCGCAGCCGGAGAAAGAGGGGGGAAAAGAGCAAGCAGCTTGTTTGCATTTCCTTAGCTGTGCCTCTTAGCCAGGGCCCTTCCCCACCCGGGCTTCTGATCTGAAAGGCATAAACCTTGTTGGGAGCAACTGACTCGGAGGAACAGGGGGGCTGTCGAATTACAAGCGCCGGGGAACCCTCCAAAAGAGACGAGAGCAGCGAGGGCCAACACCCCCTCCTCCTCCTCGTGTGAGTGATGCAAACAGGTCACACCTGCTTTCTGGGGCAGACACCGCTGGGCGTTTGTTCCTTCCAGAGGCAGATCTCAGTGGAGGCGTCCAACCAGGCACCGGGGCTGGGGAGAAACAGGCAGATAACCCGAGCTAGCCAGAGCCCAGGGCCCCCGCTGGCGGGTCCCTGCGCCTTGCTGTGCCTAGAGCAATAAACAAGGCGGCTGCCCGCGCCGCTCCCACTCCGGAGGAGCCGCTCAGGGCCCGGGCTCTGGCTGGCTGCCCGGCGCGGAGGCAGCGAGGCTGTGAGAGTTAATCGCCAAGCGCTTCCCCCGAAGGGTCTCCGCGGCGCTCGCCTCTCCCGAGCGCGGGGCGCCCTGGGCACGTCCGGAGGAGCCGGGGAGGGGAATCTCCTGGAGAAAACCCTCCAGCCGCCGGCCAGGGAGGCACAGCTCGGCGCTGGGGAGCGCAGCCCCTCGGCAGCCCGCTCCAGAGGCTCGCCCGGCCCCGCACGCACCGCTGGCTGCACCCCCCGGGCCGGCCGGAGGCTCCGCGGCGGCTCCATGGACCCGAGCGCCAGAGCGCGCTGAGCTGCAGCCACCGCGGGGCCGGGGCGGGGAAGCGAAGCGCCGCCGAGGACACCCGTCCCGAGCCGGGGCCGCCCCTCGCTCCTTCTCGCTGGGATTGTCCCGGGGCCCTAGGAGCTGACCCAGCCCGGCCGGCCGCGGCGCCCGGCGGCAGCGCACAGGTAAGCGCCCCGCTCCCTCCCTCTCTCACCTTCGGGGGGTTGGGGGTGGCAAGCCTCAGCCGGCTGGGGCCGGGGCGCCCCGATCAGGGAGGCTGGCCTGGGACGTCTCTCCTGTGACCCCGATCCCCAGCCCTCCCCCTCCATCCCGGCCCTCCAGGCTCCCTCCGGGGGGCAGCGCCTGTCCCCGCGTTTGCTCCAGCGAGGGGGGGTGGGCTCAAGAGATGCGCCTGCCCTCCAAGCCCTCACGCTCCGCGGCCGGTTACCTGCCCCGTTCCGGGACACGTTGTAGTGGGGACGTTCCCAGCCGGCGTCGGGCTCGGCCCGCCCGTGCGCTCCCGGGAGCCGGCTGGGGAAGGCGCGCGTGGCGTGTCCTAGCTGCCAAAGGGGAGCGCTCGACCCGTTCCACGGGGACCCCAGCCCTAGGGGCGCCTCCGATCGCGCTGGGGACAGCGCTTCCCAAACGGCCCTTCTGCTTAGCGACCGTTCGGGCTGCTCGGCCGCGAAGCAGCCGGGAGTCCCCAGCCCAAGAGGGGACGGGAGCAGGGGAGAGCTGGGAAAGCCACTTCCAGCCGCGCTGCTTTTCCAGGCGCGCTCGCCATGCGCTGGTCCCCTGATTGTTGGCCTTAGCCTCGAAGTTGCCGTCCTTGACATCTTTATACCTTGTATAAATTCTTCGGGGGCTCTGCGCTTCGTCAAAGCTGACAAATCCGTTAGAAAATATAATTCCAAGGGGGTTACCTCATTGTACACACTGGAAGATTTAAGCCAAACCAGTTTCAGCTCAGGGTTTTCTTTATGTGTCCAGGGCTGTACAGTATCAAGGCTGGCGAAGAGAAACTCTGTCGATAAACGTGACAAGGAACAAATTTTAACATCTCTAATAAATGTTCTACTTGGGTTCGTGAGATGTGCTTTTTACAGGCGGCAGCTACTTACTTCTTCTTGGATATAAAAAATGCTCTGGTGAGGCGGTGCATAGTGCGGTTAACTTCGTATAGCTTACAGGACTACAATAATATTTCACAGGTGTAAAAGTTCATGTGGCAATCATTTATGACCCTAACAAGTTGGTTTTAACAGTGTCGTTTTAAGCTGTAAGAATTTATTGTAGTGAGGTTAGAAAAGCGGGATTTAAAAATGCGTTATTTAAATTCTCCTTACTCCGAGATACAAAGGAGAACTGGATTCATACTGTCTGGAAAACATGCCGAAATCAGGCTATGCAACAGGTGACATATCGATTAGTATTATGTATAGAAAGAAAAGTCTGTGCGATCGTTAAACTCTATTTTTACAGAGAGAATATTTTAGATCGCTGCTAAATCTGTTCCTGCCTCCTTCTTAAAATAGGCACCAACTCGATTAGTAATAAAGAGGGGATGTGTATATCCTGAAAACCGTGGAACTAAGAAATAACTGCCACTAAATCAATGATGAGGAAGAATGATGAATAAAATTCTCATTCTCGTGTAATTAAGTAGACTTCTTCCATATCTTAACTGTGTTAAAATCTATAAGGTGGTTTTATACAGAATGATGTGATTCCAATTGTTGTCTCTAAAAAAATAAACCAGGATATTACTGTCTTCTTCCTGAATATTTCCAACAACACAAACATATTTAAATGATTAATATAAAAGTCATATGAAAACCGAAGATAGTTAACTCTCCTTTGGCACGTGAATTGGCTCTTTAAGGTATTTTCTGCTTCTTTATAAAAATAAATCATATCTCTACTTATCCAACAAGTTTAAATGTTCTTATGATGGCTCACTGTCCCAGTTTCTACCTATTGATTTTACATATGACTTCCATATTGGTAGGAGTGCTGTTTGCTTTTTTTAAAAAAACCGAACAAACAAACAAAAACATAATTAAGAGTGTCTTGAAATACTAGCAAAATCCCCATAGAAGTACCGCCGGGTTAGTCAATGACTACAGCCAGATTGAAAGGTTATTATTTTTAATAGAAAATTACCTTGACCATAGTAAATGTTTCATAATTAAACAAAAAATTAGATAATCTGGCAAACCCCACAGATTTTCGTTTACAGTTTATTTTATTGTTCACACAGATTTAATTATGGAAGTGAGTCTTTCCAAGAACATACCTTCCTTTGTGGATTTAGGTAAGACAATACAGAATCGGAACATGGATTTGAAAGTTTTTGTTATTTTCTTGTTTGGTATAAATATCAGATCTGTGTTACTTTTAAGCAACAAAAGAGAGAAAAAACACACTCTAGCAAAGCATAATTCTTTCGCTAAACTGTCTCCTTAACAGGCTAATAGAAACTGATTGGTTTTGTTTGCTCTGAACTTTTTTATATCTAAACTGGTGTGCTGATTAACACAGCTTTCTTGATGGCAGTATTTTCCTATCTCTTCAAGTTATTAGTTAAGATACAGTTGTTCTTACAATAAAACTGGAAGGAAAGTGTCAGGGTCTTATCTTCGGGATTTCTCTAATATGTTTGTTCTCTTTATAATTTCCAAAGGAAAATTACACAAACCGGGCAATGAGAGGAGTAAAATAAAATCCCTATGGACCAAGCTCGGCTCTCGGTGTAAATATGGAATAACTGCAATGACTTCAGTGAAGCAAATCCAGATTTATACCGATGTAGAACAGAGAAAAATTGGACACTGTATTCCTCGGTTTCTAAACTTTAAATTCAACCTTTTGGGTTTCTTGTTTTTAAGGCGTTGAATCCACAAGGCAGTTAATTGTCTCTCTGATTTTGTATTTTAAAACAGGAAATATCCTGGCTCTCCAGAATTTCATTGTTATTCTGAGAACATTAAAGAGCACGGTGCATTATTAAACTATTTCAGCCTTTCAGGAAATGTCCTGTTTAGGGGAAATGTGTTTTCCCCCCCATGAAAACACTGCCAGCAATTAAAAGTCTGCTCGAATGAAACAAGGTGGAGGGAAAAAAACGAAAAGGAAACATAATATCGAGTGGCTCCAATTGCAGCCTCTTTCTGCTTAAAAAGGTTCCTAACGAATGATAGACACTTGGTTCTTGGGCCTTTGATTAGACTGGATCAGAGGCATCTTCTTAAATCCACAAAAAGACACGTTTTAGATCTAAAGATGCACTGAGTAACATGAGCAGGGGCTAACAAATTCCTGTGCCCCTTCCTCCATTAATTAATCAGAAAAGCATTTGGGGTATGGAACTATACTGCATTTTTCCCACCCAAAAATTACTTCTAAATTATATATCTTTATACTTGTCAATTGTAGCTCTCCCAGGTCAGATTGGGAACTGTTAGTGCTAAATACAAGGTTAAGGCAAGACACTACAAATAGCAAATCAGGATTTTCTGAAAGTATAATGTAATATCTGTGGCCTGAAGGGCCTTGAAAGGGACAGACAGGATCCATTTAGCCGTTCTGGTTCGGGTTTGAGATTCAGTACAGCACTCACTTTGGTGAGGCAGTTGTCCTCAGATGATGACATACAACTAGATTCTTTTATTTTGGTAGGAGGAGAACTCCTCTCTTTCCAAATGCAGTGATAGGAAAAGCACTTTCCCTGCAGTCAGTTGCTGTGTTTCAAGAAAGCCTTGGGGTATCATTTGTATCTGTCAGGAAAAATTAAGCCATCATCTCTTTATCCCAGGTTTTTGTAAACTCTCCCAACGCTAAATTCAGTGTGCTGTTTTATTATTAAAGTCACATCATCTGTTCAGCTGGTATATTTTAAGAAGTTTGCATTCATAAGGCGCTCGATACCTTTGCTTCTTACAGTCATATATACATATACATCTACATACATTATATATATGGATGGGAGTGAAATGATGTATGTTTACCATGTCTGAATGAACCTAACCTTTTAATGTGGGATGGAGTTGCTTAGTACAGTGCTGAGCGAAGGTAGGTGGTCCCTGCACATTTATTTAACTAAACTGGGTTTTCTAGTTTGAACTTATCCACTTGTGAGGCTTAGAGCTGGAATGTCACTTGAATAAATAGATTGCCCAGAGGCGGTTTTACAGACAAAACTCTCTAAGCCAATTCCATTTTTCCCCCTTGCGTTTTATTTGGGGGGGGGACAGAGAGAGGTAAATGGGCTAATGCCAGAACACACCAGTGGGACAAATTCACTGACGCCAAGGAAGAATTTAGGGGCGCCTCATTTAAATAACTTGAAAAGTATCGTTTGGAAAGGTAACAGGATGCTCTCGTCCGGTGGGGCCGTGTGGCTAAGGGGGCAGAATTTCCCACCCTCCTCCCCCGCGCTAGTGAACGCGCGTGGCCCGCCGCCGTGCGCTGCCGCTCGCCCCCTCTCCGCCGCCTGTCTCTGCGGGCCCGGCCGGGCGCGCTAGCTCGGCTGTCACTGCGCACAGAGCACCCGCAGTGCCTTCAGGCCAGGCCCGAGCCGGCAGCCTTGGAAGGAACCGGAGCGGAGTGATCTGTTTGCATAGGCTCTGGCCAGGTTCGGGGTCTGCAAACAACCACAGAATCCCCCTGGGCGAGCGGACCCGGCTGCCCTTTACTGCCACTGCCGGCAATTCGGAGTGAGTCCACCTAACACCGTGTGACGGGCACCTTCGCCGCCGCGCGAAGCAGCCCGAACCCACGGGGAGGCGGCGTGGCCACCCCGGCTCTGCCCTGCGGCTTCCAGCGCCCGCTGCGTTGCACTCGGGCTTCCCCCCCGCCCCGGCTCGGGAGCTGTTTTATTGTCTGGCGTCCCACGCAAGGCTCTGTAAACCCTGCCTCTCTCGGCGGCCCCAGCCTGCGCCCGCTCCCGGCTCCAAGCCAGGGGCACCGCGACAGGTCGCCTCCCCTGCGCGCCCGCCTCCCGGGAAAGAAACCCGCTGCAGGTGCGAAAGAAACGCATTCGCTTCCAAGGGTGACCCGTTCTCGGGCAGCCCCTCTGTCCAGTGTGGACTGGAGAGAGGCGGCTGAGAACCGGCGAGGAGCGACTGTCCGCCCTGCCTCTTGTGGCTCTGGGGCGAGACTCCAAAGAGCAAAAACTCCGGGCTGCCAAAACTTGACACTTTGCCTCCCTGATCGTCTTGTCTCAGTGTCTGTGGGTCTGTCCGTGCGGGTTTGTGCACGTGTGTCTGGCTTGCCGGCTGGCCTTCTGTGCTGGGGTTGGATCTGTACCTTGGGGTCATCTGGCTGCGTGTTGGATGGCTGTCGGTCTGCGCGTGCTGTCTGTCGCAAGTGTGTGTGTGTCATTGGTGTGTCTCTTAGATGGGTGGGTGTATTTCCGTGTTTGTTCTGTAACGTGTGTCTGTGTGAGTATGGACGATGTGTGGGGGTTGTGTTGAGTGTGTGTTTGCATTGTATATCAAGGTGCGTTTGTTTTGTGTTGCGTGTCGGTAGGATTTCGGTTTTGTGTGTTTGTACTCTGTGTGTGTGTGTATTTCACAATTACATAGGGGGGGAAACGACATACATAGACACAAACCACGACACACACACAAACACACCTCACACGCTGAGCCTAAGTGTAGGGATGTGCGGGTTTGATTGGGGTGTGTGCCTATGCGTTTTGCGTGTGTTTGTGCGAGCTGCGTGTCTGTCTTTTAAAAAAAGACATACCGCCGTGGAAACCACACAGGGAACGGGAATTATAGAAAACATATAAATCCCAACCGAACGAGAGAGGAGAACAGATAGACGCTGGAGACAAAAATGAATGAGGGACATTTTCAGAGATTCGGGAGTTTTGTTTCTATTCACCACCGTAAACTATTATTCCACCGACTCCCATCCTGGGATTTTAGCCGTCGGGGGAATAGACAGAAATATCTGCGACGATCACCTTTCTCCTAATTTAAACCCTAGCCCCTTTTTTTCAGCCCTTCTCGTGAGCAATAACTGGGGTTTAAAACACAGATTCATTGTTGATGCGTGGGGCATTTCGGCGAGCCGACTTCCAGCTTTGGGTTTTGGTTCTTCAATTTTGGGCTTAGGAGTTTTTCCTGCAAACGCCTTGCTAAACTGTACCCTTGGGACAGCCCTTGCCATCGGTTTTAACTCTCTCCCCTCCTCCCCATCGAAATCAATGCCCTACGCTAGCATAGGGGCGACACACCAGCTAGAACTTATCTTTCCACACTAGAGAGAACTCGCTCGGGCTTCCCTTTGTTGTCTGGGGAGGTAAATGGATGAATCCTTCCATGCATCCCAGCGCAGCCCAGAACGTTTTATTGTTCTCTGATAAAAGAGTCACACATTTCTCTTGGAAATGTAAAGCTTTTTTTGTTAGGTTAGCTTGACACAATGAGTCCGAGACAAGAGGGCTGGGGCCCGTAGATTGCACCTCTATTTTGCGATAAGGATCAAAAGAGCTTTCTCCCTACTTCTTTATTTTATGGACCAGACCCCGCAGTCTGGCCTGAACTCCCAGCGAAGTCAGTGGGGAGTTTCGCCTGAACAAGAACTGCAGGAGCAAGCCCCATATTGTTTGTAGGTCCAACACCAAATCACCAAAAGCGACCCTCTAGACAAAAGAAAAGCCACAGACAAAATCGGGACAGGCCTGCTATTAGTTCACTCCGGTCCGTATCATGCAAGCAGTTGCTGTACGGGAGCCTCCACTGAAATCATTGCCTATACATCGATGGTCTTTGGAGAAACCTCTGATTTTTGTGGCTTCTTTCCCCCTCCCTCCCACACTTTTTTTTTAAAGCATGTTTTGGGACCTGGGGAAGAGCTCTGTGTGAGCTCTATAGACTGTGTCTCTCTCACCAACACAAGGTTGGTCCAATAAAAGACCTTGTCTCTCAAATATCCTGGGACCCACACCAAAACCAAAACACTGCTTACATGTATTGGAATGGTATTTTCCCTTGAATTTGGGGAATGCTAATTTATTTATTATATTGTGTGCGTGTGTGACGCTGCCTATTAATTTATAGACTAAATTGGAGTCTATACAATGCTAATAAATCTAAAGCAGAAAATTTGGCAGAAACTTACTTTTCTTGTCTGATACGCGGCCCACTTAGATTTTTCTGTGTCTGAAGGAAACTAAAATGTGTGAATTGTTCGGGGCCTTTTTATTTGTTTGTTTTGAGCAGAAAATCCTTCTTTGGTATCAAGGGAAATTTCTGCTTCCTAACTGATGGCACGCATTAGCGCTCTGTTTGGGAGCCCCGATCCTCCAGTCCTGTCACCAGCAGAAAGCCCTGTTGGAGTGAATGGGAGTTTTGTCTGAACCAAGCGGTGCAGCAGGACGCCACTGGCCTCTCGTTAGAACTTAGCAAATATTTGGGCGATTTGGGAATTGCAGGGGAACAATCAGCTGGTTTGAAAACGCTTTAAACCTTTTTAATTTTCTCTCTCTCTGTCTTCATGACCTGTTTGAACTTAAAATGGCCAACACGGATTTATTTATAAAAGCCAGTCCTTTTATTTATGTCGTTTATAGAAGGGTAAAAGAGAGGGTTTTCAAAACTTTTCTCTGTGTGTCTCTATTACCTGCAAAAAAACCTAAATTAGATTTACATGCTGGTTTATTTTTTAACACACTCAAATCCCTACCAGGTGGAGTTTTTATTTTAAATGCCACATTCCAGCCAAGTAGGATTTTTGTTTATCCCCGATACTATCTCGTGAAAACAGGGATTTCTAATGAAAAGTCTGACAGCTGGCACTGCAAAATACAGAATAGGAGCTTAGGACCCGACCCGCAATGGTACTATGCTTGGTGCGGGAAATAAAAAGATCTAGAAGAGGGAGAAAACTCCAGTGTGCCGAGTAAATTCACCTCCCTTCTTACCGTGTCTCCCCGTCCCTGAATGAACCGAACCATATTCTATCCCACTTACTGGGAGGGAAGGGAAGGGAGGAAAGTGAGTGCGGGATGTTTATAGAGGACCTGATCCGAAGTTCACTGAGGTCAGTAGAAAGAGTCCCATGACTTTGGATCAGGCCCTACGCGACAGGACCCGATTCTGCAGGCCTTACTCAGGCAATTCTCTCCAGTGATTCCCCGTGAGTCACGACTTCAGGATCTGGTCCCAAAAGTCACTTGACCCCTTTTTCCTTTCTCAGCGTCAGTCTAGCCCTCTGGTCCTGCTCCCTATGTACATCCAGCATCCCCCTGCCTTGGACTTTCTTTTCTTCCTCCCCCCAGCTTCCTAAAATCCTTTCTCTCCTTCCAACAGAGTGGAAAAGGCCATCTTTTGCGCACCCCTTCCCCCTAATCCCTTTTGCTAAGAAAGGGGCCTGCAGCTTTTCACTTTGCATGTGCAAAATCAATCAATCAATCAGTCAGTAAAGCTGTGTTCAGCACCCTGGTTTAGGTCTTTTAAATGCAGAGCTGAAGGTCAAAATAAAACTGCCCCCCCCTCGCGAAAGGCCTTTAATGCCATCAGGAAGGTGGGCGAGGAGAGTTCGCTGTAAAAGCCTTCCGTTAAGAGCGTGACGTCACACCCTGGCATCGTCAGGCGCCAGTGACATCACACCTGGGAACTGCTTTCCTTCGCAGACGCCTCCCTTGCAAACACTTCCACGTTTCGGAGATTCAGGTGTGGAGGGGAGGGCGTACCTCGCTTTCCAGGGTTATCCCGCCCTTTCTAAACGCCTAGGATCTTGGCCAAACATGCCCTCCCACCCCCCACGCCTCGTGTGTGTCTAAGGGATGCATGGGTGGGAAGGGAAGTCAGCCTGCTTTAGCCCTTTCCAGCTGTGGGAACCTTTCTAGTCCAAGGCAGCGGCGTCTCTGACAAAATATCGGCGGCTGTAGTCCCGGGATGGGGAGGAGGGAATTCGAAGTGACATCGTTTTGAAATGGCCATCAATTGCTAACAAAAAATATATTGCCCTTCCCCCCTCCCAATAAATCCCTCCCGCCTCCCCTCTCCCCGCCCAATTCAAGTGGAACTCGAACTTGGTGGCTGCCTTTGTCAAATTAAAAAAGCAGGGAGTGAGTGTTGCCAGGGTGACATCATGGCAGCCCGCTGAAACCAGGGCGCTTTACGCCTTGAGGTTGGGGGATGTTAACCAGGGCTGCCGTTGTTTTGTTGTTTAGTTTGGAAAAGCTCGCAAAGCCACAAGCGTGGAGCATCAGCTGAGAAAGGATCTGTTGAGATAATCAGTTAAAGTCATGGCATCCCTAAAATGGAAAAGGACGTGTAGCTTTTGACAGTTCTAATGGAAGGGAAAGTGAGCCCTGGCACCTTGTCTTCCGAGCATGGAAAATATGACATGCTGACATGGATCAATTTTACCGGCGCCAGCATGAAAACTGGAGCCAGTCGCCGCTTTGTGACACTTCTGCTGGATTGTACAGACGCCTGGTACAGTCCATCTTTTTGCTCCACTCTCTGCAGGAGGCCCCTGTCGTAGTTCATTTAAATGTGCCACCAAAAGACAATCTCATGGAAAGGTGGTTAAAGGCGTGAGAGAGAAACCACCCAAATTGTGGGGGGGGACAAAATAAAGTGCCTGCCACTACAGATCTGTCCGTGGGCCTCCCTGCCCGAGCAGAAATCAGAGTAGGGTTTTGTGATACAGCCTCAAGGTCTCTTCAAGTTGGCATTGTTATCATTTCATTTCTTGTAGGTTTTCTTTTTAAGTTCCCAATGTAAGCGCTATTTGGAAAAGCTGCCTCCTTTTGTTTTAAAATACAACTCTTGGGATTAGTTATCCAATAGGCTGGATCTGGAAAATATATGCACACTCATGTACTAGCATGTATAGATCAGTGGAATCTATAGCTGAGTAGTTCATGTGTAGAGCAATAAATAATGTATAAATCAGATCATTAATAGAACATTTATAAGCCAAAAGACCCCCTAGGGCAATTAAGCCACTTATAAATCGATAGATTCTATCATTAATTAATAGGTAATTTATAAATCCATAGATCATATCTTTAAAAGATCAATAAACCATTTGTAAATCAAGAGTTCAGGTCATTAGTAGGTCGTTTATAAATCAGTAAAGCGGATCATTTATAGCTCGGTTATACTTCTTAGACATTTTCACCATCATACGGGGTATTTTCTTACGGATGGAAACTGAAGCAGTCTGAGGGCCAACCCTGCAAGAGTTTGCCCAGGCCAGCGTCCCACTGACTGCCTTGGGTGGAGTTCTGCCTGAGTGAGGACTTTCAGGAACCGTCTTACAGGTTTTGTACTGCAGCCACGTTGACTAATGCCTTGGGAAAGCCTCTAACGGGATAGGGGGATGCCAGACGTTTACTTAGCTGGATCTGGTCCCCAGGCAGAACTCCCATGGGCATGAACACGAGCAAAGCACCTCAGCCCGTGCCTAAGCTTAGTGACTTCAGGGCAGACCAGAGAGAGGACTGTAGGTCACTTCTCATTTCCATGGTGTCCCATAAGAACATAAGAAGGGCCATACTGGATCCAATCAATGGTCCAGCCAGCCTAGTATCCTGTCTGCCGGGTCAGAGGGAAAGACCAGAACAGGCTATCATCAAGTGATCCATCTTCTGTCACCCATTCCCAGATTCTGGCAAGCAGAGGCTAGGAACACTTCAGAGCATGGCTTTGCATCCCTGCCAATCCTGGCTAATAGCCATTGATGGAGGGATCCATCCAGGGACTTATCTAGTTCTTTTTTGAATTCTGTTATAGTCTTGGCCTTCCAAACATGTTCTTGGCAAGGGGTACCACAAGTTGATTGTGCGCTGTATGAAGAAATACTTTCTTCCCTTCTTTTTAAACTTGCTGCCTATTCATTTCATTTGGTGACCTCCCCCACCTAGTTCTTATATTATGAAAAGCCGTAAATAACACTTCCTTGTTTATTTTCTCCACACCCATCATGATTTTATGCACCTCTATCATATCTCCCATTAGTCTTCTTTTTTCCAAGCTGAAAAGTCCCAGTCTTATCAATCTCTCCTCACATGGAAGCTGTTCCAGACCCCTAATCATTTCTGTTGCCTTTTTCTGTACCTTTTCCAATTCCAATATAGCTTTTTTGAGAGGGGGCAACCAGGCCTGCTGACAGTGTTCAGGATGTTGTAGCAAGAGGCAATGTGATATTTTCTGCCGTCATTAATGATATAACTCCTAGTTAGCTGTAACTCCTTTTCTTAATGATTCCCAATATTCTGTTAGCTTATTTGGCTGCTGCTCCATGCGGAGTGGATGTTTTCAGAGAACTATCCACAATGACTCCAAGATCTTTCTTGAGTGGTAACAGCTAAATGAAAGCCCATCCTTTTATATGCATCCTTGGGATTATGTTTTCCAAGGTGCATTGCTTTGCCTTTATCAACACCGATTTTCATCTGCCATCTTGTTGCCCACTCCCCCAGTTTTGTGAGATCCCTTTGGAACTCGCTGCAGTCTGCTTCGGACTTAACTATCTTAAGTAGTTTTCTACCATCTGCAAACTTCCCTGTCTCACTGTTTACCCCTTTTTCCAGATCATTTATGGGTATGTTGAACAGTCCTGGTCCCAGCACAGACCCCTGGGTTAATTAAAATTTAATCCATTGGAAAAAGGCCTTCCACCCCAAAGGTGGCGCGTGGCTAGCTCTGCATTTGCGATTTACTTTACTTTTCTGAAACCTAGGAGCGACCCCGTTTGCCTTGGCCTCCCGTTCAAATGCAATAAACGGTGAGTGGCTTGAAGCACTTAAATGCCAGGGAATGGTGCATTTCCGAAGAACGGAGTGAATGGCCCTAAAATCTGCTTCTCCATAAACTGCTTGGTCTATGATTGATTTCTCCTCCCTGTTCTTGTGACTATGGACAAGACAACCCTTTCCAACAATATTGGGAACAGAAAGTGATCAGATCTCAGCAAAGCAATTACAGGGACCCAGGACATGATCCAGAGAATCTTGAAAGTAACGCAGAGACTCCCTTGGACTCAGTGCAGAGACTCTCGACCTCTTTATAGACAGAAGGATTAAATTCACTTTCTTTTGAGAGCAGAGGGGCCATGGCCGTGCGCCCCTCTGGCCCAACTGAGGGCTCTGCTTGGTTACGGATCCCGACCGGGATCGCTAATAGCCATTTAATAATAGAACTCATTTTCTCAAGCTAGCTTGCTTCATTTTCATTTACTCCCAGAGCATAGAATCCTAAAGTCGGGCGTTATAATGAAAATAAGGTCCATCCGTGGATAAAAGCACAGGGGACGGAGGTGTCCGATACTGGGGGCAGCCTGGGGCTAGCGGAAGAAAGTTTTGAAATTAAAAGGCACAACTCTTTAAAACTCCTTTATAAAGCATAACCCCCCCAACAAACAATTAAAAGATCATTTCATTTTACACCGCTTTAAGCACCATGTTTAAAACGGCCAGATTTGTATCAACCCTGCTATTCACACTTTCCTTTCAGAATGCCCTGCGTACTTTCGCATCTACAGCACGCTTCTGTTTCACACCCCTCTGAGAGAACACAGCAAAAGAGCCGCGAGACCTTGTGCTCATGGTTTGCTGTTCTTCCAAGCCCTTTAGATCAGATCCAATTTTTGAGAGAGAGATGAATCATTAACTCCCCATTTCTATTATTTTTTGCAGAAGGGCTCCGTTCATTTTAAGTCAGGGAGACGTACAAATCAGTGGATCTGATTAAATACAAGACGCCTTTACAGTAAACATTCGCTTTTGTTAAACCTTGTCCAGTTTAAATTGTAAAAATGCGCTATGCGTGTGCCCATATTTCTTAAATAGGTTTTAATTCAAGCTTGACGGACTCCGGTAAGTAATCAGTGTCATAGCTATCTACATATACTGTAGGTATAATTCAGATGCGGTTCAGACAAATTCTCCACTGTCATTTTCAAGCTATTTGTTGATATGTTTAATTGCAAAAAAATAATAATAAAAATAAATAAAAACAAACAAACAAAAACCCTCGATCAAAACTGCTGCTAGAGAAGTTTTACCTGCTAAGCGTTTAGGGTATTCCTTGTTCAGCTCCCCTTTCCCACACTTACTCTACATGTCGCCCTGGGGCCTGAGTGTCTCTTCCTCCAAATCTCCACTACATCTTTTAAAAAGAAATACACGGGGCCAGCAGAGAGAAAGGGGCAGGTAGCCCAAGATAAATCACAGTGTGTGCTACAGGGAAAAGCCTGCGGAATGGGAACAGACTTTCAACCACTTTCCATGGAACGGTTCAAAAGTTCCTCTCCACATCTTTACTTGATTTGAAAGCAAAATAGAGTGTCACGGTGGATCAGTGCAACAGAGCAGAGAAGATAAGGAGGCGGCGGTGGTTTTTCTAGAGAAAGAAAGATATCTGCCCTCGGTCCAGCCCCGCCTTCCCTCGTGAAAATCCCGTTCGCACGATAGTGGTCCCCAATCTGCCTGCCAGTGAGTCACTGGAAGGCTGTCATCTGCCCCTGGCAGCCAAAAGCTCTCCTCTGCCTACACCTGCCCAATCCGCGGGGGCAGGATGGTCCTTTAAGCAGAGCAGACACGTCCGTCTGCCCACGGGGGGGCTCGGACAGAGGCCGGACCCGTCGAGCGTTAATAGACCGGCTCACAGCGCTGCTAACAGGTGCGGGCCCGGGTGCTGGGCCCCATCCTGCATTCCGGGCACACCCCAAACTCCCATTTAAATCCACGAGGGGTTAAGAGAGCAGTAATGCAGGATCGGGCCCAGCGAGCCATGGCCACAAGCCCAGGGTCTCCCGTATGCTTTCGGGGTGTGCTTCACGCAAACCCAGCTGCTGGGCTGTTTGGAAAGCTCCAAAGCAAGGGACTGATTCCCCCCAGGACAGCAGAGGCTTTTCTGAGCCTCTGAAATCACCATAAACATCCCCTCCCTCCCCCCCATGGCTGTAAAACGCAGTGCAGAGGTCACCGGCTGGGGCGTGGACGGAGGGGGCAAAGTGATGCAAAAAAATATGGTGCCTGCTGCGAGCGAGATGATGAAATACGCTTTGTCACTAGGACAGGCGCTTCTGCTAGCGCGGCTAACCCGTGCCCCAGGAAGGCTAAAGATCTGGGGGGAGATTTTAAAGACTTTTAAAATAAATGCCCAGTGAAACGGATCCTTTTAATCCAAGCGCTTTTTAAAAGGAAACGAGCAAACCCCACACTGGTTTATGCAGACGGGCTGGTAACCAGGTGAATCACCCACTCAGGTAGCTGTCCCCTGCAACCTGTGCCTAATAATGAGAAAAATACTTCTCACTGCTGACCGGCGCTTCAACCTGAGACTAGTCTGGAAGCAACGGCAGCCACACGCTCGCTCTGGCGAATGACCTTGTGAGACTTCAGGAAAGCTGCCATTCACTGAGCGTGTGGCCCTGTTAGATACCAGAGCACAGGCACAGGGAGCTATTGGGAAGCCGCACGGCCCTGAGTGTGGCTGGCACTTTCAAAACTGACGTTGACATTTGCTGGAGCGGATCCTTTTCTTGTTCCCTTTTGGGTCCCCACCTCCCTTGCAAAATGGCCCAGATCTCCAAGCCTGGAATCCATCCCAAGAACAACCAGCCACTTTCTATGGGTCACCGAGAGTTCACTGCGAAGGCAAATTATTTGTTATTAACAAAGTGCTGAAAGATAGAGGGGGAAATCAGCCTTGCCTCAAGGAAGGATTTGGCCGCAATCCTGCTTCAGGCAAAACTCCCGCTGACTTCCAGTTCGTGGGCTTCGGAGAGGAACTGGAAGGTTTGGCCCACGGAGAAGAAAATATTTGTAAAGAGTACTTTACGCTTTTCTTTCTTAAATTAAGGTTTGTTCCCCCAAAAAGGAAGAGGAAACGCTCTTTCCAAAGGAAGAAAAAGCGTGTAAAGTTGAGGAGCCATGATAGTCACATGAAAGGATTGTAAATATGCTGTAATATGCTTTTCCAGAAGAGTTACGCTGGAAATACGCGGTTTTATCGCCGTTCCCTGCAACGCGAAGCCATGGTGTATTTGCTAGATTATAGGCAGCGAGCGACCAGACCATAACTAATCTATTAAACGTTCATGGGAAATACAAGCGTCGGTGGGAAAAGCGTTTAGCTTTGTGGGAGCAGACTTCGTTTTCCATCGGTAGGTTAGGGACTTAAATTCCCCCTCTAGATACCTTAGATGGGAGGCTCATAGCCTGAGTGGGCAGTTGATCCGCATTTAAGAAACAGCCCCCCCCCAAAAAAAAGGAAAGAGAGAGAGACCCCAAAGGGCTCGTTTGTGCCAGCCCAGAGAGAGGGACTGTTTTAGTCGAGGCTCCTAACAAGCAGGCCTCTGCGGGGGGAAGGTCAGGGTGATTTAAACAGCCTTGTTTACTGGATCGGTAAACAAGTAATTACTTAGGCACTAAAGTGACACCACATCCTGCCGCAGATGTAAGGACCAGCAGATCCCGAGGACCTGGTTGACTCGCCAAACACACTTTGCAGAACTTTACTGGTGTCCGCTCCAAAATGGGTGACAAGCTAACGAAAGTCCACCGTAAGCCCCAAGCGAGGGAACGGCTTCACAGTTGCAGCTTTCAAACCGCCGAGCCCTAGTAAACCCTCCCCCCGGCTTTCTGAATTCACGCCTCTAGTCCTTTCGCAGCACCCCACAGCAATCCACGGCGCCGGGGTGGATCTTTGCGCGCAAACATCAGGCGCGTGGTGCCGTGCTTGTCCCACTGCACGCAAATGGATGTGGAACGGGTGTGGGCCTCAGCCTGCTCTCTCTGACAAGCCCCAAGCCCCGGGGTGTAAATCAGCGGAGAGATCGGCCCGTAATTATTGCCGCCTAGAAGTGCGGAGGAAAGAACCAAACACACCAAAAGTTGCGAACGCCCAATGGAACATGTTTGCTGTTCCAGAGTTCGGCTGCGGTAAGGACCCCAATCAGGGCGACCCAGCTCGATCTATTTACAAACAGGGATGATAACACATGGCATGTAGAGCCAGGAATCCGGACTGCCACATAAATTACTTCGCCGCATGCCTTAAAGCCTCGTAGCCCAGCAAATCTGAAAGCCCATTTCTTTCTCCCGGTATATGAGCCAGTTTAAAGAAGCAGCTTCTTCCTTCTGCTATTGCATGGAGCGGGCAGAAGTAACCCCTCTCGGGAAAAACGCAATTCTGCTCCCTCCCTGCTCAGGGTGGAAAATAGATGCCTCGCTCTGCTTTCGAGAAGCCTGGAAAGAATTTTTATATATTTAGATTCGTCTCTGAAATATGTTTTTAAATATTTAGGGCTTAACAGATCGCCTAGGTAGTCGCAGAGCTGATGCTGCGCGGAATAAATCACTGGGTTTGGGGAAAGTTTGAGGAGGGAGGGGGGGTGCCTCTGATTGGTTTAGGGCTCGCCGGGGTGAGAGCCAGGGTTTGGACAAAAAGACGTTTCTGCCTCCAGCAAGACGAGCAGAGAGGGCAAGACCAGCGAGGGTCATACCGCTGGAGAGACACTCCGCCGGGAGCCCCTGGCAGAGGCACCCCGAAAGAGAGCGCTGCGGCTTTAAGAAATGCGCCGCTGGAGTTCCAGGGGGCCTTAGAGCCAGCTCACGTATATGGGGAGGTTTCAGGCTAGATGAAGCGGGGTGAGCGCTAGATGGAGTGATGATGCACGAGCGAGACTGGGAGGTTTTAACCTTAAGTGGGAGGAGCTCGGTTTAACTACAGGCATTTGTTCTAGGGCAGGTCACTTTAATCTCTTCAGCTTTAAACTATCCAGCTCGCAACCCGCATTTTTCTATCAGGGATCTTTACCACTTCCATGCATACGCGGTTGGACCCGTGCAAGGCTGCAGAGCAAGGACGCTCGGCTTCTGGGCAATTCTCCGCTCTCTTCTGCTGACTCTTTGACACTAGCAATACAGCAATTAACTAATAATAAGTGGAATTGAATCCCTGTCTCTGTACTGTGGAATAAAAGCCTGCGTAAACCCCAATCAACTCAGCCTCCTTGCCATGGATTCCTTTAAAGGTGGGATGAATTTGGAAAGACTGCCAGAGAGTTTAAGACCCCAGCCTTCCCATGACATGGCTTCCAGCTTCCATTTGCAAAGATCTTCTGAATCCAGAGATCCGATTGAGAATTCAGCCAGCGAATCGTCGGATACAGAAGTCCCAGGTAAAACCATGTCTCTTCCTCTTCTTTCCCCCCCCCCCCGCTTTATTAATTTGAATGCACTCTGCACAAGAGACTGTCCCGCCAAGGCAGGACGCGCTAGAGAGACTGAAATGCCAGGGGATATTGATGAGTGGGTGTAATCCATAGAATGAATTAATTAAAGCCCATCTGGGAAGGTGGATGAGGGCGATAGCAGATCCTGACCCGAGCCTGCCCCTGCTTTGACAGTCTAGGGAATGGAAGAATATTGCTACCCATTTGAGGCCGAGAAGCAGTTTTTTATAGATATTAATTTATCTGGGGGAAGGAGAGGGTTCATGCGGGTTTGCAGAATGTTTCTGAAATAATGTCCGCTCTGGTTGTACAGACATGTAAAAGGATCTCTCCGGCAAAGAATGGGAGGGGGAAACGAGCAGGGGAGGGAGAGAGTTCCTTATATTTAGATCCTCAGACCAGGAAGCTCAGATTTATTATTAAAGGGGGTGAGCGGTACAAACCCGAATTTTTAATTTAATGTCTATATGGGGAATAAACCAGAGAGTTTTACAAGAACGTAGCTGGATCTCAACAGGAGAAGTTTGCTCTCAGCTCTCCAAAGGCTTTTATATCCGCCTGTTGAACATGTGCAATCATTGTAGGGAAAGCTGTGGTTTCCTAGCTTGTATTTAATTAAAACAGCAGTCATTTTTCTGGTGACAAGAAAAACCATGTCAAGGAAGCAAAAACCCTGGAAAATATGGACTGCGGAAAATAGGGAAGTATTCATTCTTCAAAATTGCCCTATACAGAGGGTTGGGTTTTTTAAATGATTGTTATTTTAAATGTAAACGAGTCTTATCATAATAGAGTGGCTGCAACAAAGACCAATCAAGATGCTGCGCATGGCAGCAAACATGTTTGTTTCTACCTCCCAATCTGATTTGAAAACCAGAGTTGGAGTGTAGACAGGAGGGGAAGATGTGCTTAGAGGTGTGTTGGGTCCCCCTCCGCCCGGCCTCTGAAATACGGGATAATTGCTCCATCTTGCTGTGCCCCTAAAATGGGACCCATCCATTCCAAGGGGACTAAAGGGTCCGGGTTAGTCTCGAGAGAATTCACAAACTACCTTTCACTGTTGAATGGACAAGTGTGCTAATGCCAATTAAGGCCCATGTGTGTTATGATTTGAAATTGCACCCGAGCCATGCGCCCAGGCAGTATTTTTCATGAAATCACGGCGGGGATAAATCAAATGCGAAGATTGCAATCGCTTTGATGGATGGTTTCTTTGACGGCAATGATTTTTCCTTGCTCGTTTGCTCCCTGTTTGCTCTCTAGCCTGGATAAGAAGCAGTCCCGAACATCGAAGGGAAAAGGGGAGGGAAACGGTCCGCCAGAAAGATTTGTGCGTTCAGAAATAAAATAATTGTCATTGCAGCCTTTTCAGTTAGGCCATGCAGACTGGGTTCGCAAACTCATACATTTATACCTGGCGGCGGAGTTTGGGGAATACAATTAGCTGCAAAGGCAGCGAGAGAGAGAAAAACAGTCTGGACACCAAGGCTATTTAAATGGGGTTTCTGTTCTAGGCCTTGTTTGCTCTGCAAACCACTTACTGGAAATAGTGGCCATAAGGGCTGCAATAAGTCCATTTACCACTCTTTGGTTTCCATTTAACCGTTTGAGCTCACGCTCTTTTTTTTTTTTTTTTTTTTGCTTCAAGAATTCCCAGGGAAGCCTAGGTAAAGAGTTTCTAAAGTATGAGGAATCAATTATTATGGCAAGGATTTTTATTAATTATTAATTACTATTATGAACAGGCTCTGAAAGGAAGTCCGTATTTCAATACATTAGAATTATCTTTACATTCCGCCCACCTTTATGTTGTTCGCACTGCAGAATATTCTCCTTAGTTTGCTATCTCCATGTGAAATCGCTGCAAAGAGACCTACCAAAATCAAGTCAGACTCATTTGTGTGAGTACAAAGAGATGGGTGTGAATATACAACACATGAGTGTTTCTCTATGTATAAGTTTGATTTATTTATTGTTTGTAATATATATTATGACATTTGTGTGTATATATATGTGTGTATATTATACACACTAATATGTATACAAATTAAAATAAATACATCAAAATTATAAGGGGAGAAAGAAACGCATAAACATGTGGCATGTATACACCTAGCTATTCAAAGTAATGTGTGAAAATAAATAAATCAAAATTGTACATAGACATACATATGTATGTATTATTATATTACTACAGAAATATTTTATAGATATATGTGGAGAGAGATTTTACTCTAATGATATATACAATTATGAGTGTATCCTATTGTTAAAATTTAAATCTGTTCAAATAATGTATAGAATTCCTCGTTCAATTTGTGCAAATTCAAAAATGTTAAAAGATCAGCGATTTCCCCCCTTGATTTTAGGTAGATTTGCTATTTCCCCCCCCCAAGTTATATTAAGCGATTGAGTGTCGACTTCCTTCTCCAAATTTAGACAAGTAAAATTCACAAAACAGGAATGCTTCAGACAGACAGCTGCCAGCGTTTCTTACCTTTTAACCAAAAATCGAATAAAACCTTTAGTGGATCATTCTCTGCTTAAATAAATTCTAATATTCCCTAGGAGGGGGGGGTTCACGTTTGTAATTAATGAATGTTTTTATTTTACACTCCTGGCATTTTCAAAGATTAATATGGTGAGGAAATGACCAAATACAACAACAAAAATCGAGCAGAAGTTTCTCTTTAGATTTAGCGAGAAAGCCACACAGCAAATAATTTATTTTTAAACAGTTGTTTCCTGTTTTGAATTTTTGTTTGTTTGTTTTGCCAAGAAGCTCCCCAGGTAAAAAGGCGAACCAATTAGAAATGATTTTCTTTCCATATGTAAATTTCAGAGCCTCTGGATTAAAGGACAGGCCTAGCGGAGAGGACAATTGAAAAGTCTGTTGTTGGTTGGAAATTAAATTGCGGGGGGGGGTTTCTACACTGTGCTCCGCGAACCTTTTCTGAATCACGCGGGGCTGATTGAACCAGAAAACGCCGCGCTCGGCCCGTGTTAGGACAATAGAGGCACGTTTGTAAGAGATGAAGAGGGGATCTTGTACCTGGGGAAGGGGGAGGGAGGAAATCGAAGGGGCAGGAGGCAAAGTCCGTGTGTGTCACCGCTCGGGTCTCGGGGCGTTGTTGTTTTTTTAACAGAAAAAGAGCGCAGTGGCGAACAGAAAAGCCAAGATGGGAACGCGGATGACCCCGCAAAGAAGAAGAAACAGAGGCGGCAGCGAACCCATTTCACCAGCCAGCAGCTCCAGGAGCTGGAAGCTACTTTCCAGAGGAACCGCTACCCGGACATGAGCATGAGAGAGGAGATCGCCGTGTGGACCAACCTCACCGAGCCCAGAGTCAGGGTAAGGGGACCTAGCCGCAACAGGGGAAACCAGCCGTTCATTTCTCTCCAGACCTCTCCTCTTAGGGCCCGCTCCAGCGCCCACTGGCTGGGAGTTTCCACGGAGTGCAGTGGCCATCGGCTCCCGCCCGCTATCTTCTTTTTTTTTTTAAGTAAGATGAAAAACTGCAGATGATTTGGTGGGATGCCCCGCAAGCGAACACGCAGACGGATGGACCTGGGGGTGGGAGGAGTGGAGAAATCCAAGGGCAGAGCTAATTTGTGGACAACGGCTAGGTTTGTCTTTTAAAACCGGTTGTGGCCCAATCCATCATTGGTTAATTTCATTTTCGTTGCCAGTGCTTAACCAGGAGGTACCGTGCTCCTTAGGTAAGGCAGGGTGTGACTATGATATTGAAAGAGATCCCGTAAATATGGGACACAGGGAATCCCTGATATATTAACACACGCGCCTTCCTTTCGTTGGGTCAGTTTTCAGCGGCGATGGCCCCTAGAGCGTGGGAGAGAAGGAAACCTTTAGCGGTTACAGCTCGGATGACCTGAAATGTGTTGCAGGCAGTAGCTCCAAACAAACAAGCCGGAATTGTCAGAAGCCCAGGAAAGTTGCCGTCTCTTTTAAGCAGTGTCTGCGCTTTCCAATATTTCCTTCTTGCTCCCCGTTTTTAAGAGTCAGTATCTCAGGAGATAATAGAGAAATCAAAGGCCACAGCTGGTCGCAGAAGAACTGCAGCTGAGCTCCAGCGGGGAAAGTGTGGCAATCGCTGTGAACAGACAAGCTAGACGGAGAGAGGGGAAAAGGACTTAGGAAATAAATGATGCCACCAGGAATCAAAAGCTGAACGCAGGAAGCTCCGTTAGTGTAACTGCCAAGGGAAGGGCACTAAAACCCTCAGGCAATTATTTTTTAAATCAACCCCGTTTTCAAAGGAATACATAATGTACAACCCAATAATCCAGCGATCACGAGAAGCCCCTTTTAAATTGCCTCTGTGTCTGGAAAGGGCGGCATCTAGCCATAAGAGACATCTTGCTGGATTTACTTTTCTTTCCTGGATTAATGAAATACAGTAATTGAACATGAAGCAGGAAACAGCGTTGCAACGCTCTTCACGTGATTAGGGGGATGAGGGAGCGACAGAGGCATCCGCCGAACACACTTTATGAGCTCGGTGCTTTTCACTGGGTCGGTATTTTTTAATGTAAACGACCAATTGTTTGGTAGAAGGGCCCTTACAGAGGCCAATGGGTCAGCCCCAAGGCATGTCCCTCCCCCCCGTGTCCCAGGTACGTGGGGCTATTACAGTCCCTGCAAATTGCATTAGGGGCCAGATTAGAAACGGTTTGTTGCGTGGACAGGTTCCATTAAAACGGAGGCTTCTAAAGGCAATAGCTGAGCATAGAAATAAAGGCAAGTTTTTACCCTCTCCTAGACACGGTCAGTAAAGTAACAAGGACACATAAGGTGTCTGCTGATAAAATATACACCAGAAATGATGCGATTCAAATATTATGCCCTTCCACAGAGCGAAGGGAAAGCGGGTAAAAGAATCTGCTTCGTAGCCCCAGCAGATATCTGTATATTACATAGAAATAGAGAGAGAATGAAGAATGACTACCCGATAGACATACGGAGCGCGTATGGCCCCATCATACACACACAAGTACACGCTGCGTCTATAGTAAACGTTCCTCTGCACAAACTTCTCTGAAGAGGCAGATAAGTTATTTGTGCTGGTGAACCGTACACGCTGTCAACAGGCAAACGAAAGGACAAGGGTTTGGGCTAGATTAGCCTCCAAAGTCAATAACCATTGTAGACACACATACTTGGAGGACTGTCCGTGCTTTATAGGTCCCTAGTCAATGCGACCTCAGAATGTCTAGTGAGGTCATTTTTTAAAATATATTAACTTGTTGCAATAAAATGTCAAATCAGAACGGCGCGTACTGGGATTAGGGTTTTATTGATTCTTATGGTTTGTTTGTCTTCAGCTGGCTTGTGTGGGTTGCTCCTTTTGTTCTGGGTGTTTGTGCTCCCACCGTCCATTTGTTTTTCATCCCGGGATATTCCCCTGGCTTGTTTCAAGAGCCGATTTGCTGCCCCCCCAACGCCAATTTATGCAGATGTGTGGCTCTCTGCTGTTCGTTTATTGTTCCCTATCAGTGTGTCTGCAAAGTCCTTCCTTCGTGAAGCAGCAAAGGCAGAGATGCACAGGCTGACAGATTGCACCATGCAATGATACGCCTGCAAAATCCTGCACGTTGGAAAGTCCCTAAAGACTGTATGGCCTTTTCAGCACTGAAATACGCTTCACACGTTCATAGCACTATAGTGCCGGCCAGGGAAGGGTTTTGGACTGAGACTTTAGTAAGAAAGCAACTGGTAGGGGTGGAGTGGGGAAATTAAACCGTTTTCTGGATTCTGGCATTAGAAATTCAACAGCGCAGTGAATAATAAAGGAGAAAATGGAGGTAGATTTAACCAAATTCACTTCAATTCTGGGTCTCAGGACGTGCTAAGAAATCGAACCCCGTAGAGTTCAGAAAAGCCACTTTTGTCTAGTTAAGTAAGCAGCTAACTGATCAGATTAGACTATTTATAGAAGTTACCTCTTAAAGCTTTTCAGGGCTAACTACTAGCTGTATTTGAAAGCATTGTATTACTTGCAATTTTCTTTTTTTAAATAACACATTAAAACGTGCATGCACGTTGCTGGAAAATTTCAGGAAGCAAATAAAACTAATATATGAGTTGCCATTAACTGAACTTCTTTCTCCCCTCTGTATGGAGAGATTTTGGTTTGATGGCCCGAGATTGCAGTTTTGCAAATCCAGCCTTAATTTGCTATGAGGGCCTTTCTTTAAAAATGTCTAGCAGCCATAATTAAAAAGGTTACCCTCATTTTCAGGAAATTCCTGTCTGGAAGCACCTTCTGAGGAGTGAATTACAGGGTTTGAACATGCTGGCTTTGGTTTCCTCTTCATATTTATACGGGATTTTTTTTCTCTCTTTTTCAAATAGAGCGCGCGATCTTTTTTTCCCTTCGAAATTGCCATCCTGGTTATCGCTATTTAAAATTAAAATCCTGCCCTTCAAAATGCTTTGGAGGCCAGGCTTAAGGAGTGGAGATTCAGAGCCACAGCAGTCCTCTAGTTTAGGGGGGAGGATTTAAAATCCGTGGATTGAGGCTAGTGGAAATTTCAATCCACTGCACGGAGCAGCTTCTCTGCCATCCGTCTGCGGGAGCGGCCGGGTCCAAGGGCCAAAGCTCCAGGGAAAGACATCAGTGGCTCTAAGGGCCCTGAGACAGCAGCTACACGGGTGAACGAGGACAGTTCACAGGCTGATCTGACCCAGCAGGGCTGGAAGAGAGATTCCCCCCACACACACACCAAAAACCCTGGGCAGACCAACCTTTGCAGGACAGGCACTCTCCCTCAGATCCGCAGGGCTTCCCAGCCGTGCTAGAGCGCGGCCTCGGGCGGAGCCAGCTTCTTCTGCGCTCGGGGCAACGCGTTGGGTCCAAGGCGACCCCGCGCCGCCCCAGAGATGCAGCTGGATTGAAGCTTGGGCATCCAACGCCCGCTGGCTCCTCCATCGCCGGCCCTGAGCCGCGCGTTCTCATTAGACGGAAAGGCGCAGGCTGCCTCCATCCAAAGGGCTAGGCGGTCCCCCCCACCTAACCCCACTAATCCAATCCCCGTTTTATGATCTGTAACAGGGGACTTTTATTATCCAGCTTGAGCATTCGGAAACGCAGCCGAGCCGGGGCGAGCCGGCGCTAATCAGAGCCGGGCCTGGGCAAGGCGCGTCGGCGTGGCCAATTAACGCGCTCTGGAAATGAGAGCAGAGCCGGCCGGGGTAAATTAGAAGCAGAGATGCGCGGCGCACGGATCCAGACCTGCAGCGGGGGGGGGTTGACTCGTCTCTCCGGGCCAGGGGAGCCCAGGAACAAGTCCTGGGAGCTGGGGAAAGGGCGCCAGGCGGGGGGCAGCGCTCCTGGGGCGCGCAGCGGCGGCGAGGGACAAGCCTGGGGGCGCCTCCGCGTTCCCCCGCTCTACGCCGGAGGGAGGGCGAGGGACGGTCCGGGGCGCCTGGTGGGGTCCCCGCCTCGCGTTGTCCCTGCCAGGCCGGGGCTCACCCTCGCCTCTGCCTTCCCTCCCCAGGTGTGGTTCAAAAACCGCCGGGCCAAGTGGAGAAAGAGGGAGCGCAACCAGCAGATGGACCTGTGCAAGAACGGCTACGTGCCCCAGTTCAGCGGCCTCATGCAGCCCTACGAGGACGTGTACCCCGCCTACCCCTACAACAACTGGGCCGCCAAGAGCCTCACCCCGGCGCCGCTCTCCACCAAAAGCTTCACCTTCTTCAACTCCATGAGCCCCCTATCCTCGCAGGCCATGTTCTCCGCCCCCAGCACCATCTCCTCCATGAGCATGTCCTCCGGCATGGGCCACTCGGCCGTGCCCGGCATGGCCAACTCCAACCTCAACAACCTCAACAACATCAGCGGCTCCTCGCTCAACTCGGCCCTGGCCTCCCCCGCCTGCCCCTACGGGCCGCCGGGCTCGCCCTACAGCGTGTACAGAGACACTTGCAGCTCCAGCCTGGCCAGCCTCAGACTGAAATCGAAGCAGCACTCCACTTTCGGGTACAGCAGTTTGCCAAGCCCAGGCTCTAGTCTAAACGCCTGTCAGTACAACAGTTGACGGCCTCCCCAGGGCCCAAAGCAGCGTGAGACATGGAAGCTCTGGGGCTTTGATTGTACTGAAAAAGAGAGAGAGGGGGAGAAAGAAAAGGACCACAAAGCTTTTGCAAGAGACACCAAAATCGAAGACACGGATGAGTTGCAATTTTCCTCTGGATGATGCGGGTTGTATGTGTTTACTTGAACTTGCACAGGAATTTGGAATTTATAGAGCATCAGAGTGGCAGGGGGCGGGAGGGGGCGTGTGGAAAGCTGGAGAAACGGTGGTGATGGCGGGGGCTTGTTCTGCCTGGTTTGTGGTAGGGGAAGAGGTTTGGTTAAATGTTTACCACTGACCAAAAAAGAGAGAGAGAGAGTATAAGGTGCAGAGTAGATTCTGCAGGAAAATGGTTTAAATATTAGGTATGAAACTATTAAAAAAATTTAAAGACAAGGGTCAACCACTTAAATAAGGTTCTATTTATATCTGCGGTTACATTGTGCCCGACCATTGTGCTTGGCCGTTGAATAAAAGTTTTTAAAATGCATGATTCTTGATGTTTTTTTCTTTAATTGAAGGCTATGATCCAGTCATTCCTAGAACTAAGCAAGCTACGGGTGCCTACCTCGCTAACCTTTCCAAAGGAGTGCAGTATCGCCTTTTCTTTGAGAACAGCACAAAAATATCACTCCAGCAAGGCTCAACTCGGCAGCATTTTCTCCACCCCAAATCTTATCCTGATAATGAAATTATCATTCATCTTTATTTAAAAATGTGTTTTTCCTCTGTAAAAAAAAACACTTCTAGAGAGTCTAGAAAAAAAACCACGAACGACAAAAATGGATTGTCATTAAGTGAATCCTGATACTGCGCCTCTACTAAAGACAGAGTGAGTCGAAATTATGAAAGGTTGCTTAGCAATTCTGAAAAGTTCCTTGCTTTTCTAGATGTGAAGGAAAAACAAGGAACCAAAAAATAATCTTAAGGTGTTATTATCTTAAGGCGTTATTCTGTAAATGTAGATACTTTAACAAGTGCTTGTTGGCAAAAATGGAAATGATAAATAAGTTCTTTAAATATTAATACGCATACAAAACGCATATGAAGTTTAATTGCAGGCATATTTGTTGCTTATTTTTGTCGATACTTATTACCTGTAGATGACAAAGAAACATAATATAAAATGCACAAGGTATTTCCTTTCCCAGTGTATTTTTCACACCTGTGGTAAACGTTACGCTGGATGTTTCAATAATGCTGTTGTGGATGAGGATGCAGTATATATTGTTTTATAAGTTATGTTTTTTGTGATTTTTTTTCCAAAATTAAAAGCATGGGAATAAAACAAACAAACTCTAGCAACGCTTTTAATGTTCTTTTCTGGCTATATTTATGAGAACTTACCATAATACAAAAACGTACTTTAGGTCAGTGAAAATACAACATCCACCGTTCCCGTTCCAAGTAGGAGCGGCCTTTTATGAAGAATAATTACATTTTCGAGAATTAGAAACATTTTGTTTGGCTTATGCGTTAAAGTGCAATAGACTATGCAGATATCAAAGATAAACACCGTTGGCTTTCTTAGAAAAAGAACATTTAAGGGCCCGATTACTTACTCAAAGGGTGCGGGGAAACATTCATTCAATGTCACAGTTAATGTCTAGTGGTCCCGATTGGCACTTCCATCCTATGGAGCACTTCCTACATCTAACTTTCTGACACACTTTTTACCACTACCATTCCCATGACACACCAGTCTTTATAACTCCAGCTTTCCTAACTGCATGGTTTTATACTATGACTAAATAACATTTTTGTTTGTTTGTTATCGTTTTTTTTCCCCAAACCCGCTGTACAAGAACTCAACTTTGCATCCACACAGACTCCCGTTAAAAGTTTGGAACCAGACCATTATGTTTGTATTGTTTTGCTGGTCCTCACCTTCATTTTTTTCAGAGCTCTTCTACATTAGCCAAAAGGTTTCGCCCCAACACTTTGTACTTCAGGATTGTTTGATTTTTTCTCTCTCTCAAGCCGTTGCAAGCACAGGAATGTCAAACCAGCCGCGTTCCTGGTTGCGTTTTTGTACCAATTTTGAAAGGGAAAATTTTCAAATGTTGAAAATGGGCATGATTAAATCGACTGATCAATAAATACCTGCTCTGAAAGTAGGCGCCACCAGGCACGCACGCTCACAGAAGCTGTTTTGGAGCGGTCAGGCACAAAATTTTTCCCCTGGTACCTTTACAAATTAAATCTACAAACATTACAGATTTTGTGCACATTAAGGGTTATGAAAACGTTTGCACCCACTCCTGTTGACTTCATTTTTTTGTTTCCGTCAGCACGGCTGGCAACCGACTTTTAGAGACACATACAAAACGTCAACTCAGTAAAACTCGCCCTAGCGTCTTGATCAAACTGTTGCGTGGGGCTATTTTTCAGATGCGGCACACAGCCACGTTCGGGTACCACGGCTTTGCGCTGGGTTAAGACGGAGAGCCAGCGACTGGCCAGATCTCGCTCGCCAGGGCTAGGACTAGCTTGCCATTAGAGCTGCTCAACAACATGAGGAATATTGCCTGGGGGGGGGACCCGCTGGGCATTTGAGGGACCATTCCTCGGGGGAGGGAGGAAGGAGTCGAAATTTTACACACACACACACACACACACCCAAAAAAATAGTTGCCCAGTTGGGATTGCTCCATGTATACCTGTTACTACAGGGTGCGCCTCCCCCCCACCACCAGCGCATCCCTTCTCCAGGTGGCTGCATGTCCCCCTCCCGCCCCCACCCCGAATCCCGAGCAAAGGCGAGTCCGCCCTCCGCTTTGCGCCTGCTCCCGTTGGTGTCACTCGCTAGTGATGGCCCTGGGCCAGGATCCCGCTCCTGGAGTCTCGGGGCGTCTTTGCCCCGAGCGCAGGGACAGGCCCACAGCGGCCGTGCCGCGATCCATGCCACTGCGCAATGCCTCGCTTCCAAAAGCGTCTCTCGGCCTCGGGCACCAGGCAAGCCCCCAGCGCCGCTGGCTCCCGCCCCCCCAGCCCCTCCGCCGGCTGCAGGGCGAAATGTGCCCATCGCTCGCAGCCCAGGTTTGGAGCCCCCCGGCTCTGCCTCCCCCCGATTGCCAAGCGCCGGCAGCTGGCTTGTTCACCCAGGGCCGGCCGAGAAGTGGGGGCCCGGGAGTTGCTCTCAGCCGCCCACGTGTGTCAGCCCCCCAGGCCAGACAGCGCCTTGCTCCCCTGGGAACATTTAAATCCACCCGAACCTGCCACTGGCCCGGGCTCTGGCACGGCCCCTCCTCAGTCATCGTTAAAACTTGCCTCCCCCTCGGACCCTAATATCGCCCCAGCGCACCCCCGGCAGGTTCCTGGCGCTGCCTGGCGCTGCCTGGCCGTTCGCACTAAGGAGCCACGAACTAAGAAGCCTCCGGCATCTGATGGCATCCTGCCTCCCCTCGCCCTGGACAGAAGCTCTGCTGGCGCAAAGCAGGGCGGTGAAGGGACACAGGCCGGCGGACACGCGCGGCTGAACTCTTGGCCCAGCTGAGGTCAGTGGAAGTTTTGCCGTTGACTGTAGCCGGCCCGGGATTTCGCCCCCTATGTTGATGCAATCCTGTATGACCAGGACATGTCTATATAATGGCTGCAGGGCTCTCTCACCTCCATTTCCACGCTTAGCCCTGTTTGCCCGCTTGCTCTGCATCCAGGGTGGAGAATGAAGAGACTGGTCTGGTTTCATTTTTTATTACAGTTCATTTCACTTTCCTGTTTCCCAGGCATTGTCCTTGTACTGCAACAAGTGGAAGCAAACACGGCAGGGAAGTATGTCAATCCCAAACATTCCAGGGATTTTTTTGTTTTAATATTTGATCATTTTAAATTTTGTGAAGCATTTTTTAGTTTATTTTTCTTGTGCATCCAGTCGGGGCCTGCCGGACAGCAGCTGAGACTATCTAATTAAATGTAGGGAGGGTGAGAGACTCCTCTGCTTCCTTATTTATGACCTGGATGTAGCTATTCATATATAGAGCAGACAGGATTATTCCTGTCCTTAATCATCAGTTTCTTTCATTGTGCAAGCTCTTTTAGTCAAATGTTATTTTAACATAATTTTTCAAAGTCAATTTTCTTGTAACCAAGGTGAGAGAGCCCTGTTGTTACCATCTAAGACACAGCAACAACTGTATGGTTCTTGCTTAGCCAAATCCTGAGGCTGTTTTAAATTTTTGTAAAGGGCTTGTAAACCCAATACATTGCATAAAGCAGCTGTGCACCAGGGATCGATTCTGCCTGTCCACTTATGTTTTGGCACTGCACTCACCACCATGAGGTCTGAATCTCTCTGCCTTGGAAGGCAACTGGATCAGTGCCCAGTGGAAAAGGGTGAGATCTGCAACCACCCTGCAGCTGAGAGACACACAGCTGCTGGGGGGAAGGCAGAAAATTAATGGCAACTCCCAACCCTTTCTTTCAAAGCTGCTGGGGGCTGCAGGAAGCTCTGACTTCATCAGGGGGGACAGATGGGTTCCCCTTAGTCCCATCATCTGTTTTTTTACCCTTGCAAAAAAGGGGATGTAGGAATATAGTCACCGGACATATCATTCCTCCCTTTCTCCTCATTGGCTCCTGCCATCTCTAGTTCAGGTGAATGTCTATAAGCAGCACCACTTTCATGCTCCAGGAAAAAGAGACACCCCCCAAAAAAAAAAACCTCAGCTGAGAAGGTGAGGGGTGAAGGATATTTCCCCACCCTCAAACCCTAAACTTTTACTCTTTCTTTATGTCCCTGAACGAGGCACACTCCATCCCCATCCTCGGATTCCCCAGACACCTCAGACTGTGTCAGTAGGTGGCAACTTCAGGTGAATTTATTTATATCCCCATTATCAGCACCAACACAGTCTCATGAAGAAAAGTATTTACAGTGTGTCTCCTGCCCTTTAGTCCTTTCCCACAGAGTCAAGGAAAGAATAGGGTTCTCCTTCTCCTTGAGATCTGTTCTGACCATTGGTTCACCATGGGAAACGCAAATATAAAAAGTATGTGAAAGTTCATAGGATGTTACAATAACCCTGAACCATAGGTCAAGCGGTTTATGATGTTGAATATTGTAACAAGTGCAGAAGAACCAGTCAAAGAAGATGCATTAGTAAATCAAAAAGGCCACGTTGATATAATCCAAGGACTGTCGAAATTATGCCTGATAAAAACAGAAATGTGGAATCAGAAGTTAACAGACCAAAATTGGTGTGAGGGATACTAGGCCTGATCGGTGGACAAAATAATGAAAGAGATGAACTGTGACACCCATTTTTCTCCTTTTGGGGTTCCTTAAAAGGAGACTGGGCTCATGATCAGATCAGTTCAGATCAGCTCTCCCTCTCATCTACCATCCTACCTTTCATCCCAAATCATCCCCCAAACTGCCAGCATTGCAACTCAGCTGGCTTCATCGAAAGGACTTTCTTCCTGAGAGGAAGCCGGCTGGCCTCAATCATGTTTAAGGAACTTTGTTTTCATTTGTGAGTGCTGAAAGCCATCACATTATTGTGACTGCCAATCCTCAACCCATCCAACTGCCAGCACTGCAGAGACACGAAAAAGTCCTGCATTATTTTCCCTTCCCTTGTTGTGTTATTTGCTGCCCTGCCCTCTTTCCTTCTGTCCTCTCTCCATTTTTCATCAAACTCTGAAGTCAACTATGCTGCATTTATCCAAGCCTGCCTTGTCTAAGAAGAAAATATCCAATCAGAGGGCGTCCTTGACCAGATCGTAAGCCAAGATCCAAGCAGCAGGTGTCGTGGTTGACTTGACAAGCAAAAACATGCACTCCTAACTAACCAGCCATCCAATGGTCCAAAAACATCAACAAAAGCTGTATTTCACCCATCTTTTCTATCCTATCTCTCCTCCACCTGAAGTCTGACTGTCTGTTTGTTAAGAATAGGATAGATAAGTAACTGTCCTCTACACATCAGGACTGAGAGTACAATTAACCTTTTCTTTTTCATCAAAGAAAGTTTTTTCTGAAAATAAGGGACTCTGATATTTTGCCTTCAAAAGGTGAAAGGTTTTGACTAAGTTTATTTTGTACAATCACTCAACCACAGTTTCAATATAAAGGCCTGGCTTGGTTTCTTGTTCTTTCTTGTGTTTAATCAATAAACTTTTAATGTGAATGAATGCTTTTGGGTGATTGCCAAGTAGGGGAGTGAAACCAAGGCCTCTCTTTAAAATAACCCCGAACCTACCTATCACTGTTTAATGTTGGAAAGTGAAAGAGTTTATAAACACCATTAACTCTTTGGGCCCTTGGGATCAATACCCGTAACAGACACTTGGTGATGTGACTTGGATAAATATCTTAAAGGGTTAAGTACAAACTTGGCAAACAGATTGCTTGGCAAAGAACTGAATGTCTTTATAATTGGGTTTGGAAAGTAGAACGGTTCTTGAGGAAAAAAGTTAGGAGTTCAAAGTGTGAGAAACTGCACCTGTTTCACTTTCATTAGTGTTATAGGATTTTATTTTGGTATTGTTTCAGATGTTTTACTGGATTGCCTTATTTTAACTGAGTATTTACTTGTATTTCCTCTTTTTCCTCTCTCTCTTATGATCTGTGATTTTTAGTTTGCATTTTGATTTTGGCCATTGTTATATCCTGTTTGTTTTTCTGAAAGTGTGTAAGTACTTTTAAGTTAAAATGGTTTTGAAAAAGACCTCAAAGAACAATGTTAGGAATGGTAGCTGTTCTGTTGCCCAGAGGCTACTGTTTCTTCTCCTCTACCCTCTGCAGCAACTCTGTTAGATAACTCTAGCAATTTTAGCTCTGCTGCAGTTGTTCCCCATGAATTAACTATCATGAGGAATGACGGGATGAATAGGGATTTGTTGGAGAAGAGGAAGAAAATTCTCTCTTAGATGTATGAAATTGTTCCAAGAGATACAGATCCTTTTGAGGTATAGTTTAAATATAAAAGGCAGCTTGGAGTAGATGAGTTAACTGAAAGAAAATATACCTACTTGGAAAAGTACCAGTTGTGTAAAAAGGAGACACATCGAATTGCTGTTTTAACAAGATTGGCTACTAATAACTAATAATCTGAAGCATAGAAATCAGATACAGTCTGTGTCACAAGAGTTGGATAGTGTATTGGGAGAAAACTATAGAGAGGAAATGTAGGTACCTTGCAAACAGATTTAGAAAGGATGTTAAGGGAAAAAGACAGAGAATTGGCTTCTATGAGAAAAGTTCTGATACACACAGGACGGTTTAGTTAAGAGAAATTCTGCCTATAAAAACTTGGAATCTCAGATGAATATGTTAAAAAGGAAGAGAGAGATTGTTCAGCCTGTGTTTGGAAAAAAGGAATTAAGGAGTATCAGACTGCAATTCAGGAACATGAAGCGTTGCTACAAGACATAGCAGATTTAAGGAAAGAAAAGGAGGCTTTGAAATCAGGCCGTTTAAACTGGAAAAGGAAAGAGAGAGACTAAAGTAATATCTATTCTACCGCTGATCCCAGCAACACTTACGCCACTCAGGAGTGTGAAAAAAACACCCCTCTGAGCAACATAAATTTAGCCAGCATAAGAGGCAGTGTGCACTGCGCTATATCATCTGGAGAGCTTCCCCGCCGACATAGCTACTGCTGTTCGTTTAGGTGGTTTTATTACGTCCAAGGAAGAGCTCTCTCTGTTGGCACAGAGCGACTACACCAGTGATCTTCCAGCAGCACAGCTACATTGGTACAGGTGTGCTGCTGTAAACTTGCTAGTGTAGACATGGCCAAACAACACCTAGTGTTCCTGCAGTGAGACGTGCAAAATAAAGTTGCTGGGATTGATTTAATTAGTAAAGAAAAGGAGGCAAAAATGGGAAGAGTGGAGACAAAAGGAGAATTGATAGGTACTAGGAACAAAGTGCAAGATACTTTGAAAGCAGAAGTGACGCTGAAAGGTGAATTGAGCAATCTAAGGGGACTTAGACAGTTTTGCAGTATTACAACAACACAGGTACATTGTTGAAAGTCAGCAAGCATTTGAATCTGTGTCACCCTTGCCTCACCCTGAGACTTTCGGTGAAAGGAGCCTTGAATTAACAAGCAGAGCCTTCTGGCTTGACTACATTTGAACACTTTAAAACTGATATGGTAAACTCCCAGGGACAAGTCCACCCTCTCTTATCCATGTGCAGTATTTGTCAAGAAAGAAGGCATTTTATCCCCTCACCCTCACCCCCCCCCCAGAGAAGGAAAAATCTATTAAAAAAGTAAAAGAAATAACTGAAATTTTTTATATAAACTTGCCTCTCTCTCCCCCTGCACCTCTTCCCCTTCCCTCCCTCCTTATTTTACTGCTCTCCTGTTTTACCTCTTTCTCTGCCCTCTCTTAACCAACCTACTCTCCCAAATGGCCTCCATTCTCTTCCACCACCCCATGCCCCAGCTTCTCACAGGCTGCATTCTGTTCAAGGATAAATCTGCACAGTGAAAATGGGTAACTTGCCGTTCTATTTTTTTTTAAACCAATGAAAATAAAAAAATCAATGTCTTGATGAAGGTCTTCCTCTCCTTTCTGAAAAGTTTTTAATAACTGGGGGAATGTATAAACAGTTATACAGAAGCAATCAAAAACACAACCTGTTTAGGAAAGGGTTTTCTTCCATACACCTGTTTGTGAAAGCTCAAAATTTTCAGGTTTTGGTAGTGATTTCTTTCCCCATCCAGGTAGGGAATATGAAATTTCCCCATTGCCCAGGTATGGTCAGAGACCTACCATGCCCAGTGTACAAATGGCACCAGTTTGGAATTTTGAACACAATCAAGTTTTCACCTGTTTGGAGGGCAACACTGTGTCAATGAATCCCACCAAAGTTCTGTTAAAATCTGGTCAAACAATTTCAGAGATGTCACATGTATTCAGTAAATTTTCTGTACCTTTGCAGAGAATTTCCCTGGTAATTCAGAAAGGACAAGTATGGAATTAATAACCTATTGGTTACTTCCATCCCAATTGAAATTTCCAGGAAATTGGCCTGATGTTAGCTGAAGAAGGAGTTAATCTCTTGAATTTTAAAAAGGGTAGTGCCTTTGTTTTAGTGCATAATCCATTGTCTGAAACTATTCCAATACCGGCACAGTTTGATTTGGGTATCCTGTTGTTTCCACATGGAAAGAACAAGACTTTACCCGTCAGTCACCATGACTGGTGAAGTCCCAGAATTAAACCCCAAAGATTTTGATAGAGAGGGTATGTGTTATACTGTACCTTTCTTTCAGTCTGGGATTTACCCTAGAAGGTTACAAAATTCTCCCTACACCCGGCTAATTGAAAAGCAAGAATGGGTGTTGAAGGAAGAAATAACTAACGAAGCCTTGCTTAATTCTGGTACAACATCAGTTCAACAATCTGACATGCTGACTAAAGTTGAAAAGAACATTGAAATTCCTTCCCCCCACAACCTGCACATGATTTTCCAAAACAGGTAGAGAAACTGACAGAACTTGCTGATGGTTTAACCTTAGCAGTGAAAACAGAATTTAAGGAACTAATTTAAAGATATGCGATTTGGTTTCTACAGACAGCCTAGATTGTGGGAAGACAGGCCTCCACAGGGCATGTAAGACAGTATCATATTCCCATAGCTGCCCAAGAACCCATGCGCAAAAATTTTGGACTCCCTAATAGAGAGGGGAATTATAAAAGAAGGTCCTTATCCATATAACGCATCATTCTGGCCAGTTCTAAACAAAAAATCTAATTAATGGAGGTTAAAAATCAATTAGAGACAACTAATCAAACAAAAGCTCTTAAGCACATGACTCATGCAATTTACAGAACAAAATTTAGCTAAGCTAAACAGGGGGAAATATTTTACTATCTGGAAGTAGTTGCAGAGAACCTGCATAAATTGGCTTTTATGCTTGCAAGAGGGCAATGTACTTGGAAGATAATGCCAGAGGGGTTAACATTTTCTCCAAGTGAGTTTAACTATTTTATCCACAAGGCTTCAACTGAAGCAGAAGAAAAAGACATAAGAGTTTATGTTAACGATGTTTTAATTTCTAATACAACTTGGGAAGAGCATGTGGAGGCCATCCGATATGTGCTAGGACAACTAAAGAATGCTGGGGCAAAATTGTCCTTAGCAAAATGTCATTGGGCCAGAAAAAGGGTAAATTATTTAGGCTTTGAAATGTGCTCTGAGGGACTGCAAACCCAAGCTCACAAAGAGCAAGCTCTGATGAATGTGAAAACCCCTTCGAATGTATCAGAGGTATGTAATTTTCTGGGAAACTTCAATTACTGTAGGCAATTTATTGCAGAACATGTCAGAATTGCCAGACTGCCCAGTAAACTATTAGCAGCACATCAGGATTGAGACTGGGACCAGGCCATGAAAGAGTTAAAAACAAAGTTAAGCCAAGTCCCTTGCTTGATTTATCCTCAAAAAGGAAGCATTTTACTTGGAGATTGCATGTGTAGGACATACTACGAGTGCTGTGTTATATCAGGCAATGGACTCAGAACCTGAGCTGCTGCTTATTGCAAAGGCATAAGGGATAGGAGAAATACACAGACTGTGAGGAAGCAATACTGGGAACAATATGGGCTCTACAAAATGTCAGTTGCATCATCAGTGAAGAAAAGGCCATCATTGAAACTAACCACCACCCTTTACAATACCTGGAATCCAATCCAGTTAGACAGGGTCGAATGTCAAGCGCCATAACCTTCTGGATGCTAGCTATGGAAGGAAAAGATGTAGAGATTAAATATGTTAAAAATAAATGGTTTTAAGTGTAGAAAGGTTAGCCAATTCAAGATACTGATCTTGAGGCAATAATTAAGGAAGAAGCGACTGTTGCTTGTCCACTGGATTCACAATACCAATCTTATAAAGATGTTTGTGTCAATTTACCCATTGCACACATAGATGGTCATTCATTCCATCAAGATGGGGTCCAATGTGTTGGTGCAGGAATGTTGGGACAAGGGAGAAATCTCAGAGAAACAAACTGGGTGCAGTGACCAATCAGTATGCTGAGATTGGTGCTGTACTGTGGGCCTTAAAATCATCGGTGGAAACTAATGTGTCAATTTTGGTTTTATGTACAAATTCAAGCTACGTGAAGAGCAGTTTCCTGTTTTATCTTCATACCTGGCATAACAATGGATTCCCAAATGCTAACGGTAAACAGATCGGAGACTTCAAACTGATTCAAGCAACATCAACTAGTTCAGGAATATATATTGATCATTTATTAGAACAAGGTGAGAGGCCACTCACATGCAAATGGACAAGGTCTGTGCAATGATGGAGCTGACACATTTGTCAAAGAAAGTGCACTAAATGGAATGCCAGGGGATTTTATAGCACTTGATCAGGCACCTCCCATAAAATCCCAGGTGGGAATATTAACTCATGGTCAGGCGAAGAAAACACAAATTCTATCTGTTATATCTATCTCTAATGACCTTCTGCAGATAGGAGTCAGTTAGACAAAGGGTGTTGTGACCTTTGTCAAGGATGATCCTGAACAGGATTTGGTCCAAGCCCAACTAAACGATCCAAATGTATCCACTCTCTACCACTATGTCCAGGATCCTGTTAAATCCCCCATTGCAGACAAGGACCTGGAACAAAATCCAGAACTGCGAACAATGCTTAATTTGAAATCCAAATTTAGCATTCAGAAGAAATTGTTAATTCTGAAAAACAAAGGTGACCAACACCATGGACTGGTGGCTCCAACATCTTGTCAAAAAATTATGCTACTACATAATCATGAGGAGGTATGAAAAGGGCATCCTGATATTAAAGTCGTCTATGAAGTCAGAAAACATTTTGCTTACTGGCCAAATTTGTATAAGGATTGGAAAAACTATGTAAAAACCCTGTACTGCAAATCATAAATTCCAACCCACCTAACTTCATGTTGGAACTCCACTCTGACTAAAGAAGGGCTGACAGCCATGGACAGACCTACAAGTGGACGGGATTGGACCTGTACCAACATCTACACAAGGAAACAAATATTAACTAACTGTGACTTCTCTCTTTACCAAATGAGGGCACTGCTGTGACGACAGCATGTTTTGTGCCACATAATGGTTTTACCAGATGGGGATTGTGCCTGAGAACTGAGTCTGACAGAGGCTGTAATTTTACCTCTGAGGCAATGTTCCAAGTGTATGCAATGCTTGGAATTGAAAGGCAATTGCCTATTTCTTATCACCCTGAATCTTCTGGATTAGCTGAAAATGACCATAAAATGATCATTACAATGTTGCATAAAAGCTTGCAGGACAATCCACAAGATTGGGATGTTAAATTAGGTTTGATTTTTTGGGCTATGCATTCAACACCTAGAAAAATGACTGAACGTACTCCTTGAATTTATGTCAGGACGATCTACAGTACTAGCAACGCACCCTCTATACCAGGATCTGGCCAAAAATGATCTTCATCTGAGTAATTTGTTTATGGAATCTGATCAGTTTAAATTTGTGGGTCCCAATTTTGGATCATAGCACTTACAGACTCTAAGCAGTAACTATTTTTATTATGGGACAACAGCTGCTGCTATTCTGACTGTGATCAACATACGATTTTGGGATTGATTACTGTATTTTGGATAAATTTTAAGGAAGCAATACATGACCCAAGAAATTATCCAACACGTTAATGTGGATACCCACCATACCCTCTCTTCTCCCACACACCATATGCTCCAAAACCCTCCACCCCTTCTGTCACTTTCTTCAATCCCATCATCAACACTATCTTCACTTTTAGACATCCTAGATTAACTAGGTTATGTCCTGTGGTTGTAATTTATCCAATGCATTCACCATCCCCTGGGTATTTAATGTCCATGAATCTTGTATATCCTCTGCCATTTTGTTGGAAGTCTTCAACCCCATCCACACATCTCAGATCTTTTTGAGCCCATTCACCCCAGAAGGAGTTCCAACCCTTTCAATCAATTTAAGGCCTTCGCCTTTACTTATTGGGACCCTACACAGTCTATGAAATCCAGGAAAGCAAGGGCTGATAAAAACAGGGCAGGACCTGCAGATCTCAAGGGCTCATGTTCTCAGCCTGCTTCTGCAAGAAAACCATCTTTGAAACAACTATTTAATGAGATGGCAAAACAAAATGGGTGTGCTACAACCCATCCCTAAAAGTTTTGTTTTTGTGGATTAAGATGCCCTAGAGGAAAGAATGTCTGAAACAAAATGGAATTTGATTTTTGAAATATCACAAATAAGTTTGATATGATAAAAAATGTGAAACCATACCACCCATAAGACCAAGACACATAAGACCAAGGTACCTGTCTCTGGCTGAAGGCATGCAGTGCATCAGTGTTTTATTTATTCTGATTTAGCTCAAATGCAACTACTTGTACTAAGAAGATTTTTCATATTTGACAAGAAGTCATGCCATGCCAATTTAAGTTCACGCAACGTTAAGTTTGTTTTGTTTATTATTGTAATTGTATGAAGAAATGTCCCATCCTAGAAGGAACGGGTTCCATAAAAGAGAGGGATTATGTTGTAACTATTGAGCCTACAGGGTGTACCCCTATTGTAAACTCAAATGTAAAAAAATATGTGAAAGTTCATAAAATGTTACAGTAATCATGAAAAATAAGTCAAGTGGTTTATGATGTTGAGAGTTTGTAACAAGTGCAAAAGAACCAATCGAAGCTGGATTAGTCTAAACAAAAAAGGCTATGATGATATAATTCAAGAACTGTTGAAATTATGCCTGATAAAAAGCAGAAATGTGGAGGGTGTAGAAGCACTGGAATGGGTTACCTAGGGGAGGTGGTGGAATCTCCATCCTTAGAGGTTTTTAAGGTGCAGCTTGACAAAGCCCTGACTGGATGGTTTAGTTGGTTTAGTTTAGCAGGTTGGTCCTGCTTTGAGCAGGGGGTTGGACTAGATGACCTCTTGAGGTTCCTTCCAGCCCTAATCTTCTATGATTCTATAAATCAGAAACTAATAGATCAAAATTTGTGTGCAGGATATTAGGCCTAAATGGTGGACAAAATAATGAAGGAGATGAACTGTGACACTCACTTTTCCTTTTTTGGGTTCCTTAAAAAGAGACTGGGGAAAAATCATGATCAGATCAACTCTCCCTCTCATCTACCATCCGACCTTGCATCCCACATCATCCCCCAAACTGCCAGCATTGCAACTTCACTCGACGCATCTAAAGGATTTTCTTTGTGAGACGAAGGCTGGCTGGCCTCAATCTTATTCAGAGAACTTTGTTGTCACCAGTGAGTGCTGAAAGTCATCATATTATCATGCACCCAGTCCTCAGTCCAAGTGGGGATATCCAACTGCCAGCACTGCAGAGGCAGGTAAGAGCCGGCATTGTTTTCCCTTCTCTCGTTGGGTTTTTTGCTGCCCTGCCACCCTCTTTCCTTTGATTCTCTCTCTCAGCTTTTTTTTTTTTTTTTGAATCCTGAAGTCTAACTCTGCTGTATTCATCCAATCCTGCCTTGTCTAAGAAGAAAAAAGAGCCAATCAAAGTACACCCCTGACCAGGCCATAAACCTAGATCCAAGGAACAGATGTTGTGGTCGACTTGTCAGCCAAAAGCATCCACCCATAACTAATCAGTGATCCAATGTTTCAAAAACATCAACAAAAGCAGTATTTCACCCATCTTTTCTATCCTGTCTTTCCTCCACCTTGTGTCTGTCTTTTTATTAAGAACAGGATAAGTAAATGCCCACTACACATCAGGACTGAGAGTAAAAATAGCCCTTTTCTTTTAATCGAAGAGAGCTTGTTCGGAAAATAACAGACGCTGATATTTTGTCTCCAAAAAGAGAAAGCTTTAAAGGTTTTGACTCAGTTTGTTTTGCATAATCACTCAACCACAGTTTCAATATAAAGGCCTGGTTTCATTTCTTGTTCTTTCTTGTGTCTAATCAACAAACTTTTAATGTGAATGAATGCTTTTGGGTGATTGCCAAGTAAAGGAGTGAAACCAAGGTCTCTGTTTAAAATAATCCCAAACCTATCTATCATTGTTTAATGTTGGAAAGTGAAAGTTTATAAACACCTTTAACTTTTGGGCCTTGGAGATCAATATCCATAAACAGATCTCAGCACATACCAGGCTCAATCAGCCCTGATCCTCCTCCCCTTCACCCGACTTTCTTCCTATTTCTTCTTTTGTAAGCCTCAACTGAGGGTAATTGGTTCATCAGAACTCCCAGGATGATCAATTAATTAACTCTTATCCCCCATCAGCCTTCTCTAGGGGAACTGACTGATGCTTAAGTTGTCAGATTTCCTGCACCCAATAGGTGTTCGCTTCCAGAACTCTGTTACAATCCCCCTTAACCAGGCTGCAGACCTCATGCATTTCATTGCTGTTCAGGCCCCAGGGTGATTTTAATGGGGATGGAGACAGCATTGCCCATGCTCACCAGCTCCCCTAATGCCACTCCCATGACCTGAGTGTCTTCTACTGAAGTCAGGTTGGGAATAGTCTGGGGACCTACTTCTGCTTCCACTTGCATCAGCATAAATCAGAAGTAACTCTCCACTAAAGCCAGTGGAAATAGATCAGCCTAAGTGGCTGGAACAGGATCAGGGACTACAACCCAGAGAAGGGGAAGTGGCTGGGTGGCCACGTACACATGCGGAAGAGACCTTTCGCCTTGTGATGTGCACCAAGGCTACCAAGGTAAGATGAGCTGCACAGCTCCTGAGAGTTCCAGGTCATGGAGGCTAATGAGCCCAGAATTTGGCTCCCTTTATGAGGAGGTGTTGTATTATGTTGTCTTCACCTTGTGCACTCCTTTGATTAGCTCACACTGCACCTACGATCAGGAAGGAATTTCTCTTTGTTGGTTTTGTTCTGTCCTATTTTGGCTCCATCCTGGTGTAGTTTTGCCTTCCTCAGGGGTTAATGGACATGATGCACTATTGAAGTGTGACACAGTTTGATTGATGGTTTACATTTACCAGGGCAGGCTAACAAATTTTCATCCAGGCATGTAGCTGGATCAAGGCTCCCGCTGTGCAGGGTTTAGGGCTTAACCCTATTAATGTCTTCAAGGTAAGACCAGTTGTTAACAATGGATGGGGAGGCTGGAGCTTTGCATACCTGCCTGGATAATTGGCCTCGTTCAGCTCACCCCATGGTGCTGGTTCCAGCAGATCAGTGTATGTGGTTTCCATGACAGTGGAGTTTCCAGAGCACACGGGTCCAGATCTTGTCTACAAAGACTTCCTGCCTCAGAATGAGTTGCTCATTTGGGTTTAAGTAGCTGCTCATTAAAGCTGTGGTCAGTTTAACTCCAAACTTGGTCTTTATATGTTGCCTGGAACTCAGCAAACTATGTAAAGTCCCATTTAAATTAACAGGATGCTTCAATACTAATTTTAATGGGACTTTGAATAATAAAAACAACACTTAAAATGCCCTAATATTTTGTAGGAAACTTGCAGCAAAAGCCTCTGGAACCGGGATAATAAATATATAGGTCTGCTCTAAGTCAATGAGGGTTTCACTATTAACTTCAATGGACACAGATTCATGGCCTATTATTTTATTTTACCATTGTATAAATCAAAAGTCACTTTACTGATTAAAACAAGGTTTTGCAACAGCATTTTTGATCCAACTGGCAACTAGTATGTGCAAATTTAGTTCCATACCCTCAAAACATCTGAGATATTAAGTCTCAGAAAACAGGGTTTATACAGAAATTGAAAAAATATTACAGTGATTTTGCAAAGTAGGAATTTGTTCAGCAAACAACTTTAAGAATAGCACTGATTGCATATCCTTGATATCTTTGTTTTAATATAAGTATCTTTTAACTTGGTTGCTTCAAACCATTTTTCTTTTCACACTTGACTTTAAAGAATTCCCTCAAATTTAATATTTTTCAGTAAACCACAAATGCAGCTGCAAAATAAAAACACCTGCCGCTACAAATACAATCAGCTTCTGCAGCTAAGTAATGTGAGAATGGCTTGAGTGAGCTTCGCTCTTTATTAGCAAACTAAGGGCCACATAATGATTTTCTTACTCACTTTGAACTGGCTAGCTGAAAATTTTCCATCAGTCTTCTTTTTTCACTGGAAAAGGGCTTTTTTTTCCTACGTGAAACTTTCTGAAGAACATCATCTCTCACAAAATTCTCCAGTTTTTCCAATGAAAAAACAAAACAGAAAAAAGAAATGGTTTTCTACAAATGTTCATTGAAAAAAAATATTTCCATGGGAAATATAATAGATTTTTTCCCCAAAACGTTTCCTGCAAAAAGCAAGTGACTCTGTTCAATTGGCTCTGTTGAATTGTACCTCACCCCATAAACCCTTCCTTTGAGATCAGCACTGCTACTCAGGTGATCAACTGCTCACCCACATGAGTGAAGGTTGCCCAGCCTAGTCATATTTATTTAAATAAGTACAGAGCCAGCTTCTCTAAACCAGCGTTTCTCAACCTTTTAAGTAACAAGTACCCCCTAACTTCTGAAAATTTTAATAAGTACCCCAACGCTCCATTTTCCACAGGATTTTATATTTACAGACTAATGTGAGCCATATGGTGGAAGAGGGGCTGAGTATATAAGGCCGTGATATGACAGATGTCAGATCTACTGTGGGTAGAGTTACCACCTTCACTCCAGGCATGCACAACTCCAGTATGTACCTGGGCTAGAGGTGATGTTGGCCAAAGCTAGGAGGCTTTGAGCGGCATGCCAATGCTGGGGAATATAAAGCGCCGCACCGATTTTTTTGCCATAGATTTGAGAGGAGGAAGGGGTGAGAGAGAGAGACAGGGAAGGAGAATGAGAGAGAGAGAGAGAGACAGGAAAAGAGGGTAACTGGTAAAATCTAGGGCTGTCATAGCTGTCAATTTCACTGCTCTAGCTGAGCAGTGAAATTGACAAGTTTTCTGGGCACTGGGCTTTGAGCCAGGGAGGGGGGCTGCCACCTGGGCAAGTTGCAGGTGGCTGCCGCCTGGCTGCCAGCCCAGGAGGTGGACGACTACCACCCAATCTGAGCTGGGGCGGAGGAGACTTCCATGCCGGCTCGGACCTAGGGATGTGGGCAGGCAGCTGCAGCCAGTCTTCAAGCCGGGGTGCTAGAGGCTGTCCCTTGGCTTGGAGCCAGGGGGCAGGTGGCTGCCACCCAGCTCTGAGCCACTTGGGAGCTGGGACCCATCGGGAAGCAGGGGGCTGCTGCCCACCTGCCCCAGAAGCTAGCGGCTACCACCTGCCTCCCCGCTGGGAGCTGTGATTGGGTGGGAAGCGGGCTGCTACTGCCCAGTTTCCCCAGAAGTCGGCAGCCGCTGCCTGCCCCCCTTCACTCTGTTTCTCCCCGGGGACCCCCTGCCTGTGTGTAGTGTACCCCCAGGGGTACATGTGCCACAGGTTGCTAAACTGTGCTCTAAACAGCACTGTGAATGTAGAGGTGCAACTGAGGGCAGAATGTGAGTAACCAACCTGTAAATCAGTTTTCAATCCTAGCTGCCAGCTAATTTATTTTCTCAAAAAATGGAAACTGAGCAGACATCTCCATTCGCACATGGTAGCTTGATGTCTGATTGCTTTGCAGAATCTAAATGTTAACATGGAAGAAACTAGAAGTCTAACATCCTACTAAGAGGGACAAAGCAGGAATTATCCCCTATGAGTGCAAAGTAATTTACATGCTTCCAAGGGATACATGCCTGGGTTCAGAAGATTAGGGGTGGAATTTCCTAAAGTGGCTAAGTGAGTTTGGGGGCCATATTTTTAAAGGAATTTAGAAACCTTAAGATGCAGATAGGTGCCTAGAGGAAGTTCTAAAAGTACCTGGATGCCTAACTCCAGGCACCTAGGCATTTTTGAAAATCCCACTAGGCTCTGGTCATCATTTTAAGACACCTAAATTGCTTTAAAAATCTTGCCACAGGTTCCCAAACTCACCTTTGAAAATTTCACCCTAGAACTGATCCCCTTAATTTTACTTTTTTTAAAAGAAAATCATCTCCAGACAGTATTAAGGTTCTAATTCAACAAAGCACTTCTACATGAGTATGCCTAGCCCAGAAAAGCCCTTAAACACATGAGGAGAAAATCTGGCCCCACTGAACTTCATGGAAGTTTTGCCACAGACTTCAGTTGAAGTCAGGATTTCACCCTATGTTTAATTTTAAGCATGTGCTTAAGTCATATTGATTGCTTTGGTACTTAAGTATGTACTTAAAGTGAAGCAAGTTTTAAGTGCTTTGCTGAAGTGGAGAATTTAATATCTGAAGTCGGATAATAGAGTGGCCATATGAGATCACAGACAAGCTCAAAGTTTTTATACAATTAAAAGGTTAGACTACAAATCTCTGAAAATAAACACTGAAAGTCAGCAGAGAAAACCATTAGGGTCCGCAAAGCCTTCTGCTGCAAGGGATTTACAAACATAAAGGACAATCTCCACACTCCTTTTTTAAAAGCATGCTTCTCTACAGACCTTTCCTTATGTAGACAGCCAATGTCGATCAACGGCTAGGGCTGAGGGTTTGTCACTATGATCTTTTCCAGAGGATCAGCAGCTTATTCTCTAACCAGTGAAGACCTATAAGGAACTGAACAGACAGCATCTTGTCTAGCATGATTTAACCTAACAGGACATTTCCCTTGTGAAATACATTACAAGTGGGAAAATAACAAACATTGCCAGCGCAGGTATTTGAAATGGCAAGAAACCTTTTTATTTAGGACAGGTAAATACGTGCCTACACCTCTCCCTAAATTCTGTTGTACCAGGGGAGATCAGCTCCTTTGTTAACACAGTCCCTACATCTAAACATCTAGGAGTTGGAGGTTGAGCTTTCTCAATGGACACCCTCCACTTGTAGTTCCTTTCCCTCCACCGATCCAACGGAGCCAGACTTTGGCTTAAAGAGTTCAATGTCAGGCTTACCTACTTGCTCAGTCTTTTGCTCAAGGGGATGACAGGGTTCCCATGATTTCTGCGGTCAGTCAATTGATGCTGATATGGATTGAGGTAGTAATACTGTACATGTATCTAGAGTCCATTAGAACAAGAACACTACAAACAGAAATAAATTAACAAAACATTCCTCTTGAAATATTGAGGGTGACGATGCCACAGAGTACAAAGAGGGGAATAGCTTGTAAAGGGAAGGGTGCAACTGAAAATAGAATACATGTACAAGGTAAAATCACTCCACAGAGTGAAGGGTAGCAATAGGCAAAGATCAAGAGTCAGAATGAGTCACTAATTGAGGGTTACAATTTACTGGTGCTCCTCCAGTGGAGAACGGATGGAACATTTTGATTTCAATAGATCGGCATTTTCAATGGAAAAGGAAACATTTCGGATCAGCTCTACAAATCATTAATATTCAGCAAGAAAATTCACATACAGTGCCTCAGAGCTTCGTTTTGGTCCATTAACTTTTGTAAGTAGGGGCGGGGGCTGGGCAGGGGGCCAGTGCTGTCTTCAGAATGAATGGAGATGATTTTACTTGAGAACGAAAAGGCAGTTATCTCAACCTGTTTTCTTTTGATTACCACTAACTACAAAGAAAAATTAGCCAATAAATTCAAATCAAATAATAAGAGTGGCTAAACTGACATTGCAGTCATAAACGATGGCTTAGTTTGTCCAATCTGGTGATAGTTTTATATTATGATAAAATTAGTATTTTGACTAACTCTTTGGGATCAGTTTGTTTTATCAGAGCAGAGTCTGCCCTCAAGTACTTCAAAACACTGAGAGTTGAGTGTTGATGGTTATGTTCTGGTTTAAAACTTTTTAAATATATGTTGAGATCTCCCTGCATCACAATAAGGGCTGAAATACCCACTGTGAATCAGTGAGGTTTGTAACTTTGTGCATGAGGGCCTGAATTCAACTTCCACTGACTTCCCTGGGAGCTTGATTTCACTTTAGGGCCCCCATCCTACAAACAGGAGAAACACAAAAAGAAAAAGGAGAAAGACAGGGCAGTTTTAGTGCATAATTAATTAAGCAACATTTGCTTTTATGAGAGCAGGTTTACTTACAGTATGCTTCAGTGCATCTTCGCAAAGATTCTGTAGCACGTTTTGTAAAGACAAAGTCGTACTGGTGATATGAAACCTCTCTACAACCAATTTCAGCTAAGAAGAGATGACTTTTTGTGTGTTCTCCTTTTGATAGATTTTATTCCAGCAACAGGCTTCTGGATTTCATATAATGAAAGAAATTAAGGCCAAGATAAAAAAAAATTAATTAACAGTAAGCCAGAAATTAGTTTTTTTTTAAAAAAGCCTAATCCTACATCTGGCTTTACATGGGCAGCACTGTGCACCCTCCTGGAGTGAGCTGTAGGATGGGAGCGTGAATAACCTGATTTTCATTAAGCACTGAACACTCTGCAGGTCCCCTTGAAGCTAAAGGAACTGTATATTATGCAGAACTTTAAAAAATCAGGTCACTTATTTAAGAGTCTAAACATGATTTTTGGAATCAAATATACAGCTCCTATTTTTTAAAGACTAGGTCATGAATCTAAAAACTACATCAGCTGCTCCTCACATATGGCCAAATTGGTAAAACTATAGCAACCTCTCTTTTATTAATATAATAATTAATATGCTGATCAAAACAATCAACACTATTTCGCTTTGTGATGCAAAGGAAATTAGCTGCGTAACCATAAAGTGCAAACTCTACTAAGATGAAATCAAAACCTCTAAACTGACATCAAGATGACAAGATTAAACATGCTGCCATGCTATTTACCAACAGCAGAAATGATCTTCCTTTTGAATTCCAGGTGTTATATAAATGTGCTGTAAAATCACTCTAGTATTGTCAGAACCTTTTCCAATAAGAGCAGGCTTTTCTTTCTGGATTCTTTTTCAGCTGTGTGATTTCTAAAGACTCTTTTCCTTTGCTTTTCCATTTTAACTTCTAAATGCTCCGATAGACTAAAGCTGAGGAAAACTAATAGAAAACAACAGGAAAACATAGTTACTTACCAGTAACTGTTGTTCTTCGAGATGTGTTGCTCATATCCATTCCACTTAGGTGTGTGCGCGCCCTCGTGCACGACCAATCGGAGAACTTTTACTAGCAGGCCCTGCAGGGGCCGGTCCAGCGACCCCGTAGTGTCGCCGCCATGCGGCGGCCCAACGGTCGCTGCCGGCCCCTCCCTCTTCCGTCCCTTCTTTCTGCCGACTCCAACAGTGGGGACGGAGGGTGGGTGTGGAATGGATATGAACAACACATCTCGAAGAACAACAGTTACTGGTAAGTAACTATGTTTTCTCCTTCGAGTGGTTGCTCATATGCATTCCACTTAGGTGAATAACAAGCCTTACCTGGAGGCGGGTAGGAGTCATCGACGGGCTGCTCCCAGCACTGCCCTGCCCACGCGTGCATCGTCCCTGGACTGCTGGACGATAGCGTAGTGCGTGGCAAAGGTGTGCACGGAAGACCAAGTGGCAGCCTTGCAGATGTCTTCCAGGGGAACCCTCTCCAGGAAGGCCGGCAGGGTGCGCGTATAAGTATTCGTGCCCCTCGGCTGGCACATAATACTTCTTCTCGGCGCCCTTAGACATGGGGGCGACCGAGGCAGGGGTCTGCCATACCGCTTTAGCTAGGCGTAGGACCCTGTCATGGATGGGGAGGGCAACTCTCGAGGGGCCTTGGGTACCCACCCGGCCGAAGAGGGGGTCCACCTCTTCCTCCAGAACCTTGACCTGTAAGTCCAGGTTCGAGGCCACCCGTTTCAGGAGTTCCTGGTGGGCCTTGAAGTCAATGAGTGGGCCCCCTTGGTCCCGTATGACCGCCTCGTCTGGGGACGAGGAGTACGAGGGGTGGCAGGGTCCTGTGGAAGGGCCCTCCCCAGGGTCCTCCTCTTGTGAGGAGAAAGATTGGTCACCTTCCTGCACCGAGGGTGCCTGTTGTGAGTGGGTGACCGAGGCAGGGGCCGGCATAGTTCCCTGCCCCATCTGAGCCACCCATTGGGCCCACATTCGCCACTGCCACGGTCCTTGGGGCCAGCTCAGAGGCAGCGTTGGTGCCGAGGGCAACTCCGGCGCTGCTGTAGGAGGCGTCGGCACCGTGGGGAGAGTTACCTGCGGCACCGGGGTCTGCGGTGCCGGCTGCGGTACCGGGGTCTGCGGTACCGGGTGCCTCGGTGCCGGCTGCGTCGGTGCCGGCTGCGGTGCCGGTGAGGGCTCTCGCTCCTGGCGGCGGGTCCGGGATCCCGAGCCAGGGGTGCGGGGAAGGCGGCGGCGGTGCCGTGAGGAGGTGCTCCGCGACTCAGTCGAGGAAGAGTCGGAGGAGCAACGACGCCTGCCTCATCTGCGGGACGGTGCCGAAGACTAAGACGATCTGCGCCAGGGCGGGGAGGTCTTCCGTTGTCTCTTTCTCGGTGCCGGGGAGCGGTGCCGAGCGCGCCGGCTCGGTGCCGGGCTTGAGCTGGAACCCGAGCTGGGACGGCGGCGGGAGCGTCGACGAGGATCCTCTGGCGACGAAGAAGAGTCTCTGGTCTCGGTCCCTCGGCGTCGGGTGATGGCCATGGTGGGCGGCTGGACGTCCGGTGCCGATGCCGTCCACCCTTCGGGGACACCCGGTGCGGGTTTGCCCCGGAAAACAGACTCTGGGCCCCTCATGCGAGGGGGTGCCGGAGGCGTGGGCAAGGTCATCAAGACTCGTGCCGCCTCATACGCCTCCGGTGTCGAAGGAGTCTGTAAGGCAGGTCCCTCGCTCACACGAGTCGGAGAGACCTCCTTAGATGGAGCCGGGCCCGGTGCTGGGGTCGGGGGCCGGTCCAGGGAGCGCACCTCTGTGCTTGACCCCGGTCGCTCCTGCGGTGCGGGGGAGCTCTCCACGAGCGGACGGCGCTTCTTTTTCTTCTTCGGCACCGAGATCCCCAGTGCCGGAGGTGCGCTCCGCACCGAGGACACACTCGGTGCCGTGGTGGACCGCGCGGGCTCGGACGCCGGGCTAAGCGCGGTCTCCATGAGAAAAGCCTTCAGCCTCACCTCTCGGTCTTTTTGAGTCCGAGGCTTGAAGGACTTGCATATTTTACATCGGTCTCGCCGATGTTCTTCCCCCAGACACCGTAGGCAACTGTCGTGGGGGTCGCTAGCTGGGAAAGCCTTCCCGCAGCTAGCGCATGGCTTGAAGCCGGACGTGCCGGGCATGGCCGCGGGCGTCTGAGCCCGCAGGCTCCCTAACTAAACTACAAAAAACCTTTCTAACTGTAAACTAACTTAGTTTGAGGCGAACTTCTAACTAAATACTCACTTTTTAAGGTGAAACAAAAACCTGAGAAGAGCAGGGTTAGTTCTCGACCGATCATCACGGGCGGAAAGAAGGAACTGAAGAGGGAGGGGCCGGCAGCGACCGTTGGGCCGCCGCATGGCGGCGACACTACGGGGTCGCTGGACCGGCCCCTGCAGGGACTGCTAGTAAAAGTTCTCCGATTGGTCGTGCACGAGGGCGCGCACGCACCTAAGTGGAATGCATATGAGCAACCACTCGAAGGAGAAGAATATTTAACAGAACAGAACCTCGAAGCTTTTATGAAATAAGGATGAGTTGTTAGATTAAGAATGCTTTTCCATACATAAATTTATGCAACAGGCAGAAAGTGGGTACAATACATTGCATTAGCATTTAGCAATATCTGCCCATTATCTGAGGATGGCAGAATTTGAAGCATAAACCCCTCTCACTAACATTTATCTTCTGCCAATTCAATACACTAGTCCTTCCAGAGTTTTAAACAAGGCCAATTTTACTATCGACTGTCTGAACATGTACTGACTAATTACTAGGAAAGTTTGCATGTTGTTATATTTTATCTAGTGTGATAATCTAGATTAATCTGAATTGCTTCTGCGTGCCCAAAGTAGGTTATACAGAGTTGTCTCGGATATTTTCAAGGCACTTATTTTTGTGGTATCAAAGTCATGGATAGGTGTGGCATTACGTTTGTTTTCTCACTGACTTCACTCCGCTCTCAGGATGTACCTTACCCAGTCATGTTGAAGTGCTATGAATAAATTCCGTTATTTTGATTTAGTGTGTTAGCAGCTGGACGTAACTTTATATTGTATCAGCATTAAATACAGCATTTGAGCTGTCAGCACACATGGAATCTTTATTTTACCGCAAAAGCAGCTGTCTGGATATTGGTTTGTTTTGGTCGTCCTGATATTAGTATAAGATCAGGACCAAGATTTTGACTCAGTTTCACCAAGCTACACATCTTAGCTATTTCTAAGGCGCTTATAACTGTTTTAACCTAGGTTGTTGCCAGAATTGGAAAGCAGTTTCAAGCAGTTTCTGAAATCGTTACTCACACAACTAGTCCCATTTAAGTCAATGGGCCTGATCCACCTGGCTTAGTCAAGCACAAGAGTGCAAAGAGAGAGCAGAGAGAGTACAAATGCTACTAAACCAGTAGCATTTTCCACCCATTTTGCCCACTCAGTTATCCATCCACTCAGTTTCTACAGGGGTAAATGGTGATACAAGGTGCAAGGTAACATGTGCTTAACCATAGCACACTTGGAAAGCAGGGGGTGAGACTCAGAAAAGAAATTTAAAGATGAATATTGATATGAAAATTATCTTTTAATGTAAGGGGGTCATAATTTCATGGCAATTGCTACACAAGCCCATGGAGAGCCCCCTTTGCATGCTGTTATCTTGGAGAAACTATTTCAAGGCAAGGCCGTTTTTATGCTAAGAAGAGGTGAGATTTCTCCCCCGTAATAGTTCCCATGAAATCCTACAAAGGCTTGTCACCTTGTCAATTTTCAGAAAGATGACAGTTTATGGGAGGGAAACAATCCATACAAATTACATTGGCAAAGCAATGCCAGAATAACTGCCCAAAGTCTCCTTACAGTGCCAAGATGAATGCAAAGCCACATGAATGAAATGTAGCCAGCTATTCCCCAAAATGTCACAGCAACTGAAACTGAAGAGAATGTTAATGTAACTCGGAAGACAAGGCATATACTAGTAAGCCCCGGGATCTTCTTAGTCTATCCCCACTCCCTGTACTCATATCAAACACATACCTGGTGTGTCATATGCTGTCCTCTTGCATAGGGCCCACAGCTCGGAATAGTATTGATTTAAATAATACTGTATGAGTTCATATCTTTCCAGCACATTATATTATTGTGTTAATACACATCTCTTAAGCCTCACTACACCACCATTGCAGACTATCAGCCAGATTGTGCCCCCAGGCAGGGGAACGCCATGAGATGAAATCTTGGCCCTACTGAAGTCCATTGACTACAGTAGAGGTAGGATCTCACCCCATGAGTTTGGATTTGCAAGCTTTCCCTGGAATTTTCCTTGGCTGTGTTAGCCTCACTTCATGGAACTAGTTAGGGGATTCCAGGTTCTCCCCTCCAAACTGGTAGACCCCCAAGAGCCAGGGAATAACAACCTTCCCTATACTGAGTTCCGCTTACTCCCAGACTGCTCCAGCTCTTTGGCCATGCAACATCTGCGGGAACTATGCTCCATGAAAATCTCCTTCACAGTAAACCTACCTACAAAAGGCATGGGAATTTGTCCCCTAGGCCTTGCTGCACCCTGTCCTGTCCCTGCCCTTTCTCTCCCCAGACCCAGATATTGAACCTTGGCATTCCCATCTTCCTTACTTTCCAGACCGGCTGTACTGGATCTGGTTCTTCCACTCACACTAGCAGTGTGCAAGAGATGGCTCTAAATACTTGAGGATCACTTCATTAGTGTAACCTTTCTGCCAGGTATTATTGGAAGCAAAAAGAGCCAGGTTCAATTATCTAGCGGCTCCTTCTGAAGATTTAAAAAATACTGGCTCAAGCCCCACCCCGAAACCTGGTAAACTACATGTACCCACCCTGAGTACCTTTGCTAGGCAATACTTCCCAACTCACAAGCACTGTGAGTCCAGGGTTTAAAACAAAGAGAACTTTGCTAGGAGGCAAAGAAGAGAAAACAGGAAAAACCTGGAAAAGCCAGCAATTAACAAATTAACCATCTCCATTAGATAAAGCTCTCCCACCCTCCAAGATGTCTTAACAAAAGTCCCAGCCTCAGTCCTCCTCTTGCAGTTGTGAGTGGCTGACAAATGCTAGCCGCTTCCTTCCTCCCCAGCTCCACAAGCACGCTTTGTTGTCTTGTCCAGAGCTGGAGAAGTGCAAAACCGCCTGAGCTGTTCCAGAGGCTCTACCACCTGACCCAGACGAGGGGATTTCAGCTTTGATTGCTGGATAGGGAGGCCCACACCCATACTCCTCTGTTAGACTGCTGCTCTCTGGGTTTTCAGCCCAAAGTGCCTCAGCAACATCACTTGGATCAGAACTGCCTCAGCTCTGTGCTGCCTTTTACTTCAAAGATGTGTCAGCTCTGCATCGTCTGCTGCTTTCCATAGCTCAGATCTATCAGGAAAGATCAAAAGATCAGTCATTACTGCAACAAGAGCACACCCATAAAACTATCTTCACTTTTCCCTCTCTAGCTGAGTCTTGGAGTCCTTACCCAACTGTCCCTGAGTGCAGTATTGGTCAGGGTGACTGCTCAGCCCAGGCACATTTATGCAGTTCTCATGTTCTTTAATTTCCCAACAGGGATAATAGCACTTCACTGTTCCCAAGCTTAAAACTTATCTATATTTTAAACAAAAAGCCTCAAACTCTCACATAACTGAAATGCAAGTGGGGCCAGGCCAATTCAGTCATTTCCTTTTGTTCACCAACAGATGCCAACAGAGAGCTCCCCCTATGGAGCCTCCTTTCCACTGGAGCTCTCAAACAGCTTTGCGCTGCTCTTCTCCCATTTCACCAACAGATGTCAATAGTGAGCTCCTTGCTCTATAGGGCTTTCAGGTCACAGGCCTTAGAGTTGCACCAGCACACAGAAATGCTACACAACAGTTCACTCAGTGTTTCTACTGACAATATGTAATGGACCATGCTATCTGAGTTGGTTGCACATGAAACACCACCACAATGTTGTGGAAACATCAACAGACATGTTAAATGGCATCCAATTATTCCTAAATAATTATGTCATTCACCACCATAGATGTTATTTCCTGGTGCAGAGAAAAGACCATATTTGCTGAAGTGCCTAGGCTGTAAAGTTCTACCCACCTGGACCTTTGGCTGAAGTACAGGACTATGGCCCCATATCCAAAGACAACTGAAGTCAATGGGAGTCCTTCCATTGACTTAAATGGTCTTTGAATTGGGCCCTAGAAGACAAGAGAACACGATTCTATTCCTGGCTCTGACACAAACTGACTTTCTTAGGGATCTTCGGTAAATCCTTTAATCTTTTCTAAGCATAGATTTTACCCATCTATAAAATAGAGTAATACATACCTTACAGGCTTCATGTGTGTAAAGTATTTTTAGATCCTCTGGTGGAAGCTGTTTTAAAGATACAAGATAATACAGTTCTTGAAAAGTTCCCATGTGAAACCTTTCTCGAGACCCGTATGTTTGTATCCATTATTTCAACATCAGGCAGAGAACATGACATGAAAAAGGTTTGCAACATATTGAAAGAACAGAGGTGAACAAGCGCTGACCTCATAGACTCATAGACTCATAGGTCAGAAGGGACCAATATGATCATCTAGTCTGACCTCCTGCACAAGGCAGGCCACAAAACCCTACCCATACACATTTATAACAACCCCGAACCCATGACTGAGTTATTGAAATCCTCAAAAGTGAGATTTGAAGACCTCAAGCTGCAGGGAATCGATCAGCAAGCGACCAATGCCCCACGCTGCGGAGGAAGGCGAAAAACCTCCGGGGCCTCTGCCAATCCGCCCCGAAGGAAAATTCCTTCCCGACCCCAAATATGGCGATCAGCTAAACCCCGAGCATGCGGGCAAGACTCACCAGTCAGCACCCAAAAAGAAATTCTCTGCAGTAACTCAGTTCCCATCCCATCCAGCATTCCCACAGACCATTGAGCAGACTTATCTGCCAATAATCCAAATCAATTGCTCAAATTAAACTATCCCATCATAACACCTGTCAGGTGTAATTGTCATTATAAAACATGTAGACTAAAGCCATCTATTTCCACTCTTCAGCGACTGTGCCTTTGTTGATGTACCTGTCAGAGGAACGTGGCCATTACTGCTCTGAAGTTAAGTTTCAGATTTAATTCACCCTCTTTTGCTGTTTAATAGGAAACACCTAAAGGTGCGAAGAATAAAACTGATTTCAGTGCAAGTGTGTCTGGAGCAGCCCTGATTTAAATATTTTTAATTAGCTTAGTTAAACTGGGGCAACCCTCTCAAATCTACATAAAACTGACATATCAGGGTGGCAAGGAACCAAATTAAGCTAGATCAATATAAATCAGACCTCAATTGCTTTCTCCAGTTTAACTAACTCAGTTTTAAAACACAACTTCAGTTAAACTGGTGCAAACTCATGTGCGGACAAGACTTTGTATCAAGGGCCTGACAACAACAAAGCAATGGCTTTCAGTCAGGGAAACAGCTATGTTTGTTGCTCCCTGTGATGCTTAGATACTGCAGTACATAAGGCTTCACATTCTTCTGAGGCCATTGTAAGACCTGACCAAGAATACTAAGGGTGAGATGCAAAATTAATGAAATTATGCTTTATTATAGTAGAAATATCAAGTCCTGACTCTCTCCCTTTGCTAGAGGACTCTGCGGGAGCTGAATAGCTGTATCAAACTCTCACCTTGATGGAGCAAAGGAGTGTTTAGGATCAGCATTCTTTCCCCTCTCCATTGGGAGTAAGGGGAGATGAAGCTCAGGTTTCATCTCTAAGTGACATGTCTATTTAGTTCCTGCAAAGATCTTACCAGAGACCTCCAGCCAAGAGAGGAAAGTCAGGACCTGATAGTCTTACTCTGAAATAAAGTAATTAAAAATCAGCTTTATGAACTAAGGGAGGTTAAAAAAAAAACATTGACACCACTCTGCACGTCCAAAATATTTGAGGTTTGCATCATGTTTCATTGTTAAAGGGAAAGTAAGTAATAGCTTTCTTTTTCCTTGTTTTTCCCAGCCTCACTTAAAGCCATTAAGTTACCTTAATTGAGATGTGTGGTTAGCTAAGATGTCTTTAAAACTTCATTTAAATCTGTGAATCCCAGGGCAGTAACAAACGTCAACTACAAACAAATTTGCTTTAAGCGTACACTGAAATGCATGATTTTTGGTGGTGTGGGGGCTTATTTCACAAATAATGTATCTTTTCTTATGCGGGGTAATTGCACAAACTATGTAGATGTGTCCTTTATCACAGTATCTTTCAAGATACGAGAGATAATATACTGAGTATCCAAAAGAAATGTTCTATAAATTTTCCATTCTCCTTCCTTAACTCTGTTGGCCTCTTCTTTTCTCTGGGTCTCCAAAATCCTTCCCCCGCCAGGCAATATACTAAGGCTTCCTGCAACTGAATCTAAATGAGTAACTGGCTTGCGGTGTAGACGCTGCACTTTTCTGACTCATAGCCATCTGTTTTCTCAGCTAATACTCTGGCTTCTGAGTGGGGTTCAAGGTTTGCACCTTAAACTCTAATAGGGTAAATCTGAATGCTCTGAAATTCTGGAAAATTAAGACCCAGCTCTGGATTTTGAACCCCCAAGTCTGGGAGTGTTTAGATCTCAGGGTTTAGGTCACCCCATTATACTGAAGCTGAGATCTGGGTTTCTAGATTGTGACCCTCTCTATTATTCTGTCTATTTTTCATAATCCCAGAAAGAAAAATGTCAGAAGAGTCAGTTTAGATCTTAGAAACCTTTGGATCAACAAATTAGCAAGAGGCAAAGAATATCTGACAAAGCAACTCAGATAAACATCACATTACCTTACTGGTTCATTCACAACATACAGCAGAGAGGACAAGGAACAAAGAGACCAAAGAATGTTTGCTGAGTCCTTGTAACTTGCAAATCAAGGGTGGAGAGTGGGCAGGGGGGCCAATCATTCAGGAAACTCTTAGGAAAGTATCATAAATTCCTCTTCGTATTCTCCAAGATAGCAGGTCTTGTATATGTGCTTCTCTTTGGGTTCACAATCACAAACGTGTGTTAGAAAATGTTTGTCTTGGTCATTGTACTAGGTAAATGCCCAACCTAAATTTACTGATAAAAGCAGACACAAAAAAACCCAGAGACAAAGTCTATTAGGGCTCTCCAATCAACAACAAAAAGGCAGCAACCAGACAGCCATTTAGTGAGAATCTCAAAGCTATCTACTGTCTGTTAAAGGGGTTTTAAAGACACCAGATTTGTGTGCTTGGCTCAAGCCAAGTGAATTGTATTCTAAAGGCTTTCCTTGAATTCAAGGCTTTGTTTACTGGGGTGGGGGGGAGGAAGAGAGGAGAATTTGGAGCCCTCCCTCCTTCTTCCCCCAAGCCCCAGGCTTGAAACTTGATTTAAAAAAAAAATACAAGATTGGATTTCAGTGTGCAGGATTAGGGAGAAGACTTTTAGGGGCTGCTTGTTGGAAAAAAAGCAAAGCAAAGCAGCTGGGAGGGATTAGACTGAGCTGGCGTCTGCACTTTCAACTGATTCAATTTTGCTCCACAAGACATTGTATCTGAGCCTTTCTGGAGACTATTCAAAGCAAATCATTTTCCTTTTAGTATTTAGAAAGCGATCAGAGTCTATATATAGTGAATTGGAAGGGGCTTCTCCCCAGCCTGCCCCCCACTGCATTTTTACATTTGGGAGCATCAGGAGCAGGCATGTTTTGAGGGAACGTTTTGCATAACTAGCAGCCTCCATTTATTCCTTCTCTCTCTTGGAGAAGATAGGGCACCGAAGAGAGCCGAAAGCTGCCAGTCTCCCTTGTTCAGAAAGAAGTTCGTTCAGCCTGGGCTCTGCATTGACATTCAGGGGGCTTTTAAAGTGGTTCACTGCTATGGGGCCAAATCCTGATGAAAGGGTGCTGTGTGTAGGGGTCCCAGCAGTGGGAGAGTCTTAGCAGAGGACCCCACTTTCCTCTACACACCCTCCATTGCTGCCCAGTGGTTCATTCCATGCCAGCATGCAGTGGGTAAGGAAGGTGGTCAAGAAGGCTGGCCAAGGAAGGGTGTGGGTGGAGCCACAGATACACTGGTCAGACCCCTCCATGGAGGGGAAACAGAGGCTGCTGACACTGCTGACACAGTGGTAGACCGGAGCTCCACTGGTGAGCCATGATTCGAGGGCAAGAAAATTCATTTTCCCCTTGAAGTTTACCCAGGTTCGGTGCAGGGCTCCAGATCTCTCTCAGGGAAAGCTCTGGTTAATGCACAGGTCTGGGAGACAAGGAATCGGCTTCCTGGCTCTGGCACAGACTTACTTGACTCTCTTTGTGCCCCCTCCCTCCCATGGAACAGTTGTATAGACAGAAACAGAAAATATGTCTCTGCCGTAGAATTCTGATAAAACCCTGTAGAACATCGTTCATTATTACAGTCCAGAGGTGGTTTTTAAGTAGTTTCTATAGACACCTACAAAATGTCCTTAATGACCTATTAATTTCAGCCCTACTTTATTCTATAGGAGTTTTCCATAAGCATTTGTTTTCCCCTCTGTAAAATGGAGCTAATGTAGCATCGTTCATTAGGTTACATCACCCCTGGTTGTGCCCGGATTTCACTGGAAACCCAGACAAAAGGCCAGCTGCTACCTTCTTACTCACGTTGAGTAGCATCATAGTCTGGGCTCAGTCTCACTGGAATCTATTCATGAACTGTGGTGCTATTCACAAGGTGGCTGAATCTGGCTCTAAATGAAGGGTGAGATTGACAAGAGAGGATATAATACAACATTGGCATCATAGGTGGTATAGAAAGCAGCAGGGGTGGGAAATGCCCCTTCCCTTACCCTGTGTGGCTTTTGTCTATTTAGATTGTAAGTTTTGGGGGGCAGGGACTGTCTGCTACTCTGTGTTTGTACAGTGCCTAGCACAATGGAGCCCTACCTTTGGTTGGGCCTAACACGCTACCATAATGAACATGCTGGGTGTCAGTAATAATAAAAATAATAATTAATAATAAATGTAAACGGAAGGCCAGGTCAGAGATGGAAGCTGGTGCTGTGTGATGAATACCTAAGCCACAGGGCTCTTGTAACGTCTCAGTTCAGAATGTCTGCAAAGCGCTTGGAGCGGCTTAGCGGGAAGGCCCTGTAGACTGAGAAAGGGCTATTATAAAGGATGAAGGATTTTGCTCTGTTTCAACAAGACAAGTAAAATCCCACTCAACTCTTTTTATTATTATTTTTTTTAACTCTGCCTCACTCAAGCTGTCCTGGTTTGAGTGTGCAGCCCTGAACTGTGGCTTTGCCAAGGGGGGTTGTAATCCTACAGTCAGGCAGCAAGCGTTTCTAGGTACCATAATACAGAAAACATTGTTCACAAGCTGGAGCAAGGCGGAATCTGTGAATGGAAGCAGAGGGGGAGTAGAGCACAATTTGCGCTTGTAAAAGACTGTTTACAAAATACGATGCAAAAACAACCTTGCATGCAAACTAAGTCCACGCAGAATTCTCGTCTATATAGATCCGCTGTTAATAGAAGAGAATGAACAAATGCATGGGTCATTTATACTAAAAAAGAAAAGTTTTGAACAAAGAAAAGAGCCTTGCTAAACTGCTGGTGGCAGATCGCATAAACTCTACCATGTTCTCTTTCAATTGCGGGAAAATATAGTAAAGCAATTTAATGAAAATGCTTGAATAAGCAAACAGTGCAGTTAATTGAACCCATATGTATTAGGAAGGAAATCTAAAGTATACTGATTCATTAAGTTTTATATAACTGTAAACCCCCAGAACCTAAGAAAGAGTAAGAAGTCATGATGAAGTGCCAACTAGAAGGAGACCGTCTACCAAACTCACTTCGATCTGTTTTGTTTTGACAAGAGCAAGTGATTTTAACAAGTATGCCATAAATCAGGAGTGCACACCATCGCCTGAAGTCCTCCAGGTACTGGACTCTGCTGGAGACTTGCTTTCTTTTTCCAGGGCACAGAATAACTTGAACTTGGATTCTGACATATGCAAAGAAAACAAGCACTAAGGGCCAGCTCCTGAGACCCTTACTTAGTTTTTAATTCAATCAAAACTCCTAGTGACGTCAAGGGGGTCAGATGCCTGAGTCAGGACTCAATAAAGACCTCAGGATTTAGTAGTTTGGGCATGTTTTTTGGTCTCCAGCTCAATAACTGCTCCATGGCTACCTGCATTTTCCAGCGAGCGTCCCAATCTATCTGTCTCTCAAAGGGAACGGGGGGCTGAGCTGCATCCACAAACCTAGCTGCAGCACTGGGAATGGAAGAGCAGGTCAAACTCAACTGGCTCTGTTCAATGAGTGCCTCAGTCCTGCCCGTTTTAGAAATAGTCCAGAACTAAAACCTCTGTGTGAAAGAAATCCTGGCCTATTCATGCCAATGGGACCAAGATTTCACCAATAGCTCAGCACCATTTAACTTGGTATAATTTTAGTCCTGGATCCAACATTGCTGCTTAGGCTCATCTCTGATGCCTTTAGTTTCCACTTTCATTAAACTCCTCTCAGACTCTGATTCATGTATATTTTAGTTTTCCTCCACAAAGCCCAAACAAATAAGAATTTGAACCCTGCCCACAAGAATTATTGAGTGTGGAGTTTCAGGACCTGTCTTGGGCCTGATAAAACAAGGTACAGAGCACTTTTAATTCCCACTGACTTTACTGTGAGTTGAGGGTAGTCTGTACCAAGGAAGGACAGGCTGACAGTTACGCTGCGTCATTTAAGGATATCCAGTGGTTTGATAGAAGAGAAAGAGAGGTGCCCAGTAATCCAGTAGGTTCCCTTGGCTTTTTCCTCTGTAGAATCATAGAAAGATAGGGCTGGAAGGGACCTCAAGAGGTCAGCTAATTCATTCCCCCCATGCTGAGGCAGGATCAAGTAAACCTAGACCATTCCTGACTGGTGTTTATCCAACCTGTTCTTAAAAACCTCCAGTGATGGGGATTTCACTGTTGTGAGCCTATTCCAGTGCTTTAGTTTTCTCCAAGTTAGAAAGTCTTTTCCTGCTATCTAACCTAAATGTCCCTTGCTGCAGATTAAGCCCATTACTTCCTGTGCTACTGTCAGTGGGCATGGAGAACAATCGATCACTATTCTCTTTATAACGACCCTTATCATATCTGAAGACTCTTATCAAGTCCCTTCTCATTCTTCTTTTCTCAAGACATGCCCAGTATTTTTAACCTTTCCTATAGGTCAGGGTTTCCAAATCTATCATTTTTGTCACTCTCCTCTTGACTGTATCCAGTTTGTCCGCATCTTTCCTAAAGTGTGGCACTCAGACCTTGACACAATACTCCAGCTGAGGCCTCACCATGCCTCAGTAGAGTAGAGCAGGAAAATTACCTCCCAAGTCTTAAACACAACTGTTAATACATCCCCGATCCTTCTCAGCAGTACTACCACCTCGCCAATTATTCCCCATTTTGTAACTGTGCATTTGATTTTCCCTTCCTCAGTGTAATGCTTTGCACTCGTCTTCGCTGAATTTCATCTTGCTGTTTTCAGACCAATTCTCCAATTTGTCAATATGCGCTTTCATACACTGCTACCTCGTACTGTGCATGACCACTGGGTGAAAGGACACGTATTAGAGATTATTTGGACAAATACTTGTTAAAAGAACCTTTTAAAGATTTACATTTCCCTTGCATTAAGCAAAACATGGAAGCTAAACCAAAACACATTGAAGCTCTATTAAACAGACACCTGTTAAAAGAAAAAAATGAGATGAAAGAAAATGTTTCCCGTGAAGCAACATGTATAATATTATAGAGCACTGGCTTGATTAAAAAATAATCTTGTAATGTTGTCTGCTCCCAAATCATAATATAATAAAGCAACTGAAAGACTAACTAGAGCAGTCAACTCCTAACGGCATTAAAAGTGTGATGTTTCCGTTCATTTCCATTTTTTAAATGTAAAGATTGCAGAGATTCAGGAGAAGCAGTTGTGTTCATTAACTGAAGGGGAAAAGGACACCACTAGGAAAGAATAAAAAGATCATTTGTTTTAATCTACCACATGGCGGTGAGGCAGTAAGCTGAGGCTTGACAAAACCCTCGCTGGGATGATATAGCTGAGGATAGTCCTGCTTTGGGCAGAGGGATGGACTAGATACCTCCTGAGGTCCCTTCCAACTCTAATATTCTATGATTCTAGTCAGGATTAAAAATATATTAGGGGATTAAAGGGGGAGTTGAAATGTTGGCAGCAGTTCAACAAAACACTTAAGCGCATGCTTAACTGTAAATACACACTTAAATTCCTCCTTAGTCAGCAAAGTATGTGTTGACTTCCCTTGGATGTCAGTGTTAAATACATGCTTAAAATTAAGTGTCTGCTCAAGTGCTTTGTTGAAGCAGGGTCACTGTTTTTAACAATCAGCGTCTCCTGGCGTATCTAAATTGTTGGGTATAAACCAGATACATCTATTTCTTGTATAAAAAGTTTATTCAATGAATGCAGTGCACTATGGTCCTTGTGTAAAATGCACGCCCATTTTTCACACATGTAATATCCACATGTAATTCTAAGAAGGCTTTAAAAGAAATAACAAGGTCACAGAACAAAAAGGGTTTCACAGAATATACAGGTAATCAAAATTCCTCTTGATAAGAATGAAGATCTTACTCATGTTAAGGACGGTTATATTATGTTACTGTCTCATAGCTTAATAACTCATCGGATGGTAGAAGAGACATCTTGCTGAACTGAGAACAGCCTTTGATATAGATTTTTTAAAATACTGAGCATACTTCTATCTGGAATAAGCCACAGTGGAATAGGGTTCTTCTGATTTAAAATTCAATTAAACAGGCACCTGAAGAGCTCCCAGTGCGTTATAAAAGGTGCCAGTAAGGGTTAATTAAAGAAAAATATCATGTGGCGTTGGCCACCTTTTTATGCCACTTTGTGTAAGTACATGATATTTTTATTTTCCACTAGAAACAATTAAGCTGGCTACTCCCTGTGGTTTACAGTTATACGTGTTTTTATGAGTTTTTAACCCTCCAAGAGCAAAGTTCTACAACATGCAGATATTCCTACTGCAGTCTTTTTAGGCTCCAGCACGGCACCTATTGTATTCAAATAGCATTATGTGCTTTGACATGGTTTTTACTGCTGGTCAGGTGGCAGCTCGATTTATGTCTTTCATTCTGCTCTTCCTCAGACATGGCAGTTTCCCTCTAGTCTAGGATCCTGCTGGAGATTTAGTCCGGAATGGCAAGAAACAGCAAAGGCTCTCTGAATAGGCCCTCAGCTGGATTTAACTGGTAAACATTTAGCAAGGAGAACTCCCTATCCTCTCTTGGTACATATTAAACGAATACATTTGTTTTAGCATGGGAAAGTTTCCCCAAACTCCCGCTCCATTTGAGCCTTGGACTCCTACAAAAGACTAAGTGAGGTAGGCTTCCTGGGGTTTTGTAATTCACTGGGACTGAACGGAGATGGCTCGGAGCCATGAACTTGGACTCTGGAGTCAATAGGACCTTCCCAAGGCTTGGCAGTGCTTGGATTTGCCATCTCTAGATAAAATGTATCCCAGCAAAATTTGGAGGAGAGGTGATTTCTGACCCCAGGCTTCCCCATCCCACCCCAGAATAGAAAACAATCACCTTAGACATATTATCCCACCAGGATTTCACCCAGTTCCTCAAGTCCCCTCATGAGTTTCCTGGCCTTTTTGGAAGGGGATTCACTTTCTTCTTTGTGCTGCCTCCCCAGCCCTCTGCCCAGTGCCAGCTTGTCTCCTCTGAACACTCCATTCATCTCCTCTGGCTTGAAACTTTGTCTTTTATTGCATCACCTCCCTACCTCGCAACCTCATTCACCTCCTCCAGACTCACTCCTCTCAAGTGGATTTCACCTGCTAATGTTCCGGCTGGATGGGCCTGACTCTCCCCCACTGCTCTGGTAGCCAAGCCTCCATTCCTCTCAAAGGAAACACTGTCACCCAAACGACATGACAAAGAAAGACAGCCTATTCCACCGGCCGGCCTTGCGAAGCCAACGGCTCCCAATGGCTGTATTCACCCTCCCACCATCATGCCCATTATGGTCAGGATCACCTTTTGCTGAGTTCTGTGTCCAGTTGAACTGTGTGTTCCTCCAGGCAGGGTCGTATTTTGCTCTTTGTCTGCACGGTGCCCTGCACTCCAATGACACTGACTATATACATAAAATAACAATCTCTCTGACCCAGGCAGATGATGCTGTGACCTCTGTCTGGCCAGGTTCTACTTCTGTGCCACTCTTCACTCATTGCATGTATTCAGGGATGGGTGAACCTCTAAGAGCAAAATAAGATGCATTCTTTTCCCACCACTCCATCTGAATTCATGCATGCTTGAAGATTCAAGAAATATCCATTTAAGAAGGTCCCAGGATATACCTAGTTCCCCACCATCTGGCACCCCATTACCATTATTATTGTTCATTTATATTATTGCCACGCCTAGGAACCACCATCACGAACCAGGATGTGTCATCACGACGTAGGCGTTGCACAAACACAGAACAAAAAGACAGTCCCTGCTGCAGAAAGCGTATGTTGCTGCTGCTTCCCCCAGGACGACACATCCCCACCAAATAAAGACACCAAATTCCTCCAGCCTCTCACCACAGGGGTAGAGGTTCAAAATATATACTATAGGCTGGAGCCGCAAAGGCCTCCGAAGTCTGCTGCTCTCGCATCTTCCTGGGAAGCACTTCTGCTGGCCACCATCGGAGAAAGGATGCTGGAAAAGGACTATGAATCTGACTCGAGTCTGGCAGTTCCTGTGCCCCTGTAATCGCAGCCAGCACTGAGATACTAATGTGGTAGGTTTCTTAGGTTAAATACATTAGCTAGAGCCCATCCCACACGTCCACCAGGAGCAAAACAAATACACACTCCGTGTGCCTGGGTGCTGGAACAAGAGCTAGGTTAAAGAGGTGTGGGCCAGAGGTTCTGGAATACAGGGACCAAGGTTCTATACCCAGCTCTGTGACTTACTTGATCTTGAGCAAGTCACTTAAGTGGGGAGAGTGAGACATGGTATGGTTGTCAGCTGGGGTTAATGATACTTCCCCAGCTTTGTAGCTCCTGTGGAGATCATCAGATGAAGAGTGATCAATCTGATTCATTAGTATGGAAGAGCCACATTCTTACCTTCAGAAACACCGTCACGCTTTCTACCCCTCATGGGAAGAGCTGCCCATGAAAATCCGCACAGCTACTTCATTGGCCTCTTCCAACCCGCCTTAAAGCCCATCTCTGCCATGATGCCCCCCAACACAGGTGTGCACTGGCCACTTCTCTTCATGCGGATCCTAATTGTCTCACTGCCACCTTGCTGTACCCGCCGATTGTTTCTTGTCTTACATTTCAGTTGTCAGCTCTTTGGAGAGGGTTAGGGTTAGGGTTAGGGTTAGCACACAGCACAACGGGGCTGCAGCCTCCAGGCACAAATGGTGATCATCATCTCACACCCACAGATTCCCGTAGGTGAGCAATTAACCCTGCAGAAGACTAGCACAATGAAAACGTAAGTGGTCTCAGCTTGGTATGAATGGTCCCCAGACCAGGCTGTTGCCCAAGTCCTTCAGCTCAGCTTTTGTTCTGTAACATTCCCCCATTGCCCTGAATGCTCCGTCCTCCAGTCCAGTCTTGCTTTCAAGAGCCATCTGCATCCCTCCCCACAGAGTGAATGATCAGGGGGAGTCAGCCAAACACCTTCATTGCAAGCTGCGACTCTGCCTCTAACAAAGCCCCCAGCTGGGTTTAATGGTTCACTGTACATGTAACGACAGCCTGGGATTCACCCATTGCACCAACCGTCACTCATTAATTGTGCAGCTGATTTTACTGCCTGTGGATGACCATTGCTGGGAACAGATTAACTAACTTCACCCTTGTAAGACTATCTTTCTCACTATCCAGCCTCTTGGTTTTAGTTAATTTTCGGCCACCGCTGCTTATTTCCCTCTGTGCTTCAGACAGGCTGCTGACTCCTATCTCACATGCACTCAAAGACTCACCTGTAACTCTCAGAGTCAACAGCCATTGTCATGGCTCCCTCCCTTCGGCCAGATCTGGCGACTTTGGCATCGTCTCTGAAGGCTGTAGCCAGGACACATGCACTGCAGCGGCAGCTCTCTCTCCCCCTCTAACGTTTTTCAGACTTGCCCTGAAGGAAATAAAAATTTCTTAAAGCAATTCTCAACTTTGCACTTATCTGTAGGAGTCATCCCATGACTCCAGCACATCACCTCTGACTCCTGGGCTGATGGGCAAGTTCTAATGACTCTGAAATCTCCTGAAATTCCCATCATCCTGGCTACACAGCCCAAAACTCTCCGGGAAATTTTCTCCAGCCCAGCTTTCTCTGCCAAAACAGCTGAGGATATTGGTCCCCAAAGGAGCTGGTGTTCCCCCAACTGATCCATGTATTTGTAGAGGAAACTAGGAAAACTGGGAATGGAAGATTCTTGCTGTACAGGAGAGAGCTCTTTGTTACCACAAAATGTTTCCTACTCCATAACACATGCCACTGGAGCAATAAATGTCACACTTGCATTTCACCCAATCCCCCGTTAGGGCAGGAAGATTTTCCATGATGATGCCTGGAGATGGCAGCTTAGGGTGAACTCTGAACTGCCCTTCTGGGCTATATCAATTCCCAGAGAGTGGGAAGGTACCTGGGCTCTAGCAGAAAGCCTGCTGAACCTTGCCATTTGAGAGGCTTCCCCATCACTCCCCAACATTTTATTCTGGATCCACTGCTCATTCCCAGCACCCCCTAATTCTTTCCCAGTAGGATGATTTTTATCTGAAAGCCTGAACCCAACAAAAAGGTAAACCACAAAGACCTCGTTCCAAATTGCATTCTCAAAGAATTCTGGTTTGTCCTCATAACGTCGTTGTATTCTTGTAACACTCAATCAACTTCCATCTCAACCGGAATGGAGAGAAATATGGGACATTTGCAAACAGATTTCCTTCCCATCACCACTTAAAACAGCCGAAAGTCAGTTCTTCTTGCACTCACCTGTCAAAGGCTGGCTTTTTCTTCCACAACCGCTGATAACATCACTAGCACGTACCTAAATATAGGCCAAATTCTTTCCCTGCCCCCGCCACTTTTTTTTTAATTGTGGTTAAGAACCCAACAAGTTCCGTAACGGAAACACAGAATCCTGAAGTCAGCCCTTGGCAGCAGAGTAAATAAGAACCAGATTTCCCCATGTTTTGTTTTCCCGTTTACTTTTTGTACCACCTAAGCACAGACATGTAGGACCTATTTTTAATAGGGCCTCGCTTTGCTTGCCCATGTTGCACCCACAAGCAATGGCATGCATCAGTCTAAATAGCTGCTTGCAGGTGCAATGAGCTTGTTAAATATCTACAGGGCCTGCATCACTGGCACTAGCAGCTAACCCTTCCCACAAAATTGCACCTGCAATTATTTACTGATGCCAAATTTGGGGTGTAAAATGGAAGGCTTGAGGGGCAGGATGGGGGCATTGTAATTAACAAGAACTAAAATAGTGAAAAGTACAAGAAGGTGAATGACTTACAGCTTGGCTATGTTTCCAAGTACTGCACACTTCATGGGATCACCGACAGAATGATGCAATTTTACAGCTTGTCAAAGCTGCAAAACCAGACAATGCAAAACTGGGCGGGGGGGAGGAGGGGTTGGGGAGTGTTTACAGAAATCAAACAGGAAAAGACATACATAGAAAAGAAGGGAAGGTGAGGACCAGGGAAGGAAGAGAAAAGGAGGACGGTGTTAGATGGAATTGAGGTCTGGCATTCTTTGAGCAGCCCCAATGCTTTTGATCTAAATGTATCTAGAAAGAGGGTCCAAATTTCTTCACATTCATATAGCTGATCTCTATAGTGATAAGCTATTCTTTCTTTGGCTGCTACTGGCGACAGGTCTGAATATCACTGCTCTATTCTGAGCGTAATAAAACTGGTTTTAAAAATTAGGCCTATGGTGCAAATTCTGTCCCAAAAAGATAGGCAAATGAAACTCCTGGATGCCTCTCTGGGCTGAATTTGGTCCAGCTTCTGTTACTGATTTGGGCTATGAAACCATTTGGGCTTTGTTTGTTTTTAATGAAACCTTTCCCTTGTGCTCACAAGAGCATCATCAGGTGAGACATCCGAGAGGTACATAACCCCAGCTTTCTGAAAAGGTAAAGGCATCTCACCCTGCTGTACTATTCAGAGCACCCAGAAGGCCACCCGCCAGTGCTGGGAAATAGAGGCGGTGTAAATTGTGTGCTCACCCTTACTGCGGCAAAGGGAAAGGCCATTCTCAGCAAAGCTTTCACAGTCACTCAACCACTCACATCTGCAAGCCTTTGGATCAGGTTTCAGCACTGTGGGTCTGCTTCGCCTCTCACACTAGGTTTATACAACAACGTCGTCGTTGCGTCCAGGGGCATTGCTCCTGATTCACATGGGTGTAAGTGAAAGATGAATCAGCCGCTTTGCCTTTTAACTCGTCTGTTCAACCCTATTAACATACATACGGCATTTGTTCTGCTGGTAACCATTACTGTCCTTTTTTATCTCCTTCCAGCGGGATGCTCCAGCCTTGTAAATCCCTGCTGAGACTGCAGCTTCCCTTTTAATATTGCTTGTCGCTAAAGCTATCAGTAGCTCTTTCCAAAAAAAAAAGGGTTCAGTGTCTCAGAAAGTTTACATGATAGAGCGTTTATTAACAAGACTGTAGCACTTGTTAGTTCTAAATGTCATCAGTCGAAAGATTACAGCCTGTCATGGAAGAGAGGATGGACCAGATGGTCTCACCGGTCTTTGCCATGGCTAATTTTGACAATGGATTTGGTGTCCCTTTAGAAAAATGTTCTCGTGAGCGTGCTTTTCATGAGCAAGCTTTCTTCTTTAAATGCTATCTGTCTGTCACTGCAGTTTAGATGTATGTATCTATGTGTGTGCATGTCATTTTATAAGATTAGATTAACACCACACCTACTGCGGTTACATCCAATCATGGCAATAATAAAATTGAGCACCCTCTAATATCAACATGATTTTTGTCCTTTTTTTATTATCATCTGTGGCAGGTTGAACATGCAGAGTACACAGGCCCAATGAGCGCTTGTGGTCACTGTAATATTAGCGTTGTGATTTGTACCACCTTGTGCTGTACCACAGTGGAGCTGTGGCTAAGCAGGGCTGGCCGTGGTAAGTTGATTGGAAACGTCCAAGGAAACCCCAAGATGCTTCAGGACCAGATGGTGGCTATTCTGCAGGTATCACCTGTCATTTTACCTATATTCTTACAAACTCTAGCAGCCACCGTACACTGCTTCAGATTCCCCTACCAAAGCTGAGATACACGGGATCCGAAATATTGTAAACAATCCTGACGCCGTGTGAGACTGTTGGCGGCTGAGCACTTGAAAAATCTGGATACTACACTTAGGTGCCTAAATGGGAGTGGAGTTCTTTTAAACATCTGGCCCCTTAGACTTGGCTCCCAAGGGATCACTGTGCCTTAGGGGTCATGTTATTTTTTTGCAGCATCTCACTGTCCAATTTATGTGCACAGAACCGAAACGGAATTTCTGTGCATGCAGAAGCCTAGGTGGGAAAAACGGCACATGGAAAAACATGGCCCTGCAAATGGCAGACACTGTTTTGGAGGGCTGATTAAGGCCTCTCTGAAAATCAGGCCCATGCTGCCTTTTTAGTTGTGTGTGTGTTAGTATATGCCTATGCATGCACTAACAATATAGAAAAGAAAAGTTTGGGGGAGAGTCGGGGGGTTGTGTGAAAAGAAGAAAAACCCTCTTGGATTTTATGACAAATCAACATCACCTCGCTTAGTAACTTAGGAAGTAATTAAGAGCAGTTTTATAGGTACAAGATCCTGCTGGGCAATAGACTAGTAAAACTGTGTTTGCGTCTTCTGATCGAGGTGTGCAAGGAATCGGATGCTTGTAGCAGGTGGCCAGACAACTGTGGTGCACGTTAATACCTGCTGAATGTGCCAGTTGTGAACGTTCATCTTCATTTCCTCCTCTTGTTAAAAAAAATAATCAAGATGTTTTCATAGTATAATTGTTTATTACCCAGGGATTCTCCTCCCATGCACACCAGCTTCACACCACTCCATTGGCTTGGTCAAGTAAAGTTGGATTTACATGAATACGAGCAAAAGGAGCATCAAGCTTCTAAACGCTGAGGCCAAGATTTGCAAAACTGACTACTGATTTCAGGTGTCCTTCTTGAGACACTCTGGAAGGGGCTGATTTTCACAGGGCGGGAGCTCAGAGGTCAAGTTAGGCACCCAAAAATTGAAGGTGTCAAAATCACGAGTCAGTTTTGAAAATCTAGGCCTTAGTTTTTAATAACTTAGTGTTAATGAAGCAAGCAGGGTGCAGGATGTGTTATGCTAATATAAAAGTCAGGTATATATAACACTCATCCAGCAAAGGGACCCAACTATTGTGCTAGGTCCTTTCTCTCTCCTAAATGATCTGACAGTGCACTGCTTGGCTAAATAGTCCTGGCTGCACCAGAATTAATCCAAGGTTCGCAAGGACAGGGCAATAATTGTAACACGCCAGTTTAAAGAATTAATAATAGCCATGCAGAACTGTACAAGCTCCCGATGCTATGTAAACAGAAGTGATTAAAATTATTTTTCCATCGCTGTTTAAATTCTATGATGTTTTTCTAAACGTCCGAGGTACAGACAGGGAATGAGAGCCTGAAATGACTGTCTGGAGAAGGGCCATATCTAAGTGAGTACTTTATATTTCACTGTCAAAATGGTCAGATGTGTGGTTTAAGAGGCTTTGAACACAAACAGTATTGGTTAGTTACGTTCTGTTTTGACCTTCGGTGAGAGTTTGAAACATAAATAGCTTTCGTTTAATCAGAGTTTAATGTAAGTGGGTTTATAGATTCACAGATGATTTTAATAGTCATAAGACATATTTTATATTTAGCAGGTCAGTATTGGCTAGTGGATAGAGCACAGGAACTCATTTTTATCCATGCTTTACCACAGACTTATTGTTTAGCCTTTATTTGCCAAATGGTACTTGCTTACCTGCTTCACAGAGTGAAGCTGGAATCAATAAATATCTACACTGTGCTTTGAAGATGCAAAACTCTGCATAGATGCGAAGTGTCAGATTCCCAGGACATTCATAACCCAACGAACAAGGGGCCACACTCTCCTTCCACTTAGACTGGTTTTACAGTGCTGTAATTCCACTGATTCTTATAGAAATATTCCCTCTTTACACCAATCGAAGGCAGGGAAAAATCAAGCCCACAATGTTTAATAATTTACACTGCTAACCTTTCGATAACATTTGACGACGTCTCTGAGGAGCATATCCTATTTTTCTGTGTACATTTAACATCACTGCATAAGTTTCTGTAGCTCAAAACTGAGTGACAAAGTCATGGTGGGTTAGGGTGAGAGACAGACCCACATTTGGGTCCCAATTCTGAACACTTGGATCAGGGTTTCATTTGGGGCCCATCTTCTAAGACAAATAATTCCGTTTGAAATGTAGGCATTCTTTCCCTTTTGCTGTTCAGGAGATGGTTCCAGAAGAAGAGCAAAACTGTCAACTTCCAGATCAGTATTTTGTCTGCATTGCAGGAATACGAGATCAGACCATGCACAGATGATATTGGTTGACCCTCCACGATCTACGGGTAGGAAGATAGTTTTTAAAAGAGGCTGATGTTGTAACCCCTTTCGATCAAAGCAGCAAGTCACTATTCGGGTCCTTGCCACGTTGTTACCATCAGGAGATTAAATTGATTATACCAGTCAAGTATTTCTTTGGTGCAATCCTGTTGATTTACAGAATGTACACAAAATCCTCTGACACTGAACTCAATGGAAACAAACACCAGGCAGTCCCCTAATTCAGAAAGCCAAGAAATATATTGCCTTTCCAGCCAATCCTGGGCCTAAAATAGCTCTGTCTCGTTGTTTCCTCCCACCACTACTTCTCTTGCTCACTGCAGGCTTTCTCCTCACTGTCTGCCTCTTTCACACACACAATATAGCTGCAACCAATCCATACTTCAGTCCTATTGATATCCAGGAAAACCCTTCAGCCCACATGGCTTAGCTTGTGCTCAGGCCTTGCCATGCTGGCCAATGCATTGGGCACTGGCTTCTATTGTTTCAGTTCTCACTACTCAAAGGCACATTTAATTGCTCCTTCCATTTAGCTTCAGTGAAGAGTATACCCTTCAACTTTAACCATGTCTGTGATTGATCTATAGATTAAAGACATGCTTGCTGGCAGCCATTAACCCTCTCCAGCATAACAATAAAATGAGAGATTACAGAGGGTGTGACTTTACCTTCCTCCAATATATACAATACCTGGCTTTTTTTTTTTTAATCTGTCTTATTATATACCTAGTCTCTGTCCTACAATCCTCATACACATGGGTAGGGAAGCAGAATCAGATATTTTAAGCCACACAGATCATCACAATGTGAGTGTTCTGGTTTGTGATATGTCCAAGAAGTGGTTAAGTAGGTCATGTACGAAAGACTACTTAAAAAGCCCCATAAATAGTTCTGTATTGTGGAGTTGCCTAATGACGTGTGCAGAGCTTAGGAAAGAACCAAAAGCACAACTGTGAGTCTGGTTACCCCTTGTGTGACAAAACGCCCCTTTCTTTTCACCCGTAAAAGGATTGATCATATGTTCACAGCTGGAATTTCTGAGCAGCTGCCATTTGCTGCACTGTAAAAATAAATTCCAAACAGCACAAAGAGGAAAAACCAGGCGCAATCCAGCTACCCTTTGTAGCCACTCTCCTTGGAACATTTTCCTCATATTTTTACTCTCCCCTCCCCCTTGTCTGAAGCAGACCTATTCAGAAACATGACTGGCAACTGTTACTGGCCAGAGGAAGACCAGGGCTCTGAAACTGGGATGTGTCTGAGCTGCACACACCACCACTCGGGGAGGTGGAGGAGGCAAAGGTAGCTTGCCTTTGCAGCATCTATTGGTTGCCCCTATGGGCCATTTTAGCAGCCAGGGATCAACTGGATGTAGGGACCCCATCCAGGTGCCCTTTCTCCCAGACTCCCGCCCTACACTCAGGATCAGGAGCGGAGCAGTTTGGGACGCTGCAGTGCTGTCTTTACACCACCCACAAAGTTCCCCAAGGGAATCCTCAAGGAGCCAGATGCACTGGCCTCCTGCCTGCTTTCCGCCATCAGAGCAGCCCGAAGCATCCACAGCAAGGGCCAGGATTTGGCCCAAAATATGAAGACCCCCTCTCGCTGTGCTTCAGCATTTCTGGTTTCACTCGCAGCCATAACTAGAAAGGGCAAAAGTGCGTGAACAATAACACGGGAGAAAACCAATTATCGGCACCTCGCTGCCGGCTTGGGTCAAGGCTGGGGCAAAGGTCTAGGCTGAGACCATTTTTAGCTGAATCAGATGACTCAGAGTCACCCAGCAGCCTGAAAATATAGACTCTAGTCTTCAACCCTCAGCGTCTAAGTGTGTCCAGGCAAAACTGTGCACGCAATGACTTCACTTTCAAGTGGGAAGGAGTCTGTGCACGTGCAAATCAGGCCGGGAGGCACGGAGAGAGCTGGGTCCTCCCCGAAGAAAGTCAGACACGGTTAAGGCAAGACTTCTCCCCTGCCATGCAACTTGCATAAGGGACAGTCCGGCACGAGGCTCTAGGAAGCAGGAATGGCACAGATATAGCCTCACAGAGCACCCTCCCCAACAACTACCTCACTCTCATGATCAGGCAGCCTGAAACCCGCAGCCCAGTCAAAAAACACCCCTCTAGCTTCGCCCTACTGTAGCATTGCCTTGCACAAAAACACCTTTTTTTTCAGGCCAGCTCAACCTTTGCTACATAACGTATCTATCCCAAGAGGTTATATATCTTTGCTTGCAATGTGGAGTGCACTGGCCTATATGCACATATACCCGCTAGCCCCCACACCCAACATACGGAGACACACAGCGAGGCAGATTCATGCATGCGAGAACATCACTGGTGGACACCAGCAGGCCAGCCTCCCTTACCAGATGATTGACTGGCTGCCAGGGCAAATGCTTGTCTCACCGTACCTACTTTGGAAGGCAGCTGACAAGTGAGAAAGACAGATCCTATGCCAACAAATAGCTCATCTCTGAGGTATCTGTTTTCATTATCAAGTCACAGGTGGTGCCAGCAGAATAGTTGATAGCGCTTACGTAGTCTATGATGCTCATCTATCAGACGTACAAAGCCAAAAGGCCTGTAACATAGCTGAGAGTATCACAAGCTTTAACACACCCCACCTCTGTGAAGTAGTGTTACCCCATTTTCCAGAGGGGAACTGAGATACGCAGGAATCCAGGATGCCCAGGACAGAGCAGGGAATTGCACCCAGGTCTCCAAAGTCCCCGGTTAGCACTTACCCACTAGCTCCTCCTTCCTCTCTAGAGTACACAACCATCTCTCATTCCCACAGCCTGGGATCACCTGTCTCTCAAAGTCAGCTATGGCAGGTGCTCAGACATTAAGGCACTGAGGGAGAGTTAGCGAGATTTGGTGTGTCTACATTGCAGTTCATTCCTGCGATGGTCATGACTTGGGCTCATGGGCTGCAAAACTGCAGTGGAGACATTTGGGCTAGAGCCTGTGCTCTGGGATCCTCCCCTTTCCCCTGGAGGGCCAGCCGTGGGTGTTTAATTGCAGTGTAGCTATAACCATAGAGACTTTTCCAAACCGCATAATCTTTGGTATACAAGCAAAGCCATATGTACCTTTAGAACTCGGCAAACTCTCCGTGTTATGACAGTTAATTGCCAGCCAAATAAAATCCAGTCTACTGGATATTCCTCTGCAGCACAAGGAGATTTACCCACAGGCTCATCCAATTTTTAGTTGTATGTGACACATCAGGACAGATTTGTAATTCCTGAATTAAGCATATTGCGCTTTCCCTGATTTGGGGGGTGTTCTTTTAAATGTAACTGCAGAAATATTTTCAACAATGCAGCCAATCATACAAGCCGAATTCCCACCACTGCTTGTCATAGGTACCCAGGTGTGAGCCTTTCCAGTGGAACTGAATGCAAGATTCTCTAGCATGTTATGAGACTTTCCTGGACCTGTGGTTTTTTTCATATTACAGTTTGTGTGTTCACAAATGCTGTACATTTTCAGTTAAAATAATTAAAGCCAGGACCACAGACAATCTGGTGGATAAACACTGGGACTGATCCAATGCTCATTAAAGTCAGTGGAGTCTTTCCAATGATGTCATTGGATGCTGGAACAGGTCCCATTGTTCCTCGCTGCCTCTGTTTCATTGATCCCTGTATATTACTCCTTTGTAGAGGTCTGTGGATTAATTCAAATAAACAAACCTCATTTAGCTCCATGTCATTGTTAATATTAATTCGAAAAGAAATCATTTCTAGAATCCATACAGGCCTCCTTCTGTTTCAGCACATATGAGAGGTGAACACAGGGGCCAAAGTACACTTGGAATCAAATCTCAAGCCAGGATGACGTTTTTGCTTCACCCAATTTTCTCTGCCTGGACAGGTCTGAACTGTCTCTTTAATGAACACCGAATGACCTAACTCTGCAACTGTTCCATGTGGAGGGACCCTTTTTTCCCCCCACATAAAGCCCCACTAACTTCCATAGGACTCTGCACAAGAGCATGGGTCCACTTGTATTCCTTGTGGTTAGATTCATGCAACTGACACAGCTAAATGAGTCTTAAATTGTCAATTTAATTGGAAATTCAGCTCAGCTTTGCATTGTACCCAGACTTAATTGGTGCACAGGGATGAATTTCACCTTCGATCCTAACCTGCAGCTTGGTACTCAAAGAAAGGTCTCTGTGCCCACAGAGCCCCATCGAAGCCAATGGGAATTTACTCGTGCACAGTGCATTTCTGGATTAGGGCCCAAGTTAGTTAATACTATCCCAGTAGTTCTCGCTCGCCCTCCACCACCACCAAATCACATTAGTTATTTTATTTTGCCCACTTACTATGACACATGCGGGGTGCATATATGGCTGTATGTGGGATTTTTCACATCCAGGCATCTAAAGCCCTGCTGTGAAAAATGACCATGATATTTATGGAATTGTGAATAGTGTCAGCATGCTTAAAAGAATTCTTGATAATATTCTTTCCCATTTATCCAGCTTACTGAAATGTAGCCCATATAACTGTCAAAGAAAAAGGAGGTTTTGATCTAGTCTCTCCATGAAAATGGTCACAGAATGTCTTATAGAGCCACATATGTTTCCATCATGTTGCGGAAGTTTTAGGAAGTGTTCCTCATAAAATGCAAAATTATTACAAATGAGAACATGAAAACAAATTTAGTGGGAACTTGTGTCATTGTTTCCTTTCTAGTCCTTTTACAAGGGGCTTCTGTTAGCAGCCATAAACATCTTCATGAAGGAAAATGGAAGAGGTGGCAATTAAAATGTATCAGGACATCTTTGAGCTTCTGAAGTTGGCTGATTCTGAAGAGCTAAACTAGGGCAGTAGCAACGAAGATGCAAGGCTCACTTTGAACTTGAGTGTCTCCCGTATTATGGTCAAATCTGGTCTAAATAATATCATCAGGAAATCAGAATCTCATTCTGAGGGACAAAAGGGAGATTGGTTGTGTGGCTTAATAACCAACAAAAGGGCATCTAGTAGGCCGATAGATAAGCAACAATGTGTGCATACACACACATGCTCTACACAGATATAAAGATGACGACGACAGCTTTGGTGACGGGCAAATGAACATCTAGACCCTAGCAATGGAAATATTTGGGAGGAACAGGGAGACACAGAAGAACAAGTCTGGTACATTGTACTCAAGAAATAAATGTGCAGCGTGCAGCTGGAGAGAGATCTCTATTTTAAAAAAATCATTCCGCCCCTCTCTGTGAGAAAGTGTCAATAATTTTGCTTTATGGGCACAGTTTTTTCACAAGCTCGAAACCCTAGAATTAGATACTGTACACATCTGTTTCTAATTTATTTTACTGCTGAAAGCCATTGAGTGATCAGAATAGCCACTTGCTATTAAAAAGGCCATTTTTCAAGTGGTTCTTCCAGTAATATTATACATCTATTCACTACATATAATCATAAAGTACTTCACAGCTGTAATATAAAAATTATACATGATTCAGAAACTCAGCACCAAACACTATACTTTTTTTTTTGTGGTAGATTCAATCCATGAAACTCTAGTTCTCAAAATACTTCAACAGCAGAAGACTTTTCCAGTCAACAGTGTATGTGTTTTCTTGCTGCTTCTCAGCAATCTGGCAAAGATCAAGCATGTTATTGACTTAACATTGGATACCTCTTCTACATGGAGACGGACGAGATTTGGGATTGCTGCAATGAGTTTCTCTTGAATCTTTTCCAAGTGCAGCATTGCCTCCTGTGGTGCTGAGAAACCACATTACAACAAATAGCCATCTCCTCCAGCTCTCTTTTGCACCTACCTGTGTGGTATGCAGCGAGTGCCTGGTTGGCTATGGGATAGACTCCAGCACATGCGTAATATCGTATTATGGGTGTTCAGTTAGTTTTTCTGACTGTCTTAAGGTTCTTTTTAGGAATGGACAGACACACCCAAGGAAGCTTCTGATCTTTAGAATAATTAGAACCCCGACATAGAAAACATTCTTAATAGAGCACGAAAATCATCATGCATGCCCTTCAGAATTCACCAGAGAATAGCTCTACACATGGTGCTTGTAGGACAGACCGCAGAGGAGTACACGCTGCATTATCTAAGCCCATTTCCTGCATTAACAGAGCAGCAGAGATGCAGCCGCTAACTGTTCCCCACAAAGGTACATTAACAAAGCAGCCAAATGACTAACATTTCCTACGCTGAGGTATTAAGCTGTGTTCAGACAAGATTAGAGTATAATAAAATAATAATAAAATACAGAGGGTAGAATCCTCATTATGCAGCACCCCAAACACCGTTTCTGTCTCTAATGAACTTGTCTAGCATGGACACTGATTTCTTAGGCTACTGATTTCTGATCATCTGAATTGTTGTTTATTCAAACTTATTTGGCATCACTAACGCAGTTTGATTAATCAGGTTTCTCCTGTACAGCCTGCTGCCTTCTTCCCAAAATAAATTGGGAAAATTAAACTGTACATTTAGGGCCAGGAGCTGCCTTCACTGTGGGCATGTGAGACTGGGCACATCAAGGGCAACGTAACTGGCTCCAGGTTAACAACCCTTCATGGTGAAAGTATGTTTACAAGTTAGCACAAAACAGTAGAAGCTAGATCCTCTGAGATCTGTCCCTGGCTTAGCCACTGCTTTACTGTGCAGCCTGAAGCAAGTTGTAATGGCTGTGTCTAGGTAGCTAGTGTAGGGCAGGCATTCTTACTACCATGTCACCTAACCCTGTTAATCCGACACGGTGCTAAATGCCAACAGTGATCAACACGCATCACTGCCACAGGTGGAGCCGCACCCATGGCTTTGTAAAAGTGTGAGATCTTAAGAAAAAATGTTATCACAACCCCAGGCCAACTTCTCAGTCCATCAGCTTACACTTCCCTACATAAGTACAAAGTGCACTGCATTGAGAATCAGCTGCTGCTATAAACCATTTATTGTTTCTCTCATCGGATAGTCAAAAGCTAATGCAATGGTTTGCTAGGAGCAAAGTAGGTGTGTTTTCCTAAAAAACTCCAGAGAGCCAAATCCATGCTGGTTCTCCCAAGGTTCTAACTGGAGTCCTGTCACTAACATGAACTTCTACGTTTAGACTTATTATGGACAATTTCTTTAGTATGTTTCATCTGCCTCTTGTTTAGCATAGTCCCTATGTTAGCTCAGGAATGTTTTGGATTATAAAGGCAGGAAGGACCATCTGGCTGTTAAAGCACTGGACTGGGAATCAAGAGAATGGGGGTCTAAATTCCAGTTTTGCCACAAACTTTTCAGGAGGATCAGGGCCTTAAATCTCTCTGCCTGGCAGTTTCCCCCATCTGTAAAATGGTAATGCAGAATAATAAAACCTAAATCAATCAATATTTATAAGGCATGTTGAGGTTCTTAGTAATAATATGCAGCTCTTATCTATTGCTTTTCATCACTAGACTCAAAGCACTTTATAAAGGGCGTCAATATCATTATCTTCATTTTACAGATGGGGACTTGCCCTTGGTCACCCTGCAGCTGGTCACAGAGTTCAGAGTAAATCCCAGGTCGTCTGAATTCCAGTCAAGTGTTCTATCCATTAGTCCACACTGCCTCTGCCAAAAATACTGCATCAGTGTGCCGAATTATTGTAAGGAGACACATAACTTACCAAAGGGAGAAGTAAATCTCCTCTGAATTATTTTTATTTATGTATGTTTATGCTCTATTTTTAAACAATGCTTTTTACAACTGCAAAGCATCACATTTTCTGCGCTAGAACATTTAACTCTTCGTATCTTTCTCTGGGGGCAGCATGGATTTTTCTCCCATGTCTTCCAACATGGTGTTCAATATGCCAACAAGTTCATAATAGAGTTCTTGTAACCTACAAAGAGAAGACAAGAGCACGGTTAAAATATCCGATGAACATTTCAGTGCATTCAAATGTAATGGAAAATGTGAAGAGGCCAGTGAAAAAATATATATGGAGAACTATAGTCTCTTCATTATTCTGACCTTTCACTGTTCCTTTAACAAGATAAAAAGAGTGATGAACAATATTAGCTATTTTGCAAAAAAACTAGTCTCTCTTCCGTGCAAATTTTGCTATAAATAATTGTAAATATCTTTTTGCTTTAAGATAAAAAAGCTGCAGCAGTAGACAGGTCTCACAATAAGACTGGTTCAGTAAGGCAATCAATGCACATATCAATATGTTTGTTTTCTTGGAAAGCTGATCTGTTCATGCAGTGCACAGAATGGAAATGGGTCAGCAGTACAGTGCTGGTTAAGGATGTGAATCTCTCAAAAGGTCTGTCTCTTATAAATTAGTCCACAGAGTGAAAAAATTGCAGGATCCCTGCTCTAGGAGTTTTAAACAAAATAAATACCAAAACCTGGTGATATACCAGCAACGCATCAAGGTTAACCAGAATCATGCAAAAGTCAGTGATTTCAATTCACGGGGGATAGCTGGAAGCTTATTTTGGTTTGGTTACATGGTGACGGTACGCCCTAACTGCTTGGGGTTAGAAAGAAACTTCCTCCTTGAGTAAATTTCATAAATGTCCATTACCGAATCGGCCACCATCAGAGACAGGATACTGGACAAGATGGAGCATCACTTTAATCCGATATGACAATTCCCATAGTCCTTTGTCTTCACTCTCTCTGTTTTCGGTTCTAACAAATCTCAAAACTCAAAGCAAAATTTTGGCCTGATTTGGGGCTGACAGACACCACAGAGTGTCTCACAAATTCTTCCTGACAGCGTAAAACCAACAGGGTCAGTGGGCACAACACTGAGCCCAATTTGGCAGAAAAGTTTGCTGACCTCTACATAAGAAAATGTCCTGAACATTTCAATGTGGGAGGGAGCACGATACAGTGCTTGTGGTGCTGACTTGGGACGTGGGAAACCTGGGGTTCCATTCCCTGCTCCACCCCAGACATCCTGCATGACCAAAGGCAAGTCATTTCATCCCTGTGGGATCAGGTCCCCATCTGCAAATGGGGATAATAGCCCTGCCTTACGTCCAGGGTTGTTGTAAGGATAAATAATGGGCAGTAATAAACATTCCATTTTGTGGAGAATTGTGAAATTTGGTTTTGTTCCGGATTGGAACAAACCCCCCCAAACTTTCAAATTCTCCATGAAATGGCATTACCGTTCTCTGCTGGGAGCTATGATTGCAAGGCAGTCCAGTGGGCTGGAAACCCAGACTCCGCAGCAGTCCATCAAGTGAGCTGCCATGGAGCCAGGTGGGCAAGCTGGCCAAAATCAGGCAGGTTTCCACTGGAGAACTTACAACAAGAACACCAACCCAGGAACCTATCCCAGCAACAAACCCGTTGCCAGCTCTGCCCGCACATCGACTCTAGTGACACCATCACAGGTCCTAACCACATCAGCCACACCATGAGCTCATTCACCTGCACATCTACTAGTGTAATATATGCCATCATGTGCCAGCAGTGCCCGCTGCCATGTACTTTGGCCAAACCGGACTGTCACTACGCAGAAGAATAAATGGACACAAATCAGACATAAAAAATGGGAACATCCATAAACCAGTCGGAGAGCACGTCCATCTCCCAGGACACTCTGTAGCTGACTTGAAAGTTCTACCAAAAAAACTTCAAAAACAGACTTCAGAGAGAAACTGCAGAGCTGGAACTCATCTGCAAACTTGACACAATCGGACTGGGTCTGAATAGGGACTCGGAATGGTTCTCTCTTTACAAAAAGTAATGGTCACTGTTCACACGTTCTCACCTTCTGATCAACAGTTGTGAATAGGCCTCAGCGCTACTCTAACTGAATGGACTTTCCTACACCTAACCTCCCCATTGTTGTTCCTTACCCTTGGATGTATATATACACCCCCTATCTTATTTCTATTCCTTGCATCTGACAAAATGGGTTGCAGCTCATGAAAGCTTATTCCTGCAGAAATTAAATTTGTTAGTCTTTAAAGTGCTACAGGACTCTTGTTTTTTTCATTAAAGATTGTGAGGTGCTCAGATACCAGGGTGACAGGAGGCCATATAAATACTACAGATTTTTATACAGAAGGAGATCCTTTCTAGAATCTAACCTAAAGAATTCGATATTGGGGATACAAATTTCTATGGCTTTCTATAAGGTGATTCAAAACAACTTACAAAACCTAACAAGCTACAGGATGTTTTCGTAAGAGAGAAATCAGTCAATGTTTCAATAAACCTGACCTGAAACGCATGTTTTTAACCAAATCTAAAATCAGGCAAGTTTCACCTGGACTTGGGTTTCACGATGACAATGTTGTCCAGCTGTAGAGATAGCCTCTTGCAGTGCGGTGGGAGAAGAAATACAGCAGCACAGCACTGATGTGCAGATTCCTACAGTCAGCCGGGCTGTCCCCATGTGTGTATTTAGGTAATCGGTTGTTTGAGGGGGATTGGTTGTTTGAAGAAAGATTTTTCAGTCAATCTCCAAATCTTGCTGAGTAACAGATGACAAATCCGGTCCCATAATGCAGTCAAATTTTCCGCAGGCTTTTTCTGGGGTTTAGCATTATTTTAAGTGGGCATTCTCTTTTCATCCTCCCGAATAGAGCCCTCTGCGCTTGCCCTCTGCGCTTCCTACTCCTTCCATCCCACAAAGGACCACATAGCTCTCCCATCAGTGAAAGAGTAGTACTGGACATCAGTTACCTCACAAACTCATCAGCAGCAGCAGCATTGCATGCCTTCCCCACAGGAGGTTGCAGTGACAGCTGGTATTCCCCTCCGGACACCCTTTCCTGGTGGAGGAGCCTGTAACAGTATTGGCCAGTGTGTACAGGTACCTTTGCCCTCTACTCAATGGAATGATCCTCACAGCTCATAACAACTCTCCTTTAGCTTGAGTAGTTTTGGAACACAAGGTCCTGAATTTCAAGCCCCAGGCTGCAAATATGGGTAGCCAAAGACCTTAATATCTGACTGTACTGCCATGGCTTTGTTACCTGAGTGCCTTTGGGAGCCCCCAGACATGAAATGAAGGACCATGGTTAGGACCAAACTCAGATTCCCAGCATGGCAAAGCGTTGTGCCAGCCTCCGAATGCATTCAGTTGTAATAACTTAGTACCAGAAAAAATCAGCACACTAAATACTATTTGCACAGAATAGAGAAGCAGCAGCATCCGCAGACCTCAGAACCTAGCGCAAGAGATCTGCAGATGTAAGGGGGAAGTCAACGTCATCACGGTGTCATTCCATAACACAGCTCTAACCATCGATGGAATACCCAAGCCTGCTGGACTTTAGCAAGAGCCTAGCAAGACTTCTGTTGGTATGGCCTATAAACACTGCCGATCCACTTCAGTCAGATCAAATGTCTTTAACTAAACCCCACAGTCCATTCAAAGCTCTGCGGCTCTTTCACTCAAGGAGACTAATTAGTCACAGACTCTCCAGTAAAAATGCCAAGGAGATGGTCAGTATTTACTCCAAAGAAACAAATGGGCAGTTTTGAGATTTCTAGCATCTTGGCCTTTCTTTTTCTACACCTAGGTTACCTACCTGTCAATTGTATTATCCTGAAGATTGAGGGATGTCAAATAAAGATCAATAAATGGGATGCTGGCACAAAAATCTTCTAAGACCATAGGATCAGAATGATGTAATGTCTTTTTGAATTCCTCCACCAGTTCTCTGAAGGTTTTATATTCACTGGTTTTCTATGGTGAAAAAATATCCCAGGAAAACACATTGTTAAAACAGAACGGGTTTTTATTTAGCGAATTTCATTCTCCAGGAATCTTAAGGAATTTTGTGAAAGATAATGGCAATACAAGGACAATGGAGGCAGATGGAGCCTGAGCCCTGAGCAGTAACTTACCCAGAGCTTTCAACCCTGGTGTGCAGTTTTGCATGGCCAGCTTTGTGCATGCAGCCAGTTGCTCTAGCCACAGCAGATTTCATGAGGAGTGCCCGGTTTCATGAACTTTAGCAGTGCGTGTGCAAAACTGGAAGAAGGGCTGGGAATTTGGCCCCATGTTTTTTGCTTTTAAAACCCGGAGGGTACGTCTACACTGCATCTTGGAGCAAGCCTCGCAGGCCAGCTAGCCCAAGTCTCTGCCAGTGCAGCAACGAGCACACAGCTATTTTTAGTGTGCTGACTCAAGCGGAGCTAGCGCGAATCTGTCTACCTGACCTGGGACGCATGCTCTCAGCTGCAGTGCAGACATACCCAGGGAGAACCTTGGCCAGCATGGCAAAGTTCCTCTCTTTTCCGAAGTGTCGCAGGACCTTTATTTTGCACATGAACTACCACCAGACCTGGCAGAGGGAACGGCTGTTCAGAGTCTCATCCAAAGAGATCGTTCCTCTAACAGGACACAGCCCATCCCACCTCGTATCAGCAATGGATACTGGATACAACTGAAATCATTCACCTTAAATCAGTCACTCACCATGGAACTTGAATCAGTCACTTTATAGCCCAAAGGCAAGAGCAGCAGCAATTGAGCCATACTGAGCTGCTTATTTTTATATTGTATCTGCTAATACTGAGAACGGAACGAGCAGAAGGGATGGCCTGGGACAGGCAGTCAGATATTCTAATCATCTACACTGAAGTAGCAGTATTTACAGTTATATCTGATCAGCTTCACCAAAGTCCACTTTCAAAAAGAGTCAGAGTAAAAAAATCAAAACCAGCCATTATGTGAATTTCAAGTTCATAGAAACAGACTTTAGATACATCTGATGAGAGTTAGACACAGAAAGTGATATTCCCGCTTCAACTGGAAGAAAACTGATTTTGAAAAAGGTCTTGTCTACACTGCCCCGCAGTTCTCACTAAGGGAATGTGACTCGCCGTGTGCACCAGTGTGCTGCGCTCTACCTTCCCCAGGTGGCCACCGTGAGCACAAACTAAAAGGTTCCAAGTCTGAGGAAACGTTGTCCTCTTCGAACAGGACTACACTGAGGCAAACTAGGAACCTTCGAGTTCACGTCTGTGGTGTCCACATGGGGGAGTTACAGCACAGAACTTCGGGGTGCATTGCTATTCACATTCCCTGTAGTCCACTCTGTGGGACCGTGAAGACATAGCCTAAGCCAGCTTTGAAAGATGCATCTGACCTAACTTTAGTGGATTTCAAAATACTGCCTATAGAATTTAACAACAAATCAAAAGAAATATATGATTATTGCAGAATGTATGCGCAGACTGAGATGCCATTATAATACAAACTGAGCTAACAATATTGGAACAATGCGGAAATATTTCAGAAAAAAACAAGCAATGGGGATCAATTTCAGAAATTATTATTATTTTAAATATTTAGGGGAGTTTTCCACTCGGAAATGTTCTTCTTCAATAGAAGATTCAAAACGAAATGCACATAGACACACACACATAGGGACATAAACTTATAAAAGGACACAGAGGAAGGTCTATGGCTTGGCTTATTTCAAAAGGTGAAAAAGCTTAGAAAATTGCTTCCATGGGCCAAATTAATAGAACATCCTGTACTGATAGTATCTCTAGACCTGGCTCGTGAGTTGCATGTGACTCTATTACAGTTCAAGTGCAGCTTGCAGAGTCCCACTATGCCTCCACCCCCATTCGCCGCCTACCAGAATGGGGTGGGGAGTTCAGAGCTTCTGTCCTGTGGCCGGGTGATGGGGCTAGAGGATTCTGCCCAGTGGGGAGGTGGGTCTTGGGGGTGGTCAGTAAGTTTGGCCACCCCTGCTCTATACTGTCTTGCACAACTCAACTACATGTAGATCTTACATAGGTTTATAATACTTAGGCTGTTCAGTAACCTTCAGATAAACTCAGTTCAGTGCATCTACCTGCTGGTGCATTAACTTGTTTACTTCTTCCTGTTGTCTTTGTAATATGGCCTGCTTATTTGCTTGAAGAGCAGCATGCTTTTCTGCTTTAAGCTCCCGTTCGTAATTCTGAGTGGAGTCCTATAAATACCGAAACAGTGTTTCTGAAACGGTCCGTAGGCATGACTCAGGAGACTGGTCAGAGACACCTCCACCTTTAAATCTCTCATTTAAACCCAGCCCAATCTAGTAGCAACAAAACTTCATCACCTGCTGTCTGGTAGAGTCAGTCCAGCAGATTTCCACCTCACAGTTGGCACCCTGGCTAGCTGTTTTGCCCAGGATGCCACGGGAACATAACAAATTGGAGCAGAGGCCCATCTAGCTTAGTATCCTGTTTCCAGCAGCGGCCTGTACCAGATGCTTCGGGATTAAATGGACACAAATTTGCCCTCGGTTCTGAGGGGTCTTGGTGTAGTGTGTGGGGTTTCAGACATACTTCCATTACCCCCACAAATGGGAGGGACTGACAGCAAGGCTGGAAGTCCAGGAGCATTTTAGCAGCTGAGTGAGGATGGAGAGTTTCTGGTTGGCTCTGCATGGCACAGACAAGGGCCAGGATGCCGTACAGCTGCCTGTTGTACGTATGCCTTGCACTGATCCTACATGGGAACAGTCACTGCCATTCGCCACTGAAAATGCTCCCTTCAGGTCTGAAACAAACTAGCAGGGCTGTGAGGGAAAGGTATTTTGTTCCTGTACAGGAGACAGAGGACTTTGGTCTCCCACAGTGTCAAAAGGCCAGCCTTCAAATGGTGAACATGCTAGTTTTCAGACCAATGACCCTGTAGTTAGAGAGACACAAAGAATAAGGAAAACCCAACTTACCTGGATGTTTATAATCACAACTCCAATAGACATATTGAAAAACACAAAGAATCCCAACAAGATGAACACTATAGTGAAGGCTCGGCTAGAACTAAATCCATGCTTGTCTGTTTCATTCTGTAAGTCCGTCCAGCCATCAACCTGCAAATGCATTGAATCGCTGATCAATTAGTTCCAAACCACAGCATGGCTCACAAACCATTTTAAATCTCTCTCTCTTTTTTTTAACCTGAACTCAGTTTTCCCCCCAGCTGCTTAGAGCCTCAGATGCCACATGAAAGCAATCCTACCAAATATCCCATTGCTGTCAACTCAACAAGTTTCCCCCTGTGATTTTTTCATGCCAGAAAAATGAATCTATCCATCAAACTGAACTTTCACAACCATCTGAAATTAAATAAAGCCCAGGGAACAGCTCTCACCATCTTTAATGCTGAGAACAATCACAGTTTACTTAAATGGCATCCCACCATCATCCCAACCAAAATCAGAGGTAGTGGTTACGACAGTTTCTCTAGCAGGCAGATATAAAATGGAAAGGACAGCAGAAATTACCGTTACTAAACTGAAGAGAGTGAAAAAGGCAGATGCTAGGTTGCCCCAATTTTTACGGTCTCCGGTTTCAGGGTCTCCATACAAACCATAGCCCAAAATGGCAAAGATAAACATTAACAGGAAGAGCAAGACCAGGACATAGATCACAGTCTTCACAGTCTGGCCTAAGGCTGTCATCAAACTCTGCAATACAGAAAAAGAAGTGTGTGCAGTTTGGAGTGGAGATGCAGCTCTACAGGAAAGAAGATACTTGTTTAATTAAAATGACCCGGCACAGGAAGCGATCCTGGTGATTCAGTAGGTGGCCCTCTTCCCTTTGAGCCTGTTCTCAGCTAACTCCCCAGGATGGCCTGAGGGTGCTGCGTGAGGGGCAGTGGCCTGTCTCTATCAAATGAGACACTGAAAACACAAAAGGTCCTGATCATGTGCGGCCATTACAGACCCCTTGAACGTCAGAGGAGTCCTTTCTACACATCAGCAGTAAGGAAGTATTGCCTACAGGCAAGAGCCTGGAAGAGGGACTCTGGACTTAGGGGTTCTATTCCCAGCTCAGGCACCGACTCCCCATCACGCTTTACAAGTTGTTGTAAATCTTCATTCATTCATCCACGTTTAAGTGCTTTGTGGCCTTGGAACGAAAGGCACTACAGAAGTGATGAGCGTGATTCATTATCATCTCAAGAGTCCAGCTGCTAGGAGGTCAAGATCTCACCATCCCTCCTTCTGAACTGCAACCCTCCATGTCTTCCAGCCAACAGCCGTACAGTCCACAATGCATTTACCATTCATTTTGTTTATTCGACTGTTAAGCAGAACGTATAAATAAGTGTAATGATGAAAAAATAAGGAGCTTTGTGGTGTCTTGTAAAACAATCAAGAGCACTCAATCAATTCAAAAGGAGCACATTTAAAACAATTTTCCCCACCTATTTTAATTACCCTGTTGGCTCATTGCTGCACAGTAGTAACAGAGCAATTGACTGCACTCATAAAAGATTAGGCACTTTGTAAGAAGAACTTTTATATTAAATTAATTGAACACAAATTACAAGAGCTAACGGTCCTCACGCTTCAGTATAGAGTCTGCTCATGAACTGGGGAGAAATTTCCATCCTGATCATCACTGTATAGTTAACTAGATGTGTCCAATACTGCTTGATCAGAGAGAAGTTGTCAGATGACCCAATGGTCTTTTCCACTATGATAACTCCTATGTATTGCGCACATTAAGAAATCACTGTAAAGCAAGGGTTCACGACACAAGAACAGCTACAGAGACAGTGTGAATCCTTATAAAATTCTACGGATTACATCAATGTATATACAAGATACTAAGGAATTGATGGGATACTGATTTTGGACTAGATCTTAAATCAGACCATTGGTAATGGATCTCAGCCAAATTACAAACATTCCTATTAACTCTAAATTGCAGAAAACTACACATAGCCTCTTGCATCAATGTTATATTTCTCCAGACACTGGCCAAGGGATGGATTGGATGATTTTCCCTGATTGTGATAAATGTGCTAATGCCAGATTATCTCAGACAGTACACTGGAAATTTATCATTTCCTTTTTTAAACAATGTCTCAGGCTGTTGACAGCATCTCACATTAAAACTCCATAATCTACCCAGTTGATCTATTGAGGTGGCACTTCCTGGTTAACAGATTTGTGCAAAGCAAACAGAAGATGCCCTTTCTAGTCCCTTCTGGTTGCCAAGTGGTTAATCTTATTATGTTGGACTAAGGATTTCCTCTGCAATCAGGTGGATTGTTCCATGCTTTCCTAAACCTTGTCTACCCTAAGAAATATCTACTCACCTCAGTAATTTAGGAAGCAGTCACACCCCGGGCTAATTCCTCCAGCTGTTCCTTCTGGCACTAGGTATCACCTCCATCTTATATGGATTGAGTTTCATGCAGCTAGCTTCCATCCAGGTCAGATGTGACAAGATGCTGAAGCCTTTTTTATATCTAGGCTACACTAAACTTTTTCTCTAAAACTTTTGACTGCAGCTCCACCAATGGTAGCAATGGTGGGAGATAACATAGATCAGCTGCTCATGTTTTAAATACTGTGTCATCTGCCCTTTCTCAGAGTACATCTAGATGACCCAGCAGTTAAAAGGTCAGTGGTTGCTGGCACCTTATCTAGTCTAGGGCTCACACTGGTGATGGCAGCTGTGGGACATTTTAGGGAGAGGCCATGAAAACGTGCCCATTGTAGACGAGGGCACAGCCATGTTTTCTGAAATGGCGCTGAACACCACATGCTGCTACTTACACCTGAAGTTAAATGGTTTTCAAAAGCACTTCAGCAGTACTATTGGTGATGCCCAGTGTGAGCAATGAGTGAACGTCAACTTTAGCTAAGACACCAGCCTCTGGCGGTGAGAGGGTCTAACCCGTATAAAAACTCAGCACAGATTCAGACCCAAGTGATCCCAGAGGTCGATTGCACCCTGAACTGAGGGCCTCTCTCTATACTTGTCAAGGTGTCTTGAGATCTTATAGGTGTTGGCTCTGCTCCTGGACTGAAGTAGCAATTGTGGCCAGAAACGCCTGCTTTCATCTTCAGCTCGCAGAGAGATTGCATCCATGTCCAATGCCATGACATTTCAAGTCCTGGGTGTCTCCAATTGGACACCCAAAATTAGTAGATATTTTTACCTAATCTATCTGTCCCCCAGCTCCCCATATGTGCAATGGGGATAACACCGCCCTGTCGCCTCACAGGGGGGTTGTTTGTGAAGCACTCATACTGTAGCAATGAGCACCACAGAAAAGCCCATGAGGAAATCAACAATTAAATAGCATGCAGTAAATAAGGCTGAGGGCCAGACACAAAACAATGAAGAGAAACCAAAATATTGACTAGCTGCTCCATAAACGAGCACTGTCTACCCTATTAACTGAATGAGGCAGGGGTCCTGTGGAAAAAATAATATGTTACGATGTAATTAAACACTGTAGCTCTGCTGGTTTCTAGTCTCCTTGACTAGCCAGTCCCAGTCTCCCACGTCACCTCCTCATCAATCTCAATGTTCCTCCCTCAGCCAACTGACTCTCAGTCCCTCACCCCCTTTCCTTCACTGGCTCCCAGTTCCCTTGCCCATCCAGTCCCAGCCTCCCTTCCCCCTCAAGCTTCCAGTCCCAACCTTCCTGCTCAACCAGCCCCAGACTCCCCTTTTCCACACCAGGTCACCATCCAGGCTTCTTGTCCAGCCAGTTCCCAGTCCCAGTTTCTCTCCTCCACCATCCCAGTCTCACCAGACTCCTTGGTCCAATCTACTCCTTTCCCTCTCCCAAGTCCTGCTTTTGTCCTTTCTTCCTCGCTGCCTGTGTGCCAGCCAGAGAGGGATGGGGGGGGGTCATTGAGAACACAGAAGAAACAGGCTCCCTGGTCTCACTTCCAATGACTGAACCCATCCTGGTCTGGAGCAGGCGGGAGCAACCATTATGGGGAAAGTCCTTCTGAGCTCCTATAGCCTTGAGCTGGAGCGTGCTCAGTCACTCCTCGGGGATGGGGTATGCAGAATCTGCTCACACATGGAGTGGAGCATGTTCAGTGAAGAGTCAGATTTTAGCTGCCAAAATCTACGACGTCTCTACTGAGCATGTGCAAAGACAGTCTTATAATTTGGGCAGAGTTTCACAGGCACAGCAAAAGACTCATCTCTTTCATAAAGGCCGCCACCATGCTCAATATACAGCCACTGCTCCAAAGCACAGGGGCACTAGAGTTTTCCAAAGAAGAGGTTGCCAGAATTTTTTAGTATGAGAAAAACAATTTTCCCTGCCTATGTCCTTGGAAATGGCTGAACCATTTTGGCTGAAGTTTACCAAAAAATTTAGCCTGAGGCTGGCAGTCACCCCACATGTGAAATTTCAGCCTGCATGGCTAAAGCTTGGCAAAGTTATAAGCAAATGAAAAAATGATGTCTTATAATGGGCTACCAGAATCATAGAAAGTGCTACCAGCCCCATCTATAATTTATGCAACACTCTAGCATTCTTCCCACATGCACATAACCACCACTGCCCTCTCCTGGATGGAATGGCAGACCTGTTTAGGTGTATGCAATCATATTAACATCTAGTGGCTACAGAGCAGAGAAGCCATATGCCCTTTCTTACGGGAAGGAACACTTTGTAGAGTGCTCCTAATATCAGACAAAGTATGGCACATTTCAGAGATCTGGATATAGACAGTGCTTCTAAGGTAACCCACACTGGTGACCTTCATCTTTTGTCTATGGAAACTTAGCCACCAGCCACCTGTTTGTCCCAAGCACTCAGCGCCTAATTTTATTCTTGTATCTGTTTCTGGGAGTGGGAACAAAAGCCATTTATCCAAAAACCATGTGACATTTTTACCAAGTTATGTCATAGTGTTCAGCCAATTTGGGGGGGGTGCAAATGATCCTAGAGAACAACAATCACCCATAACTAAAAGTAACAAGAGAGCCATAAAATACCATTGGTGACGGCAGTCTAGCCTTGTATAGAAGCATCACATAAGTTTCAGTTTCTATGGCACGTCCTGACGTTTCTGTACACCTTCAGAAATCCATAGCAGTTCCTATGTGCTTCTGCCACTAAGAAGCAGCTTTGTTTCATGGTCTTCCTAAACTGTAAACGGCGTTGAAATTAATCCCAAATCCATTTTTAGAAAAGTTGAGTTTTGGAACAACCTGGCATTTTAAAAGTTTATTTTCAAATTGAAATAAAGATGAATGGAGCCTACCCTACGACTGGGATCACAGCTAACAGAACTGCTCTGTATGGAATACAGCAAGGAAATTATTTCCTCGAGGTGGAAATTTATTGCCCCAAGGTGGAAGGCAGAGTGTTTTAAAGAGTTTTTTAATTAATAAAGGGAAGCATGCCAAGAATGTTTGAGTTTTCAGCATTAAATACAGTTTCCCTGTTAAGGGCTAATACAGGCTTCAATTAATAAATTATAATATACATATAGGGACAAACAGCCTCCCACACCTTCAGCAAAGCTCACTGGGGCAGACTGTAGCAAATTTTACACAGAATGTCTTTTAGCAAAGACTGGCAGCCGCTATGAACACAACACCAGGCTGGATCAGAGCAATTGTCCATTGAGTGACCTGTCTCCAGTAACAGCCACTACCAAATACGTCAGAGGAGGATGCAAGCAACATCATAAGGGACAATTATAGGGTAACTTGCTCATAAAGGATATTTCTAATTACCTTGCCATAGGAAGTGGAAGGTTTATGCCCTGAAGAATGAGAATTTTCACCCCTTATCCATTTTTATTGTATACCCCGGATAGTCATAGAAATGCCTCAGAGTACAATTTTGAAAAAAGTACTTTTGAGATGTGGGAACCGAAGTCCCACTGACTTTCAATAAATCTTAGGCTCCAAAGGGCAAGATTTGCAAAGGTATTTAGGCTCCCAAAGTTGCAAATAGGTGTCTAGGGGGAGTTTCAAAAGTGCCTAGTGCAAGTTAGACGCCCATTTTTACCTTAAATTATTTTATTTTATATTATTTTTTAAACCCTTGGTAAGACCTTGGTCTCACTACTATCCAGTGGCAATGAGTTCCACCAGTGAATCATGCACTGTGCTTGGAAAAAAAAATCCTTTCATAATATGTAAATGGTTGCTTGTTTTGCTGAGAGTCCCCTTGTTCTGGTATTATCAGAAAAGATAAATAGCAATACCCAACACACTTTATTAATTCACCTACCTTAAATTTGTCCCCTCTTCCAGCTACACTGAACAATTAACATATAAAAGTCAGGCAATCGTGGAAGTTTATGATCCAAACTAGAGGAATGAAGGCTCAGAAGTGAACATTATAAGAGCCGTATGCCCATAAACGTCCCACTTTTGGTGGGCTACCCAACCGACTAATTACATGCAGAAATGCTGCCTGAACAGTCACTATCCACATTAACTCCCTCCTAAAAATGAACCTCCAAGGTTGTCCGGAGAAAATTATGTAAAAGATGGTGTGCTTGACAGAAAATCACATATGGACTGAAACAGCATGTGTGACTTATTTTTAATAGCCTTTTTTTTTTTCCCATTCACAGCATTGTGGGAAAATGAAAAAGTCAAGGCAAATCTCAGCTGAACATGGGAGAAGCAGAAAGCAAAAAATGTTCATGCTGTGGACTTCCGAAAACTCACAAATATTACATTTTTTCCGCCCTCCCCCCATACTCAAGTAACAACCAACATCATTCCAAAAGGCTCCGCACACACTGGTAACATACAGAGAACACAGCAAAGGTTGCAGCTCTCTCTATGCTACATCACAGACTAAAGTCACTAAAGGGGATAGTTATATTAACAAAAAATTCAGTGAAACCCGTGGTCACTCAAGGGACTAGTAAAAATTGCTTGCATTACATAGGTGATTTTTCTAATAAAGTCAGGGCTGAATTGTACGTAGTTCTCATGGAGCTACCTTGGAGTGGGCTCTTTAGACAGGTGGCTCCCTAATAAGGGGGGTCTGTTCTGGCTTGACTGCAGTTTTCCTGACAGTCCCAGTTCATACCAGTGTTTCTCAAACTGCGGATCCCGACCCAAAAGGGGGTCAACAAGACTATTGTAGGGGGATCATGAGAGCAGCGGCTGCTGGCCAGGCACCCAGCTCTGAAGGCACCGCCACCACCCACAGCTGTAAGGGTGGTATTGCTTGGAGGGGGTCGTCACAGCCTGAAATATTTTCAAAGGGGGTCCTAGCAAAAGAAGTTTGAGAACCTCAATCTACCTCACTCCCTCAGCAGCAAATCTAAGCAGTGCCTCTTACTCTGGGAAGTTTATACAAACGCATGCTGTCCCCTTTATAAGCAGCCACAATTGCTTCCTACGCCTGCCTGATTCGTTTGGGGTGCCACAGTCCAGCATTTATTTCCACTACAATGTCACAGGCATTGGATTAGCATATCCCTGAGACCTAAGCTCTCTCTACACTACAGACCCTATGCCAGCATAGTCCCCTAGTGTAGATGCATCATGCACCAACAGAAGGAGTTTTTCAGTCAGTGTAAGAACATCACCTTCTCAAATGACGTTAATTACGCTTACAGAAGCGCACTTCTGTCACCATCGCAATGCCTACCCTGGGGGGGGGGAGGGGGTTGCTGGCTTAGCTATATTGGTTTTTCACACCCCCGACTGACATAGTTATGCTGGTATACATTTGATGAGAGACCAAGACCTACTCAACACAGGAAGTTTCATCGATCGACTTAAACTGGTGCGATTTTGTGTGCGGACGCTCTTACCTCAGTTTGTCTTTCTCTGGCATGCTGTCAGAAGGCTGCAAAGTCTCTGCTGAAAACCCCACTAAATTTAAGAGATTGGGGGATAATTACAAACCACATTAGCCCGCAGTACTGGTTTGGACTCCCTATGGAGTAACATCCGCCACTTGCTGAGCATGTTGCCCTCCACATTGCCTGCCGGCCCAGGCTTGTCTACACAATTACCTGGTTTTTACAACAGGTACCAACTGTGGCTGCAGTTTAACTGGTGCTGAACACAGTTTAACTGCAAGAGTCATCCAGTATAATTCATGTACAGCTCCATTTCAGAAGTTAGGATTAAAAAGCAACCTAGATAAGTAACTGAAGCCAGGTTTTCTGCATGACTGAACTCCAATGCTATACTCTCGTCAGTTATTTTTGGTGAATGTGATCCAATGACCAACAAAAAAAAGTTGGAAAACAAAAACCTTAAGTCAAAAGAAAGGAAAGTGCAGTTGTAATGGCCTATATATAAAAATCGGAAGTGTTTCCCCCTGTAATTACAGATAACCAATTTACCCTCAGGCCTCTGCTGTAGGAGATAAGCTTCAGAATCTTGAGTGCCTGGAAACCTTTAACTATGCGCCACGTCCAGTAGTATTTGATGTCATTTTTGTCAATGGTATACGGGAGGTAAGCAATGAGAAGAATAACAACATCAAACAGGTTGTAGCCGCTCCTCCAGTAATTCAAGGGATCCACATAAAACTTCAGCAAAAACTCTGCAGTGTAGACGGACAGAATAATCAGATCTGCCACCTGAAAAGAAAACAATATGGGTCTAGAACATGCTATGGCAGGGGCGGGCTTTGTTTACAGAAGAAAACAGCTTTCAGTTGTTCCTGTTATACCCTGAATTAGATTCATCAACAGCTCTACCCTACTCTTAGATACACAGGGATGCAGATAAAGTTCAGCCATTTAGTCTTTCCTGTCATCACAAAGCTACTCCTTCCAGTGCGTCTGTTAGCGTTTCATCCAGGCTCATTTAAATGTTCTAAAATAACATGGATCCACTTTCTTGGGAAATCTGAATGCATCTGACTCTTAGGGAGTTTTTCCTAACCGTTTAAATTTCACCCTAACATTCCTAATTGTACTGCCACGTACCACCCTGCAGAGTTGCTCTCCATCCATGGAGTGTTCACTCTTCACATACTCTGAGCACCCTAGAAACTGGGCATTTACCACAGATAAATTTACCAATCCAAGCATAGGAATGCCATAAATACCACAGGGCAGTAAATACCCTTTTTATAACAGGACCCAACCCAACGTATTTGTAAACCATCAGACGTCCTTCTCTCCTGAGTCAATTCTTAGGACAGTTCTTGCAACTGAGCTGGCTAACGACCCAGAGCAATATTATCTTGAGATGAGAACAATTGTGAATACACTGTGAAAATGGATAGTTCAAAATAAGCCTCACCCACTGACTGCCTCGTGCAGTGGGCCAGATGAGCTAATCAAACTCGAAAACACACTCATGGAGTGTAACATAGAGTTGTCATCAAGAGTGCAAACTAATCATGAAAAAGGATACAGATGACTATTTAATGGAGTCAAGCAAACACCAAATATGCCACTCATCATAAAACAATTTTTATCTGCTATTGAGGGTCGTATTATACCTTCAATGGGGAAACTGAGCCCTGGGGAGGTTGTGTTTTGCCCAAGACTCCTGATTGCCCCATTTCCTGTTCTACCAGGCTTCCTCCATTTCCCTAAGTAGGGTCTATTTCTGGAACTGGAGTTTTCTAAAACTTTCCAAGCTGTGAATGGACTTCTTGACATTAGCCAGGCTTGTCTTTTGGTTTCCCCATTTCTGGAATATATTATAAAGACTCCGAGATTTGTGTCCTGCAGCTGACTTGTGTAAGACAAGAAAATCAAGATGAGAGAGAGAGAATTTTTCAGTGTGAAAACTGAATATTGAAAATACGAGTTACAGTTAGTGGTGGTAACATTTTAAGGTTAAAAGAAAATACCAGCACCAACAAAAAGGACCCAGTCACAATATTTTAAAAAATAATTCAGTAATAATCAATGGTTGGGACGCTTGGCACTGACCTGGGTTTTCTTGCTCTGTCCCCACTCCCACCGTAGAGCCACACTAAGGTTACTCATCAGGGCAGAGCCACTCCCACCACTGTGTTATTGTAGGGTTAGTCATTGGGGCTGGGCTTCCACCACTGCATTTATTTACTTTAGAAAATAAAATAAGATTGACCTTTTTATTTAAATATTGGGGGGCAGAGCCTATGCCCTAAGTAACCCTGCTTTGTGTCACTCCAACAGGAGAAAGCAGACACAACAGTGCCTGGTGGAATGGAATAGAATAGTGAAGAGGGGCCCAGTTTCAGACGGCATCAATGAGAGCGCATCTGTGTGACGGTGCTTTAGAGTTAATCTTTCTGCCATCCTTCTTACAGTGCACATTGGGCCGCAACTGATGCAAACTGGTGTCCCTGGAGCGACATCAGTTTACACTGGTTTCTGCAATGCAGGCTCCCATTTTTGTTCCACTTTCTACTCAGTTATTCACGGACAGAAAAAAATACACTTTAAAAACTTACTGCATCTACAGCAGACGCCAGTGAAATGAAAGAACTTATCACCCATTTTATTGCCCAACTCCTTACCTCCAAATATTCATTAGAACGAAATCTGATATCATAATCAGTCTCCATAGCCAAGAACACGGCGTTGAATGAGATGAGGCTTATCATGATTGAGTTGAACAGGGGATTCTGCAGTAACCTGCGTATATATGCACAAAATGCAGGGTCCCGTCTCCTATCAAAAAATTAAATGTCCCACACAAAAAAAAAAAAAAAAAAAAAAGAGTCAGTTCTAGGACTATCAGGAGTCTGGCAAACAACAGACTGATTTCTCCTTCCCAATGACCTCAAGGAGAGCAAGGTCAGACACAGGCCGGATTTTGCCCCTCCTGCTTTAGGCATCCCCTAAAATTGATTTCAAACGGAATTAGCAAAGAGTACAGCCCGTTGTCTCTGGGATGGTTAATCATTCTGAAATCTGCAATGAGTTAAAAATAGATTTGCATGTTCAGTTGCAATTATTTTTTTTAATTTTAAAATCAGTCACTGAGAAGCTCCCAGTATTTTTCATAGAGTTCCAAGACAACAAAGCAATTCTCATTCTTTTTTCCAGGATATCCAGATCAGCAGATGCCCTGTCTTGTTAGCAATCAATTTAAAGGCACTAGAGAAAACATTGTTTGGGATTTAATTTAAATGCATGTTCAAGAACAGGCTCCCTTATTAAACTCTTACTGAAATAAGCACTGAGGTGTAGTCATACGGAAAGCAAAAATCCTTTGCCTTCAATTTAATATATAAATAAATAATAGCCAAACTCATCACTTGGAAGCTCCAGAGACATCAGTTACATGGAGGATGAATCTGACTCATCGTAACTTCTTTGTAGACAAAAATTTAAATTAATATTTAAAAGGACTTGGTCAAGTACTTACCTGAATTGCCAGAACAGAGCGTGTTTCTCTTGAACGTCAGATGAGGACTTAAAATTTTCAACAACCAAGTTGGACACAAGTCGTCTCTGATGAAAAGATTCTGTAGGCTCCATGCTCACACTTTCAGATTATTTAGTTGAAGAGATCTAGGTGGTCATTATGTATTCCTTTACGTAACTCAGAATGCATAAGGCCAAGCACACAGATTGGAGATTCTCTGGATAGAAAAGAATGGAATTCTCTATTTGACATCACCTCTTTATGAGGTCACTTCCAGGTGTAAAATGATACATGTCAGCACTTGAATCAAAGTAATGGACAAATGAACGCTCTTTTAAATAGTCAGTAACTCAAGAAGGCAATAAACGTTCATTAATTGTGAAAATAATAGAACATCGGAATAATTTGGCCAAGCACTTAGGCACACAATGGGAGGATTGTTTAAACGTACATACAAATCTGATATGAATCAAAATGTTTTTAATTCAATGTACATTTTTGTTGATGTTAAGATAGGTCTCTAAGGCCAGATTAAGCCATTGGCACTCCAGCCCTGTGCCTAGAGTCTGGCTCCTGGAGCCACGTGATTATTACATCAGAATCTCAGCTTTCATTAATAAATTTCTAGTCCTCGTGGCTGTGAAGTAAAGTTTGATGAATGTGACCCACATGTAACCATTGCAGTGATGTCTGCCTGAGTCTGCAGATGGCCTGAAAAGTGTGAACTTCCCCATGCAGCTCGGTGGAATGTTAATCCCAAAACGTGATGCTCTGTGAAACCCAGGCAATACCACCTCTGCAGAGAACTGTGTATAAGGCAGGAGGAGAGAAGTGCAGTGAATCCAGACAACCATTCCAAGCAGATACACCCCCATCAGCCGGGGTGTGTATTTGGGAGTGGGGGCTGCTGCCACCTCTCCCTCTCTGCTGCCCCTAAGAGGAAAAAAGGGACCTCACGCTGCTGCCCCAGTTTATATGACAGAGGAGGGGGTCATCCCGCCACCACCCTGGCATAGGGGCAGGGCTACAAGGGTGGAGTCATAATCCATCGTAGGGCCCTGGATTGCCTCAATCCAGCACTGCATTTCCCTACCATGTTTCCAATTTGATCATCACATCACCACACTACTGCGTGAAATTGATTAGAAACAAAAGTGAAATTAACTAATCCTGTTTCACCCCAGGGAAAAGCAAACAGTCAGCGTAAATAGGGGAAAGAAAATGTGTTTTTTAAAATTCTTTATGCTTTAATAATCTAAAACAACATGAGCAAGTCAGGGAAGCAATTTTGCTGTTTGTTCTGTTTTAATATATATTTCAGCCTGGCAACATCCTTTTTAAAACTGCAGCCATTTGTACAACGAGGTGAAATTAACATTCATTTTTAGTATTTAAAGCTTTCTGATGTGCCAAAATAGGGGAAGAAAGACATTTTTTACTGCTGGATGCCAGCCAGGTTCTCTCTACAAGCCTTACAGCAACTATTTGTTGGAGAAGGATTTTTATTATTCAGGAATGAAGCAAATGGTAAACCAAGATCTCTTTGTATATACCAAAGGCCCAAGTTCAGAAAAACTGCTGAGAGCAGATCTAAATTTAAGCACGAATAATTCAATGGAAGCTTAAAATTAAACCTGTGCTTGAGCATCTTGCTGAATCAGGGCCATATAATCTAAAGGTGCCCCAGAACATCCCACCAATCAGATGGCTCAGTTAGCTCAATTTTTCATTGCTTCGTGTCTTAAAGGAGAGAAGCAGCCTCAATCTGAAAACATTAGAAGTGTGTTGGGAAATATTTTTAATTTTATGTTTACGATTTAATAAGGCCATCTGTTTTCCCTGCTCCCAAACTAATTATATTTTCCAGAAGGGCAAGCAGGGGGATACTAATCTCAAATTTGTTTCTGCACGTCTTCCTGCAGCACCCGAAGGTAATGGTCTGAGTGGTCTCTTCTACCATTATTCACTTCCCAGGTCACATTCAACCCCTCTTCCTACAGAAGATGGTTTTAAACTTAGCAGACAAAGGCATAACAAGTACCAATGGCTGATGCTGAACAAATTCAGACTAGAAATAAGGTGCACATTTTTCACCACGAGGGTTAATCATCACTGGAACAGCTTATCTAAGGATGTAATGGATTCTGTCCCTTTAAATTCTCCAAATCAAGACCGAAGCTTGGTCTACACTTACCTCCACGATTTGGCAGCAGTTGACCCCAGTTATACAAAGAACTTGCGTAACTCCCGTCAACTGCTTTGCTTCTCTTCTGCGCGCCGTCTTCACTGTACTGCGCCGACGGGAACCGTTTTCCTGTCGACACCACACTACACCACTTGCAGGGGTGGATTAATAACGTAGACTTCTGAATCGACTAAGCGGGTCTTCACTGACCGCTCAGTGGAACCAGATAAGTCGATCTGATGGTGGCAACTTTGTGAGCCTAAGTGAGTTTCTAAGAGAGATACTCTGGATCCACCAGAAGTTACAGGCTTGATGAAAGAATCACTTGAGGAAAATTCCCTGGCTTCTGTTACACAGGAGGTCAGACTAGTTGAACATAATGGTCCCTTCTGGCCTTAAAACCTATGAATCTATATTCTGAAGATATTCTGTATACTGTCTCATCTGTCTCTTAGTACAGATATAGTGATTTGGGCATCACAGCATAATAGAAAATGTTTTACAGACCAAGTTTGGAGAATGAAATGGTAATACAATATTTAATTAAAAGACCTTTATTCTTCCCTGACGTAAGTAAAATCACTGATACTGAGGAGTCAGCTGTTGGGAATGCGTATGGAAATTCTGTTATTAGCCTATCAGGCTTCTATGCTATTCTCACAAAAATTGAGGTTTAATTAAAAGACCAAAAGTAAAAGCCACCTTTCATTTCAGCAACCATCCCCGTCTTTCTATCACTACAACTGAGTAGTGAGGAAGATTATGAAGTGAGGAGGATGTTGGTAGTCCTGATCCAGATGTACTGGATAACTCCTCATTACTCAAGAATGAAAAATTTGGTTTTTAGTACACAGAGATGCTTCAACAGTGAATGGGTTTACTTCCAATCTTCCTGCTTCGTATGGCAAAATCCAGTGATTGTATCCTTTCACTACATCTACTTACTTTTGCTAACACTAATTTTTTTTTTCCTTCCTGTTTTGCGTCTGGTGTTGACAGGAATTTTTAGGAAAAGGTTATTTTTCTTTTCATGCATATTCTGCGATGAGAATGTCTTTATCTATGAAAGTTCTCCTTGATTATAATTACATGACTGCAATTTTATTCAAAGCAGGAAAAAAACAAAACACAGGCACGTGGGAAATGGGGAACATTTGATGGCCTTGGTGATATTAGCACTGTGGGCTAGCATCTCTGACAGCAGAAGCCAGCACTCCTGTCACTGATTATAATCACTACATTAACTAACTCATCCAGAACCAATACCCAAGGTGGTTTTTGCACTGTTTGCTGAACAGTTCACTGAAGACGCCTGCTTTTTGGGGAATTTACCAAATTTGTTTCAGACCACCCTGTGAAACTGGAGATCTTATTGGCAACTGAAAACAGGTCTAGATTAATCCAGATGCAGGAAAGTTACCTGCAAGCAAACAGTAGTTTAGTGACAGATTATCCCAACACTCATCAGCGGGACAATCAACCCGGAAACAAAAATATTCTAGTGAAAATATAACCTAGTGGTTGCTGGCCCTGAGCTGACATTTGCAATGAGCAGGAAAACATCACCCGTCTAAGAGAAAGGGGCACCATGCTGCAATGGGCTGTGATTATGAAGGTTAAGCAGAGCAGGCACTGATCAGAACTTGAATGTACAGCTACTAAAAAAAAATTAGGCCACAACAGAAGTGGCATTTGTGATTCAATAGGGAGTTTTGGCCTAATGTACCAGCCTGATATGATGGAGCATTATGGCTCTAGAGATGCTGCCTTTCAGACAAGACTGAAAACTGAGGTTCTGGCTGGCCACTTTTGGCCATCAAAGGCCCTCTGGCATTTTTCACAAGAGGAGCATTAGCCCAAGTGTCCTGACCAAAATGCAACATCTGTAATTAAATTCTTCCTATATAAATTTTCCATACTGTTCCAATTGGACATGGCACCATTCACTTCCTTGGTTAGGGTTGTTATACACTGCTACGCAGGTGCTAAGCTCCAACCGAGGGGTCAATACTGAGTGAAGTGATTATTCTCCCAACTTCTCAATATTGCTGCACATTCTCTCAACACAGAACAATAGCTACATACATATACACAGGAACACATTTTGTGAGAGACAGATATGTGCACAAAATGCGAACTAGAGCTAGATGGCTGATTTATGCTTCCTTAATCTTTCCCAGATATAGAAGGGGAAGCCAGAGGTTTTTCAGCATAGTTAGTAGAGAGCCAACATTCCACTGCCACTGCCACTTGCTTCACAGAAAGCAGCTAGTTTATTACAAAAGCTAAGGGGGGAGAGGGGCGGTGCGATGGAGGTTCAATACAATTTGGACGCAATTCAAAAATGCTAAGAATTCTGTCAAAACCTAAAAATGGGACTTTTGTAATGAAAGAAGGATCTGGTGTCTGCAAGTCAAAGCAAAGCCCAGGAGAACATCATTGCTTTTTGTGCTGAGGAGCCGCAGGTATCATGGCATGCAGGAAAGAGAAGCAGCCAATAGCAGTTTAGCAAAAAATTAAAGATGGACTGGAGGAAAGGAAATTGCCTCTGAGGCTAAGGTGAAATCCTGGCCCCCATCGAAGCGAATGGCAAAACTCCCATGGATTTCAAACGAGCCAGGATTTTATCCTTAGATTCTGTCTCTGAAGTCAACGGTCTTTGAAGGGACCAGCAGCAGTTTTTCACTGCTATTTTCATTACAAGATAAAAAAATCTATACAGCAATACTTGCAAAGGGCACTTCACAGCTTTTTGCAATAACCAGGAAAGCAACAGGAGGCGGCAACTAAATAAATGTTATCCCAGAAAGCTACGCTGAAGAAAGAACATCTTCAATGCGATGCTCACCTTTTTTGACTATTTTGCTCAGTTTCTATCACCAGGCAGCAGATCTAAAAAACAACAACATCATACAGCCTGACATCACTAGAGAATACTGCTCTGAGCTCTAAATGAATTTGTAGGGATTTTTTTCTAAGCAAATGCAAATAAATATTAATATTTTAAATCCAAGACCTCCCAGTAACTAGATATAAATTATGCTAATGCCAAACAGCTTTGTCACATATGCGCATGTACATAATTATACAAAAACAAAATTACAGAGGAGGAATTTGATTTTATTGTTCTTATCCAAAGCTTCTGCATAATATATCATTTCTGAAAAACAAAAATAGTTTTCAGAGCTTATTAAGAGAGGCATCATCAAACATTCAGAACCAGATTTATCTATCTGTGGGTAACACAAGACAGTTATTTTTTAAGTAATTCCTGCTGCAGTGATCACTTTAAAATCATGTGAAAGAAATCTTTAGTTTTATATGCATACAGACATTTTAAGGGATGGGCTTTTGAGAGCATAAAATCTAGACTGGTTGCCTTTCGTTTCAACTTGGTAGCCTATGGATGCTCGCTTAAAAATCTTCTAGCTTCAAAAATATTACAAATTAACAATTGTTGTCTATAAGTTCATGACACTGCATTTGTTAACGATTTTGTGCTTCATTTTTTACAAATTTATTGATGGGAATATTTGCAAAGCAGCTACTGCATTGCATCCAAAAAGTATGGAGAGCACACAAACCTAACATACATCGGAGATGGGCTTCGGCAATGACATGATTCAATATAGATCTAGTTTGTTAGTAGTTAGAAACTGGGCTTCTGGTTTCATTCAATCTATGCATCTAGGCATTTATAATGTGCCAATCATCTGGGTAGCTAAGCACCAACATAATTACTAGAAAGGCTTGACTGTGCATGTTGGGTACACTTAGTAATAGTACTGGGGAGAGGGACCTCTTCGTCATCCTTACTTGAACAGAACTCCCACTGCTGTCTGAGAATTTTGTCTGAGTAAGGATAAAGGACCACACTTGATAACCTTGGAATGTTGTCAGAAATGGATTTTAAACCTAGTTGGTAGGATCTATAGCTCTTGGAACATGATCTACAAAAAAATTATTCTAACTATAAGAAAACGGATCAACATAACTTTAGATTAGCCCACTATATCAAGAGAACCCTGGTAACATTTCTTTCTTTACTGCTGTCAGCACTTACTGGTGTGACAGTAGCCTGGTTTAGTCTACACTCCCCTTTCGTACAAATGGGCTTTAACAAAATGAGAATGCTATTACAAAATAAGGGCTCAATATTGAGTACTCTGGTCCCAATCCACCAAAATATTTAAATTCTTCAGCTGACTACGTGAGTATTTCCAGTGACTTCAGTAGGACTATTCATGTGCTTAAAGTTCAACATGTGCTTAAGTGCTTTACAGATAAGGGCCAGCGTGCTCAGCAGTTTGCAGGATCAAGCCCTAAATGTCCTGCTATTGGAAAGCTCATGGAACTGAAAAGCACCTCACCACTCTTGGTATCTGCATACTAGAGCATAGAGAAAAAGAAATCTACCAAATGTCCTACTGGCCTGGGATCAAGAACAAGGTACGCTCACTTGGCAGTACCCCAGTGCTATTACTCCCTTGTGGAGCTGCAAAGTTACTAGGCCATCTGCTTGGAGAATACTTACGACTCTGGAAGGGTTCCAGCAGTCATTCTGGCTTTTATCCATTATGGAATAATGGTCAATCACATTTCTGGTTTGGGTTTTTAATGTGAAAATACTAATTTAATTTCTAAGGAAGGATTGTTCAACCTTTGTTGTTTTGTCTGATGTATTGTAATGATAAGTACAGGGATTTGCCAGTTTTCTCAGACTAAGGTTGATGAGTTTTGTTTTGTTCTTTTAATGCTGCTACTAAACTAGTCTTCTTACAAATAATTTTACACTACAGAGGCTAGCAGCATTTTAGAATTTAGAACACGTCACTGAATGAGTGATAAAGTTCAAATATAAAGCAGTCTGAAGGCAATGCTATTTTCAATATTCAGTTATTACACAGAAGCAGCAGCCTTGTCAATAAACTGAGCCAGCTTCACATCTCTTTTGGTCAGTCCTCCACAGTCATGGGAAATAAGAGTTATCTGAACCTGTAAACAAAAGGAAAGGAAGTGGATTACAATTCACATTCCAATCTTTTCAATGAAAACTGATCAGAACTCAATTTTAAATGTTTTTTCGAGGAAAAGTGATCTTGAATTAATTAGTTTAAAAAAGGCCCTGCGTGCACACAGAGTTGGAATTTTACTGTTTTTTCAAATTGTAAGACATTATACAAATCAGCTGCAAGGTGAGCAGGCTCAGCAGAATCCGGAGACTAACCAAAGAGAGACACCTCACAGAGACTATGTCTAGACTGATGGCAGCAAATTCGCCGCCATCAGATCCATTTATCTGGCTCGATTGGGTGGAAGTGGAGACCCACTCAATCAACCTGGAAATCGATGCTATTAATCCACCTCCACTAGGTGGAGTAATGCTGCATCGATGGGAATGCATTTCCCAGCAGTGCAGCGAACTGAAGACAGCACGGTAAGTAGGAGTTCAAAAGTCGATGGGAGATACACAAAATACTCAGAGTGGCTTGTGTATCTCCCATCGACTGCCACTGAATTTGGCGGCAAGTGTAGACACAGGCAGAGTAAAAAAGTAATTTAGGCTTCATATTCTTGGGTTTCATCCAAGAGCTGGCATCCAATGAAATTCCTCATTCTTTACATATAAATTCCACATATTGGTTTCATGAAGAATTCAAGCCACCAACCAAGTTGCAAACACCAAATTAAGGGTAGGTCTACAGTGCCAGCGGCACTGCTGGCACTGCAGAATCGATTTTCTGGGTTTGACTGAGTGGCAGTGAATTGAGTGGCTCAATCAAACCCAGAAGTCAATGCCGGTAATCCACCCTGGCAAGAATAGTGCTGCATCGACAGGAGGGCATTTCCCATTGGCATAGCGCAGCGGGGACACCGTGGCAGGTAGACACTAGGAAGTCTATGGGAGATGCACAAGCTACTGTATATAGCTTGTGTATCTCCTGTTGACTGCCGCCGAAACCTGCAGTAAGTGTAGACCAGGCCCCAGTAACTGGCGAGTTACATTAGAAATCAGTATCCTAAAGGTGAAGAAACTGGTGAGCTCTTTGCAGATTAGTTTTGAAAGGAAAAAATAAACAGACTGGTGTACATGTTATGATTCAGCTTGCCTGCATGAGTTTGTTTAAACTCACTCAGATGAAAAGTCATGTGCTACATTGTTAACTGTTCTTGTTTAGCAGGAATTCGCAAAAAAGAAAATCAAACACCCTGGATAGCCAAGAAGGTCTTCCAGAGTGGGAGATAAGCACTTTGTCCAACCATCACTTAATGTGCCTCTTTAAATGGGATAATTCGAATGTATTTAATTTTGCTTTACTGTTTAAAAAAGAATTAGGCCATTCCAGTACCAATTAATCCCATCTTAAACAATTCACATGGCACTTTGTGCCAGTCAGAAAGAAACAAGACTATGGGTGTGTATACATCATTCTGCTTGTCCCTTTTTAAATTTTTGGTAGGCAAGGTATATATTTACCAATAACTAAAGAAAAAATAGCTAATATAACAAAATGAGAACTAGTAGAAAATAAAATGATAGTAACAATTTTGCTCATATGTTAGTGCCTTTCATAGGAGGGTCTCAATGCACCTTACTAACATTTGGTCTTATGAGACAACTATGAATTGGGTAAATTTTACAACTGACTTACAGGCTGCTACACTGAGATACAAGAGTTAAGATTTTCAAAATATGAGTCTAAGCTAACTTCCCAGGCTCATCTTTAGTCACTAAAGCAAGTGGCTTGATTTTCCAAATTTCTGAGCTCCCATTACCTTCCACAGGCCTCAACAGGAGCTGATGGGTGTTCAGTAGCTTTGAAAAAAAAAAAAAGTATTATTTAGCTGGCTTAAATATGGATTATGGGGCCTAACTTTAGGCTCCAATTTTAGGAAAAATTGGCCAGAAAGGTTGCATGATGTGTCCAAACCACACAGCCAGTGGGGAGAGATCTGGGAGAAGAACTAGAGAGTCCTCTCTCTCTAACCACTGACTAGACAATCTCTTCACTATTTAATATAAAACTTTAAAAGGCAGGAACAACTTGAGGTTTAAACATTTGGACAGTGTGTCAAACGTTAAGCACACTGCCATGATGACAACCGGAAGAAAATTAGCCTAGTGTAAGATAAAAGAAACACACACAAAAGTACAAAACGCTAATTTATTCTGCAACAGTAGGACTGGATCTTCTTTGCAAGTATTCTTTTAAAAACTAAGAAGAACACGGGTAAAATCACTACCTCCTCTGATATATAGAAGCTTCCTAATGTAAAAAAGAAGTGACAGAAAGATATGTTCTATATGCAGATCTGGTCTAGTAAATTGTTCATAAAGGTACCTAACATTTGTTTAATTTATTACCTTGTTGTACACATTAAACCATTCGGGATGATGATTCATCTTTTCTGCTTGCAGAGCAACTCGTGTCATAAATCCAAAAGCCTAGGATAGAAAGAATACAGATAAATATTTCTTCATCTGTTAGGAAGGTGAATTAAGATTAGTGTTGCGGCTCTACAAGCATATATTCCAAAAGCCCAGTGTTGTGTAATGACAGGGATGGCCCTTGTTTATTGGGGCCTCAAGAGGATTATTTTTTGTACCTACTGCTTTGAGAACACTGAGTGCGTCACCGTTTTGGAGCACTCCACCTTCCCTGGATTGCTCCCCATTCCTATCTCCATCTCTCCCCTACTAAAGCAGCTTTCTGTAGCACATGCTCCAGTGATGGACTCCAAGAGCTCATGGATATCTGATTAGCTCGCTTCTTCCTGCAATGGGTTACAATCCCCTCTAACCAGTGGGATGCTGCTCCAAGTCATGGTTCCTCCAGCCAGCTTAGGCCAAAAGCCACCCTTGTCAGCAAAGACTAAATGGAATTTTTGAAAAAAGTAAAGCTTTTATTTAATGTGAATAACATCTGAGCCTACAAGTTATAAAATTAGCACCATTCTGTGGGAAATACTCAGGATTTAAAATCTGGCACAAATCTCATCTCTTCCTCTGATCATGCCTCTTCCCACAAATTCTGAACTACCCAGGTGTCGTTTCCTGAACAGCAGCAGCCCAGGAAGTTTTAATGCACTGCTCCTGCTGGGGAATGTGTGTGCTGGCATGGCAGAAGAGAAGAGGGGACCAACTGAACATATCCCAGAAATGATGGGAGACTCCCAAAAGCAAGCCCAGAAGGTTGCAGGTTTGAGACCCAGGAAACAAAAAGCTATTAGCAATGTTTTAGAATCATTAGGATTCTAAATTAGAATCACTAGGATTAGGAATATTAGGAGTGACTTAGTGGTATAGGAATACCGGTATATGATAGCAGCAAAGCACTCCTTTGGATGCAGCTATACTGGCAAGACTGTGATTTGCATCAGATGCTACAGCCACCCCTCACCAGCAAAACAAGTTGTAAAAGTGAACTACAGCTGCATCTACATCTAACGGCTTCTGCCGGAACAGCTATTTTGGGTCAAGAATCACATCTCTTCACACCCCTGACCTATACAGCTATGCCAGCTGAAGTCTTTAGTGTAGACCTGGTCTTAGTTTAAGGGTGGAAATTGGTGGTTAAATAGACGTTAATTAACAATGTTAATAAACTGGGTTGGCAGCTAAAAAGACAAATAAAACTTCACAATCATACAGTTTGAGACTGTGGTGGGGCAGGGGTGGGGTGGGGCCTTCCCAATACAGATAAAAATATCAGAGTCCTCAGTTACCTCAGAGTCTTTATAATGAATCATTTATTTACATAGAAAAGAGTCATCCATTACAGGGTCACTACATAAAGATGCAGTGTGTGCTGCTAGCTCAAGCCAATCCATCCCAATGGATGGCAGCATTTCACACGTTACAACCTTGTATTTGCACACCATCGGGGTAAAGCACTTTTACCAAGCGAGGCATGGATTCCAAAGCTGTGTGCATTCTGACAGGTGAGCTGGCACAAATATGGGGGCAGGAAGAGTGATGCATTTGTTTGTGTTCATTGTGGAAGTTCAAAAATACCTAGAAGGAAAAATAGCCACTAATGTCTATAATTCACAACACCATAGTTGTGACATGCTGGAGGAGGCTGCTGTGAATCCCTTGTTAAAATTTATCACCAAACTAAAGGAGTTGTGGTAGTTCTGCTGCTGCTGATAATAGAGTTCTGTCCCTCTTTGGATACTGGTCAATCATTCTGTCCAAAGATACTGATGATGAACAATTATTTTACGTGTGGTGTGCAAGAGGTATCAGATATTTTTAAATATTAACCCAAAGGAGATACTTCTATGCCCCTAGATCTTCACCCCACCTCTTCTCCAGCAGCCATTTCAAATTACACAAGTTAAGCACAATCTGCTATGCTATCAATATACTCCTTGTTATTTTTCAGGAATAGAGTTCATTTCCAATGACACTCCCTGAATGTAACAGTTTTGTGGGTTTGGGGTTTTGGGTGGGAGGGGGAGAGATTGGCTACACAGGGTCACCTCTCTCCTTTATGGGAAAATGTTTTGGTTTAAATAAGGGAATAAAGACTTCCCAGTCCACCACCCTTCTTCTCTCCACATTCCCCCATGATATGGGATTTATCAGAGGTGCGAGGAGAAAATGTTGTGAGAGGCCCTTGCCAGAAATATTAGCAGAAAATCACTTAATTAAAAAACAAATTAGAGTCTCTATGTAAATCAAGGACTAACTACAATAGGACCGATGTTGGTAGATCCCTATATGCCTGTCCAGAGCCCCAGAGAAGTCAATGGGCCCTGCACAGGCGTAGGGGTCCATCCAAGGGGATCAGGACCTAAATTAGCATTGCAAAGCAAATAACCCTATCCACATACATAATCTGGTTCATATTAAAATACTTGCCATAACTTAATATCTTAACATAGACCCACCTGTTTAGCTCATTTTTAGCACTAATTTATAGACTAGCCAGTATATGGTCCATGTTCCATCAAGCAATGGCCATTTCAAACAAACATGTGGTCAATAAATAACATAATGGTTGATAATAGTTTCAGTCTTTTTCCCTCTCACAAATTATAAACATTTTAAGAAAAAGAATCAGTGCCTGGATGAAGTATGACTTTGTAAGTCACTTTGCCAGTCAGATGAATGCAAACGTTACAATCAGAGCAAATTATTCCAATCAGGTTTGTCATTTGGAAACTACCAAACTGTCAGCAATTAAAAAGCTTTTTTCTTTGACCCAAGAACGTTCGAAAAAATTGGGAACACTAACTTTTCTTGAAGCTCTAGTTTGGTTTAATTTTACTTGGAGTGAACAATTACCTTTCAGAAATTTCAAGCAGTGCAACAAAATGCTTCGAAGCAGTAAACTCAGCACTAGACATTAGGAATAAGTTGGAATACATAGCTTTATTAAAAGTTCTAAGATTTACATTTTTATTTGAAGATTTTTTTAAAATACCATTGCCTTATTATTTAGATGAACATACCAAATTATACATAGAATTGCCCCCAAAAGGGTAGTTTAAAAGCCAGTGATGCAATCAGAAAGGCATCTGCAACTCGACTGCCTTCATATCATCAGGCAAGACAGGAAAAACTGGAGGAAATTCATGAAAAGTCTGACCAAGCCCATATATGCAAAGCCAGTTTCTATATCTATGTACAGACACACACACACACGTGAGAGTGCACATATATACACACATAGATTATATTTTTGCATGCATATATTTATTATATTATATAACCATCACCATCCACTCTGGGCTCAAGTGGAAAAAAAATTAAAGAACAAATTAGTGAGAGACCAAGCACCATGACAATTAAACTTTATCAGACCATTCCCTGTATCTTTCCCCCCATCCTCTTGACCAGATATCTCCACCAATCAGCAGGCCTTGAGGGTCTCCCACTCTGCCCTCCCCACAGCTAAAAATGGAAAGTCATTTTACAGTTGCACTTTAACCCAAAAGCAGCCAAACTCAGGTTTTCATCAATTACAAGGGAGAATGAATTTCTAAGCGCTGGGCCCTACACGGAGACTGTCCCACTGTCCTTTCCTATGAGTTCGATCCTGGGAACAGACAGTAAAAGCATTCCAGTGGGACATAACTACCACAGCAGGGGCTAGAGGATGTTTCAGAGCTAAAAGGATCCCATAATCATGATTTTATACATATATGTCATAAGTATGTGTGATTACATACACACTTAGGCATATGTACATACACACATACACATAACCCTACTTTACCCAAAGCAATCTTCTCTGCTACATGTTATTAAAATAAACTATTTCTTCTATTTTGATTATAGCCTATTTTAATTTATGCACAAAAGAACACATTTCCCACTAACAAAATGAGTCGCAGTTCTCCTGAGTAATTTCACCTCTGCAATCTCCATTAAGCCCCTAAATACTTCCTTTGCTAATTAAATGAATTAGAACGCTATTGTTTATGAATCACCTTTATGTTTGTAGGCCCATAACCTTCCTTTTACAAAATACAATTGGCTCTGGAGGAAAAGATATTTAGGTTTGATTAGATATGAAAACACTATTATACAATCAGTTTGGACATGTCTTCACGTTTTGAAACATGATCGGTAATTTGGTCTAATTGGTGATCAAGGAAACTATCTTGTGATCAATTAAAGTAATTACCTGATTCCGGCAACATAACCAACCTTATTTTGAGCTGGAGTCTGCACTTCTTCAACTTCAATTAAAAATAATGAAAATTATTAAGCAGTCTGCAGTGCAAGATCATTGTCAAGCATGACTCACATGACAGTATTGTCACTTTTTGTTGGTGGGTACAGTTTACCTGACAGCAAAAACATTTCTTGTTGCAAGGTGGAGAAGTGTTTTATTTATGATAAACCCGTACATGCCCTGACCTTAGTAGATTGTTTGTAGCAGCTCTAACCACTGATGACAGTATTTTAAGATCTTAAATTTGAATATATCTATATATCATCCACCACACAGAACCTCAGCAGCATTTTCTAAAATCTGTGCTCTGTGTTTTAAAAGCAGCAATTCCTAATAAAGAATATACCATACTAGATGAGACAAATAGTTTTTCGGTGTCTTGGATCCCCTTCCATAGGATGGAGATAAAATAGTACTTGTCTACCTCACGAGAGGTGTTTTGAAGATAAATACATTAAAAATTGCAAGGTACTGTGGTACTACGGTAACAGGAGCCATATGAATACCTTGTATAGATTTTTTACTGTCAAATATAGTTTATATTTAGATAATTTTATTAAAATAAAGTTTAGAAATATAGGTTTCTACACATTTCATCATACATTTCTTAAGCAGTGGAAAAATCTCATGGAAAGAATGGAAGCAACACTTAAATTAGAGCGGAAACAACACTAGAAATTTTACTATATGGAACAGTCCTGCACTAGCAGGGAGAAGGACTGGATGACCCAACAGGTCTTTTCCATTTCTATCTGCTATGAGTCATGAAAGGAATAACTAAAAATCTACTGAAGTTGCACCAGTAGCTCAGCTGCAATTTCTAAGACAAAGTCATTTTCTAGATGCTGTCAGTCTTGACATTTCTCTTTTGGGAAAATATTTTCTTGCTAAAGCTACTCCTGAAAGAAGAAATCATACAGAGAAAGTGTTTTAAGCAAGTTCAGTTGACACCTCTTGCTCAAACTGTGCCCTAGGACTGGCCTAATTGTACTTTTAAAAATGACAGAACATGCTATCACAAAACATGGCTTAATGCAACTTGCTTTTCCTGAGAAAGGTAAAAACTGTGCTCTATGCTTTGCTTTCAGGAGTGAATGGAAAGATGAAATTCCATCTACCTCTTTGCACTACAGAGTATTTAACAGCTTTGGGAAGCTGACAGAGTCCCTCTGCTAATCTGCTATTATTATTCTTTTCACATGTCTTAAGCAGGACTCAATTCATCTTAACACTTTTTAAACATACAGTTTTTATACAACGCTTGCCAACATTATCTTGATGATTAATTCATCAAAGCAATGCAGGCTGATGTGTTGTGCTAATATATCACCGCTTGGTGAGTTCTCAATGATAGAGTACCATAATGTATCAGCAGAACACAGCAGTCGGACAATACTTCACTCAAAAGATGGGGCTCCTTAAGAAAAATAGCTCTGAGACCCGGCAATTTAACAAGCATTTTATTTATTTGTTTTTAAATGCAAAGGTTATGAACCGTGGGCCTCCTAAATCTTTCAGCCAAGGGAAACATATGCTAATCACAAATACATTAAGGTTTTTATTTCCAATCTGTCATTATAATGCTGGAGGCAGTATTAACCTCGACCCTATATGGTGTAAGGACTACCTTTCTTTGCAGCATTACTATTTAATAACAAAAACATTTTATATTCTTTATTAATGGGATACACATAAGTAATGGATAATGCAAGTCATAATAATGCATTTATACTTTATACAGTGCTTAGCATGTTTGCTTTCACTTCACCCCATTAAACATTATCACTGCACACTATACATTGCATTTGTCTTCTTAGTTCTTTATGCCATTTGGCTCCCTATGTTATATAACAATAAAGACAATTACACATCATTAGGCCTCAGCTCCAAACTGCAGAACTTCCATGCATGCAACCCACTTTATTAATACCTGCAACCAGCTAACGTCTACCTATGGGTCAAGCAGGCAAAAAGAAGTTGTTTAATGCTGAACTAAATTAAAGGTATGCTAGTTTACAGTCAGTCACTTGGTTTTAAGTTAGTTTCATTACATTTTCTGTTGTGCTCCAAGTGAAATCTGGGTTTAAAAATTCTATTGACTACATTTAAGGAAGATTTTATAATGCAGACATCTAGTTACACAGTTATGCTATTTTCTAAAAAAGTTAACTCAGTTTTTAAAACCTAAAAAACTGTTTATCCATCTTAAGATTCTCTATTGTGCCCATCGCCATAATATCTAAATGTTCCGTAGGTAAATTAGAGCTAGCTGGAACTGAGCAACGGTCTTCATGAAACCACCTTTCCTTGTCTCTGGCCGGGTTTTATATTTAATCATCACATAAAAAATGTTTTTTAATATCACAAGAATGGTGGAAAAGCTCTCTCAGAGAAGAAGGTAGATAAAGCACGCCCTAAATATAATCACAGTCTGATGTGGTTTGACTCCTTCAGAGAGCAAGTTCCACAACTTAACTCCCTTGACGTAAATTATTTTCACATCTCAAACACCTTCTTCTGAGCTTTCCTGGTTAGAGAAGCAGTTGCTGGTGCCCTGACCTATTTGGCTATCAGGACTACGGACTGGCAACAGAAACAGACTGAAGCCAGCGGAAGGACCACAGTGCAGGGGTGATGGACACAAGCAGTGGGTCTATACTGACAGCGGCAAATTCGCCGCCATCAGATCGATTGCTCTGGATCGACTGAGCGGTCTGTGTTGATGTGCTCAGTCAATCCAGCAAGTGATGCAGGAAAACCACCCAGGTAAGTGGCATAGCGCTGCTCCCTTCGACGCAGCGCAGTATGGATGGCACGCAGAGGAGACGCTGCAAAGTCAACGGGAGATACACAAGTGACCTACGTCACTTGCGTATCTCCCGTCGACTGCCACCGAATCACAAAGGTAAGTGTAGACCGGGCCACAACAATCAGCCCATCATGGAGATAGGCTACCACGTTCTGCACAAGCTGGAGCCTTCGCGCTGCTTCCATGTTCAGGCCCAGGGAGAGGCCCAGGCCCAGGGAATTATAGTAATACATATTGCAGGTGACTAATGCATGCATCACTGGGGCCAGAACCTCAACACTTCCTTGCAAACAAGATGAATTTATGTTTCTCTAGGGCCAACACTACCTGATCATTTAGTATTAGTGAATGCTCTGGATACCTTAGGGCCTGAACTTGCAATATGTTGAACCTAAATTCTTCTTGTGTCTCAGATGCTTTTCAGCACTTTAGAGGATTGTGCCCCTAACTCTGAAAAGTACTAACGGAAGGAAATGATACAACTACAGCACTAACAACATGTAGCCATGCATGGACACAGAATTTTTACTGGAATATCTAAAGAAATGTGGACTTGTAAGAAATGTCAATACAATGTTAACCTCAATTACTGGTCTATACTCTTCCTAATTCAGAATACCATATTATAAATCAAATTAGGACTGGCTGCTTAAGTTTTCCATCTTTGATCATCACACCCCATTTATACAAAACTGAAGCCTGTTTGCTTTGCTCCCTAAAATAAAATTATATAGTAATATTAGAGCTGGAAATGCTATACTCAAGTTATATGTTAAAGCTTTCAAAGCTTTTAAAGTATGTGAAAACCTTTACACTTTTTTCTACAAAGGAGGCTGTCTCTGGCTTGCAACACTTGTTTACAATTATGTCGGTGAAGAAACTAGCTAGCCAGCTCTATATCAAACATTTTGACAGCAAAAGCACAAACACTGATCTATTCTAAGTAGTTTGCCACTCTAGGTAATCTTGGAAAAGGCATTCTTGCCTTTGATTCTACAAATGTTTATACTTCATACATCATGCAAATAGTGTTTTATATATTAAGAAATAATGTGAGCAAATCTGAAGTTAAATTAAATTCTTCAACAATAACCCTGCCAAAGCACTGTGATTTTCCTATAAAAATTATTCCAATTTGTTGATCTTACATTGGATGAAACATACTGTAACAATCTTCATAATTTATATCCTGTTGGGACACTATGATTTAAAGTAACATAATACAGACCTGCATCACTGCTAATCTAAACCACCTGACCAGATAAACAACAGTTTCCCCCTCTCTTCACTGAGGGTATTTCTGTTTATTGTCATATGATTTACTCATTTTAAAAACATGAAGAAAAAATGTCGCAAAACAGAACTACTGCTATGGGGCATGGTTTTTCTTACACTGGGAACTTTTCACACACAGGTACCAGTATAGAGTCAAGAGCTGCAGAAGATGGCAGGCAATTCAAATAATTATGTCCTCAGGAAAAAAAAAATCACAGCAAAGAAAAGATTAGGTTCATTCTATACAACCTGGACCAGGTGCAATGTTCTAAGCTACATATTTTCGATGTTATGAAAGATACAATTCTACAAAAGATGTAACTCTATGAAATAAATCAGAGCCAAAGACATTATGTGTTAAGTTCTGCAGTGATGTAAATGGTGGTGGAAGTTTGTCAAAAAACAGGTGCAAGTGTAATTTAGTATTCAGTGGATATACAAATGAGTACCACTATTGTGCCAAGGAGGCATGGTAGATTGTTGCAGAAAAATAAATTAAGAGAAGGGTGCAGATAAAACACACTTTCTCCCTTAAATCCTTCTCTCAATCATTTTGCTTCTTACACTCCTTTGCTGCTATTCCCTCTTTTTTGCACACTGACTGAAATTTAAATATGTGCAACTTGCACTACGTATTGCTAGCCACAAATTTGGCTTTTCTGACCAACTTACACCCCCTTTAAATCATTGCTGAATTTTGCCCAATGAACAAATACATTTTTCTTGTAACTGATGTTACAAATAATCTCCTAATGGGAAGCAGGGTATCAGGTCTACCATCCTTGTCGTCATCCTTAGCCTCCCAAAACAACCACAATGTTACTTGGAGATTGTCGTCTTTCCCTCTTCCCATTTTTACACTGCAATGGTGACAGAATGCAACTGGAAATCATGTGCAGACAGCAGGCACTATTCCCTGTGATTCAATTAAAAGATTTTACTGCTGAATAAAATGCCTATACATTTTTATAAACTTGGACTGAAGACAAACAGTTGTTTGAGAGTGGCATCAAAAACTATTTTCTGCTGTTGCCGAGAAATTTCAAAGCTTTTCATGCTCCATTGGAAAGTGCTCTACTTCACAAGCCACATTGTCCCTGCCAACTCAATGGTCTGATACGCTTTATTACAAAGTGTATCAGTTTGCTTATAAACTTATAATTATCTTTGCCTATAAAGACTAGTGCAAAATAAGTAAGATTCCTAAACTGAGAAGAGTGGGGTTACAAAATCTCAGTTTGACAGAGAAAATAACCCACACTAGCTTGCAGCAATGAGAATCTCCTTTATTGTGCCATTACTTTCAAGTCTATTGAAACATCCTCATACAAATTAATCAGATTCTTTTTGAATTTGCAAATGTAATGCCAAATATTACCATCTCAGCCTTGCTGGCTTTTACTAGTGGCCCTATACAAAATTCCTGAAAATTAATTTCAACTTTACACCACAACTTGGTGTCTAGGTAATACTGTATATTGCATTTCAAAGGTCATCGTGTCCAAAGCAGGGAAAGCAAAATGAAGGGAAAAAGTTATGGTTTAATACTTTACTAACTTCTTGTTAATTAAATTCCATACTACCAGTATGAGAAATAAACTTCAGTATGCTAAAAGCATATAAGCTCACAAAGCATTTCAAAAGGCATTATTTGTTATGTATAATTTCATTTAGAAACATTTGGAATGGGTATGATTTCTACCGTTGCATATTTAACAGTTAGGGCAAGAGCTACTTATTACTGTAATATTTTTTCAAAAATGAAGTTGTTAGATTTTAAAATATTACCCAGATTTGTAGAAAATTTGTATCAAGCTACATTTTTCTTTGTTGCGGATATTTTATATCAGTAGCTCAAAGAAAAAAAAATCACCAAAAAGCACCATGGCTGAATTGAAATCTCACCAATTAGACTAGGCAGCTAACTTTCACCTTCCTCTCCCAAGCATATTTGTTTAATGTGCATTGTGCTAAAGAATGAGAAACAAAAGGTTTTACTAAGAGGTTTACATTGCATGAAATTCCTACTTAAAGAAACTGGACTTCTTTTTTATTTATTAAATGGGCTTTTGCACCCAACCAAAAAAAATTAATATAGTGAAGCGCTCATTAATTGAGCACCTGTTAAAGCAATCAGTCACTTAAAATAGTAAACTCTCTTTGCTGTGCAACTGAAAGGACAATGATAATTTGACTTGTGAAAATAAATACTTGGTCTAGCAAATCAAAACACTGAATATACGGTAATAAAACCCTTAAACACCACTATGCAAATAAACTAGTAATAAAATCCATTTCGGGCCCTGTTCCAACCTTTTGAATTTATATACCTGAATGCTCCATTACCTCACTTTACTCACCTTGATGCTTTATACAGTACAACGTTCTACCACTCAGATGTTAAAAATGTTTGAGCATATATTGCTGTACCAAAACATATAGCTATATAAGCACTTTATGAAAGCCCATTGCCTTCAGTAGGACTTAAAACACATGCGTAAGGGCTTTCTTGAATAGGAATGCTTTCCTGAATTAGTGCCTGAGGGTATGTCTGCACTACAGATACTATACTGGCATAGCCCCCATAGTTATAGAGACAGCCTACACAGACAGAAAGAGCCTTTCTATTGGTATACAAACACCACCTGCCCAGATGAAGTTAGCGATGTCAACAGAAGTTGACAGAATTTTTTGGTGTAGGCCCGGCCTAAACAAATAGAGAGATGCAAGGGAAATTCATTAGTTATCTAATTATGTCACATCAGGAACGAAGAACAAAATTCTGCTTACTTCCCAACTATTTTTTTTCACTTGCCAAAGAACACAGAGGATTTCACTCTTTGAGCATGAAAACACAGTCCATACTACATACATGCAGTTGATATTAGTAACAATGATACAAGGTTCTTCCTGGTCTCTTTCCAAGATCATGTGCATGTAAATTCATATCCAATATATTCTTTGCTGAGCATAAAGGGGAAATCATATAAAAGATCATCAGTATTAGGATAAGTCTTTTCCATCTCTGATCCTAAAAAGGACATCACTGAACAATAAGCCATCAGTTTATAATACTTTCCTAACTCACAAGAGCATGAGGATAAATGCATTAAAGATTGTGAAGCACTTTGAGATCTACTGACGAAAAGTGCTATGAAAAAGCTAAGTATTATTATTATTAGGACAGAGGAAGCAGTTGGCCCTATAACCATATTATTAAGGATTTTCTTAACACCTTTATTTTTTTTGTGGCACAGCCGTATCATAATGTCAATAACTCAAACACGTTAAAGCAGAACAAGGATCTGAAATTATAAAACGTTGGGAGGTGAGAAATGAGAACTGTAGGTCCAATCAAGGAGGTCATTTGGTCCACTGTGTGTGGTTGAAAGCACTCTAGCCATGGTATAGTGTCATGTTTAGACAAGTTCTCCCTCAAGCCTTCAGCAAGTTTGGATAAAATTTCAGGAAAGGAGATTATATAGCAACCCAATGATTCCAATAGGAGTTTTATCTGAGTCAGGACTGTTAAACTCATAATTTGTATCCATTTGTAATATGTGAATAATTATGTGAAGCTTTTCATGTATTTATTTCAAATCTAGTGATGATGCATTCTTTGAAAGATGAGTATGGAGAGAAGGACCATCTTCCTAGAGAATATGGGAAGGCAGAAAAAGAAAAATAAGACTTAAAAAAATCTGATTTGTTTAGATGGTTACCATCTCTTACATATTTCCAATTTTCCTTATGCAAAAACTATGTAATCAGTATAAACTGCATTTAATTTTATTTCAGTTGCTGTTCTTGGTATTTGGAACAACTGGTGAAATGGGGCTAGAAATGAACAAAAAAGTGATAAATTAAGAACACATTATTTAAAAAATGGATTAATTTTAGTAGTAATATTTTGCATAATGATATGTGACCTACAATCAATATTTTAAGCTGTCTTGAAAACCTTTTGGTGTACTCCAAATTTATGACCAAGAGCCAGACAATGTGTGTAATATTTTGGGGAAATTCCAGGGTTTTTTTTTAAATCCACAAATGTTCCTTCACTTTTGCAGAACCCACCACCACACACACACCCTTTTGCAAATCAGTACATCCTGGAAATGGGTACAGTCCATGAATGGTGAATATTGATTACAGTCATGCAATTAATTTTTTAAAAAACAATGTTAATCCAGATGCATCCAATGTGATAAACAATGTAATGTAATAACAATGTAATGTAATAAACAATGTTAATCCAGATGCATCCAACGTGATCCAACGCATCCAATATGGTCCTTTGTAAGAAAGAAAAATGTCTGTACACTTTTATACTTTTTATTAAATTAGACACTTTAAAAACTGTGTGTAAGAAACAACCTAAGCTTGTAAAACTAATAATTGCCACCAAATGCCCACTTCTACCAGGTGACAGAGATTTCTCGAACAATGTAAAACACACATTTACATAGCTACTTGCTGTTACCAACCCAGTCAAGATTAAATCATCCAGTCCATGAAATGAACTACTACTCTCCCCTGAGAATCCAGTGCCAGAATGTCTCCTTGGGAAGCACCTCCATGAACAATTCTCAGCAAAAAAAGAGAAAAAGATGCTAAGTAACATCAACTTTCAGAAGCTGAGCATGCTCAGTACCACTCAGGACCCAAAATTAGAACCCTGGCTCCTAACTGAACAATCTGTTCTTCACCAAAACAATTTCACACAAATCCCTCAAAGGATTCAGCCAGCTTCATGTTAGTTCAAGACATAAGCAAGTTTTCATCTCAACCCAACAAAAATTAAAGGAAGGATATGGCAAATGAAGGAGGGGAGGAGGATGTTCCCAAAATATATTTAGAGTTGGTTTATGAAAGACAAATGAAAAATTATACTCACATCACACTGACAAACTGTGGGTCTGCCAGTGGTTTTTCAGAGCAGATGTAACATTTTAGCAAATGTGATTGTTTGTGAAAGAAATAATTCTGATCAAAAACTAAATTGCAGCCAGCTCAAGTTCTGCACTTTGTCACTCTAATCCACTTTGACAGGAAGCAGTAAGTGGAGATTCCTACTGTGAAAGGAGCAGATGTGAAAGGTCAACCTTGGCCTGGAACTTCAAAACCGTTAACGTGTAAAACAGTGTGCATTAAAGCCTGAAACAGCTAACCGCTGGATTAACGGATGTCCGCTAAGTAGGTCTGATGTGCTTTTGGCAAGTAATGGTTAATTTTTAAATAGGTTCATTGTAATTTTTTTATTTTACTTTTTACCTTTTACCAGCCAAAGTCCATTTTTAATTATAACTGCAGAGTATAATATCCCAAAACATGCTTTTTCTTTATGCTTGGAGGGGGGGGGAGGATAGGAGTCACTAGTGCAGAATGCAATTTACATTTATTATTAAAGTCCTGCTCACTATTTCAAAAGCAAGGGGATGCAAAAGGCCCACAACCATCAAAATGGAGAGAGAACCTGCCATTTCCTCTGAAATTAGTATCTTCCCACTTCCTCTATGTTGATAATTACAAAGCTGGAAGAGAGCAGGTTTCTTTAACTGAAAAAGTAAAAGTGATTCTGAATGAAGCTATTCTTGAGAACAGAGGGGATGTAAAACTTACTGATTTCCCCAACTGAAACAATACTGTTACAGTATTTGCCATCACTGAGTGAACAAATATGGGAAGATTCCAAATTTCAGTTAAAATCAAAGTCATCGTGCCTGCATTTGGTATCTTACAGCAGGAGTGAAGGATAGGCTTGCCTCCACAGTTGGCATAACCATTTTCTTCCCTTATTTCAAATGCAATACTGTGGCACTTCCATTTTCTTTTTCAATCTAAATGAATACTTGTTAGAAGTGAAAAGTATATTTCCAAAAATCTTTAACCAGTTCAAATTCAACCAGGAGAAACAATACTTCCAGATTAATTGATGAAATAGTATTAGATAAATCCTACAATAATTAAATTAAATCATCATAAATCTACACTAATATTTTAAGAGAAGTATTGGTATAAGAGCCAACTGCAGAGTGAACCAAAGGTCAGGACAGCTTCCTGGTTCTCTTTAGAATAGATAACTCAGGTTTAACTGCTCCAAGACTATACAGTGCATGCACGCTAACTGTAGAAGAGTCTCTTTTACTTGGAAATACACAGTTCTTTCCTTATTTATATTTTATTTCTTACCCTAGAATGGAGAGAAGGAAAGAGATAAGGGAAAAGTTTAGAAATCATATTTCCTTGATGTTCTAAGTCACAGTTCAGTTATAAAGAATTCCAAATTGATATGGAATTCTGTTTCTAGAGCAGCTTGAGAATCAAAGTCTTGAACTTCCATGTATCACCTGTTAGCTGAGGCTGTCAGGCCTGCGGCACCTAATACATATTATGCTTGAAAATAAAAAAAAAAAAGCTGAATTATGTTTACCTCAGAAACAGAATTTGCAAACAAAAACCTCTCCCTACCTCAAAAAAGTGAAAAACAAAGGCATGTTCTGAATCTTTAATGTCACGATTCATCAAAATATTAATTTAGTATTGTCAATATTTATTAATACTGTGGTATTAATAATAATATTGGAATAGTGCCTACAGGCCACAAACAGGTTTGGCTCCATTGTACAAATAGCCCCTTTCGCAAAAAGGGGTAGGGCGCACGGTAGACAGATAAGTGGGATGTGCACAGTTCTTAGCTATTCATTAGCAATGATCACAACTTGTCACCTTCCTAGTCATTATCAGATTGCAGTTTTCTGTGTGCATTACAGTAGAGGTGAGTTTTCTAGAGAGAGTTGGAGGATAAAGAGGTGGCTGGATAGATTCTTACTAAGCTTTCTCCACTCACAAGGGGCAGCATGACAGAAAGTATTTGTCGGAGAAGTGACCAATTGAGGCAGGCATTGCTGTCGCCCGGTGAAGGTGCGTGCAAAGTTACAATAAGGAAATAGCTCATATAGGTACAGCAAGACTAAATTGGGGGGGGGGGTAGGAGGGTGAAAGTAAAGACAAGTTGCCAATGTAATATGATAATTCAGTTATTTACAAGTAGGAAAACAATGTTGGTAAGTTAAAAATTTTAGACTGAACACTGAAGCAGAGACATCCTTCACTTTGTGTTTTGCACAGTGCCAAGCACAGTGGCCGTGACAAATAAGTAAATAAATAAATAAGAAGTATTTCCAACTCCCAGCACCGGGAAGTTAATTTGTGTCTGATAGCTCCTGACTGACCACTGGCACTACACCAGACTCTGTATAGTCATTCAGCATTTCTCATCAATAAGAAAACTACTTCTGCCAGTTAACTGGTAGTATTATTGGAAAGAGGCAATACTGACCAATACACCATTGTCGTCTCTTTTGTCTTTTTAAAACCAGGGCAGGAGAATTTTAAACTTTTAGATGAATGATCTCCAGAGAGCCTCCATTTAAGTTTCATCCAAATGTTCAGCATGCTAGCTTTTCAGACCCAGTGCCACACTAGGATGTGAGTAGGGGAATGTGTCCAGGTCCCACAGCTGGAACTTGACCCTATAACCTTCTGACTCAGAGGCAGGAGGGTTATTTACTAAGACAAATCACAAGTATAACCATAAAGAAGGTGTGATCACATAAAAATATATTTTTACTAAACTATGTTTTGAGACAGTTGAGGCAGCTCACTCTCACAATTTTGGCCTGAATTAATCTTCATGAAGCCTGAAAATTTTACTATCAGTTTCTAATAAGCAAAAATATCAAACAGGCAGATAGGCCAAGAATTCAATATTCAACCCTTATTTTCAAATACAAAGATTTTCTTTACTCTGTAAACCCACTCAAATAAATTTTGATTTATAGTAAATCAGTTATTGTATTCATAAAAGCAAAGACATTAGTGAACAACATACCTACAAAAAGAAATACTTTCATAATTTTGCAGGTGTATAAATCATAGCATATGGGAGAGGACTCAAAAGGATAATGGGAAATGAAGTAGTTTAGGAAACACTATATGAAAAACAGCACCTACCTAGGTGGATATAAAACCTATTCTTTTCATTCAAGAGGCAATCTAATGCAAAGGTCTAAAAGAGGGGCAAACAGTCAACAGTCACATTGAAAATAGTTAACCACCAAATAAATGAAAATGAGTTTGTCTTTTGATAAGCAAAACTGACAATGGACTCATGTTGCTCATTCTTTGAGGTTAAACACAAATGACATAAGCTACACCTGAAACCAATCACTGCTGAGGCTTTGAGAAGATTCACACGCAAGGACTAAATTTGTCACAAATGGGTTGGTTTCCGATCCTAATGTAGCCAAGTTGCTTTACTCTGACCTCTATTTAACAAATCAACTTAATGGGCAGTGGGAGTGCTATAAAACTTAACAATGGAGTGATTTTAACTTTTAAAATATAGTTATGAAGCAAAATGTTGGAGAGCTCCTTCAATACTGGAAATCAAATTAAATCTAGACATTTTTTAACAGTCTTGACAGACATAATCCTAGTTACCATGTAAATTTATGGTAAGCTGCTGTGATATTAGTCACAGGTGCTACTTTTAATATATGGGCCGCATCTGGCTGGGAATAAAATTTCTCAGAGGACTGAAAATGATCTCACTATCTGACAATGGAGTGGGAGTGGGGAAATAAGACCACTGTGACATATAAAAAGCTGGAGATGTGGTCCACAACTGAGTATTTTACACAAAATTCATGTTACCTCTGCAGATTGTAGGTTAAAGGATATTATATTTTCAATACATAAATGGCACAGACATATTTCAGCCACAATATTAAGTACATAAAACAGCTATGAAATACTCTGTCTATGCACATAAAAACAAATTTTCCAACCTGTGATCAATAGAGAAGACAAAATGATGTGCCAAGAACCCGAAAAAAGGAAGTATCAACACAGATTAAGTTCAGGAGTATTCAGTATTATTGCACAGTGTGTTAAACTAAATTAATTGATTACAACAACTAAGAGAGCACTAATTCATTAAGAACGTGTTCCCAGTACCCCAATTCCATGGGATTTGGTAAATTTGTGAAGTTCTTCACCGTCATTAATCAAGATGAACATAGCCATAGAAAGGACTCATGCCAAGGGATTTTCACCAAGAAAGATTAAAATAAATAAAGACCATACGTCACATGATATAACAGGGACTATAAATTACAGAGGACAAAAACAAATATGCCTTATCATAGTTAAAGCAAAGTAGCTGTAAATATAGAGAGGTCATATAAAACAGAAACTCTTGTTGCAGTGGATGCTTTCTGAGTTTTGGGGTGTTATTACTGGTCTAGAAGAGGAGAGTTAGGAGGTATAACAATTTAATGCAAGAGCTACAATGAATTAATTGCGTAAGAAATAACTTCTTAGCAGCTGTGCAAGTCTCCTTTAAACAAACACTCAGAGATTTGCTGCCATTCTCAGGATCCATAAGTCCTTGCCAGCTGTCTTCTCCAGTCAGAGTTTATCTTTTACTTAAATAGGTTTGAGTCACTTAAGTTTCATTCACTGAGCTCTTGTACACAGGCACATACACTTGACCTATCTAGAAACAGTGTGATGGATTGAAGACGAAATCTATTAATTTTTGAAAAAAATGTTTGTAGTCACCGGTCCTTTGTATCCCAGCCAATTTTTGTGGTTTTACCACCACATTTTCCTATTATTCTAAATATTTTTCTCTCCCCTGTTGCTGTTCAATGGACCCACAAGAACAGAGGAAACTGACTGTACAGGATAAGTATGAACTTATCTGAACCCAAAGGGCTGAACTCAAAGTTTATGTCAACACAGCCACTAGACACCCATGACTGGCCTATGTTTCACTGCAGTGTAGACTTATGGGCTCGGGCTCTATCCCAAGCTCTGAGACCTTCCCACCACGCAGGGTCCTAGAGCCAAGGCCCCACCCCAAGCCAAGAAGTCTACACAGCAATGAAACAGCCCTGCAGCCTGAGCCCCACAAGCCTGGGTCAGCTAGCATGGCTCAATGCACGTGTTTGCGTGAACAAACCAGAAACAGCTTTTCCTCTTTCTCCTTCAATAGCAATAATTTTAGGTGTTCCTTATAAAGGCAGTAAGCAAAACATTTTCAGATGGAAGTGACCTGTTCTTCTGCGCTTTAGTAGACTGGGATTCTTCGAGAATTTAGTCATGTAGAACATGTTTTATTAATTTGGATGCAATACAGAGGCCCAAAGATGTTAACATAACCCAGTCATTGTCCAACATTGAACAGTGTTAAATAAAGCTTAGGGTTTGGTATACAGAGATCTCAGCCCGTTTAGTACCATGGCACAAACACCATTTAAAATTATTTTATCCTTTTATTAAAGATAAAAAAGAAAAACGGTTAAAGTAAAGTATTAAATAAGGTTTTCATTTTAACAACATCCCTTGTTGCCTTTCTTTTTAGCTGGAAAGTTTTTAGAAGGAAAACTACCCTGGCATGACAGTCTCTTAGATGTTACCAAAGATGGTGAAAACTGTCCTTCCAGGGAAAAGAGAAGACATTAGTTAAGATTGGCTGACGTTGTTGTTGAAGTCTTATCTTGTTTCATCCCAGATGGTGTTTGGGATTCAGCTGGAGCCAGTAAAGGTGGACATGTCATCTGTGTTTCTCTCTTTGGACTGGTCTGGTCAGGACATCTCTCAGGATCAGGATGACGAAGCCCCAGGGTCCCAGGAGATAGTGGAAGTGGCAGTCATGATGGTGAAACTCACTCCTGTAACCAATTTTTATCCCTACATCTGTTTCTTTAAGGACCCACAAAGGGAGTGGTGGACAGAATAGCGCATTCCCTCACTATTTTGTCAAACAATTTGGCCTAGTTTCCCACACACCAATTTTGGTTCACGGATGTCTGGTTCCACAATCTTCTTGTTTACCAAGCATGATCTTAACAGAGTCCTTCAGTTATAGCAGTAGGCTTTTTTGTTTGGACTAGTAGTCTCTCCCCTTTTTGCACCTTTTCCTATAAACCTTGGTTATTATAGGTGATTGTGACATTTTATGAACTTTTTTACAGTTGAGCTCACAACTAAGGTAAATTTGCAGACCCAATTATAATAGACCAGACACAGGCCAGAGACAGTGAGGTTTTGAAAAGTTTGGTGACAAATTCTATTTTCTATAGACTACAAACTTTTCATCTTTTTCTTGTTGCCAGAGATTTCAGTAAATGAAGAAAAAAATTATTAGGAAACATTACTACTCAGGCTCCTGAAGTAGTGACAGTATTTCACCTTGACTCAGATTTTTGCTTTAGCAAATGGAAATTAATAGGTTGCTCTATCAATAAGCAATAAGCATTTTGTTTTAGTATTTGTCACATATGAATAGAAATTAAGAGGCTTTATAACATGTTTCTTTTTTGTAATACAAAGTGGCTTGAATGCCCAGATTACTTTTGTCTTATTCTTCTGTACTCTCTCTCTCTCTCTCCACAATCCTCCACAGCCCCATTTTAAAAAGCAATAGTCTCAAACATCTGTAGCCTGCCAGCTCACACAAATAGAGGACAAGCAGAACAGCAGAATGATGCAGTGAGAAAACAATGACACCAGCCTATGTTAGTTGTCTTGTCAGTCAAAAGAGAAGCTGTAATTGTAAAAAATATATTTGTGAACATGGCAGGATGCATCAATATCTGGCTGTACTGATGGCTGTCTCCAGTGAAGATGGGAGTATGTATGATGGCTAGTCTTCTTCCAGAGACATTACAGGATTCTGGGATTCACTGTGGACCAGTTTGAAGTGATCAGTTACCATGATTTTCTTTGGCCTCAGTCCTGCAGTTAGTTCCTTCAGCTCAGAAGGAGCCCCAATGAAATCAAGAGGACTCTGCAGGGATGCAAGGATTTGTCCTTGGGAATCCAATTGCAGGAGTGAGACCTTGGAGCGTAAGCTCTTCAGGGGAAGTACCATGTCTATGTATGCGATTGTACAAAGCCTAGCACAATGGTGTCTCAATTCTAACTGGAGTCTTTGTTCCCTTTACCAGCCAAGTTAGTGAAACCGGTCATTTAACTCAGCAGGTAGAGACCTGTTTCTGAAGCCAGAGGTCACAAGTTCTAGTACCAATGCTGCACACCTGCAGCTGACTGATGCCCACAGTGTAAGGCAACTGCTATGACCAAAGATTAGTTGAGGGATGATGGTGATTGGGTAGGACTATCATCTTAGAGCAGCTATTGTACGGTGTATGATCTTGGCTGGGGCAGGTCATTTGTTTGCATCTTATTACTGTATTTTAACTATTACATAGTACTTAAAGCATCTATCCAGAGCTTCTGCAGACTGAAAGAAAAAATACATCATGTTCAGGGAGGCTGAAGAAGAAACTTGCTTGTCTGTATTTAGCTGGGGCTCTTTGATAAACTGGGTAGGAAAAGGAGTCAACAGCAATAATGATAATATGGCTATGAGGAGGAAATGGAAATTAACATTTCAGTCACAGAAGCTGCCCAAATGAGGGATGGGGAACAAGCTGCAATGGACACCAGATACTTTTCTTTCAGGGCAGGTTTGGATGGAGGACATTACATACATCGGTATTTTTTCAAACCAGGACATCAGGACTAGCATGCAATGGCAATTACGGCAGAGAAAAGGACTGACAACAGGAAGTACATTCACTGACTTATTTTAGGAACATTTCAAATAGTTTTCCAACTCATTTTCTGAAAATCACTCTCAAAAGCCCATTTTTATAAAATTTATCTTCACAAAAAACAAATACCACCAGCGGTTCCAAGTGAAGTCCTGTTATAAAATAGTTTTCCAAGCCAGAAGCATCATTTCTGATAGCTTTTAACCAAGTTAATCTGAGCCTGAAAGCTTCAGGAATCTAAATAACTCTCTCATTTCACAGAAGTTTCATTTCATTCTCCCTCATACTGAAAATTATATACATAAACCAAGTTATGTCAATGCATTTGTGCGACTTTATAATAAAAACTCTGTTTATATTCTCAACATCTGTTGACATACATAGTCTTTGTAAACCTGGCATAGATTTTAAAGCCACAGAATTTTCCATGCATCATGCACATTATCTGTGAGAAGCATAAAGAAAGCAATGAATACATTAATCATATTCAGATCATCTGCAGAACATAAATCTGAAATACCTTTCATGTCAGCTTTTTTTTTTTTAACCACACACCTGATTTTATGTCATCTGAAAAAGGGCAGGATGAAGATCACAGAGGAAATTGTATTTCTTGGCTATCTGACTTTTACTAAATATTCACACTAAACTCTGTAAACAGAAGATTTATTACATTAAATAAAAAGTTACACCTAAAAGTCCATGTTTATTAAAGGACAGCATATTGACTGCAAAACTCTACAAAGCAGGTTGCTAGCTCCATTTCTGGCGCTTTGTTTCCCTGATCTGTAATATACATTTGAGACATCCCAATAAATAAGTAAATGTTGTGTAAATATAACAATATCAAAACAAAATACAACATATGTAAATATAAGCATTGATAAATAAACAGAATTTGTACAGTTCTAATTCATCTTCAGTGCCACCTTCCCAGGAGACAAACATTTGCTCTCTAACTCCAGCAGCAAGCATTCATGTATTCTCTAGCCAAATCCCACCTTATGCCATTCCCTAAGGCTAAGAAGTCACCAACTTTTAATTTCATCAATCTGAAATTTCAAATGACAGTGTTGCACCCCTACAGCTGTACACAGCAATTATCTAACTGCTTATAGGCAAAATTCTGCCCTCATATAGATGCATGCAGCCCCCAGGATCACAATGAAAGCAGTGTAGACAGTTTGGCCCCCATTAGTTTCCCCAGTGCTAGACAGAGCTGAAGGTGGCAGATGTTTTGGATTGTTAAGCCAATTTCCAACCCTTCATAGTAATAATATCTCTTACGTAGTCCTTTTCCTCTCACACTTCTAAGAGTCACGCAGGACTGGAGCCACAATGAGCATCCACCAATATCTTCCACCCAACTGGAGTAGACATTTCAAAAAAGTACCATGTTTAGGATGATATATTTGCTGGTGTTAGACCCAGAAAAAATCCAAGACTATTAGCTTTAGACTTAATATATCTTCCAGTGTATAATTAAATATATTTTGACTTCCCACTCTAGCATCCTCTCCCTCTCCCTCTTTCTGACTTGCAACTTTATGAATAGCTGACTAATTTTTACCCTGTAACATTTCAAGGATAAGGCCCTTAAAAAAAATCAACTATTTAATTCCTCTTTCTGATGTCTTTACTGATCTAAGCTGCTGAGTTTTCCAGACTTCTATTACAGGATCGGGTTTGCTCTAGTTTCTTTAGTAGATAGTCTTCAGGTTCATTTCATTGCCTAAAGATGAACTGCAGAAATTATTTATTTCACTTATTTACAATATACCAAGGCTACTTTATGCTAAATTAAAAAAAAAAAACATTTCCAGTTGTGCTGAGCCAACAAGCTCTCAATTATACTGTGGCAGGGATACCATTTCAAGAGTATCCCCAGCATAAAGGTTGTAACCTCAGCACCTACAGTACTACTACTTTGACACAAAGGAGCGGCTATCCCTCTGTCTTTGGCTCTCCAGTTCTCTGACCCTCTTCTCATCCTGGTCTCATGTGTATTCCCCTTCCTGGTTTTCCCTTCCTTCACTGCCTCATAATTTGTTTCATTTGAAGTTGTTTGTTTTATTCTATTATTAACTCCAAGGTTTAAAGGACAATCCAGGAAAAATGTACTCAGGACTCTATGCGTACACCCTCAGATACCTGCTCTTGCTCTGTATTGTAGCAATGCTACTCTTTTCTCCCCCACCTCATGCATATTTTATTCTAAGTTCTCCCTAATGGCTGCACTTTCCTCACTGTGACAATTAAGTATATGAAATATTAAAAAGGACAAGCATTGCAAACTGTCATTTTCACATTTCACCACACATGAACCCAAGTAATAGAAAAAAGGGGAAGAGCAGTAACAGAACTAAACAAACACATATAGGGGCAAATGTTCAAAAACATAAGGTGGAGACCTGCACACAAATGTGTGCACAATTGCAGCGTCATATGCGATTAGGCTAAGCTTTAACCTTTTGATAATATGACCCTAAATCCATACAAGAAGATGCAAGCTAGAATAAAAATACGTCACTTATGCAAAAGGTGAAATAAATATCAAAAAGGCCAATTTTTAATAAAAGAGCAATGAGAAAATAAAATAAAATAACTGAAACTATTGCATTCCCCGCCCCCAAGAAAACAAGCTGGGCACTAGAATGGGCAGGGTATGTTAGGACTAATTCTCGCCTTATGTAGCATGGCCATTTAATACACCTAATTATTCCTCTTGTAACTTGCCTCTTTTTGCAGGTGTCTCACTTGATTAATCAGAAATAAACTTTTCTTTCTGAAATGTGATATGGCAGCAAGAATCTAGTTGACAATCTTATCTTAAGAAAATATATTAAATAAAAATTGACCACATGGTGCCAATGATTTTCAAAGCAGGTTTCATCACTGATTTTAAATTTAAAAATGCTTAAAAATGGATGACACTCTATGGCCCCGGGTTTTGATTTAACGTAAAAGCCCAACAGGGTTTAAACCTACATTCTGCTGCATCAAAGCTAGCCTCACAGAGTATCTTTTGCAATTCATTCAAGATAGTACCAGAATTCTCCCTTCCTGTATAAAAGATCAGTTTTATCACACACCTCTCCACATTTTTTCCAAGTTTGGCTTGACGTAAATATGTGTGATTTCGTTCTTACTCATCTTTGTAAAGTTCTTGATAGACTCATATGAAAGGCATGCTATGCAACAGCCAAATATTTTATCATTAAGTTAGGTGTGCTAGTAATGACAAAGATATCAAGAGTCAAATTCTGCTTGCCGTACCACAGAATAATACCAATAAAGTCAATTGAGTTACATCTGGGTAACTGAGATCAGAATCTGGCCCAATAACTTCAGTAAGACTAACATAAGGGAAGCAAACAGCATTTGGTCTCAAACACTCCCAGGTTTGCAGATATGAACATCTCTTCACTAGGGACACAATACAAACTAAGAATTACATTTCCTTTTATATTAGGAATAGTATATAGCAACAATTACCTGATTAAAAGTTTTGAAATTGAACTCTTTGTAGATGGCATCTCTTTCACCCAGCTCAGACCATCCTGAAGCTTTGAGGTCAAGTAAAACTTGGTTCCTTTCCTCTGTTGTCAACCAGTGAGACTGTGAAGACTATAAAGAAAAACATTAATCTCAGTTCTGGAATGTATGTCTTTCTTTTCCTTACACAAGAAGAAGAAAATTATATAAATCATAATTTCAGCATGTATTTAAAAAATATAGTCCTTCAGGACACGAGAGGTGGAAAATTTACTGTATGGTTTTGTTACATTTTATAATTTAATAGAGCAGCATAACTCAGTTAACTGACCCAAGAAACATAACTGTTTTAGTAAATTAACTTCAGTTATTTGCTTGTATATAAAAGATTTTTACTCTTTCACTGGGATGAAATATAGAATCAAGAATATCTTTGTCCAGTAGCATTAATACTTTAATTTATACTAGGCCTATCTGAATTATCTATGTACTGTAAAGCCTGAAATATTTGCTGACAATCCAATTTTGCCATTTTTCCTCATTTAACTATGAAAGTTAAATTTACAGTGATTACTTGAAGTTTAAAAGGATATATCATCTGAAAAATACTAAGCATGACCAATTTTAAATTAGAAAAGCACAAATTATGCTAGAAATTACTGTATATTATGTATAATTATTGTACTCTGTCCTTCCTAAGAAGAAAACAAAACAAAACAAAACAAAAAAGTTTAAAAAACAAAAAGCAAGATAGCTATCGAACTTAAACAGTAACAATTTATAAAAGTTTCTTTCTGGCAATGAAAAAAAATCAAGCATTAAAGACATGTGCTACTAACAATCCACACAAGAACTCCACAGCACTGAGGAGTTCTGTATAAGGATCTGGGGCCCGATCTGCTCTCACACCGTTACAAATCAGGATTAACTCAATTAAATAGAGTTCCCACTAAAAAGCTCAGATTTAGCTAGGTACTTAAGCATTTATCTAACTTTAAGCAAATGAGTATTCCCCTACTGAAGTCAATGAAACTATGCACACACTTAATATTTAAGCACATGCTTAAATACCTTGCTGAATCAAGACCTAAAACTGATATGAGGTCAGAATCAGACCTTGGGGGTAGAATAAGTTCCTAAAAGTTTACCAAACTTCTCCCTGAAAACATAGAACACAATCCCTCCCCCCCACCCAATAGAATGTATGTGATATTAAATTGAAACTATGTTTTATTTTAGCTAAAATCCAGGCATTTCATCCAAAAGTGGATTATCCAATTGTCAGTCCCTCATCACAGACCCTTCCCAAATTTAATGGCACAACAGGCAGAATAGAAATTCTCAGTTACCTTTTGTCTTTGCATATATTAATTATCAACCACCCACATTTGTGAAATCTTACTGACAATTAGCTGAACAATCGTCTACCAAAAACTGCAAAATAGAATCTAAGATGGGAGTTCCACTCAATATACCTGCCTTTGTAAACAGTTTTTATTTTGGTAGTTTAAAGTATGTGGTTACTTCACTCTAGAAGTGCCAGACCATGTATATTCCATCTGCTATGTTCTCACACTTATACACTCATTCGGCAATGCTAATCTGTGGAACCAAAATTTTTTTTAAATGTAGTCTAGGGTGTGTGTGTGTGTACACATCTTTATTATAAAGTTACCTTTTCACCACTAGATGGTGCTGCATGTCAAATTGAAATTAATTCAATTCTAATTAAGCAGCAGAAAGGTTTTAAGATTGTTCTTTATTTCTGAATGGTATTTGCATAGAAAGTAATGATAAACACACATGCATCATTTAAAGATGAAATATACATATTACTGTACTACCTAGTAATTTACTCCAAGAAGCAAAACAACACAGTTACCAGTGAGGATAAAAAGAGCAGTCTGCACAGATGCTGTTAACGCAACTGATTAAACAATTGCTTTCAACTGGATTCACCCATTCTAACAGACAAGTTTTAAATATCCAACAACTAACATTTCAATTTAGCCTATCCAGCCTTCTTTATAAAATATCTGCCTTGCTTAAATATAAATTAATGTTTCACAAACATATACATTAATGTTGTTATAGCAACATTTATTGATTAGAATTTTCTTTAAGTCATGTTTTAAAGCATGTACAAACAATCTTTGGGCTGAAATTTAGCTTGATTATAGTGAGCCAGGAGGTATCCAAACCCCACTGAAGTGACAGAGAGTCCATCTACTCACTTCAGTTTTGATGATCAGATTTTAAAAAATAGATTTATTTAATTTGCCAGAGACCTAGTCTGCAGTGTGCACCAGCTCTTTTGACACTGAAATCTTGCTTAGAAATAATGGTCATAAAAGCCAAGTTCTGATTTCACATACACATATGTACCTGCCACTGACTTAAAAAGTTTAGTAAAGAGCAGTGTACTGATTTATTTTAAGATAAGTTAAGAAGGTGCAAGGATCCAGAAACAATCTGTGGTAACACACAATGAAGCACAGTGCAAACCCACTGAAGAGGTGGAAAGGTACAACAAAAACAAACAGAGGATGGACGCTGAAATGTAAATATAAGACTTAGCATACAAAACTGAACCATGATTTACTGATTACGTTCTGTCATATGATGGGCCCTAAGCTAGTTAAAAAATAACAGATTTATTTGAAAGCAGCCTAGGAAAGAGAGAGAGAGGAGTCTGATGCCAAAGCATCTCTTCTCCCGTATCAAAGATTCACGTATTAAAATACATTCTGGGCACAATGGGGGCAGCTACTATCTAATTTTGCATATATGATTATCTATTATGTGATTACTATTACTTGATATAAAAAAATCAGACTGCCTATGCTCTATAGAGACTGAAATGCAGGGGATGTAAATAATCATATCTACTAGATAAAGAACTAATCTAACTAACCCAAGGCTAATCCCCAAAGAATTGCCAATATTCCCATGTGGCATCCTGGCTTGGGGCCCATGCAGCATCCCAACTTTGGTATCCTTTTGGCTTAGTAGATTTAGTACTCTGTCTAATGGATACTTGGTACATTTTTTTCAGGCAGTGGCTTTTAAAGGACTCTGCTTTCAGAGAAAATTGGGAGATGGGTGGCTGGGATGGGTGTACAGAGCATCTGAGGCTATCAAGGTTAAGATGGATAAACCGGGCATAAGCCTGAAATCTGAAGCCATCTCAACTTTGGCCAGGAAAATCAGACAACCTGCACAAGATAATTTTCACTTATTTAGAGCCTTCAAGAGCAGGGCTGCAAATATCAGTGATATTCTGTGCATCCCTAGACATTAGGTAAGTATTACTGCTCTCATTTTATATATGAGTAACCTAATGTTCACACAGGTCACATAATGCTCAAGGTCATACTGTGAATTTGTGTCAGAGCCAAAAATAAAACCTAAATCTCATTATAAATCCTGTGCTTCCCTGTATCAAACCCACGTAACCCACCAGAGAACCAAAGCTGCTTCTCACACTGACTGATCGTAAGCTTTCAGCTGGTAAATGGAAGATCCAGATCAGTCCAACAGGAAAAGTTTTCTGATGGTAACCAAGCACATAAGAATTAAAATAATAATTTTAATGTCCTTATTTTGGTCATTTAAGTACCTTACCTCCCACCATTTCCCTTGGACTATTTGGTTAAACTGACCACCAAAAATTTGGGAGTATTTTTTCAACCAACTTGTTAGTTGTTGCCAGGGGGAATAGCACCTGCCACATTATTGGTGATACACAAACAGTAAATATTAGAACGGCTCAAAAAAGATTATGCAACATTTTGCCAAAGGCTGCTGTTCACCCTTCGCCCTATTTCTCTGAGGGATTCCTTCTTGCATGCTTTCGGGGGGCTGATACACACCCGCCCCCCAGACCGTCACCTCCCGTCCCTACCCACCGACCCCGGCCCTTTAGCAGGGCACAAACGGAGCCCGTTTACAGGGCTGTGACTGGGGAACCCTTTTTTTTTCATCGTGGCTTCATCTGGGGCTCCCCACTTTACATCTTCGTTGGGGGGAGGAAAAAGAAGTTAAGCCTCCCAACCTGACCAACGCAAAGAAAACCCTGCAGAGCGCCCCCAGGCAGAGGCGCCCCCACTCCAGCCCGCGGGGCGAGCGCTGACAGGCGGCCAGGGCCCTGCGTCCCGCAGCAGCCGTTGGCTTCGACCCCAACCGACAGCGGGGCGCGCGCCCGCGCAGTTAACGCTCCCCTGGCCCAGGGGTGACCCTCCCATAAGGCACCGGCACCAGGGACCTCGGGAGCGTGGCTGGGGGCTGAGCGGAGCCCAGGAACGCCTGCCCCTAGGGGACTCTCCGCTGCCCGTGCCCCCCGGAGGGCTCCCCACGCCCAGCCGCGGGCCCCGTGTCTCAGTACCTCAGCGCCGTGCCCGCCCCCCCCCGCTACCCCCAGGGCGGCAGCCGCCTGCTCCTGTCTCACCATGGCGGAGAGGCTCCCGTGGCCGGCTCCCGAGCCGCCCCGCGCCGCCGCCGCCAGCCGCGCTCCGCCCAGCGCCAGCCGCAGCCCGACCCCGCCGCTGGGCATCGCCTCAGCGCGGCCCCGCCCCCGCACGGCGCGAAGGGCTCGCGCAGGGGCCTACGCAAGTGCCTGCGCCGCCGGGGCCAGCGCACCTCCGCGGGGGGGGGGGGGCGCGCCCCTCTCTCTGCGGGCTGCGTCCGGCCCCTCTGGGACAGGAGCGGGAAACCCCCGTGAGGGGCGCCTGCGCACCCCGACCCACCCCTCCGAGAATGACACTTCACCCCTCCCCTGCACGGGGCTCCCCCGCGCTGGGCGAATGGTACTTACCGGCCCCCCCCCCCCCCGGGCAGGCACCTGTGGTCCATGCACCCCCACGGCAAAACGCCAGGCTCGCGCCCCGCGGGGCTGGCCCCTGCTCACCTGCCGAGCGTGGCTTCGCGCACCCACACCCAGGCGTGCGGGGAGCGGAGCCTCCGAGCTAAGCTCGTTTCCCTTCAGTGCGGTGTGGCGGGCGAAGGTGGTTTTGGCTCGGCGGGCTGCAAAAGCTGCGTTTCAAAGCGAGCGGGGAAACGCTTCCAAAACTAAAGCCGCCTTCATTTTTTGAAGGGTCGTTTTACTATACAGAGATCCCAGTCTGGGAGAAGTAGGGCCCTGGGAAATAGGGCTCTACTGGAAAAGATGATGCAAACAGGGATCCCCTCTGATACGGACTGATTGAAAGAAGTACACGTATTTCTCAGCAAAGTGCATATTCATAGGTAAAACTTCGGAGGCTGTTTTAAATACCTAGCTAAGGACTAACTCCCACGAGGATAAATACAGTCCAAGGTAGTATAAAATTCTGTAGGTTCTTAAGGAAAATCTTACCTTTAAGCTTTTGCAGAAATGGAACAATTTCAAGAGTATTCTACAGATCTCTATTAACCCAGGAATACTTCCAGCCAAAAGGGAAATTAAAAGTGGACCCAATCCTCAGCTGATATAAATCAGCATTGCTCCATTGAAGGTAGAGCTACAAAAATTTACAGCAGCTAAGAATCTGACCCTGTATGTCTCACTAGTAAAATGGGAGAGGGGCAGCAGGAAAGAGCCCTGCTGGAGTTTCTACTCAAAATTATGATTCTTCTATTGATAACTCAGATAGTTTGAAGCTAAAAATCACTAAGTTTCAGCACTTCAGCCTTTTCAAAAGTAATAGTGATGGACCCCTTCATAATAAAGGAAATCCCCACCAACTCTCACTAGAAAAGCTGAGCTTTCCATTATAGGCACCATAAATGATTTCTGTTCATGTTTTCTCCTGGCTTAGTTTGCACTCTACATATTCATTTCAGGTTTTATGGCACATGTCTGCTGTATAAAATAGCAATACTCATACAGACAAGTAGTCAGAGAACGTGACAAACTAAAATTCTTATTCTAGAACCTCAAAATTAATGGTCTGCTTATGAGTACTAAAAGTCATAACTGGAGTAAGTTTATCACTATTTACATGCCCATCAGCTGAGGCTTCCAAAATAACAATGAACAAAGATTTATGTAAATACAAACAAGTCTCATGACTCATCCTGATGATTTTCAGAGATCAGTTACAGTGAGTCCTGAATGGCCATTTTTTGTCCTGCCAGAAATCAGAGAAAAGAGAAAAGGAAGTAAATTCTGACCTCAATAGCTACATTAAAACCTTGCTCTAGAAAAATATTAAGTGAAGTTTAACTCTGTAGGGCAGCAAGGAAGAATTAATGCCCTTGCTACATAATCCAGAAAGAAAAGGCAGATCCGCCACAGAGCATGGTAAACTAAAGATATCAAACAACATCCAGCCTCAGGGCCAAATGTGGTACATGGTCACCCTCTCTGCAGCTGCATAATGAAGAATTTTATTGTTGCTAAATGTTACCAGCAAGTGCAAAACACCTACACCCAGGCTTCCGTCAAATCCCAAGCATCAGTACCAAAATCTTTTGCAACTGGTTTTTCTTCCAACAGGTACCATTAAAGTATCAGATAGGAGAATTACTGTTATTAATATATTAGTGAAATATATTACTAAACAATTTCTAACCCCTTTAAAAAAAATCTTTTCCCTTTGTGTTACTGTGTCTTCTTGTGGTGAAAAACACCAATTTGAATTGGTTTGGTAGCCTCTGTTTAAAATGCTGGACATCTTTAATGAAAGACACATAATATCCTTTAGCCCTTTATTGCAGAAATGGAGAAGCCAAAACATGGACATCTTCCATGTAGGTCTACACCTATTACTAGTCATTTCTGGTAGTTTTCCACAATGCACACACAGCATCTACCCAAGTACCTAGTTTTAATTTGTACAGCCATGGATCATGAAAAGAAAAAACATATTAAAAGGCTTCAATTCCAAAAAAAAGAAAGTGGTTGTATATTACTGCCGCCAAACTAGTACCCCTGGCTGTAGAACTCTTCCCTATAAGAGAATCCCATCTGCAACATTTCAGGGACCCACTGTGTAGTACAACTGATTGCTACAAGTTCAAAGTAATGTTTTGCAACAAATTAACGTTGTTATTCCTAAAAAGGGAGTCACATCAAGTTTATTAAAAATAATCTTCATAATTAATGTTCTGATATTTACAGAGCAAGGATTTGTAAATTTATTAATACTTTCTAAATAAATAAATAGTAACAAAAACCCTTCTACTGAACCTTTTTGTATTTGTTTACTTAATTACCAGAAGTTTATGACTTTACACATTTAGTAGTTAATGAATAAAACTAATTTTTACCTAATAAGGTTATAAATTATAACCAGCTAACTCACTGTACAAGTTTATGCAATTTCAGTTCATATAAATTCCTGCTTTATCAGTAGGCATGAAGTGTGTTCTCAGGTTATTATCTTGACTTATTCCTGATGCTCCTGCTCTTGTCCTGGTATTAGCCAACGAATGCTCTCAGTCCGAATGGTACCATACATAATAAAACTAGCCAGAAACAATAAAGAAAATAAAAGTAACCAATCTATTCCTTTTGTCAGGATACTAGGCAGAGGGCCTGCTCGGTCTTCTTCAGTTACCACCACATCATTCTTAGCTTCTATTCCTGAAAGAAGAATCCATTGATAAAATGGATAGCAAGAGCCTTTTTTAAAATCGATGGATGCATTGGGAGAACTATATTCTCATCTCCAAATTAAGCAGCTTTCGCTACAGGATTTAACAACTCTGATTCATATATTCCCATGGATTTTACTAAATATTAGGCAGCTGCCCACGAGTTTTAGACATTAGATCAGCACAGATCTGTTTCCAGTGGCCTATGCTAAAAGTAAGTTTGAAAATGAAAAACTATCAAAGTATCTTAATACATATTTCCTTAGTACTGTGTCATTAGAAAAGTTTTATTCTTCTCTTTCCCAATGTAATCTTTGGTAAAAGTTCCAGTCAAGGAATCTGCAATACTAGTAAAGGCAAAACAGTCTACATCCTGCTTTAGTAATGATTTCACAATCTCTTCCATTAAACTGTCATGGTATAGTGCATGTTTTCTTCTGTTCTCAGAAGGGTAATTATGCACTGGGAAGAGAGATAGGGGAGCTGAGTAAACTCAGCCCATGGAGATCAGAGCCTAGACAGCTGGGTCCAGTAACAGGAAAAAACAATCCAGGGCTCTCTGTGCTCCTCCTATTTCCCCACCAACATAAGAACTGAAGCTGCCATGTACCTCATCTGTTGCCTGTCCTACAGCGATGGGACATAGGAGTCTGATCCCTTCTTCTCCTGGAATGTGGGTGATAAGAGTAGTGCTCATACCAGTCCAGCATTATTAGCAAGTAATTCAGAGCTCTGGGAGAGGAGAGGTGCTTCATCCTCCTACTTACACTCTCCAGTCACCGACAAGGCCCCCCCTACCAAAACAGCTCTAGATAGCCAGACTATTTGCTACCACCTTGTCCTGAAATTCCACTCCCTGCTATGGTCGTTGAATTAGAACTTCCTAAGGCTCTCTTCCTGGCAGCAAGAAGGCTCTAGGAGGCCCTAATATAGCCTCTTAAAAGAGGGAGAGGTCAATTTGGGGCTATACCTGACCATGACCTTGATAGCTCTGCATCAAGTTTAGCCTACATACCAGTTTGATTAAAAATGAAAGCTTTCAACATCTCCAGGGTTCGGTCTGTATGATTAAATCTGGCCATGGGTTTGGCTCCTTGGAAAAGAAGGATATTAGGAACAGCCACAGTTCCAAATCTGGTTGATAAACTGAAGAAAATAAGTAGATAAGATATTAAGGTAAATCCATTGAAACAAATGAGGAAGTCACAATATAAGAAGGAAAGTCATCTTTACTAAATTAATACTTAATTTAACTCAAGAACAAGGGCACAACTATTTTCTTATGGCATTAGGGAGTGTTTCGCTAGTGAATTTAGGCAATACAAAATTCTGCAGTGGGTCAGTACATTAACTTTCATTGTGTCGACCAGTGTTTCAATCCTGACTTAGGACACAACGATCTTATCCTTGTCCTTTGAAGATGCATCGTGAGGCAGCCCAAGAATAGGATGTGGCACGTTTTACAGTCTCTGCTCAAAAGAAACCCAGACATGAATCTGCACGTTAAGATTTAGATTAATTAGCAGAGCCTGGCATCATTCGACACTTGGTCAAATTCTAGCTAGTGGTATTAATCCCTCATCTTGTTGATCAAGATGTTCAGTTGAACATTTAAGAAAATATTAAATTCGTTATTAAAAGAAAAGTGAGGAGAACACTGCTCAGAGAAAAACTAAAGGAAGTAAAGGCAGAATCAGAGGGACCGGGAACTCTAGTTTACTCAGAAAGTACATATTACTCCATCAATACATTTTAAAAGCATAAGATTTGTCAGAATAAGAAACAAAGTGCTATATAGTAGCAGGTGAAGCTTTATAAGATGAAGAGTATTAATTGCAAGTTACCTGCTATGCTGAGATGCATCCAGTGCCAGGAAGTGAAGAGTTGGAAATGCTCGAGGCAAAGAATTAAAATGAGGGGCCAGATTGGCAGAGAAGCGACACCAGGGTGTATAAAACAAGACTAACGTACAGTCACTGCCATTTGAGTTTAAAAACTCCATCAGGTCCTGTGAAAGAAAACATGCTGATTTTAAAAGGGCCAAATAAATGTTTTAAAGGGTTCTGTTACATATCTTTGCATAATACTCTAGTAACAGGTTAATTTCAGGAAAACACTGTAGTACCATCATAAGCAAATCTGAGTTGGCATTTCAGTCAGAAATCAGTTTTTAGCAGTATTTCAACAGCAATCACAACAAACAAAATATGGTTAGACTGGTTTTAACCCTAACTACATTTTTCAAATGTAAGAATCTCCTTGATAGACAAATAATAATTTGGGGATTATGACTGTTAAAATGCCCTTTTTTACTTTCCTCCCTCCTTGTCTTCAGAGGCCCTACTCCTTGGCCGCAAGTGTGTGATGTACAAGCTGAATCAGGTCAGGAAGTGGGGCTGACAGCTCTCAAGGAGCCTTAGGAGAAAGGTAGGGCATCCACCACTTCATTTCTTCTCTAAGAAGGGAATTTCAAGCCTTAACAAGGCTAAGCAGCTAATTTGGGGGATAATGAGAAAGTGGAGCTGTTCCTAAAACAGGGCAAGTGAAGGAGCCAGAAGAGAAAGTGGGAGATGAACAAGGACATGAAAAAGAAGATACTTAGTCATAGGACAGAAAGCTGATTAAGCTGGGGAATCATAGACAGGGATGGGTTGGAAGGAAACAAGCAAGGAATTGATAAGCTAAATTTATTCAAATAAACTGTGCCCAAGCCCATGCTCCATTCAGACTCCCATTATCTCCCCAGTATTTGGGAGAGGAGAAGGAAACTTCTGTTATATGAACCAGACTTAAACTGATTCTACTACTCTATGGTTTGGTCTGGTGATGCAATATCTCAATACTTAAACTAGTCTTTAAGACAAAGGTGGGAGCTAACAAAGAGGAGAGACAGCTACTGTAACCTCCTGGGAACAAGTATGCCTTGACAAGACAAGTAGCTTTTTAAACCATGGGTCAGTTGAAGGACTTTAAAAGGTGTTGTCTCAGTTATGCTGTAATTCACAATAGTATTTATCCAAATCTGTTTATGTTTAACTTTTTTTAATTGTCAACCCTCTGTTCTAAGACACCTGTTTTTAAGTAAAACCACCTAAGTTAGAATTAGGTACTTTTAGTGGGAACAAGTGCTGGAAAACATTCCTGAGGGAAGGAAACTGGTTTAAGGGAAAAAGTGCTGCAGAGAAGCTGGCACAAGTCAGGACGGGTACAGGGAGACCAACATAGGCATGGTGACACATAGTAGAATTGAATATCTCGCTATTTCAGTATTTCAAAACAAGACAGCATGTGCACTGCTCTAAATGCTGACTCTCCCCCACCAGCACATAAAACATTTAAGTTATCCTTTTTGTGCCACAAACCTCCTTCGGGCAAATACGAGAAGGATTAAACATGTAGCATTTGTATAACAGCAACCCAGGTATCAAGATAAACAAAAAGCAACATACAGAATGGTTTCCTACTTACTTGTGAAACATTTAGGATTTGTAGCATGAAGTTTCTGATCCCGGTAATATTTCTTTCCTCACAGTTCACTTTGGGAGTTTTCACGCCATCTGTGCTATTAGACTCCTCAGCTTGTGAAGGATGCACAGTCTCTAGCACTACAGTAGAGTCCCCCAGTTGTTCTTGAACATGTGTAACAGGCTGTGTTAAGTGAGAAGCAAGGCTAGTCCCCATGCTACATTCACCATCTTCTGCTGTCGCATCACAGGTGCCAACACCAAATTCAGACATGCGCCTGTCCTTCGCTTCTCCTGGAATTACTGAAAGCACCACAGACTGATCAGCAGGAATCGCGCTACCCAGCATTGCATCAGCAATTTCTGCAGTCTTGTACTGCACTGGCTCCCGGCCACTTCCCTGGGCAGACCCACTTTCTGTGCCGAGAGGTAGGGCACTTTCAGGCAGTGCGTCTGCATTCTCCTCCGCTCCTGCTCCTGTAAGAGTAACAACATTTAGCGCCTGCTTTCAGCTGGGGCTTCGGCTTCTTCCAGGCTACGTGCATTTGGTGACTGATCTGCAGCGCTCATGCAAGCGAGGGTCATGAGAACACCCGGACATCGACACCGGCCGAGACCTCGGGCTCTCCGGAGCTCTCTTCCCTTTGCCACGCGGGGGGCCCTGCCTGGCAGCAGCGGGGAGCCGCACGCGGACGATCCCCTACACCCAGGCCGCAGGCAGCCGGAAGGTGAACAGCCTCTCCCCGCCCCTTACGCGGTGCCGCTCAGAGGAGCGGGCAAGAAGGGAGCCAGCCCAGGGCCGCCTCCTCGGCGCAGAGCGGCGGGGGCCAGTAGCAGCACCCACCTAAAACCCGAGGCAGCCCCAGGCACGGCGGGGACGGCCGGACACCCCCATCGGCGGCGGCGCGGCCCCGGGAGCTGGGGAATCGCGTCTGCGAAGGGGACCAGGAGGGAGCAGAGCTACGGGTCAGCCCGGGCCAGGCGACCTTCCCCCTCACCTGCGAGGAGGCTCCCGCTCAGCCAGGTCACCCAGAGCAGCCGCCGGAGCCCCGACCCGGGGGAGGGGAGAAGCCGCATCCTCCCGCCACCGGCAGACCAAAGCAGCTGAGCTGCGTCTCCACGGACAACCACCGCTTCCGGCCGGGTCCTAAACCGCTTCCGCTACCGGGGTACAAGCCGCCGACCCGGATCTGAAGTCGCCATCTTGGGTGTGGGCAGCACGGCTTCGGCCGCCATCTTGGGTTCGAGGAAGGAGCCACGTGTCTGCAGCGGGCTGCAACCGAGACGCCCGCGGCCGCGCTGTGCGCTACTGGGCGGTCCCGGCCTTCGGCCCGGCCCCCCACAACGGCCTCTCTGGGTCTCCCACGGCGGGCGGGTCCGGGGCCCGGCCCCACACGGGGTTCGCCGACTCTCACGGGCTGGGGACGGCAGACGCAGCTGGTCCCACCCAGCGGCCGCTCCAACGCCGCCCGCGCCCCCAGGTGCCAGAGCGAAGTGGGCTGCGCCCGGCTCGGAGCCGCGGGCAGAAGCTGGCGCCTCACGCCTGCTGCCTGCGTCCCGGCCTCGACCCTTCGCCAGCCCCTGGGCCTCACCTCCGCACGGTGCCCGCCGGCAGAGGGCAGCCTGCCCCCGCCGTCCCGCGGCAGCCTCTCGGCGGGCCGCAGCCCCGGGCTCCCCAGAGCAGAGCAGAGCTCTCCGAGGGGAGCACGGCGAGTGCTTGTCACCACCCTTTTGCCAACGTGGCAGGACCGAGCCGTACAGGCGCCCCTTCGGGCGCGGCCGGTTACTCCCATCGCGCAGGTGGAGCAAGGGGGGCCCAGCCCGGTTAGGTGACTTGCCCCAGCCCACAGCCAGAGGTGCCCTCAAGGCGCCGAACTCAGGAAACCGGCTCCTCACGCCATGACTCAGGGATTTTGCACTAGTGTCCGCAATCCTTCTCTTAGGAGCCGGATTAGGAGACGAGTTAGTTAAAAGTACAGTCACTGTTTAGCTTGAATTGTCACCAAACCTGGGGCGGGGGGATGTGACAAACTCAGGGATGGTTTAGTCGATTTCATAAGGCAAGTAAATAACTATATGGGCTTTTGGTAATTGTTTTCTAAAGAGGGCTAATTCCTTACATTTGCCTACAAGCACAGCTCTTTGCATTTTTTAAAATACACTGACTACTCCACATACATACTACAGAAACAAAAGGAAGCAGTACAGTCTTACAGGGGAGACAACCTGATTAACATGTTTGAGTTATCATCCATAACAATTTTAGTCTTCAAACATTAAACTAAATCCTCACTAAATCCCTGACGTAGATAATCTTATCCCCATTTTAGAGATAGGAAAGCTACCAGATATTAAACAATTTACCAGACCTGTGACAAAAAAAGGACTAAAATTCAGTTCCTACATCCTAGTCCTGTGTTCTGACTGAGCACTAAGCCATTCTATCCTCATAGTGATATGGACAGAAAAATAATGGTTAAATCCATTTCTTACTGAAAATGTCTCTGTTGTATACCTTTTGAACCAGGGCAAAATCCCTCCGCCAACTTCCACGCAAGCATACAAACAAGGCAGTTCCATTAGTTTATTTGTGCAATCTTTATACACAATTAGGATGAATTCCACTGACAGTTGTTTATGACGGTGTTCCAGAAGAAATGTTACACTAATGAGAATACTAAAAACACTTACCAAGAGTAGATCAGCTGATGCTGCCATAGAAATCAACAGTCATTTTACTGTTGACAAATTGGATCAGGTACATGTTTCTGCAATGAGAGAAGGATGGCCCTGTGGCTATGACGATATTTTGATTGCATGGAAACTTACACAGTACATGAACACACAACATAGTTTATTTAAAAAACATACATTATAGCACTATCAGTGCTTGACTCCCAACAGTGATGACTGCAAGTAGCAGAGAATATCATTTACCAACTTCCCAGCATATCAAACCTCCCCAATCTCTGGAGCACTAGAAGAGACTGATTTGCCATCCTGCTCAGACAGAATGGATGATTCAAGCACACCAAGCCAGCCACAGATTGTATAAGGACAATGAGCTAGCTAGCTACAGCCTACTTTATAACAAATCTATAAAGGAGGCAAAGACAAGCACATGCTGCAAATTGAGCATGGCACTGCTCCATCAGGAGACCCTCAAACCAGCAGTAAAGAGAAATATGGTCATTTTCCTTTTTTGGGGTGATGGGGGGGAGAAGTGGTATTCTTGCCAGAGAGTTTTGGGTTGAATGTAAAGCTGAAATCTAAGGATTAGCTACCTTCAATGACAAAGTAATATTTTGCTGCAGTCACCTTCCTTCCCTACTATTTCCACTGTTCCTTAAAATTATGAGCAGCATACACAAGATGGGAAAAAGAAACAAGTTTATTAATTTTTAACAAGACTACATGCAAAAATAAGGAAAAGGAATACAGATTATGAAAATGTAGTATGTCCACCATATCAAAGCAAGCAAAAGATTGTGTGATTTTATTAAATAGAAATGACACATTGTCTTTATCTACTCCTATAGCTATCAGACATTTTACCAACCATCTTTTACCTAGTTTTGTTTCACATAGTTAGTCTCTGAATTTGGGAATTTTTCCTCTTCCCATCCTTTAATCCTTCCTGAAAGAGTAGCATGTAAAGAATCCAACCTGGAGTAAAGTATTCAGGAAACCATATTTCTTCCTTATTCTTTATCACCTTGGTGAATTTTGGATAAGGAATGTGTGATTTCCAACCTGACAGCTATTTCTGTCCTCAGACCTGGTTCAATGTGGATTCCAGTTCTGACCTCTCAACCCACAGGGACCAGATTCTTCCAATAACCACTGCTTTGCTTGGTATGACATCTCTAACCCCAGTTGTTTATATTGCTACCCCTCAAAGTAACAATTTAGATGTGTTGCTGAAATATTTTCATCCCAATGGGATTCTCTTCCTTTACAACCGAAGGCACAGGAGTTGTGCATATGTGTGAATTTACACACATTACATAACAGAATGGGATAGTAATCTGATTTGTAAACCAAACAAAATATTCCCAAGCATTGTAGGTATTCAGCATATATCCTACACAAGTCAGGTAAATGTATTGTCCCAGTCTCTGCATATATTTTAGGGAAGGCTATTATTAAAGTTGCCTAACAATTCCCATTAGAAGACCCTGTTTTCAATTGCTTATAACTCTGCCAAGCTTTAACCACTTGAACTGAAAAGTTTGCAAGCTGGGTGTCAGCCTCAAGCTGATTATTATCATTACATGTCAGCCAAACTGTTCAGCCATTTCCAAGAACAACGCTAGGAAAAACTACATGGTTTTGCTCATGTTAAAAAATTCTGGCAACCTTTTCTTTGAAAAGCTTTGGCACCTCATGCTTTGGAGCAGGTACTTGAAATTTGTCCATGGGGTAGCCTTAGTGTCAAGGATAAGCCTTTTGCAGTTCCCACTGGAAATCTGCCGAAATCTTTTCAAGTTACAAACTTTAACAAATCAGTTTGCATATACTTGATAGCAGAAGTTTTCTAATTTTTTAGGTTGCATATCCCTTTCCAAATAATGGTCTACCACGTACCCCCATCTGAGAGAGAGATTGGCAAAGTGGGGGCGAGGGCACATGGAGTCACATGACCCCCCCATTTCTGCCTTCTGTTTAGCAACAGCTTCTAGTGCTTTTCAAACTGGGGGGCATGTCCCCTGGGAGGGGTGCCTAGGAACTTTTGGAGGGGCTGAGCAGCAACACCAAGCAGTTCCGGCCAGCCCCACGCATCAGGGCTCATGGAATGTCAGCTCCACCCCCGCCACATCTGAGGGCCACCCAGCCTGTCTCGGTTGGAGGTAAGGTGCAACCAAAAATTATAACTCAAAAGGTAGGGAGGGCTCAGCTTGAGTTACAATTTTTGGTTGTGCTCCCATCCCCCCTTCCAGATAGGCTGGGTAGCTCACTGAGGTGAGATGGAGTGGAGGTGGTGTTCTCTCCCTCCCCACCTTGTATTGCTGCTCACCCAGTAGGGAGACTGCCTCTCCTATGCTCTCAATGACACCCACCACCCCATCTTTGCTGGGCTTGGACAGCAAGAAAAAGGAAGGTGACTGATCTGAATGAAAAAGGAACAAGAACCATGCGGGATGCAGCGAAGACTAGAGCGGGACAAGGAATAGCAGTCAGACTGGAACTGCAGGTTGCGAGGGGATGGGGGCAATTTGTACTGGAGAGATCTGGGCTGCCTGGAAAAGGAAACTGACTGGGAGCAGGGAAGGATGACAGTCTGTATGAGGAATGGGAATAGGGGAGACAGACTGAGAAACAGTTGGGCGGGGGGAAAAGAAGACAGCTTTGACAAAGAACTGGGGGAGAACTGGGATTGGATTTATATAATTTAATATAATGTAATAGTTAAAAAAGCAAGGTCAAAATAAAATATTTCAAAACATTTTGCAAAAAATTCAACTTTCAGATTTCAACTTTTAGTTCTGAATCAGGATGAAATGAAATTTTGAAGTCTCAGTTTCCATGGGAAGGAAACTTTGTTTTTTTTGACCAACTCTAGTTCCAATCCTGCCAATACGTTGTCATTAAATTTATTTTCAGTGGTTGTTTTTTTCCAGTTTGCTCTTTAAACAATCTTAGAAAATTACACACAGACAAATCTACATTAAAATAACCATATTAAAGTTGCAAAGTCAAGCACTCAAAAGTTAGGAAATGCCACAATTAAAATTGCCTGTGCAACTTGCCCCCTCCTGCAAACACATTATGACAGTCTGATTACATGGGCACCCTTAAATCTGGCACTTCCTAATTTATGAGTGCTTGACTTTATAATTTCAATACCGTTCTTTTAATGTAGGTTTGTGTGTAATTTATCTAAACTTTATATTAAAATACAAAATACTTGAAACAGAACACCAACCTACACACTGCTTACTATGCATATCATAAAGGACTAAATAAGAAAACTCATTTTCACCATGATAAAAGTTTTATTCAATAATTAGAACAGGCTTTTGTGGTATGCAAGGTAAACAGCATATACCATAAGAATCTGACTCAGGTCATTCTAACTGTTTTGACATAACATTTTAGCAGCTCTACAATGCTTTTCATCTTCAAAGTGCCTTAAAATAATTAATTAGTCCTTCCAGCATCCCTACAAGGTAGAGAAGTAATTTTACTTCACTTCTATAGATGGGAAAATTAGGCGGAGCTGTCCCAAGGCCAGGAAGAGAATCTGTGCCAAAGCCAGATTTAGGCCTGGTTGCCAGTCCTATTTGTTTAGACAATGCCAATCTCTCAAAAGTAAAACAATATTCAACCATAGGCAGTGATCCAAGTAAAAATAGCAAGCAAAGCAACAAAGCAAGCCAGCCAAGCATTTATTTCTAACGATATAGCTTTAATGCTAGATTTTGGGACACTCTTAATTTTGGTCTCAAATGAAAGGCTGCTCTGCCTCACCACCGTCTCACCATGCTTATCATTTATGATTTCCATAAACTTACTTTAATTATTTGTATTATAGTACTACCTAGTGGTCCATGTCAGGCATCAGGGATCCAATGAACTACATACGGCACTAAAGCATAAAAACAGCTCTGCCCCAAAGAAAAGCTTGGTATCTCACCAAGTAAGGAAATGGTGCCTTTCTTAAAACAAAAGGATAGTCACAACATAGAAAACTCTTCCAAGATGCCCTACTTGCTTAACAGCCATCCCAACATTGCTGTGAGCAGTGTCAAAAAACTGACAATCCTGGAGTCTTTCAGCATGAATAAATCATAATGTGGTTCTGTCATCAGCAATTCTGCACCTGGCATTATATACTGCCTGCATATTGAGGGAGCAGATTGCTTTGCAGTTCTTATTGTTCAATTCATTATGTGGCAGAGAGAACACAATAGCCATGTGAGTAATAAAGTAGCTCCCAGCACAGCTAAAAAGCCAGTATTGTCGTATGATATAATTTATGAATGACTTTGTATTATATACTTAAGGTCTGATGGAAAACTAACAGAGTAACCCATTTTCCCCTAAGAATTACATCTGAGAACTTATCTATACAATAAGATATGGTAGACTGCCTGGAGTCTGACTCTCTCTCTTCTAAATATATCCAGTTGCCTTGAAAACCAGGGCACTTAGAACTAGCACACCAGACCTGGCACTGGATGGCTTTTCTGAGTAAGAGTCACTATACTCCTATGCACAGTAGCAAGCTATAGTTTCTAAAATGATCCATCCCTATCCACATTTAGTAGTTTTATTGCAGTGTATTTATTAGTGTACTTATTGCAGAATATTCAGACTGCCTACACCCCTCTCTTCCCAAAGTGCAGCTGTTTGGATAAGTATAGTCTTTCTTACCCCATAATTACTGAAACCATAGGAGCAACACAGGTTTCTGATATTTTTCATTAACAATGTAATTACCCACAGTGGAATGTACCCAGGACACAGAAATGAACACACAACTCCTACAAAAACTGCCATATTAATGACGGGTAGAAGGTCAGAATACTCAATTTTACACTGATAACAGATGGCTTCGTCTCTCTAATTTTATAGCCATTTATGAGACTAACAGGTTTCACCTGGTACAAATATTTGTCTTCTGCCTTGCATTTGACTTTCAAATGAAGTTTTCAATGCAATTTAAAGTCTATGAAAGTTGGTAAACATACCACTTCCCCCTATTCCTTCCCCCTTCTTTGTATCTATAAAGACAGTAATGTATCGTTTGTTTAAAACAATAGGCAAATATTTCAGTGCTGTGGTTTTGAGGTTTTTGTAAGAGTTTTAGATCTAGTTTTAGAAATCCAAAACTAATGAGCACCACACAAAAACAAACTGTTACATGCAACCAAATTCATTTTCAATCCTACAACATGTTTATTGAGTGCAGAAAGGGAGAGTGAAGAAAGAGAAAGACAAAAAGTAAAGAGAAGTTTGCAAAGTGTTGTTTTAAACAATAGTACAAACAAAACTAATAATCACTATTTAAGCATCAGAATAAGGAGAATTTAACAGTTATGAAAACTACCGTGGCCACATTTTATAGTTCTGTATCTTCTGTATCTTGCAATACAAATAGCATTTTTAATTAGGCCACAAATCTTCTGGCACTTGCATATAAAGAACACCAATAATCATATACTTGGCAATTTACCACTAGCAAAAGAAACATCAGTTTAGCAAATCCCTTACAGAGGACAAAAATTAAGCCATATGGTAGCATCCCTGCACTTTGGAGTGAGGAGATAGGGAGGAAATCTGATGTAGCTAGAGGTCTTTCCTCTCTCTCTTTTTTCAAAGAGCTGAAAATATAAGGGACAAAAGGATAATCAGAATGAATTTAAAGTAGCATCCATACAATAAATAGCATAACGTGCAGTATGAAATTTAGGTCACTTTAAAACACAAATAAAGTAAAGCAGAAAGAAAAGGAGCATCCCTACATTTGCACAAGAGACTAATTAATACAAGGCCTTATTGAAAAGTAGCTCACACCGCTGTCACTCCACCTTCTTTAGAACAAGAAAAACCAAGTTTCAGAATGGTGTAAAATAAGAATAAAGTATTTGGTTTTAATGTATTGACTTTATTAATAAATATACATCCATATGGTGATGTAAATACAGATCATGAACATTACTCCATTCCCATACACAACTGCACATGAGTAGTTCAAGTGCATGAACATAAAAACAAACAGTATCTAAACAGGCTTTTTACAGCAGAGGACATAGTGCTGATATTAGCTATTTAATGGGTAATTGTCTCCTCCAAAATAACCTGTGGGAAAAGCAAACTGTGAAAGATTACGGAATCAAAGTGGTCCAAATTATTACGTGATAAGCAAAAAATTCCTAACAATTTATCATACCATTATACTTTTCAAAGATTTCAAAACAGATTTACCTACATGGGAAAAACCATCGCTAGGAAAAGTCTCTAATGTCTACTAGAGATTAAAAACATATTTAAGCAATGTTAAAATATATGTATCATAATAATAAAAGGAACAAACTTCTTTTATGATCAGAAATGAAGTTTGCAGCTCAAAATTTTTATGATTATAATCAATTGCTTTGTATTTTAATTTTCTGTAGGAATAGCATTACACTTCTCTGTACATATAGTACAAAGAACAGCAGTCACAGCTAATGAAACCTTCAGACAAATAACCTTGAATTAATCTGTCTTTTAAAGCTCTTCAAAAATGGAAAAAAAGAAGTTCTGATCTCAATTAGTTTATGTGCAGATAAAGGTAATTTTTTCCCCAAATGCATCACTCTTCACTGACTAGGTTTGGTTTTGTTCTGACTGAATCCAAAGAAATCTTTTAGAGAAAATGAAAGTATTTCAGACAAAGATGTCTCAATATATGAAGTTTTGTTTGATTAATTAAAAGCAAATACAATGTATAAAGAATTTTGTTTTAATGACAAAGCTAGCAGTGGATATTTAAAAATGCCATTTTAGTATTAAAAGTTACCCACTTTCTGATATCAGATTTTTTTCCCCTGACATGTGCTGCTAGCATTTTGAAAATGTCCAATGCAAGGCTTCAAAAATAGTAGCAAAATTATTGGGTTCTAAAGTTTATATAAATTTAGTTGGAAATTGATTAGCGGTTACTGTATGTATTTTAAACAGTGGCTTGAGTTAGCTCCCTATTACTTAGGTTTCATTTATGTATAAATAAGACATTAGAAATGTGATATTTAAAAAAATCATTAAAAACATAAACTTGATATGTAGGTCACTTTTCTGAACAGGGTTAATACATAACAGTAACCCTAACGTATGAAAAGCAGAATTATGGTACATAATATAAAATTAGTAATTTATCTTACAAATAATGTTTTCATACTATGTTGGAAAAGGCCAGGTTTCCTATTGATAATATCAAAGTATAGGCATTAACATGCTGTTTCAGTGTTTGTCATGACAACAGACAGTGTTACAAAAAAAGCACAATATATTCTGTAGGTTACATATAATAGGCAAAGCAAAAACATTTGAAGATTCCATTCAATTTCACTTTTGACTTCTTGACTTCTCTCTCTTTCCCCACAGCATGGCACCAGTAAACTGCAGTTATGTATAAAATAAACCAGAATGAGGACGTGCCCAGCAGTGCACTTTCTGGTCTCATTGCCAATTCCAGGGTGCCAAGTGGCCCTTAACAGATGCTGTGAACACATTTTTCTACTTTAGTTCATCCTTTCACAATTGACAATGTTCATCCTTTTTACTGGGATTATATTTCATTTGATATTAATAAACACTGTAACGAACATAAATTGCTTAGATGATTTCATTATTTCATCAGCATACTTGAATACAAATTTCATTATTCTAGTAGAACAATAATACATCTGCATTATCTCCTGACACACAGCACAGCACCATTGAGTAGATGCACAAGTGAGAAATGAAACGGGGGTGAACAGGTTAAACAGGATGTAAGAAGTGGCATTACTCGAAGGTACATTGGTGACATGCAATGTGTTCCTTGCCAGCGAGGCGTGACACTCCTGTAGTTATTACATTCAGCTGAAGACGACTGCTTTCCGGGAAGAGTTCAGAAAAGGGCTTAAAGCAGTCTTTTGTTGAAAAATCATCTGATAAAACGGCCAATAACACACATATCCTGAGGGTGAATTAGCTCATGTTAGCATTTTGTTTGTATCAGAAGTTACACCATTCTGTGAAAAATTACTGAGTTTCATATTTTTCAGGTTGTTGAGGAACAGAAAGTGTAACTTTATAGCTTCAGGATGGAGAAACTATATTTTAGTAGCAGTTTAGCTGCCATTAGTTTACACATTGACTAAGGAGACATCCAGTATTGTTGAGGTTCATTGTCTTAGTTGCCAGTGCATACATAGTCCCCCAAACACAATTCAACACACCTATTGTAAAGTACAGCATAAGGTCCAGCTCATTATGTGTTAGGCATCACTGGAACACCTGAAGGCTTGCTGCTTTTTTCCTGATAAAAAAGGTACGAAACATGACATCTGTTTCTTAAGTTGTTGTTATTGAAATCAGAGTTCTCATCAAAATGACAGCAAGCCAGAATTTATCTTACAACAAAAGTACTGGTACTGTTCATTTTAAACAAAAGCTCTAATTAACCTGAAAGATTTCTGTTCCCAAAAATCTGCAAACATTATATAACCCTCACAAGTATTTGAAGCTACAAATTCAGTATAATCTTAAACTATATTTTAAATAATTTTTATGTAAACTTTCTTCCAGAATTAAAAGCTTTAACTCCAGCAAGAGATATTTAGAATAAATATAACAATATGCAATATTGAGGAACGTTATTTTCCAAGTATAGGTAGGTGTGTGCATTTATATGCACACGCACACATACACACACTTTTAAACCAAACACACCCAGTTGAAAATGGAACTCTGTTAAATGTATGAAAGGTCTCAGTTTGAGTCAGAAAAAAAGTATTTATAATTAACCAAGAACATACTTTTTCAACTTGCATGCATAGATGAATTTCTATAAACTGCTTTCTATCTGGGGTCTAGGAATTCAGTAAACTGCATCCTGTTTCAAACAGCTATACAGTTTGCTATTATGAATCATGAAAATGTTGTCCTTTGGTAGATATATAAGCTTCCATAACTTAAATATACAGTAGTATAAATATTAAACAATGGGATAACTGTATTCCTGGAATATCTGGAAAAACTAAATCTGAAAGGTTGGCAACAGTGTCTATTTAAAAAATTTAATCTATAAATATACTAAATTAGTACATTAAAACAACTGCTGTCACCTAATCACATACTGTGAAGGCAAAAAACAGCTTATGTGGTTATTTACAGATTTAAGAACATACTGTTTAATTACTGTCTATTAAATTTGTTACTACAACGAACAGTACTTATTTCGTAGTTGTTTATAAAATATATCAGGCTTTTTTAATGAATTATTTGCAATTTGGTATATGCACTCTGAGGCATTTTTAAAAGTATACAGCAGAATTCTGTAGGTAGCATAACTAGAAGATCTGCCATCACCTAAAGGCAAATTAGCTCATGTTTTCTAAGGCGCTTTTGAAGATGTAAAGCGCTGCATAAATCCTAAATACTATTACATATTTTCAAAAAATATTTTTGGAACATCAGTGAAAACTGACAAATACTACAATACGGCAAATAAAAACTGCCTAAAATTAGAACTTTAAAAAAAATAGTTTTTGAAGTTTCAAAACATCTCTAAACATTTGAGGTCTGTATAAGCTCCAGCAAAAGTGGAAAATTTAGTTTGCTCTCTATTCCCACCTATAAAAAAAACCCAGAGGCATTGCAAACTATGACAGAGTTCTTACTGGTAAAATAGTCCTGAATTATTTGTTTTGTTTCATCAGTTATAAATTCTTCTGAATAAGATCTTTATTATGGCATAGGCTCACTTCATAGCCAACAGCCAGATAATGTTTTCCTGCTTATTTCAATTGCTTGGTGCATAATCACACAACTAAATTTGTCAGACAGTAATCATGAAGCTCATGATACTTTAAGGAAACACACAAGGGCATAATTTAAGAGTTTACTTACAAACCTATGTTAAAAAACCACAAAGCCATACCTATGCCCTTTTATGTTACATTAAAAATTAGTGGATTGCACCTTGGACATATGGCATCATATGAACAAAAATGAAATTTGGAAAGCCAAATTTATGGAAACATTACATAAAAATGTGAGAAACATGCCAAGACTCAGTTTTAAAAGGATTAATGAGGAAATGCTATCTAATTCCTTTCTTTCACTCACTGAGTTGTTTGACTTTGCTATTGGTTTCATCAGCAGCATGTACTCCTCTATTATGCACCATAGGATAGGGAAAAGCTGCACTGTCACAAGTATAACTTAGATTTGCAAGCCGTGAGAGAGCTTTAATGCTACCTGGAGGTCTGCCAGGGCTGACTTTGTATCCTGCAGCTTTAGTTGTACCCAAGGGTCTGCCTGGACTTGTTTTAAATCCAGCTGCTTTGGTGGTCCCAAGAGGTCGACCTGTGCTGGTTCGGTACCCCGCTGATTTTGTGGTCCCCGATGGCCTTCCACGTTTACCAGATCGGTTGAGGTTTTTCTTTTTCTTTAGTTCATCTTTTGTCTCTATATTCCTGCCACTTGTGGCCTGCAAGTGTGTTTCATTTAATGCGTCTTGTCTCTGGCATGCAATTGGTTTGTGGCTGACTGTGTGGCTATATTTGCTTTGCTGTGTAGAATATAAGTCAAACTGATCAGTGGATCTCACATTGTCTTCGTCAAGGCAAGAACTCTTGCCAGTCCCACAGAAAGCTGTATTACTGCTGGCAACAGGATGCATCATTTTTCTACGAAAAATAAAAGATAAATATGTAAAAATATACAACATGACACCATTCAACAAGAAACATTCTCTTTTCCAAAACCTATATAGGTTCTCTAAAATTAGCCTGAACTGGCTTGAATGCAGACCACTTACAAAACAAGATGTCTATCAACAGATTAAAAGAATCAAAGGTAGTATGACATTTAAAAAAATACTTTTCAAACACACAAAATGATGCAAGAAGTACATTAAAGAAAGCAACAATAAAATTTATATGATCTGGGCTTGAAACATCCTCTCACCCATAGTGATTTGGAAGCTTCCTGGATAAGCTTTCGTTTGGGGGGAAAAATTCTAGCCACTTGGTTGCACCAATAACCAATCAAATGTGAAGCAATACAGTGTTATCTTCCTGATTCAGCAGATGGCTCCCAATCCCTCTGCTATTTCAGCTAAGTTTTTCATTATTGCTGCAGTGCGTAATTAACAAGCAATTTCATTGCTGTTATCCAGAACTTTGTGAAAAACATAAAATCTGAAAAGAATCCAATTTATTTCTGCTGCAGATTAGGAAAGATACAAACAGCAGCTATTCACAGGAAAGAACTACCCCAAAACAAAGGCTGTCAGCAAATGGAGTAGCAGAGACACTCTCTCCCTTCTCCCACTCCATTACCACTATCAAAGAAGGCAGCAGTCTGGGACAACAAGGGGAAACCAACAGAGAAAAAGCTCACTCTCAATTCATGCAGGGGACTTGGAGGATGGTGGAGCGTAAATTTATTCATCACCTATTGGCTTGAGCTAACACGCTGTTAAAACGAATGTGGTCAGCTCACATCTCTCTCAATGGCATAGTGTGATGTAAAGGTGTGCACTGATGACCCTAAGTGGCTTTGCATATGCCCTGAATAGGCACTTGTGCCAGGAATGCCGTAGAAGAGGCCTGCGCTCTAGTCAAGGGGGCTGTGACACCTTGCAGAGGAGGAACCTTTGTCTGCTAGCAGCAGAACCTAATGCAGGAGGTTATCCAAGAGGAGATCCGCTGGGAAGAGACAGGTAAGCCCTTCATCCAGTCAGCTACTGCCACGAACAGCTGCATGGACTTACAGAACGGTTTTGTCCTCTCAATGTAAAATGCCAGGGCTCTTCGCACATCCAGCGTCTGCCACCTCGGTACCTCCTCTGAAGCATGCGGTTACGGGAAGTATATCGTCAGAAAAATGTCATGATTGGAATAGAATTGTGACACCACTTTGGGCAAAAAGGCCGAGTGAAGCCTCAGCAGGACCTTGTCCTTATAAAAAACCATCTAAGGCAGCTCTGAGGTAAGTGCCCTAATTTCAGATACCCTCCTAGACAAGGTGATGGCAACTAGGAAGGCTACCTTCCATGACAATAGCAAGAGGGGACAGGTAACCAAGGGCTCACACAGTGCCCCAGTGAGGCTGGAGAGGACTACATTCGGGTCTCAGGGAGGTATCAGATCCCAATCTGGGGGTAAAGCCTCTCTATACCCTTCAGTAACCTAGCCACCATGATGTGAGAGAAAACTGACATCCCTTGAGTTGATGGATGGAAGGCTGAAATAGCAGTTAAATGTTACCTTCAACGAGGCAGTGGCTAGGCCTTGAAGTTTAAGGTGCAGTAGGTAGTCCAACATTGTCTGGATTGATGCCTGGGGCATCAATGCGGCACAACCGCCTGGGCTGCAGCCCAATATGTGAACCTTTTCCACTTTGCTAAATATGACACCCTGGTGGAAGGTTTTCCTGCTGCCCATTAGCATTGCCTGCATCTGAGACAAGCAAGTCCAGTCGTCTGGGCTCAGACACAGCCTCCGCGCCATCAGATGCAGGGATTCCAGGTCCGGGTGTAGCAACTCTGGGGGGAGCAACTGACAGCTCCACGAGCGTTGTGAACCGGTACTGCCTGGCCACACAGGTGCTATAAGAATGACATTTGCCTTGTCTCTTTTGATTTTTAATAGGACCCTGTGAATCAGCAGAATAGGAGGGAAGGCATACAGAAGCCTTCCCGACCATGGAAGTAGGAAGACATCTGACAGAGCTCCCTCGTCGAGCCCATGAATAAAGCAAAACTGACAGCACTTCTTGTTGATCTTGGAAGCGAAGAGATCCACTTGAAACCCCAACCACTGAAAAATCGTATTGGTTACCAATGGGTGGAGAGACCACCTGTGGCAGGGTAAGAAGGTTCTGCTGAGTCAGTCCACTGTGGCATTCTTGATACTGGGGAGGTGTGAAGCCACAAGGTGAATGTCATGCCCTATAACTAGGTTCCACAGACTCACCGCCTCCTGACACAGGTCTGGGGAGTGAGCCCCGGCCTGTCTGTTGGTGTAGTACATCGCAGTGGTGGTGTCCATCAGGACTGGGACTATCTTGCCTCTCAAGAAAGGAAGGAACACCCCACAAGCCAAGCGGATAGCCCTGAACTGCCTGATATTTATGTGCAATCCTCGGTCCTCCCTCGACCAGTTCCGTTGGGTGAAGTGACCAGAGCTGATATGCGCCCCACCCCAGGTCCAAAACCTCTGATACCAGATTCACTGAGGGGGCTAGATCTGCAAAGGGCATCCCTTCCGTCACTGACTGGGGGTCTAACCACCAACTCAGGGACACTATGACTTGTGGGGACACAGTGATCATCCTATCCAAGGGGTGCCTGCTTGGGGCGTATGCAAAGGCCAACCATTGCTGGAGCAGCCTGAGTTTCACACATGCGTGACACATAGGTGCACACTGCCATATGGCCCAGTAACTGCAGGCAGGTTCATTCCGTCATAAGGGAAGAGGCGCATAGGCCCATGATCAGGTTTAATATGGTCTCGAACTGAGCCTATAGTAGAAACACCCTGACCTGTGTAGAATTGAGAACTGCTCCAATGAATTCTATTCTCTGCACTAGTGTTAATGTGGATTTTTGTTCATTCACCAGCAGGCCCAGGTGACAGGTGGCCCAAACTAAGTCCAGACTGGTTTGGACCTGGGCCCACAACCTGCCCCTGATTAGCCAGTCGTCCAGATACAGGTAAATCTGAACCCCTTGGTACCTGAGATATGCAGCCACAACTGCCATGCATTTTGTAAACACCCTTGGGGCACACGACACCACAAACTGGAGGAAACACCTGTGTCTAGGGAACATCGTGATATGAAAATATGAGTCCTTCAAGTTGAGGGCAGCATATCAGTCTCCTGGATCCAATGAGGGGATGATGGAGGCTAGGGAGAGCATGCGGAACTTCAGCTTTCTGATGTCTCTCTTTGGTCCTTGTAGGTGCAAAATGGGTCTGAGGCCTCCTTTTGCCTTGGGAATGAGGAAGTAGCAGGAAAAGAAGCCCTCTTCCTCTCATGTCCAGTGGAACCTCATCAACAGCTTCCAGTACCTCAGCTTCCCCACCTCCTGCATGAGGAGTTGCTCATGAGAGGGGTCTCTGAAGAGGAATGGGAATGGAGCAGTAATGGGGGAGGGGAAGAACTGTAGAGTATAGCTCACTGTAATGGTACCCAGGAATCAATGATCTGAAATCATACAGGCCAAGAGGAAGGGAGCAAGTTGGCTGCAGAATTCTGGAGAAGTAGGATCCTTGTATAAGATTGGAAGGCCATCCTTGGGTGCACGATTAAAACAATTGACACTGCCTGCTAGAGCACCAGGAAGGACCTGGCTGGTTGGCTGAGGAGGAAGATGGGCCTGGTTGCTGCTGCCTAAAACTTCTGTCTATGTCCCTCCTTCTGTAGGTCCCAAAGCACTGGGCCTGGTACCTAGGTTATTGATGCTGTTGCTGTGGACAGAATTGCCTCATCGAGGCTTGTGTGTGTAAAGGCCCAACAAGCGCAAAGTGGCCCTTGAGTTCTTCAACCTGTGGAGTTTGGTGTCGGTCTGTTCAGAGAAGAGTGCACCTCCATCAAACGGCAAGTCCTGGATGAACTGTTGCACCTCTTGGGACAGACCAGATGACTTCAACCATGAGCACCGGTGCATAGAGATCACAGAGACCATTGATCCTTCAGCTGAGTCAGCTGCATTTGATGCTGCCTGCAAGGCAGCCCTGGCCACCGTCTTACCCTCCATTAGGATGGTGGCAAAGTCCATTGCCTGTTCCTGGGGCAGAGCCTCTCTAAAATGCTTAAAGGAGTCCCAGAGGTTATAATTATACCTCCCTAGCATTGCCTGCTGGTTAGCGTTCTGGAATTGCAGGCTCACAGTAGAATAAAATTTTTTTCCCAAACAAATTCAGTTTTTTATTGTCTTTGTTTCTGGAGGTCATGCCGGGTTGTCCCTGTCTGTCCCATTCATTGGCAGCTGCCACAATGAAGGGGAGGGTGTGTGAATAAATATTCAAACACTTTCACAGACACATAATATTTTTTCTCTGCCCTTTTAGACGGCATTGGCAAGTAGGATGGCATTTGCCACCTTGAGAATCCCTTTGTGGATTGGCAGGGCAACCCAGGCTGGCAGTGCAGCCACCAGCACATGAAGAGGTTGTCCAGTGTTTCCTGGAGCTCCTCTGCTTATAACCCCAAGTTTGAGGCAACCCTCTTAGGAAGTCATCCAGGGAAGCTGATGGCCCTGTCGTGACCACCTCGTCTGGGGAAGAGGACAACTGACCCGGTGCAGAGGGTGGTTGCTGGGGACTGCTGTAGATGTCTCTTCCAGCAGGTGCGACTCCGCATCTGAAGCAGAGCCATGACTCTCAACTGGGGATGCCAGGGCTGCAGATTGTTTCCCCGATGACCTAAGCAAATAAGGCCCCACGGCCACAGGGAACCCCCAGGAATACCAGAATGGCCATTGAGTTGGCCACTGTCCCTGAGGCCAGCCTGGAGCATCCAGACAGGAACCCTGCTCCTGACCTCCAGGTCTATGGAGCTGGCTAGGGTGGGCCACTGAGGATTTATCCTCCTCCGAGGAACTGGACTCGTTCTCTGGCAACCAATGGACAGACCGAAACTGACCCCTTTCCTGCAGCACAGTGCCTGGAGAGCAGGACCGGTATCGGCCTTCCCAAAACCTCTGGTGCTCTGACGACCTCTGCTTTGGTGATAGGGAGCATGATACCGGCGACCGGTGGTACCATTCTGTAGACCGGTGCTGCGCCAGAGAAGCCCTTCGGTGGGAGGAAGAGCGGGAACATTGCCGCGCCGCAGATGAGTGTCTCAGGGCTGAGAATCGACAATGGCCCACTCATCCTTGGGTGAGTGTCTGGATGCCAGCGACCAGATTCTGCGCTGTGAACGCACAGACAAACTTATTGGTGCCAGGGATGGCGATTGGTGCCAACTTCCCAATGGTGAATGTCTGCTAGATCTTGATCAGGATCGGTGCAGTCCCACCAGGTCCGAGGCCTTTGGTGCCGGTGACCAAGACTGGTGCCAAGTCAACACTGCTGAATGCCTCTGATGCCGGATTCTGCCTCCAGTGATCTTTCCAGTGACAAGGAATGCACCCTCGGGGATCAGTACCTGGAGGAAGGAGACCTTCTCCTTGGCAACCTGACTCATGGAGAGGCACACCGGGGCTATGGAGAGTGGTGCAGCATCAGGAGGATTCCATCGGGGGCTTCCCCTTCGACACAGGTGCTTTCCTTTTCACCTACTCCAAACACAGCACAGTCTCTCTCCGCTTGAAATGCCTCCGGCGTCAATGGCATCACAAGCTGCGGAGGCCCTCTTCCACTCCACAGAGTCAGAGGAAGCTTCTCGGAGAAGACTCCTGCAGAGTCTGCTTGGCCTGCTGGACCTGTGATGGTCCCACGCTCGACCCCGCATTCTTGGTTGTCTTAGGCACATAGGACCAACCCCTCTCTGAGCTTTGTTTCTTCTGCTTCTTCTTCAACAGCAAAGCAGAAGATTGGTGCTGTGGTGGTTCCAGTGTTGAAGGGGCTCTCTGCACTAACATGGTGCTCAGCATCAAGAAGCAGCAAGATGGCTCCAAGGCTGACCTTATGGCAGCCTCCATCAATAAAGCCTTCAGATAGATTTCCCACTCCTGCTGAGTCCTTGGTCTGAATGCCTTACAGATCCAGCATTTTTCCTTCCTGCGTGACTCCCCCAAACACTTCAGGCAACTGTTGTGGGGGTCACTAAGTGGGAAGGGCTTGCCACAAGACTTACAGGGTTTAAAGCCTGGAGATCAGGCCATTGCTGGGCAGAGGTTCCTAAGGGGACTAAACCTAAACTATTTACAACTGTTCACTAACAAAACACACAAACTATTCAATTAACATCTACTTAAGAATACTTAACACTATATGCTAAGAGGCACTTGCAGTAGCAAGCAAAGAACACAGTTCCAGTAACCGTCAGTGGTGGAAAGAAGGAACTGAGGGGGCACAAGGCCAGTGGCACCTTATGTACCAGAGCATCTGTGCAGGACTCCAGGGGGCGCTGAAGCCATCGCTGCTGATACTGCTAAGGGGAAAGAAATTCCAGTAACTCTGCATGGGGGAACACACACACCTACAATGGAATCAACATGAACAAGCACTCAAAGAACTATTCCATTCAAGCACACCTTAAGCGACCTTTCACAGCATCAAGAAAAATATAGGAACTTGAGAAATGAATAAAACTTGCACAGCACAAGTCCTCACTATGTTTGGCACAGCTATTAGTCACTTCCAAAAAGACCATATTCTCTCACACAAATTAAGAACTGAAACAAACAAAGCACAAAATATGGGAAGGTTCACAAAACTCGCAGAGACAACTGTTGTACAGAAATCACCCTGCCAACCACGTCTTTCCTAAAACTTGTGTGTTGATACATTGATTTTAACATCTTAAAATAGTGACTTGAATTTTAAAATTTGTAATTTGTTACCAGACCTGAGATACGTTGTTGTAAGGTGCATGGAACTTGCACTGACATTAATGAGACTTCCTTGTGTGCAGCAAAGGGAGACTATTCTCCATAACCATTAAAGAGCTGTTCATGATCATGGAAAACTCTTTTTAAACATTCTAGTTCAAAACAAGTCTGCAAATATGTGAAATAACATTTTCTTACCCAAAGACATAGGACAAGATCTGCTTTGCATCACACTAGCAAAATCTGATAAGACAGAGCTGGCATAGTCAGCCAAGAGAGGATAAACTTACTGTAGAAGAGCAGAAGTAACAGCTCCTGTACCTTTATCTGTCTCTGCCACAACTGCTGACATAAGGGGCATGACTGGAACACCTTTAGGCTTCACTGATGATCAGCTAGCTGCAGCTTCAGCCCCCTGGGGCTGCTGGCAGCCAGTGTACCCTTTAAGCTGTTTTAACATAGGCCTGGGAACCACACCAGCACATAGCAGTCACAGTATCAGTGGAGCACACAGCCTATGTTGTGTAGTTTCTAAGTCACAGCAGATGATCTGGCACAGAATCTTTTGGTTATGAGATCCCAGTGGATTGTTTTGAAATTATAGTATGACCAGAAGTTCAGATCCTGGATAGGACGCCATTAGCACAGACCCCTGTAATATTACAGAGTAGCACTGACTTTGACAGAAGGATTTTTTTTTAATTTCCCTATATGGTTCTAGATGAGTGCTTAGTGATATTTTTAGATGAATGCCAAGTCTAGCTCTAACCATCTCAAGACATGCCAATTTCATAATCATCTTTGGCAGGTTCTCCCATTGCTAAACTGTGCATGTACTGATGAGAACAGTTTTTTCTAAAATATCCTCTGCTATAGTCCATCACTTCTTGTTCTGTCCTTGGTGAGTGATGAGAATAATTGATTCCTATCATTTTTAATACATCCCTTTAGATAGATGTAGACAGTAAGCATATCTTCTCATTCTCTAGACTGAACAGGCTTCACAGTCTTATTTTTTCAAAACTTTTATTATGTGTGCTGTTTTCATCTGACCTTTCTTCAGTTTAACTCATTTTTTTAAAAAACATGATATCCCAAAATAAATATACTGTGCCCCGACTGAGGCTTAACCTATGAATGGAACAGAACAATTTTTTTTATGTCCCCAACACTATCAGACAAACATATGCCGAATACCCATATTAACATACACACACACACAACCAATATAGCATTTGGCAGCACCAAAACCTCCATATTTACTAACACGGCAGGTACAGAACGGGCACCAGTAATGCAAACTTCAGTCTCATTGTGGATTTAAAAGTGTAATTTGTGATAACAGATTATGTGATAGCAATAGGTCTCAAAAAATTTACCTAGCATCTACCATCCTGAGATCTAAACCTAGAAATCAAAGTGAAAAATATCTATGTGGTCACACAACCTAAGGCCTTGTATCTGTGCACCACTGGCTATTCATTCAGTCCATCAATGGCTATTAGCAAAGACAGGCAGGGCTTGCTTTTTGCCAGGGGCCGGAAACGGCCGGCGGGATGGATCACTTGATGATTACCTGTTCTATTCATTCCGTCTGGAGCACTTGGCATTGGCCACTGTCAAAAGACAGGATACTGGGCTAGATGGACCCAGTATGTTCCTATTTATTGTATACTGCATTTAATTTTAACATGTTTTAACAATCGTCATATCTAATACATTGAAAATACAACTCATTATTAGGACTGGTCAAATAGCTGAAAAAAAATTCTGAGCAGTATCTGAACAGCTATGTTATCTGGCTGAACAACACAAAAAAAGTAATTGTTAAATAAATGAATCTTTTTTCCATGATAAATCCCATTTTTCAGCAGTTTATAAAACAGCCACGAACATTTGATCCAGGCAAAAACATAACATGCAAGGCTTCAGCCAAGGAGTGACAACTGATAACTTTTAACAATTGATTTTACTGGTTTTTAAAGGTATAAAGAGATCAAAGAAAACCATGTCTTACAGATTCATACTTATTTGCACAAATCTCCATCCGTACTGCAAAGCAGTTGTGGCCTGTTATGTCAATAATCTGCAAATTAAAGGGTTTTAGAATCCTGTAACTTTATGATGGACTGTAACAACTTCTTATAAATCATGTTAATAATTCACACATTAGAAGGAGTGACCCTTATGTTTCAAGAGATTTGCTTTGGATTTTTTTAAACTACTGTTTAAAAAAAAAATCAAACCAACAGACTCAAGTAGTAACATAGTGAGACCCTCTGAATAGAGTCATATGGTAAAATCTCCAAAAGTTTATCAGTCCTTTTGTCTGCACATCACTTCAGTGCTCTCTAATCCTAATGCATGTACAAAAAGGTATACACCTGTGTATGATGTTCCAAATGGGTTGTCTGTTGCCCAGATGGTACCATTTCTTTACGGCCACATCTACAATTGAGAATTGACCTATTTCGAATTGAATCTACTGGACATAACTGATTTAAGCACAAACTGTTCAGTGTATTTACATGAGCCAAGCTTACTTGTATTTTGAATCTTTGCAGTTTTGCCTCACTTCCACCCTAGCACTATTCTACCCCTTTTCTATTTTAATGCCCTCTAGATTCCTAGCATGCAGATTCCATCACAAATCCCAAGAGCAGTGAAGCCTAAGAGATTTGAACAAACCACCTGTGTGCTCTAGGACATTAGCAGGACTATTTGAAGCATTTTAGCATTAAATTTATAAAGGCAAAAACCATTCAGATTAAGGCCTATTAAGCTATTTAACACTAGAGAGTTACAGCAGCACAGCTGTACAGATGCAGCTACGCCACTTGTAAATTCTCTCATGCAGCTGCTCTATGCCAACAGTAGAAAGCTCTCCTGTCGACATAATTAAACCACCCCCAACAAGTGTCAGTAGCTATGTTGGCAGGAGAAGCTCTTTTTTCACACTTCTGAGCGACATAAGTTATACTGACATAAATGGTAGTGTGGACATTCCCTAAAACAGCGTTTAACCCTGCTGGAGGCAAATCTAATCCAAACTTTATCTGGAATACACAAACTATCTGGAATACGTGTATGTGGCCATGAAGTGCCTTACAAGCATGCCAAGGAGACCACACAGCTCTCAGCATGGTAAATACCTTCACTGTATACTAGGTCAGTAGTCCTTTATGTTAAATATAGGAAAAAGAGAAATATAATAAATGGCTTAGTGTAGCCAAACTTAAATGGTATCACACAGTTGCTTGCAGGGTCTATTTACTGGCAGAAAGAGTTCAGAACAATACAAAGGCTGAGTCTCTTTTCCTAGGGCCAACATCTCTCTTCAGCCTCCTCTCCCACTTCAGAAGGCACAGCTTTCATAGTAGTACTAATCAGCTCCAGCTGGGGCACTTCCTGCTTCCTAATGCCTGTATTAACCCCTTTCCTTACTTCTCAGGTGCACGGGTGTATAAACCCTACCACAGTGCATATGCAGTGCCCATATAAATATGTGCACATGATTTTACACAGGCAGTATTGAAATTTAGATGCAGTAATAATGTAGTTCAGCATGTCCATATATTAAATAGTTGTTATAGCAGAGATTCTCTATGTGCTATAATTTTTTGGCCAACATATGGTGGAGCAGTCATGAAACCATGGTTAAGGTTGCATTACAATTTCAGTTTCAAAGTTAGACTATCTAGTAATCCTGTGTTTAGAAAAGGACAAAAAACGTAAGCCAATTCGGGAAGGGGATGATTTTTTGATGGGGTAATAACAGAGGTAAGTAATGTCTGTAATAAACAGTCAAAAAATCTTCTGATTTTAAAAAGGCTACATTTCACCTTTCTTTGGACTTTTCCATATAGTTTACATTGTAGAATTGCCTGAGACTTCTCATGACACTTAATTCATGAATGAGGGTTCTGCAAATATTTATTTTGTGTCACTGAGTTGTATTATTATAATATCAAATGGGTTATAACAAACAGCAAGTGCACCATACTTTTGATTATATATTGCTATAACATCTGAGAACATTCATCAGAGTAATAATCAACATTATTTCCTTCAATGTCTGATTTAAACATTGGCACGTAGGCACTACTCTTAAAGACGAGCTCAGAACTCTCCTGTCTGCATCAATGGCCCAGTCACAGAGAAAGCTGGGTTCAGATGAGCAAGAGCAATGTCACCCAAGGAATTGGACAAAACAGACAGAATGATGCGTAAGAGAGGCAGTCGGAGAGAGAATTATCAGGCAATATCAATGACCACCACTCCAAATTCCTACCAAACACTTTACTCCTATTCAGGTGCTACTATTCCGTCTACACGGAGAACAACAGAGAATCCTGCATTGGTTGCCAACATCCAACTCCCCAGCCATTCCAGAACTACAGCAGGGAGTGCTCACCAGTGAATATATACCGCTAACATTGTAAAATGCTGCAACTTCATCTTTGCATATTAAGCAAACAATATTTCATCTTTAATATTTGCACTTCTCACAAGTGATAAAATTCTCTAGAGACAAATGTTACCTGTGTATAATTGATGTTGTCAGAATTGACAAAAGAGGAGCAAAGCATAGATCACAGAATGTTTCAGAGTTCTCGCCAAAGGGCGGGGTTCTGAAAAAAGGTGAGACAATCCAGTTAAAAACAGCTAACAGGGATGTTTCTGGAATGCTGATTCTCTCTGTATCAATCAATTTTTCATCATACTATAAAAATTCAAGTAATATTAAAGTTCACCTTCTTTCTTTGTATTTGTGCCATTGTAAAGGGATTTTTACAAAATAAAAGTTTTTAAAACTCCTGTTCAACTGAAAGTGCAACTTCTATGTATAAACAAGCCACAAGAACAGTTAATATGAGATGAGTATTATGGTACTGAAAAGAGATTACTTTAGCTACTCATTTCCCTGCTTTTAAGAGTTTGTACTGGTGTCACAAACTTCTTCTTTTGTATGGCGATAGAAGAACAGTAAAAGTAATGGTGTGACTTCAGCTGGCTCTTAAGCTCTTTTATCCAGTCCAGAGCAGAGGCAGTAGCTATGTGAACAGTTGCGACACCTCCAGGATGAGCATGGATTGGGCAATTGTCCATGATGCATCTGATAGTTTGCATCATGCCACAGTTACAATTCGGCAATTCTCTCACTTTCCCTCTATGAAGTAACTTCCATGTCAGGTGCGAATACGGTTTCGAGCTGTCCACGTGCACCATGGGGAGGAGAAGCATGGCACTTGCACAGTTGAGTAGCTGATTAGATTTTTGTTTGGTACTTCAACAACTGCCCAGACCACTTTCTGCAAACGCCCTTATCTTCCACAAGAAGGGCTGTGGCACAAGACCAGAGAGGTTTTCTTGATTTTAGTTGGTGACAAGGGGACGTGTTAAAAAACTGTAACCGGTTGTAAACAAAAGGGTTTTGTGGTAATTTTCTTGTTGTTGCTGGTTTCTTTTAATAGGTATTGATGTGGCAGAAGGAAGAAGACAACAGGCCAGAGGATTTGGGAAAAGAAGGGTGGGTGGCCTAGGGGCCTCCTTTATAGCGGAGCATGGGAACTATACCCGTGCTATACAGGAGGCAAGGAGTAGAACTTTCTTCCCTAGAACTTGCAAGGCATATCTGATCGTGACACCTATGAATCATGAGGACATTAGCAGGTCCCAGTCTACAAAATACAGCTGGTTTGTCACCAGGATAAAATAAACCCTTAATGGCAACCTCAGTAATGTTAAACCAGATTAACTTTCCAAACACACACAATGTATGACAGTCAGATGTGCTGATCTGTTAATACAAAGCATAAAATCATAGAAATGTACGGCTGGAAGGGATCTCAAGAAGTCATCATATCCAGCCCCTCCACTGTGGCAGGACCAAGGAAAACTCCTAGACCATCCTTTACAGATGTTTGTCCAACCCATTTTTAAAATCTTCCAGCGATGGAAATGCCACAACTTTCCTTGGAAGCTTACTCCTGAGTTAAGCTATCCTTATAGTTAGGAAAATTTTCCTAATAGCTAATCCAAATTTCCCTTGCTGCAAATTAAGCCCATTACTTCTTGTCCTACCATCAGTGGACATGGAGAACAACTGATCACTTCTCTTTTTAACAATCCTTAACCTATCTGAATACTATCATGTCTCCCCCCTCAGTCTTCTTTTCTCAAGACTATACATGCCCAGTTTTTTTAACCTTTCCTCATAGGTCAGGTTTTCTAAACCTTAAATCATTTTTGTGCTGTCCTCTGGATTCTCTCCCATTTATCCACATCTTTCCTAAAGTGTGGCATCCAGAACTGGACGCAGTACTCCAGCTGATGCCTCACCAGTGCTGAGTAGAGGGGGACAATTACCTCCACTATCTTACATACAATACTCCTGTTAATATATCTCAGAATGGTATTAGCCTTTTTTACAGATGCATCAGATTATTGACTAATATTCAATTTGTGATCTACTATACTTCCCAGATCTTTTTCAGCAGTACTACCACCTAGTCAGTTATTCCCCATTTTGTAGTTATGCATTTGATTTTTCCTTCCTATGTGAAGTACTTTGCATTTGTCTTTACTGAATTTTATCTTGTTGAAGTCATACCAATTATTCAATTTGTCAAGGTCATTTTGAATTATAATCCTGTCCTTCAAAGTGCATGCAACCCCTTCCAACTTGATGTCCTGAGCAAATTTTACAAGCTTACTCTCAGCTCCATTATCCAAGTCATTAATGAAAACATTGAATAGTACCTCACGCAGGACCGACTCTTGAGGAACCACATTAGATACGCCCTCAAAGCATGACAGCAAATCATTGAAAACTACTCTTTGATTATGATCTTTCATATGGTCAAGTTATGCAGCCACCTTATAGTAATTTAATTAATATCACATTTCTCTATTTGCTAGGGACATGAAAATGTCATGTGGGACTGTCTCAAAAGCCTTACTAAAATCAAGAAATGAATTAGCCTTACTAAAAAAGATGTTACCTCCATCCACTAGACCAGTAACCCTGTCAACAAAGGAAATTAGATGGGTTTGGTATTATTTGTTCTTGACAAATCCATGCTGGCTTATCACCCTATTATCCTCCAGGTGCTTACAGATTGATTGTTTAAAAATTTGAGGTTGCCACTCAGATTTTGCATTTGAATGCAAGTTTGATAAAATTGGGGTACCTTTTGCTTTTTGATATCTGCAGAAGAAGGAAGTGAAAGTCTTATGGAGTGTTAACAACTGCAACCCAAGAACCTCTTAGTGCCAAGTGGCAGAGGACACAAGGGTGCAGAGAGTTTTACAAGGATCCTTGTTTGTTATGATTTTATTTTATACATAACCATTTTTCCCAATACTTATACTTCCCATCACTTGAATCTCTATCCTTCGTTAAATAAAATGTTACTTGTTTCCACTATAAATGTATCTAAGTACTGTGTGGTAAGAGGAGCCGTGAACAGAGGTGTAACTGGTAAGCTGGGTGTACTGCTTCTTTGGAAGCAGCAAATCTGTGAATGTCCAGTGGAACGGGCTAGACACTCCAGGGAGACCCAAAAGGATGGAGGGAGTGCATCCTGATGAAACCTTAACTATCTTTAAACATAATTTTTGTGTTAATATAACCTTATGCTTTAAGCTTAGAGCTACTGGGGCTTCTCTTTCACCACTATGGCCCATCCCACATTATGACTGAAACTGTGCTAATACTATATTTAAATCAAGACAGAGACGGGTTTTTTTAAAAAGAACAGTGCTAGCCAAACCACGTTATAGACAAACCCCTTAGGTTATGTCTGCACTTATGAAGTGTTTGATAACAGCTGTCAAACATCTTGCCCTCTGCTACCTCCTTAACCGTTGGTTTGGCTGCTTTTGTGGACATGCCAAAATATGTTCAACACCAGAGGCAGAAAGCATGAATCACCACTAATAATCAGTTGGTAGTTATTTCTTACAACAAAGTGGCTCACCTTATCTACATTAACGGGACAATGACTTCCAACACAGGAGGGTGGGGAAGAAAGCTGCTTCCTGTCCACAGTGGGGAGATTTCCCCCTAATGCTAACACTAATTCAGCTCCACCAGTGGTAACAATATTGGAAGTCGTAGCGTTGACTCACAGTTGGTGTTTTTAACCATGTTAATAAGACCTGTTCTAAACAGGATTACCTGAAACAGGCAGCCCATCCACATTATGGTTCTTAACACTGTGAACATCATTAAGGTTGAATTTGTGTTGACAGAGATGGCATGCTTTGAAAATGGTTGTAGTGTCCTTGCTAGAAATAATGTTTAAACATAACTAACCTTATTTTCTGAAATTTCCTGCTACTGAATTACCAGTTTCACTGGTGCCTATAACAATGACAGAGCTAGTGCAGTCTTGGCACCAGTATTATATCATCTTATTATCTAACCTTAATTAGAACAAGTCTGCACGATGTGATAATAAAAATGTCAGCCGCCACCAGTGTTCTGTCTGCATGAGTACTCCCAACTGTCACTACCACTGGTGAATTGGACAGTGAAAGAACCAAACAGAGTGTTTGTAAGTCTAGCATATACAAGGGCATAGTGTGGACAGTACTAGTATGGTGCGGGGTGTGAAGCTACACTGTTGTGGAATGCAGGCTCCCAAATGTACCAGATTTTTACTGTAGGAGCACACATTTTACCTTCAAATTTCCAAAAGAAGTAACACACATACTATATTGTTTTTACTGCTTCCACCAAAGGATAGAGACAATGAGAGATACACCGGGTGCACAGCATCCATAAAATGAACTATAATCACTAAAAGGAGCAGTACAAATACATAAAAATAAGTTAAAGTTTATCAACTCAGTCTGTACTAATTAACGCTTGTGAAATTAAAACCTTGTTTGTTTTTAACACTATGTGCTTACTTTTACAACTTGTAAATAAAGCTTTAAAAATAAAGTTTATAAAAAAAATTCACCTAGCTTGAGTGTTTTAGTTAATTGTAATATCTTTAATAATATATTTAATTTTAGATCTCTCTCAATTATGTAGCTGGCAAAATAGAGGACAAATAGATAATTAAATATTTGATTACCTTTTATTCAATAAAAGTACATTCACCTGCCCAATTTTTTAATATTAAATTTGATAGCTATATCTGATCTCCTAAATATGTGTATATAGAGTTTTCATTCAATTTAATAAAATCTCTAAAAGCAGCATATTATAGATCTTGTAATGATCCTCTCCCTCCAACCCGTGCGGTAACACCTTATTAAATAGAAAAATCTGATGACTAAATTCCTGTATTAATGGTTCTTTAAAGAAAAGCTAACTGTTGTAACAATTTTTGTTTGTTTTTGATATTTACATGGCAAGGATTTGTAAACTTGTTGAAATTCCTAAATACATTGAATACCCCCCCTCTCCCTCTCTCTCTCCCTCTCCTTTAGTATCTACATTATGATCTACCAGTAAATCCCAATCTCCAAAATTAGCAAACTTTGAATGTAGTTTTTGAAGTCCTATCTATAAGCATTTCTACAACACACATCACCATGACACCTAAGCATACATGCAGAGTACAGTCTACTTCTCACTAGTAAGCGTTTCCCAAACTGCAGTCATGAACCACTTCTTGGTGACCCATAGAGAGTACACAGGTTACATAGTATGGCTTTTTATTTTGCACTTGCTAAATTATATTTTAAAAAGCTAAAAAAGTATTAAATAATTTCCTAGTATTACCCTTCTATGTAGACAATTGTTATAGATGCCAAAAAGAAGGCCTTAAGACCATGAATGAGAGAAGAGGTTGTGTGGATGACTGTGAATGGGAAAGCTGTCCATTAGTACACTTCTTAGTACAGAGAGAATCTATGAAATGGTTTGGGGGTTCTGGAACCGAAACAAGCTACCACAGATAAATCAGAATTGTGATCCTTGGTTTAATGACACTGGGCCAGCTCCTGCTACTCTTCCTGAATGGCACTTACAAAAGTAGCCTTGCTGACTGTAATGGAGCTACTCACTCAAGCACTATGCATTAGGATTAAAGGTTGCAGCAGCCTTGCATTACCAAGCCAAGTTGTAATTACGATATCTAGGGTAGCATGTGTTAGATACAAAAAGGTTCAAAGTCCACTTGACAGACAATTTAACAATTGCCACTTCAGATCCTTACACAGAAAAACACACACACACACACACACACACACACTCATCTGAAGAAAATAAACAATAAAAAATAAACTGAAGTAAGAGACCCTTCCATCTTGAGGAACCAGTTGTAACATTCATTTATTTTTCTAATCTAGGGTCACACTCAGAAAGCAACGTCTTGCTACTTCTGTATTTAGAGAGCAAAATCATAGTGTTATTCTCCTTTAAATATATGCCTAGTGATAAACACATGCAAATTAAACAAACAGGACTTAAATGTTCACTAGTTAACTGAACTGAAAGTGTTATAAGTACACACTAAGGGAAATAAATAGGTTCTATTTATATGCACTAATGAAAATGTGCATTATTTACATGCATTACAATAATATGTACTAATAAACATGCACAAAGGAAATTATCAGACAATTTAGATGCACTCAAATTATGTGGTAATGAAAATATGCACTATTTATGTATATTAGGCAACATGACCTAATAAATATGTAGTAAAGAAATAAATATGCACTATTCATATGCATTAAAATTCCATGCACTAATGGAACTATGCATTAAATGGAAGGTATTAAAATATGCATTAAAAAAATATGAAGTAAAGAGAATAAACACTTCAGGGCACTACAAAGACTCTGTATTAAAACAATATGATGTTCAGCTCTCCCTGCTGCTTAGAAGCCAAGGAAGGGGGCAGCAGACAAGAGGGGGAACAGGTTGCACAGATGCGCCCACCCTGGGGGCATCCGAGTTGGGATGCTCCTCCTTGCAGGTGAGGTTGATTGTGCAGCATTTAATACCCCAAGCTCCAAGAGAGCTGAGGGGTGCCCAGCTGCCACCTCCCTGGGCACTGATAGAAGGAGAGGTGAGTTGCCCTGGCCAGTTCTATCATCTCCCCAGCATAGGCAGGGACAGAGGGATGTGTTTAGAGAGGTTCCCGGCTCTATCACTTCCTCCCCAAAGAACTGAGAAAGTAGATGGGGGAGTGGTTTACCCAGGCCTGTCACTACCCCTGCCCCGCAGGGGAAGGAAATGGGGGAGGGTGGGATTAACCATGCTGCTGCTGAGCATTGAGGGAAAAGGTGGGGAGCCCTAATCCCTCCCCCCTCACCGGCACTGAGAGAGGACATGGGGGCCCTGCTCCCCCCCCCGCCGGCACTGAGGGCAGAGATGGGGGGCCCTGCTCTCCCCCCCCGCCGGCACTGAGGGCAGAGATGGGGGGCCCTGCTCTCCCCCCCGCCGGCACTGAGGGCAGAGATGGGGGGCCCTGTTCTCCCCCCCCCCGCCGGCACTGAGGGCAGAGATGGGGGGGCCCTGTTCTCCCCCCCCCGCCGGCACTGAGGGCAGAGATGGGGCCCTGCCCCAGAACGGAACGGTGCGAAGGAGGCGCTGCCCACGGGCCCGGGGAAGGGGCTCCCATCCCCCACGGGCAGTCTCCATCTTGCCCGCCCGCCGCTTCCTTCTGGGGCCCGATCGGGACCTACCCGCGGGGCTACCCAGAGCGCGACGCCTCCACGCCTCGGCTCGGGGTGTCGGAGAGACCCCGGCAGGCCGGCTCCGGGCGGCTCCCTCCCTCCCTCACTGTCCCCAGGACGCAGCGGCCGTCACCGGGCACGGCCGGGCGGGCGGCTGCAGGCAGCGGGCGGGGAGCGGGCCGGGGCTGCGGCGTGCGCATGCGCGGGGAGCGGGGCGAGCGCGCCTGGGGGCCGACTGAGGGAGGGAGCGCGAGCGCTGGCGGTTGGGGGGCGGTTGGGGGGCGGGGTAGTAGCCAGAGGGGGAAGTCGTGGGGACAGGGGGAGGACCTAGTGGGGAAGTAGATGTGGGGGGGGGGAGATCATGGGGGGCAGTGGGGAGGGGAGAGAGTTAGTGGGGGTGTTGATGGAGAGGAGGGGGCAGTGCGGGAAGGTTGAGGGAGGAGAGTAGGGCTGAGATTTGGGGGGTTCTTCTCTTGACTGACTTCCTAAGTCATTTCCTAGTCTTTTCTCCTCCCACTTGGTGTTTGCCAGGGTAACTGCCCTGGAAATGGTTGTCCTGGGGAGCGGGTTGTGCTCTCTTCCCATCCCCCAGGGGTTGGGGAGCCCCAAATCAGAGCAGTGGCATTTTGCACATAGCCAGGTTTTATGAACAATGATGAATTAAAGAAAAGTGATTTAAAAGGACTGAACAGTTGGCATTGCACAGGGAAATGAGGCAGGATGGTCTCCCGTCAAGACGCCAACGTGCCGGCCTGACTGGAATCCCCGGTATGTTTTCTAGGCTTGGGCTACACAATCAGGTCGACATAAGAGAGCTTACGTCGATTTAATTCTGTAAGTGTCTACACTACAACATTGCTGCCGCCAATGTAAGTCATCCTCTCCACCGACCTAATAACTCAATCTGCACGAGCCTCATAGCTTAGATTGATGTAGTTAAGGCACTGCAGTGTCTGTGTCGAGGCGTCGTGTCTTACATCACCTGTGGGCTGTCAACCCTGCACAGGGCTCCTAGCTAGAGCCCTCTGCCTCAGCCCCATACAGAGCTGACAACTCTAGATGTCAGCCCCAGGGTGGGATGGGCTCCAGCTGTCAGTGCCCCACACAGTTAGGTTGGTGGAAGCGCTCCTGGTGAGAATGCACGCCATCAACGAGGGGGTGTATGTCAACGTGAACCACTGCAGTAATTACTGTGGTAACTGTACATCAGCCTAATTTAGGTCAACTTAATTTTGTAGTGTAGAGAAAGCCTTAGTGTAATTTAAACTGGAAGCTGAAAAAGAGTCACCAGACTAGACTTTACCTGTGATGTTATTTTTGCCTGGACATTCAAATATTAAAAAGGACTTTAATTTAAAAAGAGAGGTGTGGCCAGGAACCACAGTGTTATTCCCAGCTCTGCTAGTGACTTTCTTTGTGGCCTAAGGCATGTCACTGTACTACTCTGTCTCAATTTCCTATTCTGTAAATTAGTGAGAATATTTAGATCCCTCAGGAGTGTTGTGAAGGTTAATTAGCTAGTATGGTAAAACAGTTGGGAGATTAAAAGTGCTAGGTAACTCTTGTGTTACCTTATTTTCCTAACTCATTAAATACAAAAACATATGTAAAGAGAGACAGCATTGCTGACAGCTGACCAAGTACATGGTGAGTTTCCCCAAAAAGCACCTCTGAAGGTTCTGATATTGGCCAGTGCTTGAAGCAACTTACTGAAGCTGATAACTAGAATTTCTGATTCTGTATTTCCAGTCCAGTGTTTGTACAGTATCTATTTTAGGTACATATGTGGCCCTCATAGTATCAGTGCCTTGCAATATTCTAAAATTAATTTATTCTCATGAGAGCTCTGTGAGGTAGGGAAGTACTATTTATCCCCATTTTACAACTGGGGAACTGAGACACAGAGTGACTTAGCCCAAGGTCACACAGGAAATCTATGGCAGACCAGGGAATGGAAATAGCGGTCTCCCAAGTTTCAGACTAGCACTGAACCATCCTTCCTTTCCTGTCTTTAGTATTCTGATCTATGCAGAAATTGACAATACTGTTCTTTACCACTAATTGCCTGTCTGTTAAAGACAAGTTAAATTACTGATCTATTTTATCTTAAAATAAAATCCTCTATAAAAATATTATTTTCTTTCTGGAATGTAAATGGTTAAACAGTTTTATTCTGTTTTATTCCCAAGCAATGTTTTCATTGCTGCCTTTAAAAGGGGTGTTGAGGAGTTTGGTATGTTCTCTTTCAAAGTCCCGATAAGGCTCCTATTGCAAGCCATGAGAGCAAAAATCAAGGTCTAAGACTGTATTAAAATTAATTTATTGGAAGATTGTTATTGTTTTCCCCTTTCCCTGCAGACTTTGCAACAGGGAAGGCAGCCATTGCTTTGACATGTATAACCATAAGTGGCTGGGTATATGCACTGTGAGCCAGTGTAGATTTGCAGCACCACCAGCAAATGAACTATTACATTTTAATCTACTGTATATCTTCTGATGGTCACATCCTGTGAAGTCTGAAAGTGCAGTTCCCTCCACGTTTCTTCCCATCAGGTAGGCTGTTTATAAACCAGACTCTACACACTCATCTCAGCCCCTTTAAAGTGTGAACTGCAGATTCCACTTGAGATTTTGAAGGAGTTTTAAATGCCAAATGGGGTAAATTAGGATCCAAAGTCAATGGCTGAAGGCACTTACTGCTTCACAGCATTAGGCCTTTAGTTACCAAGGTGAGCTACAGGACTCTATAGAGCTACCAACTGCTGTTTTTTTGTCTGAATTTGCTAATGGATGCAGCAGCAATAAGGTCAGAGGCTATGCTGCCTACATGCTGCATTGTCCAATGCATCTACTGCTTCCAGTTAAAGGTCCTGGATTTATATTATAAGGACTGAATCCTATCTACCTGAAAGTGAGTGCTAACAGATGTACTGTGTGATTCAAATGAAACCTGAGAAAACAAAAGATTCATTAGGTCTGCTTAGACATTAAAGATCCTGTGGAATTTTATGTGACTTTCCAACACTGCTTGTCCAAATGTTTCCCTCCTTTGGTGTTGTGCAATGTGCTGGCTGATGCGGTTCACCGCAGAAGTATATCATTTCTAAAATATATTGTGGTCCTTTGGGATGAAGGTTGTTATGTGAGACATTATCTTGCCAAGATTGACTCATGTTGCCCTCTAACTTCAGACATAACAAGGTTTTATCCAAAGGAATGAGAGGTAGAATAGTTGCCTCCTTGCCTTTGTTTTCCAAGGTTTGTGAAATACCTAACCTCCAGTATTAGGAAGTAGCATGAGGCATACAGATTTATTTTATTATTATTAAAAACCACTCTCATCCTTGCTTTAGTTTAATTGTTTATGTGACTTTCTGCAATACTGGATTTAATTCTTACCTGAGAGGCACCATCTCTATAAAGAAGGAAACCTAAATCAGCCTATTGTTAAAGCTATCACTGAGAGACTGACTGAGCAAGATCTAAATATTTGACCTTCAAGATGGAAATGGATTTGTGGCAGTACTATGCTGTGTGACTGATCTGTATTGTGCTGGGGGCAAATTAATTTCAGGTGATCAGTAAGGCAACCCTGGTGCCCATACTGCATAAATGTTAGTCTGGTAGCACTAATATCTAGGTTTCTAGTTTGCACCTTATGTTAATAAAAAGCCCAAAACAAACCAAAGATAATTTGTGTCTGATATCTGATTTTCTGGAAACAGCCCTCAAGATCTACAGTCTGGCTCTTACTTACATTGTAAAATACTTGGGGCAGGGATGTTCTTTTTTTGTTTCCAAAGCACCAGGCACTATGCAAACTAATAAAAGGAATCATCTGTATGGAAATGGGAGGTAAAATGCTTTCCTTTTCCCCACCAACCAAAATAATCCAGTTCTGCCTAAACCTGCAATATGGTAACTCTGCCCAATGCAGTTCGTAGTCTCAGTGACGAACATGGGAGGGGATTTCAGTTTGTAAGAAGAGTGTTTGGGAAAAGTTTATTCCCTATGTTTCCCTCCCCAACCAATGTCCCAAAATAGCTTTGCAACACTCTCTCCTTACATGTGAAGTTAGGACCACATGTGGCAACATGGGAAAAATCATAGATTAGGGTTGGAAGGGACATCAGGAGGCCTAGTCCAACCCCTTTGCTCAAAGCAGGACCAACCCCAACTAAAGCCTGTTTCAGAAGAGAATTCTCAGCAAAGCAATGTTTGGGTTGCAATCACTGCAGGGCAATGGCCCTTTGTTTAAAAACAATAGTTTCCTCTGGAGTTTAAAAAGAAAATAATTCAAATTTATTTGTCTAAGGTTTTGCAAACAGTTATTTAAAAAAAAAAGTGCATTGTGGGCCACATTTGAATCCAGCTGTGTCACTTTAGTCTTTATATTTTTAGAAAGTTCTGGGCACAAGGTTCCCCCCCCCAATTTCTTCAAAATTTCTTCTGCAAAAGCCTGAGTTTAAGATGACAAATTGTTTAAGCTGATACCATATTTGGAAGAGATCTGGGTCAAGAAAAATAATCAAAAGGGAAGTGCATTCCTCTTCAGTCATGTGACTGGAACAGAGCACACGCCTGCAGACATGCTCATTTTAGCATCAGCTAAAGCAAAGGAACTGGATACAGCGCTAAGAAACAGCACAGTGCAGGTCTGGTGCAAGTATGGCACTGGGAGGTGAACTGCTATCACAGCATTTCACATTTTGAAAAAAGCCTCAGTCTTTACTGGTTTCTTTAAAGGAAAGCCAGGCTTGTTTGGGAAAACCTTCAAGCATAGAAGTACACAGCACCAAGCCCTGGCTAGTTTACTATCTACACAACCAACGAGACAGGTAGGTCCCCATCCTAGTAGTCCTAGTGAAGTCATTGCTTAAAGCTAAGCACATGTGTTTGCACAACTGTGACCTGAAACTGCAACCTTTCTGAGAACTATGCATCTTCTCACATCGTTTCAGCAAGCTCCTGGATCCAGCCATTACCATTTAATTTAATCTTCTTGGGCTATGACAATTGCAAAATTTTGGCCAAATAAAGCATTTTCTTTTAAAATATAGTTTTTGTTTCTAAGCTAATTGGGCAATTCATGTGAGAAATTGTTCCTCAAGCTACTGGCACACTGCCTGCAACTCTCACAACCATTTATTCAATTACCAGCTATATACTTATTAAAAGTGATAGTACAATTAAAGTTGTACTATTAAAATCTCAACTTTTAATCCTGAACAGTTAATGTTCCTATTATACCCCTAGCTGGGCCATGTAGGACATCCATTACATTTTGGATACACATACCCCACACTTTTTAACATAGGCATATCTTTCAGGGTATGGAGAGGCATTGCCCTCCCTAACTGCAAGCCTCAAGTGATATCGACCCAAGGCTTGCAGTTTGGGGGGTAATATTGCCTCCCCTGTCCTCCCAAACTATGCCCATGTTAAAAAGTGGGGGACCCATGACCCCCAAATCTCCCCAGTTCTGGCACCATTGAAGGGAACAATCCAAAGGGACAATGCAGCCAAGCTTAAAACTAGTTACCTACCTATAATGCTTGGTCTTTGAGATAAGATGCTGATGTATATTCCACATCAGTGTGTGCACTCTGCACACTGGAGCCAGAGAACTTTGTCTAGCGGTACCCATGGGTGGTGCTCATGTCCTGCAACCCCTACCTGTATAAGGAATGCTGTGCCCTGACTCCCTCCTTTCCTTCGCCCTGAAATTCAGAGGTGCAGACTCCAATGCAGAGGGGATGGAGGGTGGGTAGTGGAATACATGTCTGCATCACATCTTGAACAACAACAATTACAGGTAGTTAACTTTTTTCTTCTTCAAGTAGATGCAGTCATGTATTCCATGTGAGGGACTTGCAAGCAGTACTCATGGGAGGTGTCTCAGATTCTGTTTAAAGATGGCTTTTCCAAAATTTGCATTTGATGTGGATGCAGCTAAACTGGTGGGGTGTTTTGCAGAAGTATTCACAGAAGACCTAGTGGCTGCTCTGCAAATGTCCAATATAGGAGTGTACGCAGTGTTGCTGTAGCCATGTGGGTGAGGTGGACCAACTTCTGTTGGTGAGAGAGAGAAGCTTCCAAGCTTAGAGAGTTCTTCTTCAGGTCTTAGTTTCCCAGATCTGAAGACGAGTTCTGTGTAAGCTTGACAGCTCGTCTCTCTCACCAACAGAAGTTGGTGCAATAAAAGGTAGTACCTCACCCAACGTGTCTCTCCAATATAGGAATATCATTTAGAAATGCCGTTGACATCTCCTAGAGCTCTCATGGAATGAGCTCATACCTCTTGAGGAGGCATAGCCTGGGCTTCTTCGTGTGCTGTCATGACACAGGAAGTTATCCTGTGCTCACCAACCTATTAAGGAGGCATCAGTGACTATAGTCCTGGTTAATGGCGGCCATGTGAAAGAGATGACCTGGTACACACCATCCTGAATTGCCCTCCAACATAAGGAGCCCAGAATCAGGAGGGGAAGTCAGACCTGCATGTCCAAAGGATATCAATTCAGACGACAGACCAACTTCAGCCACCTCTGAAGAGGATGGAGTTGCAGCCTGGCATATTGAACTACCTATGGATTGTTGCTATCTCCCATCTTTACATCTGCAGCTTTTTTTCTCTCTGACACCTTCATCACCCCACTCTTCTATAAAATACAAAGCAGAATCAAAGACCATCGTCTTAGCCCATCAGTCTGACCATTTCATCCCTCCTTTGAATCCTTTCCCAGCTCCACCCACTCTGCTGCATCATGAGTGTAGTTAGATCTTTGAGGAAGGGACTGCAATTTACATATATTGCAAGCTACATTGCATAATTCTGAGTATCAAATAGTCACCATTTTCACATTTCTATGGCACTGCTGTGCTCCAAAAGGTACAAACCCCTCTATACAACCTGAAAGCAAAGCAGAAGTAGCTCTTGTGCTCCTATAACCTCAGGAACAGATTCAGACTATGTAGTTAACTGCCTGTAATGCAGTCATTGGGCCCAATGCTATTCTTATATTCAGACACTCATTTTGATGTATTCTGAAAAAGCCACTAGTGTGAACGGTTAAGTGCGCAAGCTCAGTCAGTGTTTCTGATAAAGAGGATTAGGGCTAGCTTGTGACTTGGAACTGTCTTTTTGCTTGTGTGTACAAACTGCCTATTATGATGAAGTCCTGGTCTGAGACTGGGGCACCTCGGTACTACTGCAATACAAATAATAAATAACAATAAGCACAGCTGTGAGCAAGGAGTGGTGCATAAACTTAACCACCTTCAGAAATAGTCCCATCTGGAATTGTGACTCTGACATCCATGTGAGACCCGATTCCTCCCTAACTCAGGATTGAGGAGCAGTAATTTGCTTCCAGCACAAACCAGCAGCAAACTGTGATGCCCACTATACAAGTCCCAGTGTGCTGGCAGCCAGTGGAGCCAAGGCTCTGCCAATTTGCCATTCAGCTGCTAGGGAGAAGGTGCAAGGAGTAAGTGGACATGCTGCACTGGCTTATTCCTGTGATGTTTCACTGTTCAGTGTCTCACCTGCTGCTTTTCATTACATTCCTAACAGAAAGATTCAAATGTAGATGTAGTGAATATGATTCCCTACACTTAAAGGAGCAGCCATAAATTGTGACTATAGTGCTGCAGTAGAAACAAGTGCAGAGGCACAACAAGCAGGGCACAAATCACGACCTAGGAAAAAGAAAGCATCTCGGAAAAAACACATTGAAATTATTTTTATTTTTTGGAGGAATTAAAAAAAATATGAATATTGACATTGCATTTAAAAAACCTTGGAAGATTGTACATTGTCCAATCTTGCTGAAAATCCAACAGTGTTGAGCTGGAAATCACAGAAGTATCTCCATCAGAGCTTTGCTCAGTAGATAGCAACACAAAAATTTCAAACCAAAGACGTTTTTAAAAAAAAGTCAGAATGCCTGAACCTGAAAGTGCTCTACACCAAATATATCAAAACCTGCCACAACTCGGGGGTACATGGCAATTTACAGCACTGTCGTAAAGTTAGACCAGTCAGCACAAACTATGTGAAACATCTTACATAATAAATAATCCTAACAAAAGGAAACTTGAAACATCTAAAGGGAATCTGATTTTGAAAATATCTGAGGTTTTGTTTGAACTTTGAAAAGATTATCTTATATGTGCTGTTTCTGGCTCCATTCAGGGTTTTGGGTTTTTTAAACCTTTTCAGGAATTGTATTAAGGTTATTCCTAGCAGAGCAAATGTATAGTGCTTAGTGGATATGGCTGGTGTTCTCTTTTTTTACATAAAAAATAAAGGTAAACTGATCTCAGAATACCTGATAAATTTATTAGGATCTCAAAACAGAAGTGGACTTCAAAATATTTCATTTTTGGAAAAAATGAATTTATAACCATGATGCAAGCATTTGATTTGTTCTTCACTAGGGTTAAAGCAGTATATACACATAGTTATTTTAAAATTATGATTTTTCCTCCATGATGTCAGGTCAGGAAAGCTTTCAACAAAAGCCCTGTAGTTTTCATCTTCTTGAAAACTTTTTCCAGCTGCTAGAATGACTCAACAATTGTAACTGTTCTGGTTACAGATAAGATAAGAGGTAAAAAAATTAAATTTTGATAGCAAGAATGTGAAATGTTATTGGCTTCTGGGGATGAGGGAGAGTGAGTTAAAAAAAAGTTGACAGTCCCAGGAAGCTACCACATTCCACACTGCAGTAAGGATCAACGTCTGTGGAGCCAACATACAAATCTAATTTTTTGTCTAAAGCCATTCTCTAATAGTAAAAGGAGGACAGTCCTGGAAGAATCACCTTAAATGTATATATAACACTATAAAATGTGTTAAACTTTATACTTCATTACAAAAGAAGTTTCTCTTTTTTGCTGAGGTTTTTTTAGTTTATTTTATTTACTAAATAGGTTTATGCTCTTAGGTTGAAGAATGGGAACAAAATCAAATCCTAAAATACTGACATTTAGAGAAAATCTGAAAGCCATTTTCATACTACAAAATGCTTCATTTTATAAGAAATCCAAATATTTAAACTATTCTACTCCCCAAATTATAACGACAAAGTAGGAAGTAAAAAAGGATGGGGAGAAAAAAACCATTTGTAAAACTAAACCCTAATTGTTCTAGGACAAAATTCTCAACTCTGATCAGCACAGGGCTCTCACTGCCATTGATGGAGGTTTTGCAGAAGGAATGCATATGGAATAGGCCACAGAGATGCTACAGATCAGGGAGGAAAACTCTGCCTTTATATTGGGGCTGTTTTACTACTTCCATTATAAACTGGAAAGGTGTGAACTACCCCTAAAATAGGAAGCTGTAAGTACACCTTAATAAATTCCAATACAAAGCTCAAATAGTTTAATTTACATTATACTAGAGTCTGTCAGGAAAACTAAAATCTGTTTTATTCAGTAGTTTTCCGATGAAAACTATATAAACTACACTTTTCACTTAAATCATGCCCTGACAAAATTGGTCTGCTTTAGACTGCTAACCTTAGTGGAGAGAATGAGATGTCTCAGCAAATATCAATTTTGTGTTAAAAATGTCAGCAAGGAAAAAATAAAAATATCTTAAATTTACAATAAGCAGTGTGAACAACAAAGACAACAGAAGCCACAAAGTGTCAGACACCAGCTACTGGCAGACAGGTTACTCCAAATATTTACAGAACTTTGTATCTTCCTTTGTTGGTTGGCTGGTATGAATTTTGCTGCAATTAAAGAGGAAAAATAAGTCAATCATAGTTCTAGCTGAAAACAGACAAGTGAACAGGTGAATCATACAGTATTAGAACTGCTCAGCAATAACAGCTTCTTTAACAGTTGGAAAGAATTTTTAGGTACAGTTCAACAATTTTAAAAATAGAACAAAGCTACATCAGTAAAGGCACCCCAAGGGCAATGGAACCCACAAGCTGTTGGAATGAGAAGGCTATTGGCAGGTGAAGTGGGGGGAAAGCCAGAACCATTGGCCACAGATGCTGAGTCTAATGCGGCATTGTTGGAAATTGTGCCACAAAAAGCCAAGGCCTGTGCTTCTGTAGAACTCAGAATTTAATCTCGCACAGTGATCCTTGCTTTGAAAACAGGGAGAAAGAAAACGCTGAATGCAGAAGCTACTGCCCAAGAGTGTACAAACAGTACTAAAAAACAAGAAAAGTTAAAAACCAATTCGTTACAAGCCCAGCTCTGTCTGATGGAGCTAAAGCCAGGAAATGAGCTGGTTTGTTAAGTAACCTATAGTGGCCTAATGTCACAAAATTCTGTTGATATCGTTTATCTGCTGGCAGATATAATACCTGTAAGCATGGGATGATCCACAGAACAAAGAAATGTCTTTTCTTTGCTATTCATCAGTACAGCATATTTTATATCTGCAGCTTCCAGTCCCAGATATTAATAAAGATTTATGCTGTAGCACTGATATAAGCTTTCTGAAACCTGTTCTTGTAAAACTTTAAGAAGTCAAACATATTCTTCTGAAATACAGTATATTTCACTTACCAGTCTGATAAGTTCTTCTTTTATAAGTCTGGTGATTTCTGCCTTTGCTTTTTGCACAGCCAGTTCATTGGCACCTAGAGACAGAATAGGGAGAAACAAAATATTAGAATCTTTTTCTCACACACAGCCTAAGGAATAAAACTGCAAATTATTTCTAGCAACATGTAGGTTGCCAAATATATTTTAACAGTTTGCTGTTGAACTATTTATAGTGTGCATTACCAGGGCTGGTTTGTTCTTTTAAATGAAGGATACATTTAAAATTTCAAGTCACATTTTACATTACCCACAAATAGCTAAAACAACAGATTTCTTTGCAGACAAACTCCCGTCAGCAACAGAACATGCCAGAGTAACCATAAGGTTCACTGGACGATAGATTGCAGGCAACAGATTTGAACAAATATGATCCCTGCCTGGTGCTGCTGGATAACACCACCACCGTTTTGTCTCTTCTCCATGCCACCTTAAATACGGTTTCCACGTTTGCTCTCATTTTTTAGCACCCAGTGAATTCTTGTTATTCTTTTTTCAAATATTTTCCATATACAGCCACCATGTAAGCACCTTCACTCTGAATAGGATGTGAAGACCTCTTGAGACCTACATCACTACAGTTCCATGAGCCAGCTGGCAAAAACTATTGAGACAAATGAGTGGCTTCCCTGAGTGCCCACATTTATTTCCATAACCAAAGATGGTCTAGGAGTAAGGACACAAATAGTACTACCATAAGGATTCTTATGCCTAATTACCAGACTGCACTGGGGACATTTCTTTAATTTAAATGTATGTCACACTTACTCTCTATAGCCAAGTAAATTTTTCGTTCTCCTTCCTTGGGCTCTTTGCCTGGAGGGAAATATGTTCCTCTGATTGTAATGGCAGCTTCAGAATATTCACTGATTCTCTGCAGAGCTTCCTTGGAGGTAACCTTCCACCTAGCAGTCTGCACAAGAAAAAGGTGTAGGAAGAAGGATGGGAAGAAAGACATTTTATAAAAGAGGAACCAGAGAGTTAGCTGACATTCTCAACAGGAAGCTTTTCACCGTATAATTTTGTTGCTAGCTATTTAAAACAAATGTTTTCTATGGCACATGAGTTTTAACCAGGTCTTTTAAAATGAGGACCCACGTCCAAATGAATGTACAATAAAAGGCATGAGCACTGCTACCCCTTGTGTCAGGGAAATAAGAATGAGGAAGGGGGAGGAAAGAAAATGATGGATATACAGGACCACTAGAGAGCGCTCAAACGTGTCTCCATTTTACTCTGTGGGAAGTTTAAAAGCCTGAAGACTGAAGTGTGAGAGAGTACTTCATTCCGTTAGACACTGAGATTTCAGTAGAAATAATCTATGAGATGCTGTTACAAATTCTTTTCAAGAACGAGATAAATTGTGTTATTTTGTCTATCACCTAGTACACAGTAATGGATGAAGACAGGGGCGTACGTAGAACAAACTCAGGGCTAGGATACAGTTCATACTGTGATTAGGGGCATGCAGTTTGATTCCCATTAAGAAAACTCGTGCAATAATATTAAATGTTTACACTGTACGTCGATCAGAAAGAGATGGCAGGAATAAGCAAGCTCCCATCTCTCTCACTAATTCTACTAGTCAGGGAGTTATTCTTATTTGTATTAGACTAGCACCCAGAGGCCCCAGTGAGGTCAGGGCCCATTGTGCAAGGCAATGTACAGACATAGAGCAAAAGACAGTCCCTGTTCCAAAAGGCTTACAGTGGAGATTTTTAGAAGCATAAATGGCAGTTAGGCACTTAATCCTCACTGACAGGATTAAAGTTGCCTAACT
>ML675615.1:22021936-22062965 GCA_007922155.1 Mesoclemmys tuberculata | reverse complement strand
CTACTTCTTGTGCTTCTGAAACCCCCAACCCCTAACAAATTTAGTTTAACAGGAGATGTAACAGTGAAGAGATATGGGCCTGGACCAGAGTTATGGTAGTGTGGACAGAGAAGAAAGGCCAGATCTTTTCAACATGACATAGGAAGAAACAAGAAGATTTAGATGCTGACTGGATGAAGGGCAGAGCTTCACATTTTCATATGGTACGGGACATTCTTAGAATGTGTCTGAAGGATTCATAGCAGATATACATAAAGCCAACAGATACATGGTGCAGATTACACAACTGAGCTAATGTCACAGAGCTTTACTGGATACAGCTGATAAAGATCTGAGATATAGATAAAACCTCTCTACTGGAATAAATTACACTACAAACATTACAAATCTGTACAAAGAGTCTGAAGTAAAGCACTGTGTTAAGTGATTGGCATTAAAATATGATTAAAGAAAAAATTGTTACTTGCCTGTGGGAAATCATTGATCTCTAATTCCTCCTCATATCTCTTAAATGATTCATTTTGTCCTCCCTCCTGTTTTTCTTCCTCTTGTTTTTCTATGGGCACATAATTGAGCTTGGCATTTATCTTTTCAGCCAGTTGCTCTGCAATGGTTTTGGCAGATACAGTAGGAGCCTGAATTGTGCCTCCTCTCAAGATAGCATTTGTAGCCTGCTGCATCACATCCTGTAATAAAACCAGTCTACATTCATTACAAGGTACCCAGAGGTAGCAACATAAAAATCTGAACATCTCAGCACGACTTTCATTACAACATTACTACAGTAGTAAATGTCCATTTAGGCAGCTTCAACAATTTCCTTCCTTTCACCCCACCCCCACCCAAAAAAGTCATGCTGCATTTTCAACTCAAAATACTATGGATATTCCAGACTGCCATCAGCAAAACAAAATATTATTTTAACCCATCCCACACACCTTTAGTCCAATTATCAAACGAGCAAAATGAGCGTACACTCCTTCCTGTGATAGAAATAAAAACCAGGCAGTGCACAAGGCTTGCTCTGACCATACACTCTGTTCTTTAGTTAACACAAGACATTACACATTGTGCCTGAAATCCCCCAGCACTAAACAAAAAGCTCCATTATACATAGTAAGTTTCACAGCAATATATTCTAAGAAGCTTAAACTTTCACATGAACGTCTTATTGCTTTATAGCAGCAATGAGTTCACTGCTGTTAACAAAGAGTTAGATTTGGATTAAAATCTTCTCTTCCTCCTCCTACAGGAATAAGCATGGTGACTGTGTTGATTCCAAAACTAACAACCCATCTTCTGGAAATGCTACTAAAGTTCATATACATTTTAAATTAAATTACAGAGTTCTACAACCAAGAGAAAACGCATTGTGTATTACATACTTCAGCAGACATATGTGTTTTGTAATTCTAATAATGTTAGCAAGTCCGTTAGTTACTACTGTTAAAATTATCCACAATTAACCCCTTTGTGCAAGAGCAGATCAGGGGTTCTATTTCTGTACTAAAGCATTTTGTCAAATCACATAGATTACAAAATTGATAGTCAGAGACTTTTGTGATATAGCATTGAGTACGGACTGAATAAAGAAGCTAAATAAAACAATACGTTAACATGGCTGTAAAACAAATATAAAATACATTCATTAAATATATAGTAAAAAATGGTTGCTTTGTAGAGAGGGTGACCTTAAAGTGAAAAGGGACCAATACTTGTGCCTCTGCTCCAAGATTCTTCTGAGCATTAATTCTTAAAGCCAGTCTTTTGGCAATTTCCAGTTTTTCTGCATTACCAGCTGTTGGTGTAGGAACATTAGATGTTCCCGGTGCTGCCATGTCTTTTACTCTCTTTTTTGAATTGAACATGCTCTCAATTTGTTCATCAATCTAAAGAACAGAAGAATTATATCAATGCATTTAACATTATGTAATTCTTGTCCACATAAGGTAACAAAATATCAGCGTGCACTTGCTTTGCTTATTTCAAAATTAAATTGTGAACCTTGCAGCAAACAATGTTGACAAAGCCTGCACAGAACTAAAATGCATGAAAGCAGAAGGATGATCTTTGGTGAGGAAATGGACTGGGCATTAGGAGATTGGACATCTATTTCTGCCTGTGCCACCAATTTACCTTTAACAAGGCATTTATACTGTTTTTCAGTTTCACAATAATTAAGGTTAAGCACTTTGAAATTCTCACACAGAAAGTGCCATTTAAGTGCAAACTGATGCTCCAAGTTCTGTAAGCAATCTCACACTTCAGTGTAGGGGGAGGAGATGGCGTTCATATTGCGAAGGCTACAGAGTGGTTTGTGAGAGAGGATATCCAGCAGCAGTTCTTCCACAGCTCTGGTACCAGCAGTCAATAGAGTAATTTTCCAGCTCATGGAAAAGGTAGCACATATTAAGGAAAAGTACCTGATATGGAATTGGAAGTGGGAAAAGCTGCTATGTATTTCTTTCAAGCACTATAATACAAGACTGTTGTCAATGAGTGTAAGTATTCCTTTTCTTTTGTGCAAAAGATTAACTGTGGAAAGGTGAAGAATTGTTTGTGCCTTCTAAATGAAATAGTAATATCCACTTTTACCTTATTTATAAAATACCAGTAAGTGACAAATGGCAGATTTTAAATTCCTTTGAGATCTATACCAGGAGTGGCCAAACTTACTGGCCCCCCGAGACCTCCCTCCCCACTGGGCAGAACCCTCTAGCCCAAACACCCTACCACAGGGCAGAAGCTTTGAGTTCCTCACCCCAGTCTGGTAGGTGGGGAGCAGGAGTGGGAATGGGAATAGGAAACTCCACCAGCTGCACTAACTGTAAAAGAGCCACATGTGAGCCACAGTTTGGCCACCTCTGATCTATACCCCAATTTATTAAAGAAAGTACAGATAAACACACAAGATGCATCTAGTAAGTTAGAGGAGTGTGTGGAATAGCAGAAATCCGTGCATTCTGCAATTTGTTATTGGAGCGACTTGTGTTTTTATGGTTATTTGAACATAGTGAAAATCCCTAAAAAAAGTAAACAATTTTTTTCTAATGCTTACATCAAGAGCTGTATCTTCATCATCTGAATCCTGCAGACCAAGAGCAGCTTTTTGTAGTTTCTTTCGCTCATTAGCCAAAGCCTGTTCTGTTTCATCAAACTTGAATCCTTTGCCAGAGAATCCACTGCTCTTTTTAATAATTTTCCCCTCCTATAAAACAGGTATGTTTATTTTAAAAAGTCACTTCAAACACTAAATGTTTTAAAAGACACTTCCAGAAGCAGTAAAACAATTGAGAATACAGACTATTTAACTGATAATTATGTGAAACCTTATGTCAAACCCTGAAACAACTATTTTACAATAAAAAATTAACAGCTATTTTATATCATTTGAGTAGATGTGACCAACTCTTTTGTTTTTGAGTAACGTAAATGTATAAACTAAAATGTTCCCTTATTCTAAGATTTTTCTTTTTGGCACACAAGAAACACATTATATTAAATTTTTGAACCATGGACCCAAATACTGTGATGGTGTAAACAAAATAAATAAAATACAAATACTACAACACCCTCACTGTCACATGAGTTCTGACAAAATAAGGACTGAGGAGAACTCACATACACATGGTTACAACATTCAAATTTGCAAAAACAGTCTTGAAAACACTTTGGATCCAAATCTTTCAAACATTTAACAGCTATCTGATGTTATCTGAGTGGCCCCAATGAAGTTAGTGAAATTACTCATGTGTGCAAAGTTATCTGTGTGCAGAACTGAGACCCAAGAGTGCAAAGCAGCAAAAGCACAACACATCAAGAAGGAAAAAGGTTACTTACAGCCTTTTGTTGATCTTTGAAGTCGCTCCAGAGCTTCTCCAGCTCAGCAGGAATTGGATTCCCTGACAATTCCAAGGCCTTAATTATATCACCAGCATACCGTGCTTGATCTTCAGTAATGAATGTGTATGCATATCCCTATTCAACATTAATAAAAAATGTGAATTAATCAGTATTTAACAAAAATCCTTGGCGACCCTTAATGTCTTATTCTACTGAAGCATCTTAGCACAGGTGGTGCTGTTAAACTACATAAAAGTAAAACTGCGTTTTTATATAAACTTCCTTTTTAATAGGCCTGTGAACTAACTAACGCTTAGCATGTAAACTGATACAATATTTCCACCACTCACCATGAAATCTAAGACTTTTTATTTAAGTCTGGTCATGGGTGTATATTTGGAACATGAAATCTTCCGAGGTCATTCATGCACATTTCCAAGCATGAACAGCATCAAATGTTCAGCAACACAAACTCATGGGGGAATCTTACTCTAGTAAGCATTACCACAAATTTGGTGCAGAACAGGAGGCTGAATTTTAAAATGTAGATCGTCTTACATTTGATGCCTCTAAAAACCTCAGTGGAATTCTTTTATTATTTGTATTACTGTAGTGCCTTCAAGTCCCTCTGTTCAAATACCGAAGAAACATTCTCTTCTCCCAATCCCCATTGTGGATAACTATAAACAGGGCAGGGTTCCAAACACAGTTAAGTAAAAAAATTACTTTTACATACTTTGTTGCCAGCTCGTCCAGTTCGGCCTGCTCTGTGCACATAATCTTCATAATGGTTGGGACAACTGTAATTGACTACCAGCATTAGTTGCTTTACATCCAGGCCCCGTGCTGCTACAGATGTGGCCACAAGAAGTTTGCATGCTCCATTTTTAAAATCATTAATTATGCTGTCTCTGTCATATTGATCAATACCTGCAAGTAGCCACACAAAATAGCTAATTTTTAAACACTGATTTAATTTTATCCATTTATTTTCTTTCAATTTTGAATAATAAAAAGCATCCATAGAAGCTTAGGGGGCCCTCACCAATTACTTAAAATGTCAAAACCTAATCCAAAATTAAACTAACTCCAGAACAATAAAACATTTAGTTCTGCTCTACAGTAGCCTGCACAAATGATTTGTACTTCACTCTGTGTTCTAGAGAGGTTTCCACCACCTACATTTAAAAACTACTATTTCATGACAGAGAAGTGAACAATCACTAGTTTTGTGGACTCTTCAAAAACTTATTTTATACTCCCCCTACTGGTCTGCAATAGCAATTAGCTAATACTATTTTCAGAGATGTGTTACTGCCAGACCAGTTTATAATCCTGCTGCATAAAGAGATATTTTGGCATGTTCTAGCATTTTATAAATTAAAAACACCATGTCAATTGCAGTTCCATTCAAAATGTGAGAAAAATGTCTGCCAAATGAAAGGCCACAGTTGCTTGGGAGAAAATATGCCAGCATCTATCAAGGTATTTTATGGAAACCAAAAATAAAACATTTCTTTAAAGTTACCCAATCGCATTATTCTAGTTTAAAGTAATGAGAGTCCCTCAGATTGCACACTACCTCCATGAAGTGACATGCAGGGATAAGAGGCTCTCATTAAATCTTTCAGCAACACATCAGCATGTTCCTGTTTATCAACAAATATGATGACTGATCCTTTCTCCTGATAATGTCCAAGCAGCTCAAGTAACTTCAAGAACTTGTTCTCCTCCTCTATCACGATCTGAAAAGCAAACAGAAAAACAAAGTGGAGACATTGCACCTTCAATTGAATTATGGGTATTACAAACTATTAAGACGTAAAAGACAAATTACACTATATTCCTTTTATTGGTCTTTGATTACAGTAATATTGTGAACAGGAGCTGGAATTTCTTCGTGTCACATCCACAGACAGAAGTGGGAGTATAGAAGTTGCCAGTGAGTTAATCTGGACAAAACCTAGTTAAGAAACAAATTACATTAGCATCCACAAACTGAGGGGGGTTTTAATTATAGCAGAGCAGCACAGACACTCACTCTGTCTTTTCACTGTAATGGACAGGTACAAACTGCACTTACCCTACGCTCAAACACTGAGCGTACTCCACAGACAGAATACCACATCTGTAAAACTGAACAGCAACTTCAGACCCTTTTACAACACCTTCACACTTGCCCACAAGATACCACCTAAACCTATTCTTTCCCCTACCCATCATTAAATCCACAGACTGCTGTCATGTTCCACTTCTCTACTGACAATACCCATAGCAAGAAGATTCCAGGGTCCTGCTAATGACACAACCTACACAATTCCACATTGCAATGATGTAGACTGAAACCTCAAGGTACACATGCACCTCCTTCGGATACCACACATGGTACCCAGAGATCTCCTCATCACAATCACTTTTCTTCCAAGCTGCTCAAGCTAATTCTTCCACCATTCAATACAGCTACACCATGCAGTGAAAGCAGCTGAGGGCATGCTGACAAATTCCTGTGGCTACTGCCAGCTCCAGGGGCAGAGTTACAGCTGATTGCATTTACCTTAACTCTATTTCCTGGTTTTCAGATGTTTGAATTGTGCTGAGCTCAAGGTTCTGGAACGGCACAACCTACCACCAGGCAATCTGAACTCTGCATTAACCAAGTTTTTAGCCATGTAATTGCATTAGTACTCACCAACATGCCTGACACACTGCTATAGAAATGGTAATATTCTAATAAAAATAGCACATGAAAGATGACACCCCAGAGTGAAGTAAATATAAGGCAAGCCAAAATGACTCTACAAATATAACTTCACAGTTAGCCATTGATTTTGGCTGCAATTACACAGCAAGGCTGTTATTTTCACATTCAGACAATGTGACCATCAGATATAGGCCAGGATAATAAACATTATTTGATTTAAGCATTCCATTATAAACTTTTGCAGGCATAAAAAACAAAAAAGGCCACAAATAAAAGACACAGTTTAATGTAGTGATTCCTTTTCAATCCCTTAAACCACAGCTGTGTGAAGAAAAATACCATTTTACTAGGATTTAACTGATAAACCGTAAGATATTACCATATCAGTAGGATGTTTGAAAAATTAAAGAAACAATTGCACCATCTGCTGAGCCAACAGTCTAAAACTTCACAAGGTAAGAAGAACTTGTACAATGAACAAACTGTGGAATCCATATTTTTAAAACATTCTTCATTACAGTCACATTTCTGAACTTCCATATAATCTAATGTCACATTAAGTAGGAAGGCAGCTCACAAATGCCACTTCTTAGCTCTAACTGACCATTTACACTTGATATTTTACCCACAGTGAGGACTGCTTGCCTTGTAAGAACTTTCATGCCACTGGGTTAGCCAAAATAGGTGCCTTTTTCTTTTAAAGTACTAGCAAACATTTCTGGAAACCTTCTGTATTTCCCACAACTCATTACATCGAGTAACAAGTTGTATCCCTTTGCATACATGCAAGAGAAAAAATAATCTTAATTACTGATAATCTTACTGACTGACTATGTTTACATAAATATACTGTCTTTTCCAATCGATTCCAAGACAAGTCAAATAAAATCTATTACTTTTTCAAATCAGTGTCTCAAATCACTGTTAACAAATCATCTTCACTACTTTATTGAGTGAAAGTATTAGAAGGTATTATAATGGTTTAAGCCCACAAAATATCCACAAGTAAAATAATCTTTAATATATGGTATTCTTCCAGCCAATAAAACAAAAGATAAAAAATGCAGCCATGCAATACTTACCACCTGTTGTTCCACATCAGAACAGACAACACTCCTGCCCCCAACTTGTACCTCAATTGGTTTATTCAGAATTCGACGAGCTAATGCCTCCATGGCTCTGGGGAAGGTGGCAGAGAACATTACTGTTTGACGATCAGGTCTGATGTTGTCTACAATGCGCATGACCTGATTGAAGAGTAAAAGTAGAGTTAATTCCAAGGTTTTCTACATGAAGCAGAGAATGGACTATACACAACACTTGGCTGGCATTTTTAAAATTGAGGAATAACTGCTCACACAGAATACCGATATCCTTTGACACATTTTATCTTCTGGAGTCTGTGTGTGCTCACTGGAAAAGCAGCAGAAATTGATGGACTCAGTAGGACCATCACAGAAACGGATTCTGAGTGGACCTCTTTAAAGGAACAACCCAAACCTTAGAGCAAGGGAGGTTGCTTTCCTAACTCTAGAGCAGTAAATGTCCCTTCACCTAACAAAGAGGCCCCAAGCTACCTGTGATTGAGGGCCCCACCACCCAGATTCACTGTAGTGCTATAGTCCTATCTCCTTCCAGGGCTTATCCAGGGAGATAATGGGGCCTCTAGGGCAGCCGGCAACTGCCTTACACAATGCCTGCTAAGGAAATTATCCCTCAGCCAGCTATGGGGCTACAGAGGGATTCAACAGCCCATTCCAGGTTTCTAAATCAACAAATATATAGAAATATATTTACTGGGGAAAACTACACATGCTTTCTGACATACTGTATAACTTCTCGTCTAACCCTAAGTATGCCACAATCAATGCAAAAACTCAGTCAGTTTACAAACTATCACTCAAAAACCTGCACATCTTGCTGACCAGGTGTTGGTAGTCTCATTATAAGATAGCATTGATTGTATGTACATTTAATCCAATTAATTTTTCCCTCTTCACACCTGACCTGCAAAATCGTTTAAGCAAGAACAACATCCTGAAGCCTAACATGACTAAGTCGCTTCATGCTCTCTCTCCTTCACCATTACAGTCAAAACTTAAAATCCACCACGCCTTTCATTACCTGAGGTTCAAAACCCATGTCAAACATTCTGTCTGCTTCATCCAGTACAACATATGTAACTCTGCGAAGATTTGTCACCCGACCTGTGAAAAAGGAGATAGAAAAAAGAGGAAACAAAATCAAACAGAAGTTTTTTCCCCTCAGAAGTAATTTTAAGTCAAATGTTAAGTATTCTGACTAGCTTCTAACAAACATATACAAAGTTAAATAGAGTGTCTTTGTTGTTTTAAAGAATTCGTTATATGTGTTTTAAATTTCTTGTTCTAACAACATATACATTCTGGCAAATGTGTAAGGATGCACAAGGCCCTTTATTTTGTCAAACTCTTCTCTTGCGTACCATCATAGGGCCAGAAGAACCTGTAAAATTCAGAAAACAGCCCTCGCCAAAACACATCATAAAACTAAGACTGAGATGAAGCAACGAGCCACATCAGCCATTATCTGACAGCGCCACCTAGGAAAAAACATATTAGAGATTACAGCGCATGTGTGGAAGGCAAAGTTCCAGTTCTAATGGATGAAGCCTCACAAAATTTCCCTTTATATTATAATCTGCAATGCCTCAATGGATCTAGAAATATTATTTGAGGATATTCATAACTATTTCTAGTTAATTGTTAATAGCACATATAATAAAATGTAACCAACATTTTACTAATGAATATATACAGATTAAAACCTGTCTATTAAACCCACCAAGTTAAACAACAACAAAAACCCCAGTCTTTGGTACAAATGGAATCAAAGCAAGAAAAAGTTGTACATCTGTACACACAGCTCATTTAGAAATGGTCATGGGTAAAAAGTTACTAGCCTTCCCAAACAGCTGAAAAAGGCACCCCTTAAAGAGCTAACATAAGAACACAGAGGGGTGAAAAAAGGTAAATTAAATCATGTTATCTTTAAAAGACGTTAACACAAGAATACATCGATTTCAAGCAATAATACAGTGATACTCTATTGACTGTTCTCAAACTAACTGGAAGTAGGATTTTCACATTTCCCTACAATCATCACTCAAACTGGTATCTTTATCAAACTCTGAGAACCTACTACTCTTAAATTTAAACTATAGCTGCCTCAAGTCCTCAAATTACTCTTTAAAAATATAATACAACACTTTTTTAGATGTTCAATTCACACTTAGTTGCCCAAAATAAATATTTCTTTAAAATCTACATATTTAACATGTTAATATTTGCATCCCCAAACAACAACTAAGCAAAATTACTTGGGAACAGCATTAATGTACCTACCTTTGATGTTTTAAGTCTTGGAAGCCCAGTTCTATAAGTCTTGAAGGTACTTTTTCCACAGAAGTTAAATAATGTCAACAGTTTAGTAGTGGTTTGATGTGGAATATTTTAATAATCAAACGTTGTCTAACAAGCATGCAATGATTACAATAAGACAAAGCCTCTTAAAGCTGCAGTATCTCATTTTAACCTACCCAGGTATTTGATCTAGGAAGACACTCGTTTTAATTTTTAAACATTTTAAATAGAAGGTCATTCAGGTAATAATTTTTGGTATTTAGCAAAAGATAAAGGCAGAGTCTTCTGTACAGCTTCTTTTAGGCAACAGTGAACTGCTGTTAAGTTGTGCTAATGTTGAAGATCAATTATTGGGCAATGGAAAATCAAAATAAGTGAGTACATAAATAAGTCTTTATTTACAGGCTTGTCTACATGGCAAGTTACTTCACAGCAATTTAGGTGGTGAATACACAGTCCACCAGTTTGCTGAGCAGTAACGCCCCCTATGAATAGTACTACAGCAAACTGAAAGTGAGAGTGTCTTGATTTATTACTACTTGAAAGCATAGTAAGCCAAGCCGGATGTTAGGATTTTCAGTGAGCTGTAGCAGAGCTATGTGGGATGTTACTGTGCAGCAAGCTGGTGATGTGTAGATTCACAATCTAGCTTGCTGCAAAGTAACTTGCCCTATAGACAAACCCTAAACCACCCAAAGTACCAGAAATTTGGAGTACAGTTATAAATCGAATGTACATATAAATTTAGAAATTCTTCAAGCATGTTACAAAGCCTATCTTCAAAATCAAGCTAATAATTGAATAGTCATTTTAATTGCTGTACATTCTGAAATGCCACATAGATATCACAGCTTCAAGAGACGCAAATAAATACCAGAAAACTATTTATCAAAACACAGGATCTCCTGAATTTATTTATTAGAATTACAAAATATATAACAATCTCTCTAAAGGAAAAAGTTTCTACTCACCATTATTAGCTGCTAACATGTCAATCATACGTCCAGGTGTGCAGACAATAATTTCAGCACCTCTTTTCAGTTCAGCAATCTAATTTTAAAATAGAATAAGTTAAATTTAACAAACAAATCATTTGAAGTTTTTCAGATATCAGAGACTGAATGATTTATGTAAATTTTTCAGTCGCCATGATTAACCATTTATATTTAACTATAATTTACAACAACATTGGTAAAATATTGATTATCTATTTAAATATTTTGTTTAGCAATTTCCTTAGTGTTTTGAAACTACTTTTTAAAACAATGATCTATGAAGACCTGAAATTATTACAATCTGGAGCTGTGCATACAAAAGGGCTATGATTCCTACACAATTTAGTGTTCATCCACGTTATGACAATTCACTTTGGGACTTAAGATATCTCTATAGCCTACAGCTGTGAATATATTAAGATCCATTACATATAGTTATGGAATTTATAAATCCTGTAGTTTCCATGGACTAAAAACATTGACTATTTTCATAAAGCTGAAGTTACTCAAAAAGTATTACTTGCTAATGACAAACCAAAATAAGAGTTCCTCAGTCTTGTCTTTTGAGATATGCGGTATCGAAAAAGTTAGAGAACTTTTTGGAAATAGGAAGCTCTAATTTCAAGCTATCATATCGCATAAATACTTTTGTTTAATTACCACCAAACTATATTAAAAAATATTCTCAGACACTTGGGCCCATACATGAGAAACTTCAAAACAGACTGACTGACTTCTGGCAATGTATACTTGTGTGCATGTGCAAAGGAAAGGTGCTGGTGAGGGGCAGTCAAAAATCAGGCTTTTAAAATAAACCTAATTGCTACCACATCTCCAACATCTAGAGAAAAGCAAAAATGAGCGTTCAGAACTAACACTGGATCTATGATAAACACCCACTGAGCAAGGTTGGTAACTGACAGATGTTACAAGATTCCTGATAAAATATGCTTTAAGTGTACCTGCTCACTGATTCCTGTTCCACCATAGACACAAACAACTCTAAACCCAAGTGTCTTTGAGAACTTCTTACATTCCTTGGTAATCTGTAAAGCCAACTCTCGAGTTGGGGTCATGATGACAGCTGAAAAACAAAAGATATTAACCCTTAACCACAAAAATTTAAGAGATGCTGATCTTTACATGGTAAAAATTGAACCTTTGTGTTGAAGTTTAAACCATCTCTTTTAGACTAATGCAACTTGACTGTATAAATTACTGTCTGTACCTTTTAAAATAATCCTTATTTCAAGAGATCTGCAATAGCTGAGGCTGCCCTGGCATTAAAAATAAACCTGACCAGAGCTTCAACAACACACTGACAGCAGAATAAACAAGAGAGAAATTCCTCCTTTCAAGGTATAAAGAAATGTGTAGTTGAGTGGAAATGCAAATGTTCCACAAGTACAAACCATACAGCAAAATACATTTTTGTGGCTCGCTGTGTTGGCAGAACCTTCAGTGCTCACGTCAAGAAAAAAAGTCTCTCAGGGTTGATGGACAGTGTTGAAATATATGTTCCTCCAAAACGCCAAGAGAAAAACTGATGGCCTCTCTGAAAACCTTATAGAAGCGTATAAAGAAATATATGACAAAACAAATTGAGAATTCTGTACGTCAGGTCCTAATGTGTAAGGCACAGTTCACTAGAAAATTAAACAGTTTTTTAAATTACAGTATCCAAGGCTTTAAAATAAGAAGTATAAATTCCAATCTATCAATATCTGAAAACAAAAGATATCTACCTATTGGACCTTCTCCTTCTTCTAATGACCTCTGATCCATGATGTGTCTGAACATAGGCAACAGAAATGCAATGGTCTTTCCACTTCCAGTTTTAGCAATGCCAATCAAGTCACGTCCACTCATAATTGCTGGTATAGCCTGAGTTTGGATGGGAGTTGGCTTTTCATAGCCATGTCTTAAAGGAAGAAAAACAAGTAATGTCAGGAAAAAAAAAAAATAAAGGATTTCTCATGAATTGCACATAATCTTATTGGAAAGATTTACATATTCTATTTGAGTAGAAGCTTTAGTTCCATGCAAATATGCAGCAAAACAAATATATAGTGAAGAAATGTGTGTAATGTAGTTGGTGGGAAAGAATAATTTATAATAATTGCCCAGGAGAACAATCCTGAGTGAGCATCTTAATCTAGATGGTGTACATGGTGAGAATATGTAAAACAAATACCCTCACCTGAACACTGCAAAGTCTAACGACATAAGGACACAATGGAAACAACTGATATTTTGGTTCACAAATTGTTCACTTACTTCTTGAGGGAACTGAGAATCTTCATGGAAATACCACACTGTACCCAGGTTTTGATTGGTTTGGGGCAGCCTTTTCCCTTGACTATAATTCCCTCCATTTCCAGCCTGTATACATTCACCTCTGAAAAACACAATATGGATTAATATACAATCAAACTAAGTGTTTCTCTGCAATCTTACTCAAAGTCTACTTGAAATGTACTGTCTCAGAACATGATGCAACAGATTTTAGCCTTCTACAGACAGATGCTAAGCACACAGAAAGGGTTGTGGTAAACTTTCAATAAGCAGGTCACAAGTACAACTAAATGGAAAGTAACACTACATCAGTAATACTGACTGCTTGTGTGATTCAACCTTCCTTTCCCACCCTCAGCCTGTCAAGTTGCTTCAAGAAAATTCCCTTGCATGCTTCCCTCTCTGTAACTAATAACTGGATTGCTTTAAGTCAGTGGTTCTCAAAATTATAGCCTATACACCCCTTCTTGATAGTCCACAGAATTTTGGCTTTAGGTTTAAAGGGTAAGACCTAAAGAACTCACTGGTGCATTGCACATCAAAGTTTGACAGACACTTTCTTCCATTAAAACTATTCTACAAAATTATATTTTTAATTGCCATTACCATCTAGAGTCATTTTAGCCAGCTCTGGAACTTCAACATAGAAGTTTTTCCTGAAAGGCTCATATTCTATCTTTCCATGATCCACTGGTTCCAACAGCTTCCTCTGTTTGGTCTGATAGCCGGTCAGGGCAGTCTGAAGATCAACTTCCTCCTCTTCCGATGAATACTGTACAGATAATAATTATAAAGCAATATATTCAGTGACAACCACCCTCTCATGTCAAGGGTTTGATTTTTCACTGACATAGCAATGGAACATTACTGACTGGGGACATTAATTTTTTCCTGACCTCCACCAAAACCATCTAAGGAAAGGAGAATTAGTGAAAGCTCCAAGGATCTCCCCAGTTTTACACACATTCATTCTTTTGTCCATATCTCCCCTCACCACTCCTCACCTCCCACATTGTTTTCACCAATCTTAAATGAAAGCTGGTTAGGACTTGCCATTCAGAACTAATGAACAGTGATTCAGGGGAAAAAAGAAGGATTCTCAAACAATGGAACTCATTCAGCCTTTATTCAATTGCCAGTGCAGAGCTGAGAAATTTAAAACCAATTTAAGACCTAAAACCACAGCACCTTACATGTTAATCACCTGATGCCCCTTTTCTCTTGAGTATTGTTATGTGAGCAGTTTGGACGCTGGAAGAATTGCTCTGAAAAGCCTGCACCCAGTAATTGTGCAGGGACGCTGGGCAAGCCGCACTACAGAGTACTAACATTGCATTTCTATCCAGATAGGTAGGGCCCTACCAATTTCACGACTGTGAAAAATGTTTCATGGACCATGAAATAAGCCCCTCCTGTGAAATCCATCTCCCACCGTGCTGCTGGGAGCACCCCAGCCAAGGGCTCCTAGCAGCTAGTCCTGGTTGGGCTGGGGAGGGATTGGACTTAGTCTTCCCTTGCACGGCCGCTCTTGGTGAGATCGGAATAACCTCTGGAGGCAGAACAGAAATTAAGGTGTCTCACCCTGTGATCCATGGCTCTCGGGCCCCCTGGAGAATTGGACCTGCCATCCCCACCCCAGGGACCATGTCTGGCAGTGATGCTCTGTTTCTGCCTGGACAACATCATGATCAGGACTGCTATAGGCAACACCCAGGCCCAGCACGGGCAGCCCCTGAGCCCTTCCTTTATTCCCACCCAGAGGGTGGCTATGAGGCATGCCAGGGTGCTGGGTGGGTGACCAAGCAGGGCTGCCAGATGAAAAGCTCAAGGCACTCAGCGGGCTGCTGGGGTGGAGGGTGTCGACAGGTTGTGGCACCTGCCTGGCCCCTTTATCCTCTCACTGGACCTTTTCCCTCCTGAGACAAGGGGCCATGCATGCCCCCACAGTGCCCCTCTCCCTGACAGATGTGTGTTAATAGTCAGCCACAGTGCCTACTGTGGCTGCACAGGTGAGCTGGGCCTCTGGGAAAAAAGTGTGGGAAACTCTGGTCAACAACTCTGTTAAACCCACCCAGGTTCAGAAATAATAGCTGTTTAATTATGTGTGTCAACTTATCATATTAAAGCACATTTGGTACATATAGCCGGTGTAAGACAAGTTTATTAGTTGAGTTTGAAGGGTTATCTGATGGTTTAAAAGCACATGATTGAGAGTCGGAAGACAGACATTATATTCCTGTCTTTACCACACTTGCTATGGGAAGTGGGCAAAAATCAAACCTTTTTGCTCATTTCCCAGTCTGTAAAATGAAAATATCTACCTCCCAATGGTGCAGAGAGTCTTAACTCATTAATGTTTGTGACACATTTTGAGATCCTCAAATTAAAGGCATTTTAGAAGTGTGAAGATATAAATTTATAGCTATAAATTAAGCCAAAAATTAAGACCCAGATTTTGATAATTAAACATATGTAACTGGACATGCAATTATTGTGACTGAATATGTGGGTTCAGTAGCTGCATACATAAAATCACTACTTAGATGTTCAACTGGTCATTCACATGAAAAATTACCATGACTGAATGCACAAATTTCAATAACTGTATAAACTGTGTACCAAGTTGAGACATCCACACAAAACTTAATATAATTCAGTTTATCAACTTAAATAACCTGATGCATTAAGTCAGTCTTCATTTATAGTGTGTTGTCTTTTCCCAAGACTGTGCAAGCTGCAATGTTTTTTTAAAAATTGTATCCGTGTCAGCTCTATTCTGGCCATGATTCCACAACCTACATAAGCAAATCCCAAACTTTGAGTAGTCCTACTGAAGCCAACAGGGCTACTCATGTACCTAAGTATTTTGCTGAACCGGGACCTCTTTTTGCAAGAGAAGCAGGCTTTCAAATACCTCCATTGCATCTTGATCATTCTCCATAAGCTCCCCTTTCTTCTTTTCCGATTCTGCAGCTGCCTTTTTGGTTGTCACCACAGTTACGACTTTGGTTACAGTCGGTCCTGATTTCTAATAAAACAGTTAAAGAAAACCATTACACTACCACAGAAAACATGGAAATGTACTATGCAGAATGTAGCAGTTGTGTATACTCTTGAGCACAGTATAGCAGCTTTGCTCCCATTTCCCTAGATGAAATTTCATCAGGGTTAATATTAAAAAACTGATTTGAGGAAATTAGAGGTTAAGAGTAAGCAGGCACTACATTTAGTCTAACCTCTTTCTTGTCTGTTTGCATATTTTCCCCCTTAAAATGTGTTAATATTGTTTTTTCTATATTAAAATGCTAACTACTTAAAAAAAGACAAAGACAAGATAATCTTTACAATATTTTACCTTTTCACTCCCACCTCCACCTTTCACACTTCTCATATTAAATTTCTTGACCTCTTCTTTAACTTCTTCCATATAAGCATCCAGTGGATCTAATTCTTCATCTTCAATCTCTTCTTCTTCTTTTTCTCCTTCTGCAGGCTCCTCCTCATCATCTAGTACATGACAGAGAAATATTCTTGTTTAAAAGAAAAACAGTGTGCTTATGAGTTGCAAAATCTTTGTTTTTTTTCTGGTTTTAGTATAATGTAGGTGTACAACCCTGAAAAATGTTAAAGCACATACAAATGGGGGAACACTATACTGTAAATTTACAGAACAAAAATGAGGAATACTATGTGGATAGGAGTACACTGCCTTCCCAGGGGTGGAATCAAAGGCTACTATTCCCCCTTGACGCCACATGGGCACTCTCCCTTCCCTTTGGTGGTGAGATTTTCTCTAGAAGAAAGACTAAATCTGGAGATGCCAGAGGAGCCAGCATGCCCCTGCAGCACCTGTTCTTTTAATGCAAGGAGCGACCATCTCGTGAGGAGATGTGAGGATGAAGATCCTGAACAAGAGGTGTGAGGACAACGGAATGAAAGGCTGGAATTAACTGTGCTGAGATAGGTCAACAGGAAATGGGCAATTTTGCTAGGATTTTAGTTGGTAAGAATAGCAGTTATGGGTTCACAGGCACTGGGTCCACAACATCATTCAAAGCCTATGTGAGAATTCTTTTTTAAAACTGGGAATGAAGTAAGAGGGAGAAGAAAAGTGATAACATATATTGATAAACTACCATTATGTCCCCATAACTGACCTGACTAACTGCAGTCTTATTATTGTATCATTTGACCTCTTTCTCCTAATACCTGTTCCCCGCCCCCTCACACCACCAGTATTTGTTGCTCTCACTTGTGTCTTAAGCTGTTCAGGACCATGAACAAGTGTAGATTTCATAATTTTACAGTGCATTGAAAAATAATTGAAGTTTAAAAATCAAATGTAGTAATTAAAAGCTGTGTTTACCACTAAAAATGAAGCAATTATCTGTTATATAAAAAAAAAATTAAGGAAATACCATCATCATCTTCTAAGCTCCATTTTTTCCCTTGTTTCATCTCTTCAATTTCTTTTTTCAGTTCTCCTATGTTTTCCATAGCCTTCTTGCGTTGTTCTTCCCTCCATTTCTCCACTCTCTCTTTTCGTTTTCTCATTTCCTCCTCTAGTTTGTTCTGATCAAAATTCTGTAAGAACCAACCAACCAAGCTAGAAAGTTATTAATTATTGGCCTGACCCTGCACTCCTCCTTTAGATGAATTCTCTTTCAAATCTATGGGAATTTTGCCTGAGGACTGGCCAATATAAAACACATTGCAATACAAGTTTAACTTACTACAAAGTGAATCTGAGATTAATTGACACCAACTACAATACTTGCATGAGCAAGGTGACTATAAAGTGAAATGCATTATCCCTTTGCATCCAATGCCAGAACTTGGTCCTAGGGATATACATTTTTAAACAAATACTCCTAAACATGTCAGACTTTCCCTCACCCTCACAGGAAAAGTATACTACAACAGTGGTTCTCAACCCCTTTTTTGGTGTGTGACCCCAAAAAGCAACCTGCAACCAAATATTTCCCCAAATAATTTGCATGAAGAAGCAAGAAGCCATGAGTGGATTATGGTCGATGAGTGCTAGGTCAGAGTGTTGGTTGCGAGTGCACATGTTGTTGACTGGGTTTGGGGAGGATGTTGGTTTGGTGTACCGTTGCTGACTACTCCCCGATTGGAAGGTTGCTCTTGAAGCCCTGCTTCCCGTCCTGGAGCTGAGCAAGGTCCGTGTGTTAGAGAGCTGCTCTAGAACTGGGGGAAGCAGAGGCAAAAACAGAGGAAGCAAACCGTCCTTCCCTTTCTTTCCGACTCCTGTTATGTTCTAGTGAGCCAGGGATTTTTCTGCCCCCACCCCAGCAATCATTGGGATGTGACATAAGTGATCCCTAACAATCCACTTGAGGTTTGCACCTACAGGTTCCGAAGTCCTGCATTAAGGGAAGAATGTTTCTTCTGTCAAGCGGTAGAAGCATACCGATTGTAACAGAAGTCTGTGCTATATGAAGTCCAAACCTAAAAAAGGGATTATCTAAAGTGATTTTTAAAAATACAGTAAAACATATCTAAATTTATTTTAGAACTTTGTTGTTTTTAAGAGCTAATGATACAAGCTTCTCTCAGTGGTCAGTGTACATACACTAACATCTTTATCCTTCTCTTCTTCTTTGTCTTCTTTCTCTTTTTTCTTTTCTTTGGAAACTTCCACTCCTTCTGTCTTTTCTTTAGATCTTGATCTGAAAAATAAGATAAAAAATGTATGCATGTCTGATCTGAACAGACTGTTCCAGCTTTTCTTGGAAAAGATACATGTGTGTGGACAGAAACAATGCCATTAACAGATTTTTTAAATAGCTTGCAGAGTATATTCATTTTCCAAGGAATCTCTTCATTTCATGGACATATTTCCTACAACTACCAGAGATGCAAAATCTATTAGGACACATTGATTTATATGTTCTGGTTCTGTTCTTCTCATTTCTTTATGGGAGGAAGTTGCCAACTTCATTTCCAGAAACACTTAGAACTGATACTCTCATGGTTCCACAGTTTATTTTATACCACCTTGAAGACAGCTGTTGGAATAAAGATACTCAGAAATTCCTGTCTTTTGCATGCCTAATACCAAAGTGATCAAGCACCTTGCACTGGAAGTCTGAGTGCCCCCAAGGGATTCACTACTGGCTAAGAGACATAAGAACACTTCGTCTCAGGAAAGGCTGCCTATATAACCTGAATATAACAGGCAAACTCGGATTTAATCTAAAACCCATTTACCACATTTATTACAGATTTTACTATTCCTAACCCATCTAATAAAAAATAGATGCATCCAACCTAAACGTGTGTTAACTCACGATCATAAATTTAAAATTCACTTTTTAGCTGAAAAAAAATCTTAAGCTTTTTTCAAAACCCAACAGACTATTTTAATGCAAACCATATGTTTATTTTACAAGACATTACATCATTCCAACTTCTCAGAATACAGTGTCAGCGATGTTTTGATGAAGGCCCCTAGATAGTCATCAACCTACTTACTCTATATACACATTAATGTTAGTTTACACACACTGCTTTTTTAAAAAACTGTACAGCTTCATTGACTGTTTGTGATTAAAATTGAAAATTCAGTTGAATATGTATCAAGAAAGCACTTGCCCTGAAGTAAGATGTTATGTTTAAAAATGTGTACAACTAAAGAAAGCTCAAATTGCACCTCTTTGCTATGTCTACTTACTAGTCAACGTATTTGATTGTAAACTCACACACATAGGGTCCTTGTCTACTCCACATTCTGTACAGTATTGGGCTTATTGACAGTATACAACAAACAACAGATAAGAAGAGATGGCATCATATAAGCATATTTCATGGATTTCTTTGAAGTGTTATACTATGAACTTTATCTCTTAGCATGAACATTAAAGAAATCTCTGCTAGGAACCACTGTTGTCAGTCTACATTTTTTTTAAAATAAAAACAGGCACACACATTTTCAAAGAAATTAAATTGTTCATGGTGGGGGTTGGGGGCAGGTACTCAGTGTATCATTGGGAAACAAGGCACTAAAGTGAGTTTAGTAAGAGAAGAGTCAGATTATTGTCATCCAAGAATTAAAAGCACTTTATAACTACTAATTAAGTCTCATAAAACCCTCTGAATTGTAATATAGTAATAAAAAACAGAAGTTCAAAGAGTTTAAGTGACTTTGCAGAGAACACCCAATAAGTTCATGGCAGAGCCAGCAATACAACCAGAGTCTGGGAAAGCACCACTTCCCAGATGAAGTAGGCAATTTAGCATGAGACAAACACCTTGTTATAAGGAAGTTTTCTGCCTATACAGGTGTGGGAGGATGTTAATATATTAAAATTATTAGAATAGGTTTTGTTGTGATAAGAACAATGAATGACACTCTCACTCAATTTTCTAAGCGGCATTATGCGATTTAGCCACGGTATTTTCATGGTTAGCAACAATCACGAGTGCTAGAGTGTTAGCGGTGCTGGAGACCATCTTTAACACATCCTATTCTGCAGAGGAGCGACACAAAACGTCAGTGATCCTAGACCCTGAAGTAACTATGGTTCACTGGCAAGTTTTTAGGATAAAGGGTCAGTCAGAACTTGGATTTTAAATTTACATGCAATTCAGGCCTTTTCCTGCGTTACTGAAATAGAAATATTCCTCCCGCGAAATGCATGAGAATTTCTAATATGTAAAACAGCATAAAATGTATTGTTTCCTTATACTCTTCTGTCGCCTGTATGCATCTGTTGTCTCATCTTACACTTAAGATTGTCAGCTCTTTGCGACAGGGACTGTCTCTTTGATCTGTGCACAATGGGGTCCTGGTCCATGACTAGGGGTCCCAGGTTCTATGCTAATGCAAATAATAATTAATAAAATATGGGATATGGAACTATTTACATCTGAAAAAGAGCTTTTAAGCAATGAGAACAAACCATAAGGTTTAGGCAGTGCATGTGCATTCACTGAACATTCTCCTTGTTCTACAAGCCAGAGCTGTGCATGGCTCTCCTGGCTTATTGTCTCCAGGCCTTACTATCAAGTGCAAGTATTTAAATATATATGGGGAGTTGTTTTTAAAAACAATACACCTTGTATTTAACGGAACTACTTCGCAAATAGGCAAACAAACTAAGCCATTCAGTATGTTTAGTTTCCTATTGAACATATGCTCATAGTACCCTTTGTTCCTGATTTCTATTTTTAAAAACATTTAAGTATGGTTATCCTTCCTCAAAATTGCTTGTTGTATGGAAAGACAAAACCATTTATATGAGCCATTTAGAAAATGCAGCATTCTTCATATTATTATAATAATGGATGATATTAAACAAAGCTACGTATCCAAGTGCAAGTCAAACACATTACAATGATCTCAGTTGAAACAAATTAACATCAACATCTAAAGGTAGCTACACAAAACTTTTTACCAGAAATCTACTCAGGCTTTTCAGAAAGCCTATTTTATTCTCCTACAAGGATGGCAGGAATAAAAATGAGAGTAAACTCTAGTTTCTGGGGTTGAAAGATTAACCTAACGTAGTATCTAGCCCTCAACTTGAGCATTTTGAATTTGATCAAAATTCTGCAGTGGTGAAAGATAATCATCTGGCAAATGATGATCCAGAGACAGGCGTAAGTAGACTAAGATACTGATAAAGCATTCTGTGGATGTGCAAAAAAGCATAATTTCATTTTCACAAACACAGAGAGTGATGATGACAAGGGATATAGCATAAAAAGGGGTTGCAGTCAGCCACTGAGGTGAGAAAATCTATGTGATTTTGCATGTGTGTGCAAACAAAGAGTGTTCTCCTGGGAAAAAGCCTTATTATATCAAGGTAAAGTCAGAGAATGTTGTGATGAATATTTTAATTCCTGAGAAAAAGATTTACAGAAATACTGGAAAACCAGTTTAATATCTGATAAATCATTGATCTGGCAACTACATGCAGTGCCTGCAGAGAAACAGATAATAATCTAATAAATTTCCCATGTCTAGTTACTAACGTATTAATTACAACTATGAATGAGAGTACCTGTTCTCTGTTTTCTTGTTCTTGCCAGGACTGGTGGATCGGGAACGTCTACTTCTGCTTCTGGACCTTCTCCGCTCTCGACTACGTGATCTTCTTCTCTCTCTGCTCCGTTCCCTCTCTCTGCTTCTTGAACGTCTGCCACAGAAGCAGAATTGGCTTATTTAATATTCTGCACCCATGGCCATTATTTTAAAAAACAAGAATATATGAAAACTAGGAAATTTTGATTTGGGGAAACATTAACATAAGTTGGTCTGTTAACATGGGAAAAAACAAACTTCCGCAAAAATCTGCAAAAGGAAACCAAGAGCCATTACGGCTATGGACAAGCTTACCAAATCCAATTACAGCCGCTTGTCACTAGCCTGAAATTAAGTTAAGTATACTACCTACTACTTTACCTATGTAAAATCTATTACAAAAGGCAGACACCATCACCATCATCAAAGAGGAACATCGGATATTCATAAGGCACCTCACCAGAACAACTGACACTCTGATTCAGGTCAAATGTTATTATCTAAGAACACTAACACTTCCTGAGACTTTAAAACTCATACCTCAGGCGCTTCCTGTCCCGTGACCGAGATCTCCTCTTGTCTCTGCTGCGTGACCTCTCACGCCTGCGTTCTCGATCTCTACTTCTAGAACGTCTGTCTTCTCCACGTTTTGCTCTTTTGTCAGCTGGAGATCGACTTCTAGAACGGCTACCAGAACGTCCACGTGATGCGGAGCGCTTCCGATAATGTCTGTGTAGTTGCAAATTCACAATAAAAGAGTCAGGATGTCCAGGAGAACAGTTTGCAGTTTAAGGGTAATTTAATCACATTTAGAACAGAAGCCATAAAAAGGAAAGGCCAGGTCTCTCTCTCTCGCTCTTTTTTTTTTTTTTTCTTTAAAGGATTCCAGAAGTCTTTCCTGGTCTTGTATTACTGAATTAGTACACACACATGCACCTCCTGAAATATTGAAGTTAGCTGGATTACTTTGCTACATATCCTTGAAAGAGGCCTAATGAGGTCATACAATGAGAGAAAAGCTCTTTGTAATAGTATCAGAATCTGAGGAGGGGTTTACTATTTAGTAATCCACCAATTTTTGTTATATGCAGGAAAAAATTAAAACTGCATGTGAAGATGTCTCGTATTTTATAACACTATGGCAGTGAGCCCGTTTATATCTCAGTTTTAAAGAGATACTATCAAACTCTACATAAAAAAAAAAAATAGCGTGCAAGCGTGAGTCTGTGTGGACTAATGGAAAGGGCACTGAACAAGGAGTCAGGAGACTTGAATTTTATTCCCAGCTCTTTTACTAACACCAGGACTGGCCTTACCATTGGGCAAGTGCCCAAAGTGCAGTGGTCAATGAGGTGCCGTCTGAGTGCTGCAAGCTGGTGGGCCTGGGCTGCAGGACTGGGAGTGAGTACAGGCACGCCTGGGGCTGATGCACCTGGCCAGCACGGCAGAGGCCGGGTGATGCCACCCAGAGCTGCCACCTGGCAGAAGCACAGACAGCAGGCCTCACCCCTGCAGAGCCAGCCCATAGGTCCCCAAGCACCCACTGTTCTCCTGCTAACTGGTCAGGGTGTGCATGCTTCCATGCTGCTGTGTGGGGGGGATTAGGGAAGATGTGGAGATGGTGTGGGAATGGTTCAGGAATGGTTCCATGACCCATGCCAGAAGGAGGAAGGGGGTCAGGGGAAGAAGTAATGATGGTCAGGAAGGGTGAAAGGGTGCTGTGGCCATGGATGGGAGCAGGGCATAGCAGGTAATTGTAGAGAAGGAGGATGGATTCCGTGGCTTACGAGGGAGTCTGGACAGTTCGGACGGGGGCACCATCCTGTGCTCTGCTGTGGGTTCGCCCTTCCCCTACCCCAGGCTGGGCACTCCACCCCAGATATGAACCAATAGGCAGCAGCTGCCGCACCCCATGCCCTCATAAGTATTGAAAGGGGCTGAACTCAGAGCCTGGGCCTCATCAGTTGCTCATTATGCAGACACTGCTGGGCGCGCAATCCACTTGGGGGTGGGTAAGATGGGAGCTGAGTTGTCCCCCAGTGTGTGGGGCCTGTGTGGGAGCAGGGCTGGCCTTAGGGAAAATGGTGCCCTTTATTGAGTTTAACACCAGCGTGAGGTGTGGGGTGCAAGAACCAGCCGCTGCTATCAAACTCCAAGAAAGGGCATCAAAATAAAAATTCACCCAGGGCGCCATTTTCCCTAAGGCTTGTCCTAACATGTGGTATGACCTTGAGCAAGTTACTACTTCACCTTTCTGTGTCTCTGTATTCCCCTCCAACTTTTTGTTAGTTCTGTTTATTTAGACTGTAAGCTCTTTGGGAAAGAGACTTCTTCTCCCAACATTTGTGCAATCTACAGGGGGGCCTGGATCTTGGCTGGGGCCGGTAAGTGCTTCGGTTATAAAATCACATGTGGCCAAAAAGCAGTTTCAAGTTTGCAGTGCTATGAACAAAGGATACAACTATAATGAGCAGAAGTGTCCATGACAAGCATCTTTTAAATTTGGATTAAAAAATGCTCAAACTTTATAAACCTACACATTTAATAGACACAGGAATCATTGCATCCATCAGAGAAATGCAGATACCTCTGAGTGGAACATAACAATGACAATCGCCAGAGATTCTAGAAATCCATTTGCCACAAAAAAACCCACAGAATTTCTGTTTTTACAGAGAATCTTTAGTTTTTACATTTTGTGAAAAAATAAAAACAAACACACACACACGCACAGTGGAACCCCAATTACCTGATCTAATTGGGATCAGAGCCAGATTGGATAATCAAAAATTCAGATACCCATGAAAATGGGCCAGGCTCAGGCTTTGAGCTTAAAAAACTGGAAATATATCATTAAAATATTGTGTTCAACCGATAACTTTATATATTGTGGATAGGGAAACTAAAGTTCAGCTTTTCATTTTCACTGTGGAAAAAACACAAATTTTTATTTTTTTTTTAATCAGAAAATCTTGTTTTTTTATTAAGGAAAACTAGGATCCCTGGTAAAACAGTATTATGCTGGACAACAATTCAAAACAAAAAATGACAAATTGAAACAACATGGGTAATTTAGATATACCACATCTCACTATCTGATTTGGAATTTTCTCAGAACACAGAGATGAACATTTAGCTATCAGGGAACTGGAAGGGGCATGTCTCCACCATGCAAGCTATACCAGTATAGCTATGTCTACGCTGTGCTGATGCAGCCTACATCACCTGTAGGGTTTTTTCTGTTAATAGAGGAACACCACCTCCCCAAATGACATTAGCTGCATCGACAATATTTGTCTGTCAACGAGGGTGGATTGATTTAAATCAAGTTTCCAATGGATACTTCTTCACATATTTCTTAAACAATGGTGCAAATCTGATCACTAAAACATGTTAATTTACAACTCAATACAGCATTTTACAGTATCTAGGAGGGTATATTTTGCATAATTTTTTAGATTACTATTTCCTAAATTAATAAAAATCAAGTTAATAATACTCATTACCTGTGTCAAACTGCAGAAGCAGCAGCAGTACATTAGGAATGGTAAGAACTAAATCACACAAACACAACAGTACTTATATTTTATTAAACTAAATCGTAAATGTTATATAATTGTTTCACATTTGCAATTGCAGCAGTCTCCTGAGTTGCCAGCTATCCTTAAACTTTTTTTTTTTAATTTTCAAATTTTATTAACTAACAGACAAGCCATCACAACACTAAATGTACGCTGTCATTAAAACTTCTACAACTAGCTCTCATCTTCCCCACTCCCACTGTCATTTTTATTCATAGACACACAGCTACGAGTTTTCCTGCTTTGTCAACTCCCAGTCAATTTCTTAGCTTTGAGTGAATAATACCAAAAGATGAAAATATTCTCTCTGTGCCTGCAGAGGAAGCTACTGCTGTGAAAAGTTGGCTTAGCACCTTAAGAAACTCTCTTTAAACATGCCTGGCTAATGATTTCCATCAATTCAGGGGAGTGACTTTGTTCAAAACATCATCAGTAGACACATGCTGTTTAAATGGTTCCATCCCAGCCCTGAAATTTATTATGACTGGTGTAACTGAGGAGTGATTTTGAGATGCCCATGCCATGGCAGCAGCATCTTCTTCAGAAGTTAGGCATCTACCTTTATATCTGGGGTCGAGACTGTTCACAAGAAAATGAGGTGGACTTAATGCTTGATCCATTCACTTCTTTACTGCCTGTAGTTTAAAATTTCTGGTGAGGTATATCTTTCTTCAATGTCTCTTGAAGTGCCTTCCAAATTTCAACAGCATCAGCAATGCAGCAACAATTTCTCTGAAGCTGGTTTAAGGCTATGGCTATAGGCTTCAGTGTACTGAGCATATCTTCTACATTCCTCTTTAATCCAATTTTAGATACTTTGGATGAGATACTTCCATCTATCTTATCACTGTTTTCTTCCCAAAGTTTTATGAAAATAGGCCAGTTCTTAATAAATTGTTCAAAACAATTAACCACAGAATTCCATCGAACATCTTGAGGGAGAATTAGTTTGGATCCTCCTGCTCTCTTCAGTGAAGCTGAAGCAAAATGGTTGTTATGGAAGTATTTTGCCACTCCAACATTTTCTTTTCTTTCTGGAGAAGATGTACTTAAGTCTTTGGCTAAAAGATGCATTAAACAGGCACTGCAGCTGTATGTTACTAAGGAGCAGCCTTCCATTTCTTCTTCTAAGTATCTTCTCATCTTATTCACTCAATGCTGCAAAGGTGGCAAATACCAAAAGATGAAAATATTCTCTGTCTTTAAGACAGTGTCTTAACTAACTCCTCTGCCTTGCTTGGCCCAGCTCCACCACCACATAAGCACAGAACAACAACAATCCTATCCAGTTGTGTCTTTCTTTGCACATGACTTTGGTCTGCTGAGAAACTGAAACAAAAACTGAAAGCCCAGAACTTTCAATAAGCAAGAGCTTGTAGTTAAGATGGACAGACTAGAGCCATTAAACAATTTTTATGAGACTAAGTGTAGGTTTAGCATGTTTGTGATGAGATTTAATTGTAACTTTTTTTTAAAACAAGAGAAATTTAAATTTTTTAAAAAAACATCACTGATTTTTATCCACACTGCTGTCAACATAGCTGCATCTACAGCAGGGGGTTATGTTGGCATTACTAAGTTGGTCTGGGGTGTGGTTTTTTCACACCTCAGACCGAGTAGCTATGCCAATATAACTTTCAAGAGTAAACTAAACCAAGAAGATATGAAACCTAGGCTATGCCTACACTATAGGCTTCTGCCACCCCAGAGGCGTTATCCCTGACCAACATAGCTGTGTCAACAAAAGTCTTTAGTGTAGACACAGTAATACTGGCAAATCTGTGCTTTTACTGGTTTCGCTTGGGTGTGGAGGGAGGTATAACAACAAGCATGGAAACTCATACTGGTAACAAGTTCCAGAGGGGTAGCCATGTTAGTCTGTATACAGCAAAAACAACGAGAGTCCTGTAACACTTTAAAGACTAACAAATTTAATTTTTGCAGGCATAAACTTTCGTAGGCTGTAGGAATAAAATTGTAACCCTGTAGATTCATTCATAGCTTTATTCATTCATACCCTTATTTGTGTTTCAAATCATTCCTAGAATTGTGCCTTTATGTATAAATCACCATCTCACAATTCTGTCTGTAATATTTGAACTCCTCTTAGCCATACTCCATATTGTAAATGTAAAACCCCATTTTGACCAAATGTATTCCACCTTGTACAAAACTCTTTCTAAACTTTTAGATGAATAGGTAATCTGATTTGAACAAGGTATGAATGGAGGGTGTATGTATGTGTGAATCAGACCCAAATTGCCAGCTTGTCCTGATGAAGTGTAGAGTCCACCCTAACAGCTGAAGAGTGAGAACACATCCCTAAAGAGCAAAAGAAGAATCCACCCCAGAAAACAAAAGAACAAACTTAATCAAGACACCAAAAACTAGCTGAAAGTCATGTCTGCTATTGTCCAGCAATCAACAGTCACAGAGAAGCAATGTGACACAGCCAAACTCATAAGTTTGCACTGAAGTCAAAAACCTATAAAAGACTGGGTGAGATTACAAGGCTTTGGGGGAGTAACATTCTGCACACCATTAAAGAAGAGCATTGGTGCACGCCCGACAAAGACCCTGCTCTCCTCATGGCCAGCTTCCCTGGCCAGGTAGCTGCCACGAGCCACGAACTCCAGAAACAGACCCAAGCTGCAACCTCAAGCCACGATCAGGACTGGTAGCTATATGACCACAGAACGTTTCCTGGTGTGTTTGGGCGTGTGTATACACATAGGCTTAAGATAGTTACTAATTTAGGTTCTGGTAATAAATGTGGCATACTGCCTTTTCCCCTTGAAACAGTCCCGAGTGCTCTTTTTTCACAACAGGGCTCTAACCCACTTCATCAGTAACAACGCTTTACCAAAGTAAGTATACTGTACTGGCAAAACACTCTGCTAGTACAGTATATCACTAGAGCACTCCTATTGTAGACATGGCTTTAGGATTTAATCCAATGGATTTGCTGGGTCCCCTTGAGAACCTCAGTTTCAGCATCGGCAAAAGAGTAATATCTAACTATCTCACAAGCAATCACCTGTCACATACATGGAAAAATCTGTAGAGCACAGACTGGACTCTTCAGCCATTTTAAGTCTCATCAATTACTTTTCCCCCTGGCAGGCATCCTCCTCCTATTGAGGGTTAGCCACCTCTCTCAATCTCTCTCACAAGTGTTGTGACCATTAGTATTTGAACAGCACTTTGAAGATGTAAAACACTAAGTATTATTATTGAAAGAAATTGGCTATATCAGAGCCCAAAGCATGGTAGAAGCAGCAAAGGGAGGCACATTGTTCTGGAGGAAACTACGAGAACAAGTCATTCCTGACCAACCTTGTTGCCTTCTATGATGAGATGACTGGCTCCGTGGATGTGGGGAAAGCAGTGAATGTGATGTATCTTGACTATAGCAAAGCTTTCGATATGGTCTCCTACAGTATTCTTGCCAGCAAGTTAAAATGGATGGACTATAAGATAGATAAAAAGTTGGCTAGATCATTGGGCTCAACGGGTAGTGATCAACGGCTCAGCGTCTAGTTAGCAGCAGTAACAAGCAGAGTGCCCCAGAGGTTGGTGCCGGGACTGGTTTTGTTCAACACATTCATTAATGATCTGGAGGATGGGGTGAATTGCACCCTCAGCAAGTCTGCAGATGACACTAAGCTGGGGGAATGGTAGATACGCTGGAGGGTAGGGATAGGATACAGAGTGACCTAGACCAATTGGAGGATTGGTCCAAAAGAAATCTGATGACATTCAACAAGGACAAGTGCCGAGTCCTGCACTTAGGACCGAAGAATCCCATGCACTGCAACAGACTGGGAACCAATTGGCTAGGCAGCAGTTCTGCAGAAAAGGACCTGGGGGCTACAGTGGACAAGAAGATGGATACGGCCTGGTCTATACTTACCTCCGAAATTTGGCAGCAGTTGATGGGAGATAAGCAAGCAATGTAAAAAACTTGCATAACTCCCGTCGACTTCGCTACTTCCATTCTGCACGCCATCCACTGTACTGCACCAACAGGAACAGTGTTCCCCTCGACGCAGCGCTACGCCACTTTCAGACATGGTTTTACTAGGTCAATTTCTGGATCGACTGAGCAGGTCTTCACTGACTGCTCAGTCGATCCAGAGAAATTGATCTGACATCAGCAAATTTGCTGCCATCAGTATAGACGTAACATTATGAGTTAACAGTGTGCCCCTACTGTCAACAAGGCTGCATTAGTAGGATCGTTCCCTAGTGATCATTCCCCTCTACTCAGCATGGGTGAGGCCACATCTGGAGTACTGTATCTGGTTTTGGGCCCCCCAGTACAGAAAGAATGTGAACAAATTGGAGAGAGTCCAGCAGAGTGCAATGAAAATGATTAGAAAGCTATAGCACATGACTTATGAGAAGCTGAGGGAACTAGGCTTGTTTGCTCTGCAGAAAAGAAGAGTGAGGAGGGATTTGAAAGCAGTTTTCAACTATCTTAAGGGGGTTCCAGGGAGGATGGAGCTAGGCTGTTGTCAGTGGTGGTGGATGACAGAAAAAGGAGCAATGGTCTCAAGTTGCAGTGGGGGCGGTCTAGGTTGGATTTTAGAAAAAAGCTTTTTCATTAGAAGGATGGTGAAGCACTGGAATGGGATACTTATGGTGGAATCTCCATCCTTAGCGATTAAGGCCTGGTGTGATAAAGCCCTGGCGGGGATGATTTAGTTGGGGTTGGTCCTGCTTTAAGCCAGGGGTTGGACTAGATGACCTCTTGCGGTCCCTTCTAACCCCAATATTCTATGAAACACAACTAATCTGGTGAGACAAAGACAAAGCCAAGAGTCCAAAAGCATCCAGCATGGCCCACTCTCTGCATATACCGCTCAGCTCAGCAATATCATTCCCTGGGTTCATTCATGGGCATGGCTTGAAGCAGGTCAGTTTTGACATGCTTGTCATTCTGACCCTTTTCCGATAGCTCCACTGGAGCCTACAGCATGTGAGTTTGTCTCCACTGCAAAAAAAGACGTACTCATGACCTCGAGACAGCTACCTTTGTGCAAAGTCCTAGCAGAGACACTGCACAAGCCGCGTTTGTCTTGATATAGCTAGTCCCGTTGTGGAGCCTATACCGTCACAGGGCTGACTTTCGCCAGCTACCTCACCTCCGCTACCCTCTGACCGTGCAAAGAGACGCTGCACTTCGTGGACCTTAGCCACCAGCACGAACCGTTTAGGTGCGAATCCGCACCGTGTTCTCCCCCCCGCTCGGCGGGGCTAGGCACGGGCACGCTCTCTTTCTACCCCGTCCCTGCCCTGAGGGCGTGGAGCCAGCGCACCCCCAGCTGTCTGGGAGAGACCGACGGGGAGCGGCGGAGCGGGCGGCCGGTCACACTCGACGCGCGGGGAGCCGCTCCGCTCGGAGCCGCTCCAAGGGCGGGGAGCAGGCGCGGGGCCCGGCCGCGCGGAGCCACCGCGGTGCGACAAGGCCGGGGCCACGCGCCGCGCTCCCGTCCGCAGCCTGTCGCGGGCCGAGGTGACGCCGCCACTCGCGCCTCAGGGCCGCGGCCGCCCCAACGGCCGCCTGCGGGACAAGCCCCCTGCGAGGGGGACGGCCCCCCGCCAACAGCCTCGGCCACGGCCGGCTCCTCCCTCCAGCCCCGGGACGGGGCCGAGGAGCCCGGGGTTCAGCCGCCCCCGGAGCCCCGCTCCCCTCAGCCCGCTGCCGCCGTGGGCCTTTGTTCCCGGGGCCGGGCCGGGGCCGGGGCCGCCCCGCTCGGACAGCGGCAGAGCCGCTCCCGCCTCCTCACCTGGACTCTCGGCCCATGGCTGGCCCGGGCGCGCGGGGCAGCGGCGGCGGCCTCGCTCTGGGATGCGGCTGGATCCGGGAACGGCTTACGCAGCTGCCGCCATTACGAACCCGTCGCGCGGTGACCAAGGAAAGGAGAGCGGCGCGGGAAGTAGACGGTGCCTCCTGCCTCGCCCGCTGGTCCCGGGGGTATAGCGCACCCCGGCGGCCGGAGGGGGGCAGTGCAGCCTCAGGCCGGCGGGGGTGGGGATCTGAGAGGGAAGCAGCGCCCTCTAGGGGAAAGGCACCGGACAGCTCCTTCTCTCACACCGTGCTGCACTCAGTAGCATCGCTGCCCCAGGCCATCCAGGGCAGTCCATCATGCAGGCTGCCGGGCTGGGGCTTGGAGCAGGAGCTCCAAGGGACTCTGGGCTGGTCTCCACTAGCCCCTTGGGGCAAGTTTCTCATGGCTAGCAATGGCCTGCTCCCACCGTGACCAGCCCCCTTCTCCACCAGAGCTGCTCCCCGCCTGGCCGGGTTAAAAGGGGAGTAGCTGCTCTGCGCCAGCACTCGCCCCAGTGGAATTAGAGAAGGGAAGGAGCTGAATTAATAGTGGGGGCCCTACAGTCTCTCCTCATCCCCAGAGTGCCCATCCCCATCAAAACCCAGGGGCCTTAATGTTCAAGGACATGGGGCCATGCTTCACAGTTGGTGAGCACCCCTCATACTTAGATCCTAAGGCTACCGGCCTCCACCTGCAAAAAATAACTACAGTTGAACACCTCTTACCAAACCCCATTCTAACACCATTTATTCTTGCTCTGGGGACAAAATCCCACCAGCCAGCAGTATTCACACATGCATCGGTTTGTCACATCATACTTGAGTCTTTCTACTCTATAAATGGGGGAATCCTGAGATTAAAGTTATAGCATTGACGGGACCTAAACATCCCTGAAGCTAGCCTCTAACACTACATTTTAACCTTGTAACTCATGTTAGAGGGCAGCTTTCTTCATTTGTAGGAGTATAGTTTGGGAAGGAAAGCAACACATCTCTAAAAATAAATGAAAAGTTAAACGCCCCAGTGAAAGAGCTCTTATTTAGAATGGTCCAACAGGTGTAACATGAAAAAAAAGCAATAAAATTAAAAGTTTGAGGCTGCATATCAGGATGAAATATCATAGTGGAAAATTCTATTATTCTGCAAAAATATCACCCTACAGGTGATAGAAGCCTCATTTTTCAGAATATTTAAATCCAGAGAGGACAAAACATCTCAGAATATGCTGTACAGAATAAGCAGAGAGATTTCCCAGGGATAAATAAAAGTGACCTAATTAGGACTCTTCCATCTATAATTACTTCTTTGCTAATGTGTCTCATTGTTTGAGACTGGTAGCATTTGGTCCAGATAAAGGACTGAATTTATACCATATAAATTTCCAGCCCAGATTAAGGGGTATTATTATTTTGTACATTTAAATCCAATTTATTTTTAATGCTCTTGGGACAAAAAATGAATTAGCCAAATGAAAACTACACCTGAAAACTGACCATTTTTGCTTAGCCAGATGCTAATTTTACTGGTAAAGTTGTAAAAACCAAAATTTACTATGGAAATATCTATATTTTGAAGACCAAAGCAAGACATTTTGTCACTCCTGTGCATTCATGTGTTACTGAGGAAAAATATAAACCTAAACAAACACAGCAGACACTTAGAGCTATGTATGATATATATGGTACAAACATAAAAACTCATTACATCATCCGCTGTATGATGTCAATTACCATGGACTATTCATAACTGCAGAAATTCTTGTGAAAGAAGTAACAGTGGAATCAGGTATGGTCATCTCAGAGTACCCAAACATCTATGCATTGAGATTGCCTAAATTTGAATGCCATCTAAAACAACTTGCACATGCAATCAATTCAGATTAAAAAAATAAATGTATATGCATATAATGAACACCAATTCTGATGTTTATTCAGTAGTGTGCTAAACTCATACTGTAATTTAACACGTATGCAGTTTATGTACAGTAATTAACCCCAAACAATACTTAGCATTTATATAGTTCTTTTAATCTTTACAGAGCTTTACAAATACTATATATTAATCCATACAATACCCTGTAAGTAACCATTAGCTTCCTCCTTCCAAATCCTTACTCATAGTAGTTACTATATGCTGGAGGCTTATTAATGTCCTTGGGATACCTGCACAAGTACAGCTTTGTAGAGTTGGGCTTTATTTTCTCCATTCTACAGATAGGGAAACTGTGGCAGAGGGGTTCAAATACTCATTCAAAGCAACAGAGGACAGCACTATTTGAGCTGGGATTATAACTATGGAGTGTCTGGCTCTCAGACCTGTGCTCCAATGAAGTAGTTCACTTATACAGGACAGTGAAATTTAGCCTTTTTTATGTTGATATGTTCATTGTGGAATAAGCAACTTGTCCAGAAGATTAACAATGCATGAAATCACTATTAATAAAAAGGGTAGTGTCCCAAGCACAATCAAGCCATAAGAGAAGGTGGTAACAAGCATAACTTTAATATATTTAGTAGAAAACAATCAGAGTAGAAATAAGGAAACATTAAACAGAATTACATATATGAACAGAGAAAATGAGATCATAGAGATTGAATTCATTCTTGACCAAGGAATGAAAGAACTTCATCTTTTATAGCAAAAACAACAAGAGTCCTGTAGCACCTTAAAGACGAACCAGTTTCTGCAGGCATAAGCTTTTGTGGGCTGCAACCCACTTTGTCAGATGCATGACTCATCTGATGAAGTGGGTTGCAGCCCACAAAAGCTTATGCCTGCAGAAATTGGTTCGCCTTTAAGGTGCTACAGGACTCCCGTTGTTTTTGCTGTACCAGGCTAACATGGCTACCCCTCTGGAACTTTTCATCTTTTAATGAATGTTTGTTTGCCCTATCAGACCTATGCTTCAGTCATTCATTCATTACAGCAGATAGGAGGATTACATGCACACCCTATCTTCAGCAGCATTATATGTCTGACAAAAATATTCTCTTCAGAGTCAAAGTTTCCATATTAAGCCCCAGAGCAATATTTTTTCTGCCACCTATGAAAAAAAATGGCTAGCCATTTCTGAGTTATAGGAATTCAAAAGGAGTGCAGAAAGAATAAAAATCTGGATGTCAAGATGCCTTTGTAGGTGTAACTAATTACAATGATGCCATTCTTAAAAGCAAACATGGTACCCAGGAATAATGAAAAATTCAGTGTTTTTAGACCTTCCATAGGACTCACGTTGCATTTCTACCACACTCATTTATTTGCTCTATAATCCTGAAAGTTTGCTAAAAAATTATGTGACCTACCATTATTTACTTTTCAACAATGGTTTGAGAAGCACCTATCTGAATCTGTTGAAATTCATCCCCAGCATCCTAATTGAACCTTTTAACATGTCTACATTTGTGCTGAGACAAGGTGGGTGAGGTAATACCTTTTATTGCACCAACTTCTATTGATGAAAGAGAGACTTTCCAGGTACTCAGAGCTGTTCTTCAGACAAGAAGAGCTCTGTGTAGCTTGAAAGTTTCTCTCTTTTCATCAACAGAAATTGGTCCAGTAACAATTACCTCACCCACTTTGTCTAAAATCCTGGGACCAATGTGGCTATAACACCACTGCAAATTGCATTTGTGCTGTCAGACCTAAATCAGAATAGTTTGCAGTCTAACCTTAAATGTATACAAATGGCTGGCCAACAAAAATAATAGTAGGACAAAAGAACTGAATGTAGTGTAGAACACAAGATTCTTTTTCATGCCACAGACATAGGTCTAATAATGGGTTCAGAAATGCAGAACTAAAATTCTAATGCGGATAATTTTAGTTGAGAAAGATTAGGCAGAAAACAGTCTTGATTACTTGAGAGACATGTAGCCAGATAGTTTTGCTTCCCAACCAAAAAACCACTGTGGAGAAGTACCAATAAAATTATCAATCCTCTCCAAATTGAAAAATTAGTATTGGCTTATTTCATCTTGAAGTTTCAATAGTATATAGACAAGCTACATGGCAGAAGTAACGCCAGTTTCAGAAGCAGCAGAAATCACTGAAGATGGCCAATGGGAGGGGCTGGTTAGCTGGGATGACACCTCAGAAACGTGTTCCTTCCTCTCAAAACTTCACATTTCTGTCGGATTGAAAATAGAACTACATCTAGCTCACATCCCCTTAAAGAGACATTAGAATTATTCTGCCTTGGCTACCTCACATCTGCTCCATAAGAGGTAACACTTTCCCTCACACATTGATCTTCATTCGGAAATAAACTCAAAATAACATGGAGATAAGAAAATGTTTTTTTCCATTTTGTTTCAATACTTCATTGAATAAGTACGGCTATTGTGATTTATCTGGAGGGATTTCAAAACAACATAGTAGACCAGAGGAATAAGCAAGTCAGTTAACATATCAATAGGTTGCTGAATGCCAACCAAAGATTCTATGAAGCTATTGAGCAGTAGCATTATTAAGCTGCAGGAGCAGAACTCCCAGGCCATTAAGATCCTGTTTACATGTAAATATATTTAGTAAAAAACAGAGGGTGAGAAATACAGAAATTACATACATCAAAGTTCATGTAAGAAAACAAGAAAAAACACAGATGTAGTCCCCTAGTTAACTGACGGTTGACCAAAACAACACAGAAATGTTTGATACATATGAAGCAATTGCTTGAGACAGGAGCTGCTTGAGTGCAGCTTTCACTGCATAAAGTGAACTCTCCAGAGAGAGCAGTAAACTAAAGTCAGGACAAAAGCATGTCTAAAACTAGGTTTATGACAACTACTAGGATGAAAGAGCTGCCAAATGCTCAGAGAAACATTATGAAACCAGCACAGTTTCTAAACATGTCTGCTTACTTCCTGACTAATGACATTTGTAGGACAACAGGATTTTTGTGCTTAGTTGTTTTGCTCTGGTTTCTTCATTTGAAATCAGTCATGACCATAACAAATAACTTATGCACAATATGCACAGAGGATGAGGACTTCATCCGAGACAAGACAATGAGGTGGCACGTCACCAGACTTGTGGGTTGAGGCTATTTTTGTTCAACATTCAGAATTTATTTAGAGATTTTAAGAAACAGAAGTAACACAGGAAGCAGTCTTTAGGTAAGTCCAGTCACAATGTATAAATAGTGGTGTTGAGAGCATGCCAGTTGTGTTGTGCCCTCACACTACAGAGTCAACAAAAAAATGACATAAGTAATCCTGGGGTGCAGCGAGAAGGGTATCGTCTAACTAAATATGCAAAGGATATCAATCACTGACATTTGCGCTCTATTCTCCACATTTGAAACTGAAAAAAACTACTAATTCAACCCCAAACCTGGGACCCTGTTTCTCCATTCATATGAGTGGATTTAAAACTGCTTTTCAAGCATTAGAATAGGTAAGAATTAAATAAGGCCTAAACCTGTGTGGCATACCCAATGATATTATAGGAATACATAACGGAAAAGCTTTGTGTAACCACTGTATTGAGTTCTACAGTCATCACAGCGCTCCAGAACCAAAGAAACCAAGCAGTTCATGGCAGAAGATAAATGTAAAGAAATAAACGCAAAGATCTGTGAAGATGTCTCCCATTTTGCTATAGGTATCCATGGAACGACTAATCACTTCTGCAGGGATTCCAGACAGTAAAAGAGCAGCAGTTAATACTGTAGTTTTCATCTTCTTTTCACTCTAAATATCAAAACACAAAAATAGTGATTACTAAGTTATTTCATCTGTCACATCCCAGTTCTGCTTTAAGCAACACACTTAACTATAAGCAAATGGTTTAAAATTAAATATTCAAGTAATACTCCAGCTTTAGTAGCTGAGAATGCTACTTGGTTGTTTTGTTCTTTTATCTCAGAGATCCCAGTAAGCAGTTTGGGAAGGGTGCTCTTCTGTCCTGAGGATGATTTCATATGGGATCCCACAGGTATCCACTATGCATAGAGTGCTATAAGGTAGATAGCAAGGAGACATGGATTTAATTTTTTTTTAGTATCCTGACGATACCCACTTTGTATCTTCATTTCATCCAACCCATAGTGCAATCAAACATCTTTCTGTGTCTGATTAAGACTGAGGCACAGAAGAGAGCAAGCTAGTTAAAGTTCAATGGTATAAAACTGAGGGAATGACCTGCTATGGAAAGAAGCTGGGGGTATAATAAGGACTAATCAGGTTGTTTAATTGATGGTGTCCCCATTAGTTATCATCCAAGTGTGCAATCTCTGCTTTTATTAGATTAACAATTGCTTCTGGATAATCCTAACAGTTATGACCAAAACTGTTTTTTGCCATCTTTTTCTGGTCAGGAGACTGTAGCCATCTCTCAACGAAACCTTGCTATTGTAATCAATGCCTTTGTCATCTCAAATTTAGATTATGATAGTGTGCTCGATTTAGGGCTACATCTTAAATGCATTTGGAAACAACTAGCATAGAATGCAGCAACTTACTTGTTAAGCAGCTTCTTCTTCCATGAACACACATACATTGGCTACCAGGCTGGTTTTTAGGTCAAATTCAAGATGTTGGTTTTGATCTTAAAACCATGAATGGCATGGTACCTGTCTACTTTAGAGATGACTCCTCTATGCATGAAATACTACTTCAGATATGATCAGCAGATGTGATCACTTCTGCTCCCTCAGTTTTCTAGATGGAACTGATGCAGAGCTCTCTCAAGAAGGGCCCTGACAACGATCAAATTCACTCCCTTCAGTGGTCTGGTATAGTTGGACTCCACTGACCATTAGCAGGTCTTGAAAATTCCATCTCTTAGAACAGGCATTAGGAAAGGGCTGAGACTGTAAGATTAAGGTTTTTGTAGGAGCTGAGATGGGAATGTTTTGCAGTTGCTGTTTTTGTGATGGGTGAATTGGCTATTCATTGTGTTATAGGTTGTGGTTTAAGTTATTTGTCAAGGGCCCTATAATCTAGACTAGAGGTCTGCCTGGCATTTTACATTTCTTTCATACAGCTGGTGTACAGCAGCAACTACAATTTCACCTGAAGTTAATTGAATCAGATGGCTACATCAGGTGTGGCAGAATTTACTGCAGTGATGCCTCCTTCTTATTTATAAATTGGGCAGTAGATGGTGATATGTTTGATGTTCTATCATGGGCAGCCACACTCGCATGCTGGGCAGTTCTTGATTTTCCATTTGTGCAATAAATGTCTGCATCTACCATGCTTGGTTCAGATTCAGTTCAGAGTTGGTCAAGATGTCTGCGTTGGATCCAGTACAAGATGCTTATTTTTTAAGTCTTGTTTAGCACAATCTGCTTTCCAAATCTCCTGATCACAACCCGATTGCATGAGGCTAAACGAACATTCCCAGAAAGTCTAGCAGAACTTAAAGCGTTGGGGGAGGAGGTGCTGTCGAGGTCTTGGTGGATAGGAAGACATCTGTTTTCCTGGATTTGCTGAGTTTTGCAGCATGTCCCAGCAGTTCGGCTATTGGTGGGGAGCAATGTTAGACAGAACAGGTAGCCATGGTGTCGGTGTCAGTTTAAGAGTTTTACTCTGAAATTCATTTTTGGGACTGCAACATTGTGAGAGATTTCAAAATGTTGTGATCTAGAACAGTTTAGTACTGCTGCTTACTATCAAACATTATAGGTAAACCAAGCCATTTATGAAAACTTAAAGACACTCTCATATTCAAGGTACCCCAATGTTTTACAAAGCAACAAAATGGACACAGACAGCAAAATGAACTGAATAAGCAAACATTAGTCATTACTTACTAAGCAAATAGCTCACACATCATTAATCATTACAATATATTTAAAATGAGGGAAAGGAGTTTGGCCATCTCCTCTCAAAATGTGCCAGGAAAGCTGTACTTTCCACCTACCTAGCCCAGAGATGGACAGATAGGCCTGTGATCTAAAGTATCATTGCAACATATACACTGAAGGGTAAATATTGTCAGCAAGGATGATATTATCTCCAAATTCAAAAGGTCACATCTTAAAATACTACAGTTAAATAACTGAATTTAGAATCCTGGAAACTGGAGCTAGAAAAATCTAATAGGTGGTCTAGTTCAGGTGATCTAATCTAGGATGGATACCCCTCGTACACTGTCTGGTGTTTTCTGCAGATAAGTTTAGAATGACTTCTTGAAAGCTCACTTTTTTAAATTACATACTTACCTAAGAAATCCCAATCACTCGTTTATTCCTACTTTCTGTAGTTAATCTACTATTCCTTTGAAAAGGAACTTAGAATTTTAAACTATGGATCAAGTATTAGTCAACCCTCCTTTGCAATGTAGATTGACAAAAACATCTAGCTAAGCAGTCACTTCATTGTAATTAACTAGTGTAGATATATAAAGCAAGGGATAGAGTTTCCTACTGATGAGCAGGAATATAGGCATGTAAATAAATCCTCACATTTCAAGGCCTTCCACCTGTACTTCTGCCTCACATTTAAACAGTTATTAGTAAGTGAAATTCAGTGACCTTGAAGATGAAGGTTTAAGGTTTAGTTCATATTGGGGGAGAAAATTCTGTTAGTTCAAACATCTCGTGCACATCATCTGTGGACGAAACCTCAGAACAGTGACCACGGATAAGTACTGCATGGATGTAAGGTAAATGCTTCACAAAACTAAAGAAGAATTACCTTCCTCTCCTGACCAGATGCTTCCAATTATGCTATAAACTAAATGTTCACTAGGCATAAGAACAAGACCACAGAACTCATTTTCATCTGAAACTTTAACAGGATTTGAATGAAGGTCCTGACAATTTAAACGTGAGGACATTAACCCCCAATAATAGCTGACTTTCATTTCACTGCCTTAAAATGAAAGGGGGTCATAGTGATCCATCAATAAGTCACTTAAACTTGTTTGTAAAGCACATTCTAAACCATTCTTGCAAAAGTTAAAAGTAAAAGGATTTTAAATTAATCTTTTCGGAGTGCTGATCTTACCTTTGGAAAATATTTGGACAATCCCATATATGCAAGTTGTAGAGTAAGAAATGGAGCAAATATTGACTGTGAAGATAAAAGAGAAAACATGAAAATTAGTTAGATAAAAAAGGATAATTGAGGAATTATGGTAATGTATGCTTCCAAGGAAAATGCCATTTATTTATAATAAAATTTCAGTCATTGCATTGACAAACCATTTATGGCAAATGATAGCCATGATTATGAACACTGATGGCCTAAATAAGTAATGGTTAAATTTAAGGAGGAATATCTAGGAATAAACTAGGAAGTTGGGGGAGATGGTTGGGAGATGTTCAGGTGATCTCCATGCCGGAATTTAACCTAGAGAGGGAAGCAAATAAAGTGAGAAGGGATA
>ML675615.1:22001098-22021536 GCA_007922155.1 Mesoclemmys tuberculata | reverse complement strand
AGACTAGATGATCATATTGGTCCCTTCTGACCTATGAGTCTATCTGCATTATTCTCTTAGGCCCTGACCCTGAAAGAAGATAAGCCTTACAGATTTATCAATGATTGTTGCCACAGATACATCAGTGCTGTCTAAAGTCAACTCAATGATTCAGAAGGTGGTACTTTGTCCTAGCTACATATTTCCAGATGACATTTCAGCTGGAGACACGGGCAGATACTTGGAGCATTCTGGTGCTCATGTTCTCAATCGCTAGGGGTCAAGGAAATAGTTTGCCCTGCTGTCAACTGCTAGCTAGTGGTTGCAGTACTCAGATGAGGCAGGATATCCTCTCAGAACCTGCACTAAGAAGGTAATGATTACTCAGGGCTTATATAAAATTGGCCCAAGAGAAAGGTAAGCTCCCTACTCATCTAGTCACCCTCTACAGACTAGCGCCCTAAATATACAAATTTAACGTCACCTCTAAAAGATAATGAATGTGGGATTTGCAGCAACAAGGCAAAATATTTTTCTTAACTCACCAAGTACTTGCACACAAAAGCCCTGACTCCAATGGCAAGAAGTGCACATCCCACCAATCTAAAAATGCGAAAAGAATCAAATTCCTCCACTGCATTCCCATTCTCTTGACTAGGCTTCTCATTCATCAGCTGGTTTCTTAGTTTCATAGCTTCATCAAATCTTGATAAGTATTGATCTAATCCATGTCGAGGTGCTCGCTGTGCAGCATCTGATGCCAGATCCCCTCTGCTGCGATGCCAGAGCTCACTGGTACTATCATTACCAAGCTCTGGTGTTTTACTGAACAAGTCCTTTTTATCTCCCTTGAGCTCTAGAATGCCGCTTGTGTGGTCAGATGTTCCTGCCAAATTACAGACAGAATCACCAAGCACAACTCGCTTTGAAACTGAAGGAATAGGGAGGGAGTTTGGTTTATCTTGCTCATGCTGAAGTTTTGACTCTGTGTGACTTTCATTATCTGAAGAGGAGAAACAAAATATGGAGCATGTTATTCCCACTTAATATTTAGATCAGCCTCTTAACCTGCTGGATTTTGGGCACCAGCTTGATGTAATAAAACACTTTTGTGAAACTGCAGCTTTACAATGTTCAAGCTTTTCTTCACAGCATTTTATAAACAGTAATTAACTAGTCTTCCTAAAACCCCTGAGTAGTAAATGGGTGAATATCAGCAGTCCCATTTTACAGATAGAGAAACTGAGGCAGCAGTTAAGTGACCTGCCCTGAGCAACAGAAGACCTCTGTGTTAGAGCTAAGATTAGAATTCAGGAGTTTCTGACTCTCATTCCTAGGCTCAGACCATTATACCATGTCTCCTGGTGAAGAACAGTAAAGAACATAGCATAAAGTCAACTGCAGCATCAAGGCATAAACCTGTTGACAGTGACTTCAGAAGTTCTCTTCTTTTATTATTTTTACATATACATTTGCAATAGGCTCTAAGAAGCTCATGACTCCCCTCCACCACCACACCAATTTCTATAGCACACAGGTGTGCATGGTACTTTCCAAAACATAAAATATACATAAAACCCAGCAATAAACAGTTTACAATTAAAACTATAGCAGATGTTGGGCTACATTCTTAAGTTGTCTGTACAAGTGTCGGCACAGGCAGAGTTAAAGTCACTCAGCAACAAAAAACAAGTAAAAGCACTGGGTTTTAGGAAAGATTTGAAGAATGACATCTGGAACACAGGAAGCCAGGGTATATTTGAAGCAGAGAGAGTAGTGTAAGAAAGGCATAGAATTCAGAGTAAGTGAAGCAGACTGAAGGAACAATAACAAGGGATAAATGGATAAACCATACACAGCAGAAAAAGTATGGAAGGAAACAAGCCAAAATGTAGTCAACAGCAGAGCTGCACAGTGTTAAATGAGAATAATAACCTTTCATTTGGTGGAGAAAGAGAAAAGGCAGTAAAAGGATTCAAGAAAGATATTCCAGGCACAGGTATTAAAACAGGAAAAACAGCCCTTTAAGAGAAGTATTTTTCATAATCAAAACAAACTGACTCATGGTTTATGGCCACCCTTGCACACTCTTTACTAGACTTTTACTCTTTTCACAAAAATTTCTGGAGAAATAGATTACATACGATCAATTGCAAATTTGCAATGGAATTTTGGAGGTCACTAATGATTGATGAATTAATATAGGAATTAGCTTAGATCAAATTAGAAATGTTTAAACATTTCCAGATATTGTTTTAGTTAAATTTAAAGATGAAATAAAGCAATCATAACACAGACAAGTTGGAAAGAAATGTAGTATCTTCCATACAACTACGCGGCAGTCATCAACATGAGAAACAACTTGTGGAGAAATTAAATACTGGAGAAAAATGGTAGTATGTCAAGTTATGAGAGTTGGAACTGGGAGAGAGGACTCCAAGGTTCTGATCTAAATACATCAGCTTCTACATTCTCGCGAGGCAGGCATTTTATAGATGCGTAAACGGAGAACCAGAGAAGCTAATGATTTTTTTTAAAGAACAATGAAATGATAGGTCCTTGAAAAGTGCCAAATATCATCTACTCAGTTTTTCTGAATAATTAATTCCTACCATGAGAAAATACTGAACTTGTTTTTTAAAGACAATTTCTATGCATGAGCAAAAACATCCTAACATTTTATCATATCATCATTACTGTGTCAGAGGGGGATCATTATAGTGAAAGAAACTGTGATAAGGGCTCTTCAAAGCTTCTGCTAAAAAGTCATGGGGTGGCAAGATAACAGGTGGAAAGGTCTCAAACAATGACGGTTAATACCGCCTTTAATGTCATCTACAAAACTCTCAAGCAGGGCTTCTCTTTAGAGGAGACTATACAGCTAAAGGCAAAGGGAGCAAAGATTATTGTTAAAATGAAGGCCTTATTTACAATTTTACATATCAAACGTTTTAATTGTCTTTGTTTTTCTGTCTTTAATAAAATATTAAAAAGATTTAAATGGTGGTTATTATAACGGGAATAGACCAGCAATCATGTCAGATAAAACCCCAAGCCATACTTAACCTGTTTAACGTTGTAACACTGAATAAAGAGTTTTATTAGCATTGCCTTTTCGGGCCCAAGAAACCCTCTAATCAACACAACAGGACCCAATCCGGCTAACCCCCTGTACATGCAGAGAATTCCAGTCAAGTCTATGGCAATTCTGTGCGTAGGTTCAGGATCAGACCCTTAAATTGTAAATGATTTTGAGGGAGGATCAGACCCTTACATTGTAAATGATTTTGAGGGAGAGGGGCAGGAGGAAGACACGCCTTGTTTTATGTCTACATAGAGATGTATGGCGCTTTATAGACACTCACACACCAAAGGGCCCTGAAATGAAGTCGCCTGCGATCCCCAATGTAAGAAACCTGGCAGATAAGGCCGCGGGCAGAAGTCACCCGAACTATTTCGCAGAGGGCAGAAAACGCCGAGGCCAGTGAAAGGCTCGCCAGGTCCCATCACCGATGCGCGGAGGGAAAGCCCCCCCACACCGGCACGCTGAGGCGCGCTTCCCTCGCAATCTCCGCCTGTCGGTGGGGGAGCGCTAGCGGGGCCCACCTAGCGGCACGGGGGGAAGAGAGCGCAGCCGCCCCCCCCCCCCGCACCACCGTCCCCCCTCCCCCCCCCCCCCCCCCGCGGCAGGGAAGCGTCTTTTCCCTGCCACAGGGGAGGGGGGAGAGGCCATCGCTACACACCCCCGGGGCCGGGACCAGATGGCGCACCCCAGCTCAGGTCAGGCACCCCCCACAGCTGAGGGGCTCCGAGCGAGGCTGGCCTCATCTCCATTGAAGCGCAGGGGTGCCCCCGGCCCCGCCTCGCCGCCGTCAGTGGCAGGGGTCTCCCCGGCAACCTCTCCTCCTCGCCCGCCTCAGTGTCTCCGTGGGGGGAGGGGCACGGCGGCTCCCCGCGGGCCAACCGCCGCGCTAGGGCTGGGCGCCCCCTCCGCTCACCCTTCGCCCCGCCCGGCCGGTGGAAGCCCATGATCCGGTTGATCCGCTCCTCCGAGTTCATCAGCAGCTTCCTCCGCCGCAGCTCGGCCCGGCGCTGCGACACGGAGAGGCCCGCGGGGCCCCCCATGTTGGCCGACCCCGCCCCGCCGCCCTCGGCTCCGGCCAGCGCCTCCGGCTCCATCCCCCGGGCCACAGACACAACCGCGACCCCGCCCCCCACACAACAATGAGGCCGGCCAGCCGCGCCGCGCGCCGCCCTCGCGCCCAGTGCGCCGGCGTCCCCCGCGCCGACCCGCCTCCAACTGCTGAAGCAAGCGGCGCCATCTCGGAGGAGGGCAGGAGCCACAGGAACTGGGAGGGCAGGTCCCACCGGTAAGCTTCGCCAACCTTTCCGGGCACGGTGCCCACAGTGAAGATGGCGGTTCCGGCCTCGGCATGACCGCGCGAGGGCGATGCGTAAGACAGAGGAGGTGTGGCAGGGCGGGGGGGTCCGGGCCGGGAGCGGTGACGCTGCGCGAGCGGACCAAGCCGGGGGCGGCCGAGGAGCGGGCCCAGCAACGGGGGGAGGAGCCACCGCGGACAGCCGCCGGGGGAAGGGGCCAGGCGCCTTCATTTCACCGGCCCGGTGCGCGGGCAAAGGGCCGGCGGGGAAGGGGGGGGCAGTGGGAGCGGGCCAGCGTTAGCGCCTGTCAGGGGCCCTCAGGGCCGCCCGGCGGCTGAGGTGGGGGGGTCAGCCGGCGCCGTGCCCAAATCCTGTCCGGTCCGTGCCCAGGCCGTTCCTGGCACGTGCGGCGCCGTGTGGAAAGCCGTGCCCTCCGCCGTGCCTGTGCCTGGCACGCAGGCCGCCCCGTGCCAAAACCAGACCCCGCCCGTGCCCCCCTCGTTTCTGCGCACGCCTGTGCGACGGGGAGCAAAACAGCCCCTCGGCCCTCCCACCCGCGCGAGCTTTGCACGCAGGGCAGGGCAGAGGCGGCCCAGCCCAGCGGGGTCACTGTCCCCCCCTCTGCCCCTCCCCGGGCTGGGGCTTTGCCTCTGCTAGGGGCTGGCACCGCTCATTACCCCCGCCTCTTTTCAGCACCTCTCCTGCCCCTGCCTCCAGCAGCGTCACCCCCAGGCCAGTCAGGTTCCGTCCCCTGATCAGATCCTGCCCCCCCTTTAGCCCCGCTGAACAGCAGGCCATGGCCCTGGCCTCTGAGTAAGGGCAGGGCAAGGGCAGCGGCTGCCGCAAATGTGACGGAGCCTGCTCGGTTCCTGGGAGCATGCGCCGTACAGCCTGAGTCACAAAACCTGTTCTCAGCTTTTGGCGCTACAGCGGCTCCTGGGGGTTATTGCCATGGCCGGTTTGTGGGCCTCAGAGGGGCAACTTCCCTCCCCGTCAGCCTGCCCAGAGGGCAGCTAGCGGTGCCCGTCCCGCTCTCTCGCAATCGGACAGACAGATGGCCGCTAGCTCTGCCTGGTCTCACCTGAACGGGAACAACTCTATGAAAGGGACGGGAACTCCCTTTCTCCCCCAGGCTCCCGCAGCAAGAGCGAGGACCTAGCACTGGGATGCTAAGTACAGAATTGACTGGGAGGGGAGGGAGGGAAGAAAGGGGAGAATCCTCAGACAAGGGCTCATGGTTACAAAAGCCAACAGCTGGAGCCTAATCCAGAATCCACAAGCATGGCCCTCAGATATTGGCATCCATAGCACCCCCTCTGTGCACTCCTCCGTCCTTAACATAAGGGATAATTAGCACCCAGGGGCAGGAAAACTACTGAAGGAAAAAAAAAAGTCCTGGAGCACCTTAAAGGCTAACAAATTTCTGCAGGCATGAGCTTTCATGGGCTGCAACCCACTCTGACGAAGTGAGTTGCAGCCCATGGAAGTTTATGCCTGCAGAAATTTTAGTCTTTAAGGTGCTACAGACCTCTTCTTTTTGCTGTATACAGACTAACATGGCTACCCCTCTGGAAAAAAACAAGTATCTGGGGGTAGTAGCTTTCTTGTGCCAATAAACCTCAGACTATATTCTCAGCATCCAAGCATGAAGGTCTAGTTGTAGCCCAGGGACCTGTGTGTACGAGATGTTGTATGAAGTGGTAAAATGCCAAATTAGGTAATTCCACCTGGTTTAATTTTCTCTAATTTCAACTGGTTTTGTTTTGACTTACATCTAAACTCTTGCTCAGAGCTATTGTGGAACAATTACTGTTTCATCCAGCTGCAAGAAGCTGTTTAGATCCTTTGGCAGTAAAAGGCACTATATATGAAGTGCACGATACTATTTTACAGTACTCTGAACAATGTATTTTTAAAGGAATATTTATCCAGGATAATTGCTATGGAACCCATCCCATCTGCTGTATATTAAAAGCAACATCTCAATTGGGAAACCAAAAAGACACTTAAAATAAATAAGGAAAATATCACATGCACCACTATTTGTACTTGAGACATATTTCAATTAAACTCATGTAGTTGAGACTTCCGTAATGGACTACAGTTCTAAAGAGTACATTTCTAACTTCACTCATTTGAAGTGTTTGCACCTCACTGCAACCTGGCTATGGGACTCTTACATCTGAGTTTAGTTTGCACATTCAGAGAGGAAAATCTATTTTAGCAATGCAGTGTGAAGATGGAATACAAAGAAAAATGGTATTTTGCATGCTTGTGCATAGCTATCCAGAACACAGCATGGCATCATCCTTGTGCGATCTTAGGGCAGGTTATTTTGACAAGTATCTTGTCTATTTCCAGCCAGAAAAAAAAAAGTCTTAAAATTGAGAGCTAGAATTACGGAGCTGCTGAAAATTAAAATGATCACACAAAATCCCAAACCTGCAGAATTTAGTGTTCTGAACAGCATGCCCTTGGATGTTTGTCTATACAGTTAGCACCACAATGTCTTCTCTTCACAAACCAATGATGCCTTTAATACTTGGCAAAGCTTTGCCATTCCATATACAAGATTTAAAACTCAGCTGTTTTCCTCAGTGAGCTAAACACAAATTCATAAATTACTATGCTGCCACACAATTTTAATGCTGACATAGAAAGCAAAGGGCTTTTTTATATATATATATCACATACATATATATATATATATATATATATCACATACACACACTGGCCTAGATTCATTAGGCTGCAGTGGTAGTTTCTACAAGTTACAATTCCCTGGCTATAGAAGAAACAACATTTCTGGAACTCTGTACTATTTGAATTTTAAAGTATTAGGTCAAGTTTGATCAAACACTTTTCTCAGAAATCCCATCACTGCCCTATGTGCCAGAGAAATCTAGGCCACTGAAATGCCTCAATTAGCTCAATGCTAGTCTTATTTTTGGGCCAAGTTTTCAATGGATAATAGCTAAGGCTCTTGATAATTTTAATCTTTTAATGTACTTGCCCATTGTAACTTTATTTGGAAATAGGAATTTGTTTTTCCTGAATACCCACTGTAGGAAAAAAAATTAGGTGCTGTTCATTGGAGAGGTAACAAAATTAACTTCTAAAATATGTAGTAAAATCTAGTCTGGGAAACTATTAGGTGCAAAGCATATTCCAAGAGAGTAAGTTGTGTACAGCTACAGTACTGCTGGTGTTAATACAGACAATCACTAAAAAGGCTGAATACTTACAAAACAGCCCTTCAAGGAGAAAAATATTGACGAGGAGTTAGTAGATTTTACTATTCTCAAAGTAGGACACAAGTTTCCCAGACTAGATTTTAGCTCTTCTCAAAATGGCATGGGATCTTTAGTTCCACCACAAATCTTCAATATCTTCTATGAAGCATTGTGTCATTGCTATAGCAATTTGCCATGTATGTAAAAACCAGTGGGAACATTAAATATGACCAAGTCCCAGGAAAAGGTTTAAAATCCACCCTACTTTTACCCCAAGGCAAGAGTGCTAACTAAACCATAGTATATAGAGCAGCCTGTATGAAATATTTCTTCCTACTCCTGTGTCAGTTGTAATTATTTTCTTTCATTACTTTTCAATCTGTTGATTTTCATGTTGAGCATTTTTTTCTTGTACTATGAGACAGGAGGATCAGTAGTGTCCCATTTACATTCTTTACCACCCATTCTCTACTGCATGTGTGTTCTATTTTAATTATATTTTTCCTTAAACATTTGAGCACAGTATTCCAGGCAAGAATACCACTGATTTATATAATGGCTTATTTTCAATATTATTTTCTACCCTTTTCTTTATATACCCTAAATAGTGCAAACATCTGCTCAATCTGCAGTGAGTCCACAAAGACTCCCAACTATTTTTTCTGAGTGGTTATAAGTAATTAAGAACTCAGCTATGTCTATTAGTAGTTCAGTTTATCCCTTCCTAAGCACTGCATTTGTCAATACTTAATTTTCTCCGTCACTACATGTCTTCACATTGGAGGAACTACTCATTAGGTCCCAAGAACATCTGGCTGTCACTGTAGATTTTTTTCTTAGAGTAAGGCATCAAATGCCTTAGTGCAAAAGCCAGTAAATCTGAACTTTTTTTTAAAAAAAATATTATAAATATCATGCTGTAACAATGTGGAATTTTGCCAATGGCCATAGTTACAAAACAGAAATGCTTTCATTTTTTCTCCTGAAATAGGAAGTCCCCCAATCATCATACCATTTTCAAATTGGCAATTTTAGCAAGTTACCATTTTTTCCTTTAGGAAGGTAATTTCTGTTACTGAAGTTACGAATGCAACCAATGGAAAAAATGTCACCCAGTGATTGGTCAAATATGGTATCCTACTTCTGTTTATTAAAGGACTGATGGACTTTTGTGAGCTCTTTCAATTAGTTTTATTGAGTAGCCAAATCTGATAAATTAGCACAGATAAAATAAGCATTTGCATGTGTTACAAATGACTTTTTACAGGAATAAAACAGTGAAAATTACAAACTGTAAAAAGGAAGACAAGTAAATCTTGTCTCAGATTCAGAAGGGGCAAGATTTATAACTTCACACTGAAGATGTGTCCGAGTTTCAGAAAACAAGGATTTAATATTACAATATTATACACTACTTTACAAAATTAAATTTACTTTATAAGGATTACATCCATAATAGTGAACAAAAGCTTAAAATCACATTTGATGGTCCCTTGTATAACAGCCATTCTGCATCTTTGATTATAAATTGTTAAGAAATTAACTCTGAAAAAAAGAAATGTAAATCTTATTCTAGTTATTGCAAAATAGTCTGTTTAGAGAGACTCAAAATATATTAAATTATAAAAGAATGTATACAAATTAAAATGGATAGTATTGTACTGATGTTGACTGAATTAACATTAATGTGTTAAACAAATAGTTTAACCTCAGAAACTAGAAAAATAGAGTACATTTTGTGGTGGGGTTGTCACACCAAGATACAACAATCAAGGCCACCCTTGCCTGTTTAAGATCTTAAACATGTTATTCTTGACATTTGTAATACAGTGAGAAGTGTGGCATAGGCAGTTTACACACTGGTGTGCTCTGCAATGATGGAAAAGTAATACAAATTGAAGCAGTAGGTTTTTGTCCCCCACTGCACAGAATTAAACTAGACATTCAGTATTGCAGAATATTTCTTAAATACAGTATGGACATTTCAAAAGCATTCTATTCCAGATGGGTTCATTGGCTCACTGTTCATAAGTTTTACAGAAAAAGCATTAGGGATCCTAACTTGAAATTTTGCTAGTTACTGTATTGCCTTGTAAACTGACTTATTCACAGCTGTTATCCTGGTTTACATAAAACAAATGAAGTTCTGTCTGAAACAGACATTATATTTAAAAATGCAAGTTTATGGAATATAATGACAAAGCATGTGATAAGAAAAACAAGGCTTTGGATATGTTGTGAGATGCAAGGATGATTTCCAACATCCTAGTGGGTGCATTTCATCATCAGGTGCCTGAAGTGGGTTACTATGTAATAAAAATGTGTTTGTCTGAATGACTAATTCTCATTTAAGAAATACATTTAAGATTTAAACGTGAGTGAAGCCAGAAATAATGTAATTTAGTAAATTTTAAAGTATTCCCCCCCCCCATATACTTTCATTTTGAAGATAATGCACAATCTTATAAACAACTTTTGGGAAATACATTTCCATTAGTCATGGAGACACAACAAGAAGGGTGCTTAAATCATCTTTGGGAGAAATCAATCTGTTCCCCCAAAATGCCGGTTTGAAAACATCACAATTCAGTATAGAAGGATAGTGGCTTTTTTGTGCTCAAATTGCACGAGACGTTTCTATGAAGAAATAGCTGCTTTCCCCCTTGGCAGACCATTTTAACTGGAGCAGAAGCAGACAATGGCAGAAGCTGTGATCCTACCAGGTCCTGTAAAATCAGCTTTGCAAAACCTTCAGAAGTTTACTAGCCTAGGCACAGTATCTATTTGCCTACCTTTATTATAAACATTTTACTCACCAATGAAAAGTTGCTTGTCCTTAGAGCAAGGAGATTTTTTTCAAATCTACTGTAAGCATGAGTATTAATATGAACTAAAAGCAAATTAAGATGGAAAACATTTTTTCACACTACAGTCTTTCATAGGCATACGGGACAGCAATCGACTAGCAACGTAAGAAATAGCCTGTCAACTACAGATTGCTCCCCAATCGATGTACTTTACTTCCCAAGTACCTTACACATCTTACATTGGTAGACACCAGCTTTCTGTAAATCCAATGTCCATGTTTCATTTGTAGCACTTGCAGGTTTGTCAGTTAAATTAAAACATTTATTTTATGTGCACATAGCCCTGGAATTAGGCGTGTTACATAGCTTCAATTAAAGAAAAAAAAAGATCTCAGAACTTTAAATATTCACTGAACCATGAAACACTTCCTACCAATATGTTTTTCTATTTATTTCAAGAGCAAAATTATGACTTCAGCTTGGATTCAGTTTTAGATATCAAACAAAAATATTCATTGCTGTCTCAAAAATACATTGATAAATTAAGGTTGAAGTGTTACCACACAGCATCATTTGACAAAAAATTACTTTAATTTTATGGGTCTAACATTTAGTTAACCTACATTAAAAGCAGAAATGTATCAAATGTAACCCACAGAAAGGATCCAGGTGGTTTTATGCTTTGCCTTCTGGTTCCCCACTTTACTGCCATTTAATAAACTATTAAGACAAGACCAAACTCATTATTTTTAACTACAGAATCAAGGCTCAGTGTCACTCAGACAGTTTTTGCTGCCAGACCTCTTGATTAAAAGTTTTCAATCTACATAGTATGCTATGCTAGCTTTGCCTTTCGGGTACACGAATACTGATGCATTTAAAAGCTTGTTAATGAATTACTTCAGTCTACATCAATCCAGCTAGGCCAGTTTAAGCTACCTTTAGACCTATTACACAACCATTTCTAGAATACTGCATCCTAACATTTTCATAATTTTTTTTTTCAAATATTTGTTCATTTCACTATGAATTGTTTCACTGCTACTTTAGATGTAGCGGATAGCTCTCTTTTTTAAAAGGTATGTTCAGTCTTTAATCAGTGGATCTAGGGTATCCAAGACAATGCAATTTCCCTGCAACTCAATCATATTGAGGTTTTAAATCTAGCAGCAAAAAAATAAAAAAGGAAAACTAAAAGTTACAGAAATATACAATTTGAACAACAAAACTCGATTTTACAAAATGTATTTTACCCCTTCAATATTGCCTTTGCAAATATACTTCATGCTGCAACTACTTACAGTAAAAATATAATTTGCAAATTAAAGATCCCCAACCTCTTCAAATCTATTTTGATTTTTAAAAGTACAATATTATATGGTTGCAAATATGATTCTCAGTTGTGGTCCTTTATTTGTTTTACTTTGTTGAAATCACAGTGAGAACTTATCAACTGCATCAGGCCACAAACTTAAAAGATATTACAAGCACAAGTGTTCTTTACTGCAGAAACTTTCGCTGAGCAAGCGAGCCATACAACCTGTGGTTCATTTATTCACTTGCTGCTGTATATGCAGAAGGAACTCGTAGTATGATAAGGCAGATTCTGTTCTGTCTTCTATCATGTTCTGTAGGAAAGTTGATTTCAGTGGACTTTCATCCCTTGGAAATAGAGATAAAATGGCTGAGTAAAAGGAAACATGTACTAACCTCTACAGTACTGTATTTTTAAAGTTATAGGATGAACTAACGTTTTGAAAGCTATTAAAAATAAGTGCATCAACTGGTGAAGTGTAAATGAAAAGCAAGTGCTGTAGGCCTCACAATCATCCACACCACAGTATTGCTGAATAATGTTCACATTTAATTAATTAAATGTCTGATGCTAAATACAGGCAACCTGGTTATAGTTGTAACTTAGGAACCCCTCAACGCCAAATGGCAGAAGGCCCTCTGTTCTGAAAACTCCCAGCAGGTCTGACACTTTACTCTTAACACGTTATCATAGTGTTTATCAAATGAGAGCTGCTGACATACTGGTCAGTTGGTCATTGTGATGTTTGTACAGATAGTTTGTAAAGAGTCGTGTGCTAGAAATAGGTTTCTAAAATGTTCTGAGGGGCACACTTGATAAACAAGTTTGTCCTAGACAAAGGAAGAGGAAGTTACTTGCTTGTAACTGGAGGGTCTTCGAGATGTGTGGTCCCCTATCTGTATTCCAGAATGCTTCCATAAAAGGCAATGTGCAAAGCAAGCTGCAACATGTGCCTCCCCAAGGCAGTAAAAGCATCTCCTGTGCTCGTAGCTCGCAGAAAATGAGTGCGGATAGGAAATTTTTTAAAATCTGGAGTCTGGGGCATAGTCCCAAGAGTAGGGGCGTTTCCCAAATGGGACACGAACTCCACTAACTTATCTGTCTGTCACTAAAAAGACAATGTACAACTATTTACACTGAATGAGTAGTTGTCACTCTCTTAGCAAAACTAAGCACAAAGGAACAGTGGTTCCAACTCAGGCCATGTGGCGGTAAGAGGCAACTGGATAAGCATCGACCTGCACTACTTATAATACCCTCAAGCTGGGAGCATGAGGGGAAACACTACGCATATGGGGGTCAACGGACACTGCTAAGAAATACTTCCGGATCGAGGTGCATGGTGCACATGTGCACTCAACGTGTGGAATACAGATAGGGACCATCACCCGAAAAAGAATGTTGGTTTTCCTATGTCTATAATGTAAACTGAGCATGGTGAGGCCACAGACAATGGACATTTTATTTGTATCTGCAGTCAGCACTAGTTATCAAGAGGATGAGGAAACAGGATGGCTTCTGCACACAGAAAGATGCAGTCTGAACTTAGGAAGTCATCCTGACTCTTGAGACAAAGACAACGAACATTGGAGAATATAAAGAGAAGCAAAAGGGAAGCTTGTTATCCATCACTGAGGGAATAAAGAGGTTAGTGCTCTTCACAACTATGAACAATGGATCCCCAAATATGGGGTTGGTGACACTGAAAGATAACTGTAGGTCAGAACAAAGCTCGGCGCCTGATACAGTTATATGCAGACTGTTAAGATATGTCTTCATTTCTGCAGCGGCAGGCATGGATGCAGTGGCATCGACTGAGAATGGGGAGTGCTCTCTGGGTGACTCAATTAGTCCACCTCTCCAGAAGGAGTAAGGCAGTGTCAACGGGATGCAGCACCGTGAAGACGCCATGCCATGTGAACATAAGTATGTCGATGGGAGATACGCAAGCTACATACGCTGCCAATGGAGACCAGCCCTTAGAAGTATGTTATTCGTTTTATTTGTAATCATTTTCTGTATCTATTATCTTTGCTTAGTATCATTTAAATCTGTTCTTATTAAAAATATTCTTGTTTTATTATAAATTCATCTCAGTGCTGTTGTACTGAAGTAAGGTGTATGTCCTCAATTGAACTAACAGGTATGTGTTCTGTCTCTTTGGAGGCAGTGGACTTGGTATTTCTGTGAGCATACAAGGACAGAACCTAGGTTCTGCAGAGGAACATTCTTCCAAGGGATTCAGCAACTGAAGTACACCAAGAGTTAACCTGCAAGGCCAAGTATAGGGTGGCAGAGCCCTGGGGAGCCTGTTTGGCCAGCTAACAGACACAGGTGACAGGAAGCTGTCACACAGCATACCACCAACAAATCTCTTGCTGAGGCAGAAGTATAACAAGGTGACTTGCAGTTCTGGACACCCTGCAAAAGCATTACACTTCCAAAAATAACATGACAAAACAAGAAAGGTTAAGTCATGTCAGGATTTCAAACATTTGTGGCTCATACTATGCACAACTGTTACAAATCTCGTGTGAAGAGAATGCAGTATAAAATGTCACTACAACGGTTGACATGACTATTCATACTCATGTATTAGAGCTGTCAAAAGGAACTTACCTTATTATATACAGTATAGGGAAGAATGGCCTTTGCTCTCTCAGCCAAGAAATAAAAGCTATTGTTCTGGTAGATTCAGCTGTCTCGAGTTCTGGAAGATGAGTCTATTACACAAAGGTTATCATTAATACATAATATAGTATACTCTGTCTTTAGGAGATGGAGTTAATCAGGCGTTAATGAAAGGGGCCCCCGGGACTTTAATCAGGCACAAAGCAGGCACAGTCAATATGAAGGTATTCCACATACCACTGCAATTTCAATATCAGATCATCCTTGAATGAACGAATCAATTGTGCCAACTGACTAGTGGCTTTTGGCTGTCACAACTGGGACTAAACAAACAGATTCATTTCCCAGCAACTGAGGACTGGTAAACTAACCCACTCTTCCTTCCTAATCCCAATGTTCTCAGTCTGCTCAGACTTTTACAGGATCTAACTGATGGATATTAGCTTCTACTTATTGTGGTTTCATGGTGAGAGAGCTTGATTAAGATTATTCTAAGTGGGGATCCTAAGGAAGAGCATCATACAGTGGGGGAAATGAGTTTTCCTAAAATTGTAATGAATTATAATCAGCAATTCTGAAAAGCTCTTTAGCTTGTACAGGTGATATTTTAATTATATTAAAAGAAGTTATTTGTCCCGTTTAAACCATTCTGTTACCAAAGCAAGCACTTACCATATTCTGTGGTATTGATGCATAATTAGGAACTCCAAGGACCTGGCTGATAAAATTCTGTCCACAATTCTTTCCAACCCACATAAACATTACCTAAAAGACAATCCAATAACGATAGCATTAATCTGTGCAACACGTACACCTTTATACTCTTCTGTATATCTAAAGCGCTCAGTAGTCCTCAGAAAAACCCACAACTTCAGTTAAAATTTTAAACTTACGGAGCCAGCATCCATAAGGTAAGCACCATCCCTAGTCAACTTCTCCACAGACAGCTGGAGAATAGGTGGCTGAGGTATTGTTCTATCATTGATGCTAAGGGCTCCCTAAAGAGAAAAATTGCTACAATAAGTGTGCATCTAGATATGTAGATAAAAAGAGGCAAACACCAGGACAGAGAGGAATGAGAAATACACAAGTGGAATACATTTTTATTACTAAAGCAGGAAAGACCCTTTATAGATGAGAATATTAAGTACAAATTATACTTCTTGCCCCCAAGTGCATTATCTGTTGATGTCTGACATTTTTACAATTCAGATATAACATACACTTTATTATAAAAAAATCCATCTTTGTTATCTTAATGAATTGATTCCCTTCTGAAAACTTCATAAAATTATGTTAGCTTCAAATATCTGCAGGCTTCAAAAGTTCACATTTACAGAATTCGTCTGCCTGCATTGTGTAATGTTTATACACACACACACACACACACACACACACACTTGTTCATGGAACAAATGACTGGACTTATTTTAAAAAGGAAGTTGTAGAACAGTATGAAAATCATCATTCTTGCTCTATCATATCCCCTTTTAAGGGGATGTGCTTTGTAGTGTGATAAGTTATTTTCAAATCAGAATGCCAGCTATGTTTTTCAAGCTGGTTATCTGGGACTTCTCCTATCTAATTAATCCTTTCCACGTTGTGGCTAACATCCCACTCTAGACACACATTCCCTCCACAGCCCATCAAAATCACACCAAACAGCAGCAAATGAAACGGAGGATTACTCAGGAGCAGCATGTGATTTTTCCTCCACCACAGGAGGAAATCCTAAAAGCCAACTTGGCAAATAAGGGGGCTACATCTCATATGTATGCATGGTTTACAGTATCTGTAAACTTCTATAAACTTCAACATAGTCTGAAATGCAATCCAACACTGGAACTACCAGTTATTTCAAGATTTTTAATTCCATGAATGTATTGCTTCCAAATTATTGCTGAAAAACTTGATTTAAAATAAGTCTGGGTTACATGAAGCAGCAATTTAGTGCAGGGGACTTTATAATAAATTTCTTAAGAGAGACCCACTTATTCATGATTCATGTCATGGGATTTAATTCAAGCACCAAGGAATTATCCCATCAATTTGCCTTTAATGGGTAGGTTGCTTTGACATATTTTTAAGACTTTAACCCTGTGGCCTTGTCTACACTAACACTTATGTCAGGAAAACATTTTTCACGCGGGGGTAAAAGAACACCCACCCAAGCAACATAAATTTTGCCAGCATAAGCACTTGTGTAGCTGCATTATGCCAACAGAAGAGAGCTCTCCCATCAACATAATAAAACTAGCCCAACAAGCATTGGTAGCTATGTTGGCGGGAGAGCACATCATGCAGTCACAGCACTGTCTATGCAAGCACTTGTGCTGACAAAACTTGTATCGCTCAGGAGGGTGAGTTTTTCCACACCCAAGCAACAAAAGATTTGGCGACATAAGTGCTAGTGTAGACAAGGCCTGTGACTGGCTGTGAGCTCTCAGACTACATACCTTGAAGAATACAATTCTTATTTAACGGGTTTTCTACATAATACATGCTCTTCACTACAAATAAAGGTCTTTGGAACCAAGCAACCACAGAACAAGTGTAATAAGTAAAAAAATCATACCTCATCTGTGAGATTGTCAACTCTGTACAGATTGGGATGGGTCATGAGCATGAGGTAAATTAGGGGCTGGTTTTTCACTTGACACATAGTAAAAATACGCTCATCTAAACGGATATTTGTCCCAGTCTGGAATGCTTTCTGTGAATAAAATCAATATTTGAAGTATTTTAACTTATTAATTCAAAAAGTCAACAAGTGAAAGGCATTAGAGTATCACACATTTTAAGATGTTTATACGACAAGGAGTAGGTTGCCTACATCTGCTTCGGATTACCTACATAAGGAAATATTTTGAATCTCACATAAAATATAGCCTTAGGTATGTTCAGATGAAAATATAGTCATATAAATCTTCATTAATACAGTGACCTCCACTACTTAATTTAACCAATTAACAGATGTGGATATCTGTACACAAACCAAGTTTCATATATTTACATGCAAACAACTTTGTGACTAATAACTCAAGCAGCATATCCTTGGACTCTGAAATCACTGACATAACATACTGTAATATATGTCTGTTAAACACTTTCTGAAGAGTGGAGTTGGAATGATGGCATATTTAAATGGATCTTTAACAAATTTATGCTTACTACTTTATCTCAAGAAGCTACGCAATTACATTTTAAAATAGCAATCCAAAAACTTGTTATGCTTAGTCCTTTGGCTTTAATGCACAATTTTGTCAGAGATGTTCTGACTTAATGGTAAATGCATTCAGTTGGCTTACAAACCCAAAGCAGCTCAACTGTTGCTGAAACAGGACCCCACCCAAACAAGTATTGAAGACCATTCAAGAGATCAAATCTCCCCAGTATAAACATACCCATAGTATAGACTGGACAAGGGTGTTGAATATTATTTGAGAAAGTGTGAATGGAGACATGATTCCACCAGGTCTTGATCACACTAGTTTTTGAAAGAGTAAACTATCTATTCTAACACTAATCATTCTCTATACCAGCTCAGGGGACCCACCGCTAAAATCATTTTCAGAAATTGTTCCGTTTTCTAGTATAGACAAGACTCAGAAGTGCTGCAAACCCTTTGCTAGAAAAGCCAACAAAGGTAAGTTTTGTGAGTTAGCTGTTAGATCTCTCTCTGAATCCCACATGAAGCTGTTGTACAGATCTGTCTTGCCAGCAACACACCGAGCAAGGCTCCTCAAAGCTACACTCAACAGCAACTGCAGAATGTTCCCCTGGCTAGCAGCCAGGTCAATCACACAAACATGGCAAGTCTCCCCATATTACTCCCTGCCTGCCCGTTTCTGCTTCAAATCCATTGCACTCTCATGCACACACGCTTCTTGCTCTCTAGTTCCAAGCTACACCACATCCCTGGTGCTATTCTTCACCATAATCCCTATCCTATAGTGCTGCAGCTCTATGCATGGGATAGAAGCCCCTTCTTTCTGTCATGATACACTCCCCACCACCACCTCCCTACATTTATCATAAAGTCTGAATTTATGAACAATGTATCTGACATAAGTGCTAAATGCAATTCGTAAGCACAGCTCTACATATGTAACTTCAGTCACATTTAGATCTTAAGATACTTTTAAAAAAACACCCTTCATTGGTGGCCAATATGGACACCCAAGCCATTCTTTACTACTGTTGGCCCCAAGAAAAGCCTAGGTGAACAATCACGTCTTGCTTTGCAGCAGTACTGAAACTCACCAAATGCAGGGCCTGGAAGAGTGGGGCAAGAAGCTGGTTCCAGAGCTGTCCCATTTATACCAGAAGGGGCTATTATCTCTAATGCCTAACAACCTCAGATACAGAAATAGCATATGGACAGAAGGCTGGCTTTAAACAAACTGGATCTAAACCAAGGAGGAAATTAACAATATCACCTCCTTCAAATGTTGCCAAAACTCTACATATACAATTTCATCCCACTGGAAAGTTTATTTGTACATAATTCAGAGTGACATAGGGAACGTAAAAGTAATGTTCTCTGGAAAGTTTTTATTTTCATTCTTACTTGTTTTAAGAGAGCCAGAACATGAAGAGGAAAGAGCCGTAGGGAATAAGGAGCCATGAGACCAGGGTGCTGAACGCTTAGGACTGAAGAGCGGTAAGCAGATAGTGAATCGATTACAGCATTCACCAAGGCATCCCGAGCATCACTCAAACTAGCAGAAACTGACCGGTCCACAGCTAAAAAGGAAGAGAGCGCACATAACAGCAAGTTACATCTCGTTTCTTTTCCAAGAATTAGTGATGCAAGTGTTATTTTGTACTTCTATAGCTCCTTATCTCAGGAACTTAAGATGGTTACAAACACATTAATGGAACTTCACCATGCCACCAAGAGGTATAGAGGAATGGGAACAAGAATAGTACAGCCTAGAAAAAAAAAATCAATCCAGGAGTCTTAATTGCTACTCTAACTGCTAGAAAGCACTCACCTAAATCAGCAGGCTCAACTGATGTGCAGAATTCTAAAGCCATATCATAAACAAGGTGACATCATACAGCTATATAGATACCTTCACACATCAGAGGAGCTGTAAGGCATATGGCCAAGTGCCTTCACCCATTTAAAAAGGTAGGATACTGCCCTTGTAATCTTGCTTCCTGAAGGATTATGCCTCAAAAAAAACACCTTTTAGATATTTTACACATGTACATCAAAGACCTGATGGCCATCATGCTTACCCATATTGGCTAATAACCCTGTAATAGCTTGTACGTCAGCCCCCAGATAGACATCACTCAGTGTTGTAACAACAGGCAAACACATAGTGTGGACTCGAATCCTTCTTTCGCCTAGGGAAAGAAAATAAATCTGTATAGTATCCAAATGGTATTTTCCACACCATTATTTAAGCAGTGTTTTGGGGGAGGGACGGAACCACAAATGTAACAAAAATTATGTCTGTACATGGAAAATTCCAGTAACACAAAATTTTAAGTTAAAAATATTGAGTATTCTTTTATGTTCAACTTACCAAAAAGTAATTGGTCTATATTTCAGATAAATAACTTACAAAGCTGATTTAATATAACATTGACTTATCACACAAGTGTCTTAAACTAAGACCTGTTAAGCAGCCAATTTAATATATCGTTGGCAAATTTACTTCTGGGCTAAAATTGCCCATTTCAGATTAAAGCAAATTTTTCAGCAAATATGTAAACCCCTGAAATGCAGATGCTGAATATTGAATAATACTATATCAACAGCAGCTGAAGAACGAGTGTGTTAAGTTGTTAGTACTCTAAGCTGTTTATTGGGGATATGAAGATGCAGTTGAAATTTACTTACTATAAGCAAACTCAATTATAATTTTAAAATTTACATACAATGATATCTAGCATATCATATCACTGTGCTAGCCAATGCTGTTTACATTTCTTACCTTTGCTGGATGTGTACAGGAGTGCTGATTGAAAAGAAACAACCGGTGTATCAGTGAGATTTTCTTCTACTGACATTTGTACTGCATATCCTGCATCTGGGTTTACATTGGGTAAAGACAACAAGTCTGTTGATCGCACAAA
>ML675615.1:21730268-22001088 GCA_007922155.1 Mesoclemmys tuberculata | reverse complement strand
CGCAGCACAGTGGAGACGCCATGGTAAGTAGATGTTAGGAAGTTGACGGGATATACGCAAGTTACTGTACGTACTGACTTCTGCCAAAATCCACAGCCAGTTTAGACCAGGCCTAGGGTGTGGACAAACCCTTTTCAAAATACAGTTCCTTTAGTATGTAAATATCTCAAGTTGCATACTAATCTGTAGCATGCACAAAAAACAGTGGTTACCAGGCATTCAGAATACAAGTCAGCTCAAAGATTAGTAATGTTCCAAATATCTTTAAGCCTTTGATACTGAGAAGCACAATTAACTGATATTTCTAGAACAGAATATATGATAGGAGAAAGCATTTAAAGGAAGATATTATATACAGCACAGTAAAGTACTCTTTCTGTATATGTATTACCCTTGAAAACCAGTAGTTTAGTTCTAAAAAGGTTACAAATGTATAGGACATTGAATTCAGTTTGATCCAAGGTAAAGGAGCCTTGTTACAATGCATTGTTAGCATGCTTTTCTGTTGCTTCTTTATAGTTTTTAGATGGAGGTACAAGGCAGTAAAATGTTGCCCTATCCCTCAGCTTTTGAAAATTTAAAAATACAGATTTCTGGTTTAACCACAGGGCAGGACACAGTTTTGAAAGTGTAGCAGGAATATTAAATAGTGTAGTCCTTATTTTTGCTTGAGGAGTACGAGGTGGTACAAGGTAATAAAGCACCTATTTTTAACCCTGGCAAGCCATAGATACTGATCCGAAATACCATTTCACTTTGATAAGTAAGCTCTTTTATGCAGGATTTACTACTGATTTATCTTTCTTCTGTATCTTTTCTTTTGTATAGTTGGATTCATGATGCCTGATTTTACAAGTAGATATTTGCCATCTATTCATTCAGGCTTATGTAAAAACAAAATACCAATAAAATGTTTTAAAATAATAAAATAAAAGTATATTCATACCTTTGGTGCATCTTATCCTCATGACAGCCTCAAAGCCAATCTTTCTAGTTAAGTATCTTTTCAGCTCTTTCTGTAATTTCTCCATCTGGACAGGGTTGTGCTGATGATGGTAAGATTGATAGTAATATACACTCCCTGCTGAATACCTTGATATACAACCTAGAATTGAAATAATGCACTGGCAGAGTTCAAACCAAATTATTGTCGTCTTCAACTATCAGTTCAGATTAATCTAATTCTCCTTGTAATTTTATTTGCAAGTATGAACAGTAACAATAACTTTATTCTACACAGGTATAGGCCTAGATATAATGTGTAGATGTGACAAATAACTTACATGTTCACTTAATTATGAAAGTTACAAAGTGTGAAATGGATCTATAATTGATCTAAAGGAAAGATGGTATCTCACCATTCAGGAACAGGAAACAGAGGATACTTTAGGGATGAAAGTAATTTAAATGCTAATGAAGCCTGCTCCTATAAAGGTGTTACCTCTCAATGGATGATGGAATAAAGAATGAAAATAAATTCCTTCAGATGACACTCACCTTACTCTAAAATCAAAATAATCCTTTAAAATACTCCTACAAGTTGAGGGGTACAGCATCTTGGAAACAATCACGCTAACCAGAAGAAAGTTGTCATATTAGGTCTCGCTAACCATGTCATTATGCATTAAGGGTTAAGTCATCTCAACATGCAATTCTATCCTATTCAGGATGAATGAAAATTCCATCCTATTCAGATTCTTATAGTGTGCTTGTCACCATGGTATCTGACATATGTTTATGCCCAGAACAAAGGAAAATCCTCTTTGTATAAATTTAGGACATGATCTAGGGGGGAAAAGAGTCAAGTTTTGTAAACGGAACTCTGTCTGAGTCCCCAGCAGACACAATCAGATACTGACCTATGAACTGCTTTAACATCTAAGGATACAGCTACCAATTTTTAATTTTTTAAAAGAAGTCTCATGGCCCATATAAGTGAGGCTTTTCAGAACCTGGGACTGATGAGCTTATACCCTGACAGTTTGAATGTATTTCTATTTGTTAAGCAGGACTTTGTTTAAATATTTCTAGAAATTTGTTTTTTGTCGTCTAGTAGTATTGGGGAACAAATGCTGACAATGTTCCAAGAAATGAGAAAAGCTCAACCTTTAGGCAAGAAGAAAAGAAAACAGGCTTGTTAGCTTGTCCAAAGGTCTCCAAACTCCTAAAATGAAATACCTTAATCTGCACCCATAGAAATGTCAAACAGTGGAAAGGGGTACATGCCGCTTGGACATGACTATCAACCATTACATTAAAATGTAGAGTGGTGCATAAGTGAAAAAGCAAAATTTATTTATTTGTTTTTAACTGTCCCACAGTACTAACACTGAACTTCTATACATTTATTGTTGCTATACAAAAATTATATGTCACAAACAAGCTACAATCTTAAACAGTACCCTATAAATGACTTACCTAATGAAGCCAAGTCAGAATACTGCCCACTAAGTAGGAACAAATCAACTGCGACCTGCTGCCCTGAGCAGTCCAAGGCTAACTTCTTATAGAAGTCCGTGGATGGCGTAAGATGTATGTCCTGTTAATAAAAGGACACAGAAAAGAGGAATCCCAAAATGCACACTCGTGTCACCTAATTTCAAGCAGTGCAGAACATCCATCTCCCCTCACTGATTTCAATGGCTGTTCTAAAAGCTCAGCATGTTTCAAAATTGAAGCATTAATCTGTGTTTTTAGGTTTTCTTGTTAGGCATTTGATTAATACAACACAAGAATGTCAGCTCTACAGAACTACAATAAAACTAAGGTCATCTAAACCATGCAATTCAAAATTTATATAAACTCATACATTAGGAAAGCAAATTTTCCACAATCTGTGTTAAAAAGTGTTTTTGTAACCTTTGCAGATGCTCTTTGGTTAGGTTCTTCTCGGGATTTCAGTGCTCCCACTCCTACAGATGGAAGCTGAGTCTGGAAGACAGAAATTCGACCACCAGTGGGAGACATCAGTTTGAAGGCAGCCTGAAGCGCAGGTCCCAAAGCACTCTGTGTTTCCAGGGACTTGGTAAACATCTGTGGCAAGGTCCTCAGTAAATCCTGAATTAACTGGGATAAAGTAAAAAGTTAATCAGAAGTAAAAGAAGTTTCAGAAGAGATTTCTCCTCTGTTGCTCTGGCCATTTATTATATATGTATCATTGAGTACTGCTGGTATTACAAAGGTAAATCAAATACACACAAAAAAGTAACATTTAATAACTCAAAACAAGATGTGAGGGTATTTTGCTGTTTCACAGCAACCAATACCACTGAAATCCGACTTTCTATCTGACCTCTACTTTTTCACCTGAAATTTAATTTTTCCAAAACTGTAGGAGCTAATTAAAAGCTATTTTGAACATTTTGCCTCAGATGACTAACGCAACTTTTCAAAGTTAAATAATTCACTTTTACCTGCTCTGTCATCTACTACTCACATTAATTGTTGATGCACATGTGCTCCCCTTTGGGCACAGTGGATACGTTACACTCAGTCAACAATGACTAGAAAGAAAGTCCTGAATTTGCTCCAAACTAATTGGAGGTATTCGGAACTGCCACCATAACAAGGTGTCCATTTGCAAGTTATCAGGTTTTACCAAGTCACATTCTACAGCATTACATAACCTAAAAAACAAGGTCCATAGTACAAAACTAGAAACTCAATATGGCAAAGCTTGCCAGTATTTCATGTTATTTTACCTTGTAAGAAATATACATTGGATTCCCTTATCTCTAAATAGCTGAGCTCTGTTTATTTAAAGGACACTTAATTTGAAGTGTAATCAGTGAGTTTCAGGAGCAACATTTGCCCTGGAATCCCATTGCCAATTTTTGTTTGGCAATTCTCTGTTTTTTAAAAAGATGCGTCTCCACAGAGAAACTGGCTGACTGCACAGAGGAAACAGCAACACCAACTACATACAATGTGGTTCAATGCACATAGTAAAACTGAACAAAATAATTCCATTTACTTTCAGCTACCATAATTTTGTAATAAATGTAGACAAGAAATCCAGACAAGTGTTATTTGACACTCTCATTAAGTATTGTACAAGTTATTAAATGCACTTCATATTGCCTGAGTGTCACCTAAAACAGTTTAAGACAGGTCTTACCTCTTTGTTTTCATTTAAGTTTACTAATAAGTTCTCTGGCATTGGTATAAACACATCTGGAAGAGCAGAAAAGTGAATTGATTAAAGCTATCTGAAAAGATTTCAGCTAGTTTTCAGACCAGTCTGGATCTTATTCTGCCCTCAGTTATACCTATGCAAACCCCTGCATTTCAATTAGAGATGTGAAAGTCAGTTACTGTGCCTGCTATTAGCTTACTTCAAATAAACAAGAATTTATCAGAGACTTGTTACATAAGGAAGATACACAAATGTTTTTCAAAGCTCTAAAACTGAAAGGGGTTAACAAATTATGGTTTCAAAGGCTCTCTTCTTCACACAAAGATCAGTATTTACACATTGTGAAAGTTGGTATAAACAGATTCAGAAAGAGTTTAGTAACCAACATTAGCCTGCTCCGGTGTCCCCAGCAGCTCTATATCCATGAACTATGTGAGAGATGTCCTGTAATATCTACCCCCAAAGAAGCATTAACTTTTCATTAGCTGTTTTGTTTGTTGAGTTTAAGCCACTATGTTAAATAACTTTATTTCTTAGAAGCCACTAAGTTTGTCAATTTTACAGCATTACTGTTATTTATTATTTTTAATAAAAGTTGTGGCTAGAACAGAAGAAATTATAAATAGTGACTATTTAGCATGGAAAACAAGACTAAAAGAGCAGGGTCTGTAGAGCAAAAAGGTATGATGAAAAACTACCAGGTGCTCATTTTTATATTATTTACCCTGTCCAAGGCTATGCAGTGAGGGGTCATTTTAAACTAAATGGCAGTACAATTAAGAGTAAAAGAAAAAACTTTAAGCATCATACAGCTACTTAGGAATTATAGGAAGCTATTGAGATCAATACTTTAAACAGGACTGTAATAAAAAGTTTAGATAATTTTAGGAGTTAAACTAGAACAGTAGGGAAAGTTGACTTCCATGGTTCAGGTCATGAACAGATCACCTTGAAGGCCACTAAAGGAGCCATCCTATACACACACCACAGCATCGTACAATTAACTTTAATGGGCCTTAGCTGAGGCCCTAGATACATCAAACAGATTTCATTACTCTTTGAAGCATCACAGGCTGGCCACTGCTAGATGAACTACTGATCTGGCAACTCCCAGCATATGTGAATGTAAGAACAGCCATGTTAGCTCAGTATCCTGTCTTGCACAGTGCAGGGCAATTATCAAGTGATCCATTCCCTATTGTCCAGTCCCAGCTGGTAGCAGTCAAGGTATGTCTAAATGGGAGGAGGGGAGCCCAGGCTCCAGTCTGAGCCCAAATGTCTGCACAGCCATTTTTAACCATGCTAACTGCTCAGCTGACCCAGGCCAGCCACAGCCTTTGTACTTCAGTGTAGATGCACCTTCAGAGGCTTAGGGACACCCACAGCATGGCGTCATTTCCCTGACCATTTTGGCTTGTTCCACACCCTTAATCATTTTTCTTGCCCTTCTCCAATTTTAATGCATCTTTTTTAGATAGAGTGACCAGAACCACATACAGTTTTTAAGGTGTGGGCATACCATAGATTTATATAGTGGCATCATATTTTTTCCTTTGTCGTCTCTCTCTTTGCTAAGGGTTCCTATCATTGTTTAGTTGCAGTCAAAAAAAGCTAACATCAAGTTGATGTTTTCAGAGAAGTATCCATGATGATTCCAATATCTCTTTCTTGAGCAGGAACAGCTAATTTAGATCACATCATTTTCTATGTATAGTTGGAACTATGTTTTCTAGTATGCACTATATTGCACTTATCAACATGGAATATCATCTGCCATTTTGTCACCCAGTTTAGTGACTCTTTGCAGACAGCTCTGCACTTACCTAGCTTCATTTTGTATTGTCTGCAAACTTTGTCATCTCATTGTTCACCCACTTTTCTAGCTCACTTATGAATATGTTGTGCAGCAAAGGTCCCCATACAGATCCTTGGGGCACCCCCCCACGACTTACTCTCCATTGTGAAAACTGACCATTTATTCCTACCCTTTGTTTCCTCTCTTTTAACCTATCAGAGGACCATCCCTCTTATCCCATAGCAGCTTAGCTTGCTTAAGAGCCTTTATCGACTGGATCACATTTGTCCACGTGCTTGTTGGCACCTTCAGAGATTTTAATAGATTGGTGAGACATGATTTCCTTTTACAAAAGCCATGCTGACTCTTCCCCAACGTATCGTGTTTATCTAATTGTCTAATAATTCTCTGGTATAGTTTCAATTCTCCTGGTATTGAAGTTAGGCTTACCAGACTGTACATGCCAAGATTGCCTCTGGATTTCAAATATCAGTTATATTAGTTACGCTCCAGTCATCTGGAGCGGAGACTGATTTAAATGATAGTTACATACCATTGTTAGTAGTACTGCAGTTTCATGTTTGAATTCCTTCAGAACTCTTGGGGGAATACCATCTGGTTCTGGGTGATTTACTGCTGTTTAATTTATCAATTTGTTCCTAAACCTCCTCTCTATTGACATCTCAATCTGGGACAGTTCCTTAGATTTTTTTTTAACCTAAAAACAATGATTTCGGTGCAGAACTCTCCCCCATATCCTTGGCAGTGAAGACCAATGCAAAGAATTCATCTAGCTTCTCTGCAATAGCCTTATCTTCCTTTAGTGCTCTTTTAGCATCTCTATCATCCAACGCCCCCCCCTGAGGATGTTAAATTTAATTACATTATGGTTATTAACCATCAATCCAGCTAGAGTCACATCTCGGACCCTGGACTACTTAGAAATGAATCAAGAATTACCTCTCTCCTTGAGAGTTCAGGACAAGATGCTCCAAGAAGCAGTCATTTATGATGTATAGAACTTTTATTTCTGCATTTCTTCCTGAAGTGACATGTTCCCAGTCAACATGAAGATAGCTGAAATCCCCCATTATTATGGAGTTTTCTGCCTTCATAGCCTCTCTAAAGCATTTCACAGTCATTGTCACCATCTTACTCAGGAGGTCAACAGTATATTACTACTGCTATATTCTTATCGTCCAAGCATGACATTTCTATCCTCAGCGATTCTATCATAAGATTTTTTACTCTATGCTTTCTTTCACATATAGTGGCATTTCCCCAACAGTGTGACCTACTGTCATGTCTATAAATTTTGTTCCCTGGTATTACCATGTTCCATTGAGTATCCTCATTCCACCAAGTTTCTGCAATACCTATTATGTCAATATCCTAATTTAATGCCAGGCAATCTAGTTCATGCCTCTTAGTATTGAGAGTTCTAGACTTTGCCAGCATAAAATGTCAAATCACTAGGCATCATTTTATAAAAATTCAGTTTAGATGTTATTCTTACATACCTTCAATATCTGAAACTATTAGCATCTGAGGCTGAGAGAGACCTTCCTGAAGGCTGTAGAAATGGATTGTGCTGTCAAATGTTATAAACCCTATTTTTGTTCTGGTATTCCCAGGAAGCCTAAAAATTAAACACAGTGTTCAGGTCAATTTTAGTTAGCCTACACTGTTCAAATGCACGTACATTCTCTCAGAATTATTACAACGACAAGGTAGGGAGACATTTTATTCCTGCTGGGAAATAAAGCTTCTGTAATATCTATCGCATCATTCTTAGACTAATGCTCTCTCCCCCCCACCCTTTTTTTTTTTTTTGGCCAAACAAGTAGTTAGAATAACTGCAGTACTGAAATTTGTTTATGGCTTAACTCTTATTTATTTTACAGCAAAAAACTGACATTACCTGTGTTTGGACTTACTGTACAATGGTTTTCAACCGCTTTTCACTTGCGGACCCCTAAAACATTTCAAATGGAGGTGCAGACCTCTACAGAAAGTCAATCTGTGGTCCACAGACTCCTACCATAGAAGTCAACTATAAAATACTGCATATGATCAGCATGACATTTGATGCAGTATGAGAAAGAAGCCCACAGTCTAGTGCCCTATGATAATGATAAGACTTCCAGGTTGACCTGTGGATGGGGGTGGGGTATTCACAGAGTTTTCCTTGATCAGAAAAACAGAATGCCTTTCGTGAACTCCTTATATATATAGTCAGCAGATCCCCAGGAGTCTGCAGACCACAAGTGGAAAACCACTGTTTAACACAAGACAGAATCAAGATCTATATAACATTATCTTTCACTTTCAGAAAGAAAGAAAAAAAACTTACTGAAGGGGAAAAGTTCAAGATAAATGTGGAGGAGCTTACTGAATATTTGCACAGAGCTTTAAAGATGTAAAGCATTACACAAGTTCATAGTGGCAGTAGCTACAAACTGTTACTGTGTGCGCATGTGTACACACACACACACACACCCCAACTGAGGAAGAGCACTGTGTAAGCCCAAAAGCATGACTCTTACACCAACAGAAGCTGATCCAATAAAAGATATTACCTCACCCAACTTGTGTCTCATGCAAAGATTTATAGACAAGTGTGTGCATTTGCTGCAAGGAGTGCACAGTGAATTACTATTTTTAAAACTATAGTAATCTTTGTTCAAGGCAAACCTATGATATTCTTATGCATTTTTTGCATTATTGAAGCAAAACCAAGACTTTCTTAATCAAAGTGCTGGGTACATTTTAAAAATCAGGATTTTATCATGGCAGCTACAATTGATAAGTACTGAGTTTAAGGCTAAATTCCTGTGCAATACTACAAAAAATTTTCCTCTCTGGGCCATAAATGGACTGAATTAAAACCCTGTTCACACAACATTAATCTCAAAAAACATTTCCACACAGAAAATACTGGAAATACAGGAATAAAAGATTAGATTCCAAGAAGAGAACCAAAACTTACAAGTCAAGATTGTCTAACAGGGTCTTGCAGACTGTATTCAAGTATCCTGTTTCTATTGCATTATGGGAGACGTCAAATACAAAGAGATACACAGGAGGTTGAGGTGGACGTAGCTAAAAAAAAACCCCAAGAGATTCTCACTTTATTGGTTATATTGCATCTTTCAAAACAGCATACCCAGAACAGAAATACATTTAATTTGCTTATTTTTCATTGTTACACAACAGTGCTACAAAATAGGGTAAAAGTATTAAGTACATAAGAAAAACAGATGGGATAACTGTGAAATCAAATTTGGCCTGAAACTGATGTTTTGTAATAATAAAGTACTACAAAATCCAATGTCAAAAAGAATATTCCTGTGGACTTTAAAGATTACCAAGGAATTTTTGTTTTAACGTTCCACTGCAATATTTGTAACCCAAACAGAGAAGCATCTTCATACCATATTGCAGTCTGACAGTAATCCAGAAGAAAAAATGACTAGTTATCATTCAAGTACAGACAATGAAAGCAAGTAAAATATAAAAATATTAATATTAGCTTCCTAAAGTATTAACTTTTAAAAATCTGAAACATTATTTTGAACAAGTTAATTTGTACTTCAATCTATTTGATTTGATGTTATCCCTTTAACAAGCAGTCTTCCCTAAACTCTCGGAACTGAAATTTCCCATCTAGATGACACATCAGTTCCTTTAGAAAAGTGCAGACATGATACATTTCATCACTGTTAAAGTTTGGTTGGTAATGGTTATGGAGCAGATTGTACAGCCTTTACCCAAACACTCACTGAACTCAATAGGACTACTCAGGTGAGGAAAGATTGCAGGACTGGACTCTTGGTCTATTACCCAGTGGTTTTAGTACAGATTAACTCACAATAATAACTAATTTTCTAATTTTTTCATTCGAACAACATTATAAGAGCTAATATGAAGCAGAAAGAAAGATTAACATTTAGAAGATGGAACCACAATGGTCTTCAAGATTCTTTGCCTTAAATAAGGCACATTGACAGAAACTAGATCATGACATCCTATGCCACGGCTTTTCAATTTTTCTGCATAGGGGTCCTGAACATGTCTTGGGTTTGTGAGAGTGACAACAGCTGTTTCTTTATATGAGAGGGGTGGGGTCCAAAGAACTTTGTCCTAACTCAAGGTCACAATATAGAAAAGGTTGAGAACCACTGCCACCCATTGCTATAACTGTAGAGGAAGACTAAACTGATCAAATTCAGATGTGTTATTGGTGAGCACAATCAAATAACTTCTATTCATCTACCAAAAACAGAAGGGCAAGCAATGACTGTGTGCAATTATTCTTGATATTAAGTCAAGAAAACACTGTGTTGAAGTTGCTGCACATTGGTATAAAACTGTGGACGCGAACACCTGTGGACACCAAGAGGGTAAAATAAGTTTGAACCTGGGACTTAAAAAAAATGAAACAGGCCTCTATCACTTTAGCTGAGGCCCCCTTTAGCTGAGAGACAGCAACTAAACCCCCTGTAACCAGCTACTAGAGGGAGAAATGTTTAGATACACTAAGCTAATGGAGTACCTTCGTTTCCTCCCTTGGGACCTACCAGTACCTACACATTTTCCTATAATAAAAGTACAGTGATATTTGCAACACCTCAGGTGTTAAAGCTACATTATGCTGTCTGAAAAAGTGCATATGGCAAAATTTCTCATATGTGCTCTTTGTGGCAGGGGTTGCCTTACTGGGAGTTTACAGAACACTTAGCATAATGGGGATCTTTTCTAATTGGGGCTCCTATACATTAAAACAATATCAAAGTTTAATAGAGCAAACAAAACCTCACCATATATTCAGAGGGAGCCATGAACTCAATAGTGGCATTTTGAACTTCAGGTCTTTTATGAGGTTCTCCATATACTCTTGTCACAGGATTGTACATGAATTCTTCAGGAACTACATAAAATGAAAATTATTGTACTGTCACAATTATTCACACTAACATACAGTAACATTGTCCATGTTAAATCCTAGCACAGATATAGCTGAGTAACCATGTGGTTTCTGCAGTGTGATACTATAGAAGGAAATATACAGAAGGTATGAAGTTGGACAGCAAGTTAGTACATTAATATTTCACATTTGGAGACTGTTTCAAACTCATTGAAGCTCTTCAGTGATGATCAAGTTTTGGGCCATAGAGGAAGACTCCCTACATTACTCACAAACCTGATCTGGGAAAGATTTGAAGTATAGCAGTAGACCTCAGAGGTCAGGATAAAAAAGTATAGATGGGATGTACACAGAAGTCCAATTCAAAAGTTGACATGAATGGTTAAGTGGGCTCATTGGTTTAAAACTTACCATCATTCACTCTGTAACACAAGTTGCACTTCCATCTCCTTTGGTCTAGAAAGCTGACAAAAGGATTAATATACGTCCTGCAGGAACGACATCTCACAATTGTACTCGAGGTAACCACAGGTAATTGCTGGAAAAGAGGAACTTCTGCTTTAAAACCCCAAAGCAAGATACTTATGACATATCTACAATAGTAATACTATGTTTACTGTGCTCTCAAGTTAGCCAGTCTAGATGCACACTCACTTAGGAAGCAGAATGGAGGAAGAAAATACCCCTAAATCCACATGATTACCCCAAATCTTTAACTGTTAGAAAGGCTGGTTAAATTCAGGCTCTAACCTACTTAGCTGTGTATGTTTCTTTTTCAAACAAAGATAGTAAACTTCTTAATCAGCATGTCTAATTTTGTATTTTCTGTTTATTTTAAAAAGAGAACACTGTCCCTTAACTCAGCACTGCAGAAACAGAGTATATTTATGTCAGAAACTAAAGTCAATTGTGGAAGTAATGGGCCATGGGACCCCTATGAATCTATAGTAATTGAATCTATATTGCCTTCCTTATGACTCTAGTGGCCACTTCACCATGACAAAATAAACAAATAAATAAATAAAATAAATCACACTTATCCGGAACAGCAGCAGTAGCAAGATTAAATCCAAGGAATACATGGTTTAAAAAGTATCTAAGGACATCTGAGTCTCAGTTTTTTACTTCGTTAAGAGTTAGTGCTCAGGGCATTTGAATATAGGAAGAAATTAATGGCTACAAATGTGACAAGATAAACCACACAAGCTATACCAAGATTAAAATATATTGACTTCCTTCATTATAGTTTGAGTGGTGTGGTGCACCTCAAAGTTTCCAATACTATTTAAGATGAGGCTAGAAAATATAACAGTGGGGCCAGATCTTTAAAAAGATGAGTGGTTTTAATAGAGCAGAAGCTATGTTATTAAAGAGTTTTCTTGCCTCTTTTTGCCACATTTGCCTCTTGTAGAGTTAGTTACTGGATACTGAATGCCAGTACAGGTATACCTAACACTCCAGTATTTAAAGCTTTTAATATTTCATCATACCGATAAGTCTTTGAAAGGATGAAGCAGGAGCCCCAAAGGAAGTTTGGCTTTATTCAATAAGGCCTGAGTTTGAGGAATGTTAGTCAGGGTACATCGGAACAACCTACATGAAGGATAAAGGGTTATTTTCAGAGATTTTCAGAGAACAACATTGTTATTTAAGTAGTACATAGCATGCTTTATATTTTCTTTTCATAGTGGTGGCAATGAATTGCTGTTTTCTGACAACATACCCTCTCCAGCTTTATACCAAATCCACGACAACTTCAACCTGAAGTGCTTGAATCCAAGGCATAACCACCACAGATACCTTGTTCTTCCTCAACCACCACCACATTTTGTATACATTTGGTTGAGTGGAATAAGTATATTGTAACAGAACATGTTGGGGCCAAATAGAAAGCTTACATTCAGGTTACTTAGCCCCAAGTTAGACTTCTCAGATGGACACTAAAAAGTAACTAACACCATGTGGAGTTAGCGATTGGTCAAGTGTTAACCCTTTAGAGTAACCATCACCTTACTCTGTACATCACCTAGTACTGTGAGGCCCCAATCCTATTTGATGTTTCTAGGAGTTACCATAATCTTCTAAATTACACCTGACCTCTATCTGCAGAATATCATCTTGTTTTTAAAACGCCAGTTGTTAGTTTGAACCAGTGACTTTTATTTTGAAAATTAACTTAATTAAAATGACCAAAAAGCAACCCAGAAAAGACTCTGAAAACGTGGTCTTTATTATCAAACGACTTCAGCAACCAATAGCGCCCAGGAAGAACAAAGGTGCTGCAGGATGCCGAGTACTCTTGCAAATCTAATCCTTTGTTTGTATCTAAGGTCAATCCAGCAAAGATGCTATTATTTCCTTTACAGATATTAAAGAATAATTTGTGCAGTGACCCTGTATCTCACTATACATAAATTGATAGTATTACCAAGGTTCTCTCAATTAGATTATAGTAGAAACTATGTTGCTGGCCTTTTGTTTAACCTCCCATTTACTCCATTATTTAAAACATTTCACTGGTGACCTCTGGCACAAAAAGCTCAAAATTTAAGTCTCTGCATTCAATGCCTTTTTTTTGCTGTACCTTATTTAAGTGACTTCATTTCTATTCCTACACCTGCCCAGAATCCATTCTGGTTTTAACTTTGTTTCTTGCCCATTGTATCTCTTAGGCTCCATCACATCTATCCAAGTGCCTTGCAACTACCAGGCTTTTGCCCATGATCACGTGAGGTGGAAAACAACCTACTATGAAGATGCATATACCAGATTCATTTTATCAGTTTAAGATGGCTTAAAACACAGTTTAATATTTATTGTGTTTATACTCCTGTAGACAGCATCATGAAAAGCACTTCAGTTACATATCCTAGCAGGAGGCAGCCATGGAACTGAAGAGCCTAAGTACTTCAAAACAGTGATCTTGGTCTAATGGATATGATGGAATTAGACATGACTATCTCAAAATATGAGAATGGAGAAATAAATTCAGCTGGTTAGATAACTAAACAGATCTGGGTACTGGAAAAAGGAGTGCACTCAAGAAAACTCTGATCAGTGACCTCATCTCCTCTTTTTAAAATAGGGGTTATCCAGGTAATCTCATAAAACTTATTTTTATGTCTCTGAGCAAGGGCAAAAGGAGGGATATCTTCTAAACCCTGTTTTTAGAACACTTTTAGAAAGATGACGACATAGTAACTAATATTACCTTATATAAGCTACAATTAAACATTCATGAAAACTTCTAAGACCTTACAACGTTCCCAGAAGGAATTTTTCTAGAGAACATATGCACATTCCTGCTCACTTGGGAGGGAGAGAGAGGTGACTGACTGACAGCAATAAAAGCTATGGTCTTGCATTTCACACTCCTCTGATCAACTGAATGCCAGTAATTCTGCTATTGTAAGTATGTACTATGAAAAGAAATTATGAGGAAAGGTTTAAGACAAGAATGAGCCTATATGGCTAATACCTGCAAGGTGTCAAGAGCAGGGACCTGATCAGTTCAAGCGTTTGCACGTTCGTCTGTATTTACTCATCTTTTTTCAAGTAACAAAATTAAGCCACTTTTCATCTTTCATTTTAATAAAAATGAAGCTACTTTTCAAACAATTACTGACATTATATACAAATCTAAGCAAATATTTCAGGAATGAAATAATTTTATATGCTGATTTTGAGACACTAAAGATTTTTTTAAATTTGAGGCATAGTTCTTATTTCCATTTCTTTTGATAAACTATAACTAATGGGAAACCTTACTCTGGATTGCAGTTGAGTTTCTGGATTTCTTCATGCAAATTTGGGACAGGAGCCTGCAATGGTGCTGGAGGAAGAATATTTCTTTCTTGAAGAAGATTGATAGATCTTAATCCTTCTGGTTGCAGACTCAGGCCACCCATAGAAGCAGTTATGTGGTTAGGGCCCAAAGCAGGCTACATAAAAAAAAATGCAGAAATTAATTGAACTTACCTGAATGATCTATCACTTTTAAGAACAAGCAGATTATTTCCCTGTCAGAAGTTTTTAGTTCAAGTGTTACTTAGTGTTCTAACGCAATGTACACTAGAGCACTAGTTACAAAACAAACAATCCTGTCTACTATCAAGAAACAAGCAGCTTATGTATTATAGCACAGCTATGTATCACCACGCACTTTTAAGACTTCTGCGTTTATTGAATTCTTTTGGCAATCACAGGGCCCTGTGTATGCAATTAACCAGGCACACAAATAACCATATTTTGTACCTGTATATTTATGCATTTGCTGCATAAATTTGATTTCAAAGGGAACTAGATGCCTAAATATCTTTGAGGATCTGGACCTGTGTGACCCAGCTGAAGTGGAGGATATGCAGCAGCATGAGTTCCACAATTACTATCTGTGATGGAACAAGGGGAGACTTGCCATACCAGGTCTTCTAAGCCATACGAACATGAAGTTACCAGGCAGAGGCCTTCTCCAGATGCACAGCTCCTATGACCCAGTGTTGCGGAGCTGTGCACCTTTTAGAGTCTAGGAATCCTGGCAACCACATCCTCTAAGCCTCAGTGGCAGTGCTTCAAGCCTTTCTACCACTGTCTCTCCTACTATCTCCATAGCCTAGGGGCCATTCAGCCTATCAAGTTATTTTGTGATTAACACTGCAGTATAATGCTGCATAATTCAATGTAGCCACACCTCACAAACCAGGTGATCCTTGCCACATAATTTAGGTCTGACATGCTGCACAATACATAGGGTCTTGGCAAGAAAACATATCTGAACACATCTAATAGGAAATTTGATGAAGTACTCCATTTTTCATAATGTTCTGTTTATTATTTTAAACAGGGACATACCTGTGCACTTCATTCTAAAACAGTGAAGTGAGCTAAGCAGAATTTCTGTCCCAAAATATTTACAATTTAAAGGCTCACGTATGTAAATTATAGGACAAACAGTGGCAGGTGATGGTCATAACTAGAACACTATAACATGTATAGTTAAGTTTTTGCAAGAACAAAAATCTTTGCACACTAGACAAGACAAGCTTGGCTGCAGCAGGAGGTAGAAATGGAGTTATGTTATACTTTGAAAGTCTGGAGAAGAAACTTGAATTACGTAGAACAGTGGATGCCAATTTTGATAATCAAGAAACAAGGGCATCAGTGGGTAGGGAAGAAAAATAACTGTCAGATTGACCGGAAAAAGTTATTTTGACAGCAGTATAGATGAATTTGGGGAGAGAATCTTGAAACTTTAGTTTCCCTAGGTTGAAATTACTTCAAAAGATGCAGAAAAAAAGTTCTTCACAGCCAGCCCCAGAGATCTAACCAATATACAGAGATTTAGGCCCTGATTTTACAGGCTGAACTGTACAAGCAAAATCTGATGCTTACGTAAACTCTACTGAAGTTTAAAAAGTTCTAAATGAGTGCAGGGTTCTGCCTGCATGGATCTGTTCACAGGACTGAGGCTTTAGTGAGAGACAAAACCAACTGGAAAGATTTACCTGAGGGAATGCTTGTGGTCCAGATGGATATTGCAAGGGTGAAGACTGCATCCCTGGTGCTCCAGGTGAAGATGTATTCTGGTAGCCTGGTGGCAAGGTGGGATAAGAATACCCAACATTTCTACCCATTTTAAGATTCTGGGGAGCAGGAGAAGGATATGTGGTTGCTAGAGTGGACAAAGATGATTTACATATTCAAATGAGTTATCCAAGAAATGCAGTTAGGTTGAGACACAAAAAAAACCCAGCACCTCTATTGATATCATGCTATTATGCTGACATTTTGGCCAGACACTTACTAAAAGGTTTTGCCTGTATTGTTTTTAAAAACAATTAGATGGATAAGCATGATAAACTGTTATAACAAAGCTTCAAACACAACAATCAATTTCCTTCAGATAGACTTACAGTGAGCAAAGTATACATTTGTTAGAGCAACACCCCACCTCCTCCCACTTGAAATGGCTTTAAAAATTAAGTTCCTCATGATTAAAAGTGTTTAATAAGAATGTCCTACCCATGAAGCCTCCTCCTTCTATTGCATCATAACTGTTTTGGACCAAAGATCCATCGCTGGCAGTGGCTGTCGCATCACCTGCTAAGAACAACCCATTAAGAAACGAAGGCTTGAAATTTAGCTACTTTTCCTCATTGGAAGTTTAATATCAGCAATTGATTTAATGTGATAGTGACAAGCAGGAGATTGTTTCAGTGTAAAAAAACCTGATGCTTGAGTCCAAAACATGTAGTGAAAAAGGATCACCTAACGGAAATGGAAAGATCAGTATGAACCATCATCACAAAAATTATGCATCACAGGAGGAAATATTCTCATGTCTAGGATGGGAGTCAGATCTCTGCCCCAGTCACTGAACCTGTCAGTTCCCCAAGTCAGCTACAATGACATTGATTGTTCAGAAATAAACCAAAACCTCATGTGATAAGAAAAGCCTCAGAAACAGCCATAATTAAATGAATATAAGAAAAGAAAATTGTTTAATATATATGTGGAAGGAAGCCATTTTATAATAAATATATAAAGTACAAGTAAAATTAAAAGTTCCAGCCAACATTGCTGCTGATGGAAAATAAATTTTGCAGAACTACAGTTCAGTGAAGCCACTACCTAACAAAGAGAGCTAGTGTAACCGCTTTAACGTAAACTTCCAAATCAAATGCACAATTGTTTGCTTTACACAGTACCCATACAGGTTTAAGTCAGATACCAAGGGATATCTACTTATGAAAAGCAAAGCTGCTTAATAGTGGTAGAACATGCTTCAAGCCAGGATGTCATGACTGACTTACTTTAAAGACAAAAGATATTCTTTGTACATTCCATGTACATCCTACCTGAATATGTTTCAAATATGTTATAAACTGAGATACTATAGTTAATGTTCCAGAAGGACGTCTTATTTAACAGTTTAAAGGGACACTCAAGTATTATGTATAGTTACTTTAAAAAACTTTCCACTATATTCAATACCTGTTATAAAAGTTGTGTTATAATCCCCTTTTCAATTTAACAAAAAGTACCAGTGTTCCTACATTATTGTGTGCTTACTTTGCTTGTGCACCAGTGATTAATACAGACCTAGGAATATAGTTTATTTGTGCTCCCTCTGCTGACTCTGCTTGCACAGGGCACATTAAATGTTATCAACCCTTGAAAAAAGGTTATATGTCATTTGAATGGACTACCACACCAGAGATGTAATTTTTAATTAGACTAGATACCAGGAGTCCAACCGGATTTGCAGTGTAGCAAGATGCCAAATTACTCCTTTGGTCATTGGCAGTTGCACATTTTAGGAAGTGATTTTCAAAAGCATCTCAGGGAGTTGGACACTCAATTCCCTGATGTATTTTTGAAATTTCCACCCATAAATGAAGGCTTATTTCTGCTAAAAGAAGAAGAAATCAAACTCTTCTCTTAAAAGCATCCATCCTGCTACATCTACTGATTCCATCTACAGCAGCTTCTGGGAGTCTCATGCACCCATTCAAGAATAACCTGTGATAAAGAACCAAAAAATTGAAAAGTGGCAAAAAGAAAGGGAATTATTAATGAAAGGCTATTGAGAACCCTCAACTACTGAATAATGTGGTTATCTAAGTTAGCCAAAAGATGACCCAAATTAAAGAGACTTAATACAACGATATACACTGAATCCTTCTGTTACCCAGCAGTAAATAAGCCACTTTCCAGTCTGTTAAGAATTCTAACTTAACTAAAAAGAATGTGTTACATAGCTTTTTATTAAATGTGGAAAAAATACCAGTTTTCTAATCAAAAGCAAATTTCAGTAATTCCAGTAAATTTCATATGCTCAAAAATGAGAAAAGTAGCTTTCATTCGCCATGCAGGCTTCTTTTAAAAATGGGTCTTTGTACTACAATTTCATCCAGCAACCATAGGAGAATTTTAACTGCATGGGGGAAAACCAAGAACAGTTTTGACTTGATACCCCATACTACTACACACACACGGTCCTGTCTAAGATGAACACTAACTGTGAAACACTACATGGCTGTTTGGTACAAAGCTGTAATGACTGCTCAAACATAATGGCAAACTTGTGTTGCAGCCATAGGAGTAAATCTCAAGACTGCCATATTTTTTTCTTAGATTATTAACAGTTCTGGACAGCCAGTACTGCATACAGCATTTTTAAGAGCAGGTGTCACTTTCCAACTACCTTAATGTACTGGAAAGAAAGTGCACAGTAAGTACGACACAAAAGTTTAACTACAAAAGTTAAAAGTAATGTACAGCACTTAAATTTGACACAGGATTACTGAGTTCACATTTTGTAAGTTTTCCATGGGACAACCCTGTATACAACAGTTCCCATTCCACTCCAGAAACAGCAATACCATGGTTCAAATGATGCTAACTCCTATTTTGATCCTAGTGGCTAAAGAAAAACTCCATTCAGGAATAACACATTTTACCCTCTGCAGATGCTGATGGATTCGGAACAGAAAAGTTTAAATTTTCCATACAGTTTTGAAATAATGGAAAAAGAGAAACCCCACCTAAATACAAAAGTGAATATAGAAACCAAGGACATAACATCACAGCAACATCACTCTCAAATATCTATTTTGAACATGCTGTTTTTACTTCTCTTCTGCATCTATCAGTGGGAGATAATATACCTTCTTTCTCCCATCAGTTTTACCTTGAAACTGAGGAAATTATATTACACTAATATAAAATTCTCAACTTACGTCAATGCAATAAAATCAATGCATTAATTAGTACAGTTTTTTCACAAAGAAGCTGCAGAACAACAAATTCAACACATGGAATAAATTTATTCTTCAGAAAATATAGCGTCAGAAACTGGTATTTGGGAAACATTTCATATTTGAACTACCTCTAAATAAAAAAATTCTTTAAAGTTGAAGAAAAAAGATCCTCCACCACCTTCATTTGTGAAGTACCTGTGATGAAAAACATTCAGACATCAAAAAAGGGGAAAAGTTCTGAAGTATAGTTACTTCAGTGACTTAATGGGAAAGAGTTCTAGAGCAGCCAAAAGTTTCTGTTCACTAAGTTATCTTGAGTGAGTTTAATTTCTATATTTCCAATTATCTATATTGATATGGAAAAACCAAATAAAGGGAACTGACCAGTTCCTTACCTTCTTGGTTTGTAGCTGAATTTAGCAGAGGCTGGTGTATAGAGCTGTTCGGAGGCCCTACTTGCGTTGCCAATGGCCTCACTAGAGATGGACCTCCAGCTGGCGGTGGTCCTGGTGGAGGTCTAGCAGGAGGGAATGCTGAAGGTAAAGGCAGATTCACTGGTGGAGGAACAGAGCCTGTTGAGAGATTCATTTTCAAGAGCTTTAAACCAACTGAAGAGTTTCAGATGGTAACTTTATTACAGAACCATACAGGTCAATCTAATTATTAATCTTATTTATTCAGTGGAAAGACCAGCACAAGTTACAGAAACCCCAAAACAAGCAGATGAAGTTTAACAGCTCTAAGTCTCTTTCTTCTCCTCCATAAATACTGGGACTTCTGTAGCTCCATGATCATTAATCACTAGGAGCACGATTTTCAAAGGCACATGAAGCACCAAAACTCCACTTAAAGTAAATGAAAGTTGCCCTTGAAAATGGCAACCTACATCAATGCTATGCATCTGACAAGCCTTAAATCCATCTTTTTAAAAAAAAAACACACAAAACACACAGATTTCCCTTGAAGTATGCCATCTGTCACCTATATGATTTGGTGCTAAGTAGTCCCTGTTAGATATACGTATTTTCTAGATCTTTAAATTACTTGTCAAAAAAAATTTTGCACAGGGAATACTGCAGCAATGAGACACAGCCCAAGTATACACTCATGCAATTCGAGGGATTTTTGTTTTGAAACTAAGTATTCCAGGTCAAGGATAATACACAAAGATTTATTAGCATCTATATAGCATTTATCTTCCCAGATTAGAGAAATGTACAAAAGTTCTAAGGCTACACCATTTTCTGTAACTTTCTCACTCCCTTAGCCATTGGAAGATTTTTCCTTTCCTGAACATCCATGGACAATTTAAAGACAATTACTTATTTGATTGCCTTCCCCACTTTGATTTCTTACTCTACGCTTAAGAGTTGTCCTAGGAGCACCTTTTTTCATTTCAGAAGGTGATATGTCTACCCTGCTCTGAAAGCACCAGGCACACTAATATCCAGGGATTAAGCATCAATTTTTGTCAGTACATCAGGTCTTCATCACGATGAGCAACATATGGTAATACAGTCAAAGTATTTCTATAGTACACGTATTATTTAGCCATATAAGTTGTCAGACCAAACTACACAAACTTAAGCAGATAATTTAAAAAAAATTATCAGTTATGAAACAACCTTCAGTATTCCAGGTGTATCTGTAGTGGTCACATCAAACAAGTGAAAAAATCTTGTAAATACCAATTCCTAATGTATAGATGGTTGTTGCTATTTATATAGTAACTATACTAATCTGTTTTATTGTAGAACTTTAGCATGATTATTTCCATTTTGTTCCTTTACCTGAGATTGTGCCAACAGAGATAGCTTTGGGCAAGGTACATTACCAACATTAGCAGAGACCTTTGCTCCCACTAAAGAATACAAAAAGAAACTCACCAATAAGCTAAGTTATGCCATTGAATTTCAAAGACAATACGTCACTAATTCTACAAATAACTACAACTGATTAATTCAAGAAGAATTTGTATTGTATTATGGCTATGAGAGCCTGGCTATTAGTCTTTTTTATTCTGTAGACCACTGAAATTTTATTTTCTAGACCAAAAGGTCTACCCCCCCCAAACAATCTTCTCAGTTCTTAATTTCCCCCACCTATGAATTACAACAGGGTATCTCCAGGGTCATTAATGAGTCAGACAGTAGTTTCAAAGTGATTGTGCAATTAGTTTCTTTTTATTGTGTGTGGTTAACACCGAGACACATCAGCCAACAGAAGTTTAAAAGTCATCCACTGGGGAAATATTTGCTTAGCATTGAAGTTGCTTTGATTTGCAATAAAATTTTAAGAAGGATAGCACACAATTCCCATTAACAGGAATGTGTGCTCAGCAGGAGAATACCTTATTAGAAAAGAAACTGCTGTATGTGAACTGGATAGTAGAATCCTGATGATAAAACTGTAGGGAACTGAAACTGTATGAGTGATTTGTCTCTGTATTGTGTTTCCAAACTGGTTAAAGTCAGCTGTTTAATATTAAGCAAATTTTTGGTCACCTGTATATCTACAATACATCAATAATATGCTGCTTTATCAGTTTTCTAACACATTTAAAACTTCTCAGTACACTTTAGAGACAAACAAATCATTTGGGATAGAGTGAAACCTAGAAATTTAGAGTATGAAAGCTTTATATCAAGAAATACACTAAGTTTTCCATTTAACAATAATATGCAGATCACTTGATTCATGTTTTCTCATTTCCCATAAAATGCAGAGGCTTACTTTTCCAGGTACTTGACTTGCTTTAGTGAACAATGCTAAAGAAACAATTATAGCTGGGGACAAATTAATTACATCCTACACAAATTAGGAGCCAAAATATGCATTTAAGAAAATATGATCAAAAACCATTAAATATTTACCACTGACAGAAGCCAGTGATAAAGCTGGATACTGGCTGGTGCATATTATCATGGAAGAGAAGCATTAATGAGATTTTATTTGCTAATGTATGTTTTGACATTTGTGCTTTGCTCAATGAAGCCTGTGTCTCTGGTTGTATTTTCCTGAACAGATCATCCCTTTCTAGAGAGAAAGAAGCCACTGAACTGTACCATCTATGTTTTCCCACAGCTTCTCCATGCAAACACACACATCACATTTCTGTATTTCAAAAAGAATGGCTCAACAAACTATGCTCAAAAAGTTAAGATTGCATCTTCCCAGTGAATGCCATGTTGAGAACTACCAGCACTAGAACTGGAATCCTAAAAAACCTTCAACTCACACACATACCCCTAGTGACAGAAAGCTACAATCTCAAGAGCCCAAGATTTGATCCAAGTGTGCAAATGTTCAAATAAGCATAATTCAGAACAGCATTTAAAGGGCATATAGGTACCACATATGCTCACCACATCTCTCTACTGTGTACCTGTTTCCCCACACACACAAATACTGTCTTGAAAGTGAATGGAAGTTCTCCAAAGGGTTCTAAACTGCATTTTCATCAGAGCATCTAGTTCAACAATGTAGTTCCACAACCATTAGGAGCACTGCAGAATCAAGTCTGTCTATTTTTAAAACACAACAGCTAAAGTCAGAGTGAACTTTTGCAACTAGATCTACAATTCAGTCAAAAAATGTGTCACTGTACAAGAGTCCTTATGGTTACCTTATCTTACTTACCTGGTTTCATGTAGCTGTTTTGAAGTGGAGGACCTCCAGGGGAAACAGTATACTGATAGCTTGTTGGTGGATTTGCGCTCCCTGATGATGATAATGGCTGGGTTCCTGCTGATACTGTTCCTGCTACATGACCAAAATGGTTTGTTTGAGACCCAGTTGGCTGACTCATAGGAGTCTGACCATACTGCCAGTTTGAAAGTGCTGGGGAATGAACTCCAGGAAGGAAACTACTAGAAGATGATGCTAGAGCAGCAGAGTTTTGTGATGGAGGAAGCATTTGGGGAACAGAACTTGTATGTTGCAAAGGTGCCATAGAAATAGGTCCCACAGGTGGTCTATTAAGAGTCTGCCCAGATCCCTGATTACTTAACGGAGAAACATTCTGAGAACCACCAAAGTTATACTGTCCAGAAGATGGATGCAGAGGAACCTTTGTTGGTATCTGATGCGAGTATAATCCTGGAATTGAAGAGCTGTATCCCTGGCCATCTGACATTTGTGATGAATGCACCAGTGAGTTTTGCACAGGACCTACAAGAAAAAACCCTTAGAGTCAATGTTATATATTATGTTTGCACCCGAGAAGAAATTCCCAGCTTCCCAATGACATCTCACTTATATACTTTCCCTGAGAATTTACCACTAGCCCATTAGTAAAGAAGTACTTTTTAGTAACAATCCATGTGCTGCACTGCAGGTGCACAGAGAGTAGTGCAAGACACATGAACATCATAAGAAATTGCTCTTAATACACTAGACCACTGCTTAAATATTCTTATAACCTAGTAGAACCTGATATCCTCTAAAAGTTTCAAGGTTTGAACATGGGCCATCATCCCTCACTGAAGTTTGCATGAGATACTATTTGTGTCTCCTGAGAACATCCAGATGCCAGACAGTCAGCAAAAGCAAATCAAGTATAGTTGTATTATGGAAACTGATGCTCTCTCATTCAACTGGCTGGTGAACAAGAATGGAGGGAATTAAATGTAGAAGCAGATAGGGAAAACATGTCTGGTGTTTAGAAATATCCCTTTTCCCATGGTAATTGACCCTACTCTGTTAATTTACTGGGGAACACAAGTTTAAAACTATGCTATGTCCACTAAGGTAATAAACCACCACTTATTTCTCACAAGCTTGAGAATGAAAACTTCTAGTGGTCAGTTTTAATAAGAGGAAAACTCATCCCCATATTACTTATGTAGCATTTACTATGGGAAATTCAAGTTTTGGAAGCCAGTTAACAGAAAAATTTATTTTCTATTGCCCATTTAAAGCAAAGTGACAATCAACTAAGCCTAATGTGTTTGAGGGGAAAATCATATATTAGTATGATCATATCAACACAGCAGGGTGCGTTTGTGTTGATTGCCCAAGTAACTGTTGAGCACACATGAAGAACTGAGACGACCACCCACTCCACATGCACTGAATCCAGACCGTTAACACAGTACACATGCTCAAGTGACCAAGAGTAAAAATGCTTTTTAAAAGCTGTTTGCATCTTATTAGCAGCCACATTTTCCTTGACACTTTTTAAAAAGCATCTCTGTTGGAATCATGGGACAGAGGTCATTTGATGGCAGAATTAATCCCCAGAAATTCTGCTGCTAATGTGCTTTTTTAATATTTTGCTGTCTGATAGATCTGAACTAAATTGCTTTCATTTACAGAAGACATTCAGAAGCATACAGTTTATGAAACCATTAGCCATTTTGAGAATGATTATATTCAGGACACCATTTGTTTTCCATATTTTAAAGAAGACAACTACTTACAATAGGGGAAATAGTACTACATTTTTTATCTTCAGAACATTGGGAGCTGGTTGGGAAATTTTTTAGCAAAATAGATTGTTGGAAAATTCTGTTTTGTCAAAAACAAAATGTTTCACAGAAACCAAATTTCCACCGAAAAAGAGGCAAGTTCCCACTGGAAACCCTCCTGGTTTCCTTCCAGTTTCTCTGGCATGATGCTGAGGACCCCAAGGTTTCCAGGCTCCGTGACACAGAACTATGAATCTGGAAGCCCAAGGAGCCTTGGCTTAATCCAGGGCTCTCCAGGTTTCTAGGCTCCCCAAACTTCAGGTGGCAACCAGATGATGAATGTTTGATTTTTGTGAAATTAAATCTTTCCAGAATTTGCTTTCCACAGGAAATGTCAAGTTTTCATTTCAAATTTGAATGAAAACTTTGATTTTTGATTCCGACATCTTGAAAAATCGTAAGTTATACACACTGTATGTTATCCACTAAACAGACATTGCCACCTGAAGGGAGGCAGTATCTCTTTCCAAGTGAAATACTCTACATATACTGCCTACCCCAGTTGTCATCACAACTATTTTTTTGTCACAACTTCCCTCTTAGAGAGTTATAATCTACTTATAGTCAAGCTGAACTTTTCTGAATGACTTCCCATTAAATCTCCTCAAATTGTTTAAAATTTTGTGATATTTTGCATGCACATTTAAGTTATTATAAAAGACTCCTCTGCTTTAAATGCTTAGGTTTTTAAGCAAGCATTCTCTGATATGCATACACAGTAGCAACCTTAAAGTTAATACAGTATTTTAACTATTACATGGTATTACAAATAAGGAAAAACGGTCACATTGGTTACCTCCAAGGTTTGCACACAAAAAAATGCAATTTGATCTAAGCTGCTTGAAACATCAACTGGAATCGCACTGTTATAGTCTTCAAGCCAGATCTTAAGGAAGAAACATATCAATTATTTTGCTCAATGTTTCTTCATTTCTGTCTCTGAAGGAGACCTCTAATTTCTGTCCCTACTTTATACACAGATCAACAGTTACAGCAAAATCATACAGAACAGATGCATGAGAATCATTCCTGGATCACTGAACACCTGCTTGTCCACCAAAAATACAGTATTCAGATTCCCTGATAAGAATCTGGTAGCTGTCCCCAAATCTTAATTCTATTGATATTACAGTAGTCAGAAAACATTATGACAGTGAACCCTTCTTTTTAATGTATTACTGTATGTTAAGCTAAAGTTATAATTAGGATAACAACTTGAAAGAAGAAATCCATTGAGAAGTTTGTCAATGGGCTCCGTGGGGGTTGGGGGGGGGGAATTAGGTTAAAAACTATGAAAAGGCAATTAGAGTTTCAGAAGAATACAATTCAATACTTCTGAGAATACTTTGGCCAGGCCAATTTTCAATAAAATCCTCAAGATGACATTTTCACTATCATCTACAAACAAATGTAGACATTTTATCTCTGGAGACAGTTTTACCAATACCTCTATACCGAAAAAAGTAAATGTCAGTGTGTTATTTGAAGTTAACTAATCAAAGTAGAGTTGTTTACAAATAGATACTTGTTTAATATTCATAGTTAGAATGTGCTTCATACATTCTTGTTTTGTCACTGAACTGACTAGTTGGAAAGATATTGTTTTATTGTAAATATAGCAAATGTAAGGGCCAGGGAAAGTGTGACTCTACAATCATGATATTAGGGCACTAACCTGGGAGAGGGAAGACCCAAACGGCAATATCTGCTCCAATGACTATTTATAAAAATGGAACAGCATCAAGAGGAAGGACTGAGAAAACACTACACACCAGAATTCCCTGGCATTTTGTTCCCAGTTTATTCTACAACATAGCAGATTCCCATTCAAAACCCTTCTCCACATCAGGCAGGCAGAAGGGGGAATTGAACCCAGATTTCCCACATACCAGGTAAGCACAATGACCACTGGGCTAACACCTATAAGGGAGACAAATCCACTATCTCTTCCAACTATTTTGTGAATCTAGTCCTCCTCTCTTTTGCTTTCATCAAAACACTTGGAAGTCAAACAAAAATGTTCAGATCAAAGTACTCCGTTTTGACTTTTTCAGTTTGGTCAAAATTATTTGGTGGCCTTGACACAAATTCATGAGTACTTTTGGTACACCTGAAACTGCATTTTTGGTCAAATATGCTATCTGTCTTAAAAAGTTCACGCATATCCAGTGCAAACCAATACAGTAAAATCTGCCCAAGTGTGTAGACAATATGAAACAAGAGCTTTTAGGGATATAAACCACCCTTATTCAATCAGAGTCCAACAGACTCCATTCTGAAACTGTAGAACATGGCCTTTTTACAAGAGGTCTCAGAATTTGCCATTTTGCGGCAGCCAGGTACTTACTTTATTTTCCATCTCTTTGCCCTGCTGGGACCTGCCCTTTCTTCTCCAGCTTTCTCCACCAGGGAGACCTAATTGGATTACACTGTTTATGTTCTGCTTTTTTCCATGGAGTCAGGGATTCAGAGCTGGAGTCCAGCTCACAACCAGAAGCACAGACTGCTGAGCTACAATGCTTGAAGAGCACCATAGTCAAGAACAAGAGAGCTGAGGTGATAAGCCACTACTGCTGGCTAAAAACATCTCCCTTTCCTAGTGTCAGTGGCTCATCTCCCCAACATCACAGAAAACAAGGCCTAGGAAGCTGAGGCAGGCGCCTAGAGAAAACAGCAAAAAATTCACCCAAAAGAGTAATCACTGTTGAAAATAATTAGCAAATGTTATGTCAATTAGTATTTTCTATTATGAACCATAGCTATGTGCACTTTTTGCAGGTTATCAAGGGATTGGACTAAAGAGTATTTCATAGCAAGAGAACAAATTAGTGTTGCCAGGGCATTTAACATGATGCAGACTATTCCAGTAGTTAGTATGCTAGTCTGGAATTTGAGGGACCCAAATTCAATCCCTAGCTCCACCACAGACTTCCTGTGCAACCTTGGGCAAGTGACTTACTCTGTGCCTCAGCTCCCCATCTAGAAAGCAGGAATAATAGTACTTCCACTTAGCTACTACAGTAATGGGAGTCACAAATACCTAAAATGGACATAGGGATTAGTGCAGCTGAATTTGGCCTCACTTCACCACAGAGCACATGGGCCCTGACCAAAACTCAAGTTTCTGAAACACTGTGATATTACAGCATGAGATCAGATGATCCTCGAAAAAGATACTTAAAGGAATGAAAAATATATATCTGCATTTAATTACAAATACTCAAGTTACTCTTTGTTTATTTAAAATGCAGGAATATTAACATGCCTAACACCAACAGCGAATGAGTTTCCATCTTTTATCAGCCTAATTCACTTTACTGTCAAAAAATGCTCAGTGCTACAGCTGTTGAAGTACTGGAGGGGGTGGTTACCAAAGCAACTCAGTGCACAACACTCAGCAACTTACAGAGATGAACAACATAGTACGACTAATAACGATATAAGGTGATATAGGGACATGCGTGCTCAGGAGGTTACCTGCTAAACACATAAGCAAGAAGTTGCTGTGAAAAGCTGAAATGGTCTATATCAATGGTTTTCAACCCATGGCCCACTTGCAACCTAACCAGCACACAACTGTGTCTCATGTGACACCCTCAGAACCATACAGGTAGTATATATATTTTATGGATGCAACCCACATAACACACAGTGAGTTGCATATGCGGCCCACAATGGTATAGGTTGATACCACTGGTCTATATAAACATAAACAAAGCTTACTTCCTATATACAACTACCACTATAAGCTACTCTAGCCATCATAAAAACTGTCATACCATGTTAAAAAAAATCCTATTACTGCTCAGTTTGCACTTGATTTTTAATGCACCACCACCTGCAAGGTCTTTGGGGCTAAAAACCTCTCCAAGCAGGTTTTTAACAGTGCTGAGAACACTGTCAGTGCTTAAACAACTACTTAACTGATTTATTTCATGTAAAAGACTAGTGACACAGAAGTGTTACATTAAACATACCACATCTGAAGATGACATGAGTATCAAAAACAATTTGTATAATTCTCCTTTTCATTTCCTTCTCCTTATACTTGATACCCCCAGTTAGCCTGCTAAACCTCCTTCTTGCTAATTGCTCATCATCCTTGACCTCTTAAAACATTAACCCTTAAAACCCTTGAACCCTTAAAACATCTCTTATAACCCTGTCCCTACCTATCCAGGCAATATTAACTAAATCAGTGGTTACAAAAAATTAAAATATAATCAAGAGCAAACTGCACTGCTTATCACTCTGCTAGCTGGAAGCCCCCTCTCCTTTCTCTGTCTATTGTCTATTTAAATTGCAAGCCCTTCAGAATAGAAAACCTGTCTTCGTATTGTACATTCAGCACCTCATACACTGCTGGCACTATATAAATATTTCACCAACCGTAAGCTTGTTTGTAAAATGCTAACAGCGAATGATATGTTAAAGTAAGAGGAATAGTAAGAAGCCCTGTGTGAGGAGATGAACGAGAAAATAATTCTAATTATGAATTTGTAAAAACAAATCTTAAACATTCACTGTAACTTAAATGTACATGATGCAAAATGCCTCATGGTGTAGGGAAATACACAACTGAATAAGCAGTGAATGAAATCTAGAAAGAATACCCATGTTCATATCAAACTAAGAAACACCTGAAGCAGTATATCCCCCTCTTTACTTATTCAGTAATTTAAGAGGTTTTTCTTGAAGTGCTTGATTTTTTTTTCTTTCTAGTTTTAGGCTGACAACTAGCAAGTTGCTCAGCTTGACTTGTACCATTACTTTCAGTGTCTCCTCACCTTTCTTAAAAAATGCAATGTCCTCTTTTCAAAAAACCAAAGACCTCCCAGATTACACAATCCATTGAATGGGAGAACAGTGTTTTTGCACAAGTTGCAAGGTAAAATTACATTATGTGCTTTACTCTAAAGTTACAGGATCCTCCCACTGCAAGTGATAATCACAGTGCCACATGTACATTACATTCCAAAAGGTCACGGAGGCTCAGATTATGAATGACTTCTGACTTTAGAAAGTTGAATGCAATTTGTGATTGGTCAGATATACTTATAAAATAAATCTTTCACTCACTCAACAACTTTATTTTACCTAAATAGGACTTTTTTCCTAAAAAAGAAAACAATATACATGTAGTAGCCATATGAGGACCATATAAACATTATTAAAACTTTTCCCTGGTTATAATGTGAGCAGAGGAAGACAATTTCTTTACCAAAAAAATGGGCTAAACCAGACTTATTTTTATAGAAATACTGTTCTGACATCATCTAGTATCCCCATCTGTGTCACTACCTAATGTTTCCAGAGAACAAAGACCACCAATAATGTACACAGTCTACTGAATATGCACAGGATTTTATGAAGGTGAGAAATCTATCCCTCATGGAGAACAATTTACATCCTCTCATAGCATTATTGTTAAAAATAATCCAGCCCCTTCTTTAAAAGACCAGCATATTTTCCTCTATAACTTTACTGATGGGTACAAAAAAAAACAGTATGTGCAAAACTGGGTGCAACCAGGTACTGAAATACTTATATGTTGCTACTAAACATCTTTTAACTCAAGATTTGGCCACTTCTTATGGTTTGTTGCTAGATCCTGTTACAATAAAGCAAAATAAGGTAACAAATGTCCAACGGATATGGTAGGGATGAAACTAGTACCCAATTTACATGTGATCTGCCCCAACTTCCACCAGAAGGGAAGGTACTTTGGCCATGTTTTCTCAGGAACACACATCCACACTCCTACAACCTCACAGACGTTCCTCCCCCAGAGGTTTTTGCACTGATTTGTGTTGGTCTCCCAGAGAAGCCTGTCCCGGGGTGTATCTGCGGGGGCACAGCTCCGCCCCTTCCCCACCCCCCCACCCCGAGACGGGTGTTCCGATACTGCCGTGCTGAACACAACCTAAGTGACCAAAAACGATGACCCGCCTCCTACGTGGCACCGAAACCGAGCACACGTCCCGTGAGCCCTGCCCCCCCGCACGGGGGAGCTGGGCCCGCTCCGCCCCACGGGCCCACAAGGGAGAGGGGCGCATGTCTCAGGGCCAAGCTAGACCCCGGGGAAAGCTCAGGCCTCGCCCACAGGAGACCCGGGGGGGGCGCGACCTGCCCCTCCCCCCCAGCCCGGCTGCGCGTCCCGCTCGGCGCCGGCGCGGGGCGGGGAGACGGGCGCGATGGCGGCTCAGCGAGCGGGCCTCACAAGCCCACCCGGGACAAAGGGCCGGGCACGGGGGCTCCCCACGGCGCCGCAGGCCCCAGGCCGGGTGTCCGGCCTGCCCCGGGCGCGGGGACGGCAAGTTTCCCCTCAGGCTGCCCTCCCCTCGGGAGCGGCCCGCTTTCCCCTCGGCCGCGGGCGGCCTGGCCTCACCGTTGCTGTAGCGTTGCTGTCCAGCCCCGTTCTGGCTGCTGTGCCCGCCGGCGGCGGGGGGTCTCCCGGGCTGGGCCATGGCGAGGGTGGACTCGGCGCTGCCTCTGTCTTCGCCCGACCCCAGCTCCGAGCCTGGGGGGAAGGCGGGAGGGAGGGAACCGCACACCGGAAGGGACCCGAGACAGCGCTAGGCCGCGCAGGCGCACTGCGTACACGTGGCACTTCCGGCCCCCAGCGTTCTGCGGCAGTGGGCGGGGCGGGGCCTGATGTGGGCGGGGCTTCGCAGGAGTTGTGAGCTGCACTGCTTTGCTGGAGGCTGGAAGGGTTGCTGGATTCCCCTGAGCTGCTCATTTCTGAACCCGTTCTTTCAGGTCATAATAGCATAGGGTGGCCCCATCACAAGTCTGAAAAATCAGGATAGGGTAGAGGGTAATAGGCACCTATATAAGAAAAAGCCCTGAAGATCAGACTTTCCCTATAAAATAGGGACATCTGGTCATCATATAGTAACAGTAGCTTACCTTCATAAGCCATATGCAACCCTGTTTTTAATATCATGAGCACCCATGGTAGTATCATTGCTTCTTGAAAACTTCCCCAAGCAGAGCAGGCAGACAAGGTATTGCACAATTGTGAGCAAATGTTATACGCCTCGGGTGTGTCATTGAAGGGGGCATCCAGCTGAAACTGGGTTTGGTGGCAGGGGAAGAGGAAGGCATATGAGGGATGCAGAATGTAATGACTCTAGCATGACAACAGAGTTTCCCTGGGCGTGATCCTGCTCAGCTTGATGTTTCATAGACTTCAAGGTCAGATGGGACCAATATGATCATCTAGTTTGATCTCAGTGGCAGAACTCCAGTGACATAAACAGGAGCTCCTTTTCGTCTGCAGTGTGGTAAAGGTTTATAAGACTCACAAGACCTCTTCTGTTTTACCTGGAGAAAGATTCCACTTAAATTGCCACAACATAAATGCCATAAACTTTGGTGCAGCAATTCTAATTCAGAAGGAAGAACTCCAAGCATTCAAAGATTTAGGCACAAAAATCATAACATTTGGCTAAAAATCATGAGATTCAAAAAGTAATGCATTGGGGCTTCTTTTTTATTTCCTATCCTGTTTTGAGACTAGGGTGTGTGTGTGTCGTGTTTTCAAGCTTTCTTTGCGCAACCATAAGCACTAGAAACTTACATTAAAAAATAAAATAACCCAAATCTCACCTAGTCACCTAACTCCAGGCCCTGCAGCTTTAAGAAACACATCCAATATCAAGAGACTCACAATAAGATCTTGAGAACTGGCAACATTGCACCACCTACCTATTAGAATCTGGACAATCCAGGGGATTAAAGGTGGCCGGATCCTTAAGAAGGTTCATAAAACTGAGTACCAATCCTGCAAGGAGCAACATGCAAGTGGACCACACTAGGACTCCACAGAAGAGAAGGGGTCCAACTGCATGTAGCTCCTTGCCAGATTGGGGCTTAGGGTGTGGACATAAAATCCTGACATAAAAATAAACAATTTAGAATGTTAGCCAGGAGGGACACAATCTCTGAAATGTAACTAACCCCATGGGAATAAGCAACGGGAGCAAAGAAATTCTAAAACATTAAATACTAGGTTTTCAGCCAGATGTTCCTCCTAGTAATAATAAAAAAGGAAACATGAAATAATACTGACAGTATTGCTCTAAAGAGAATATTTTTCAAAAAATTACTTTAAGATATTAGGAATGCTATAAAGTACCTATGAAAAGATTAAAATATGGTTGTAGAAATCCAGCATACCAGTTTAAGCCCTTATCATACAAGCATTTACACACATGCTTAACTTTCATACCCAATTGATTCTGAGGCTTGGTGCCTCATGTTTCAAACCACTGAAGTGCCTGGGTTTTGGGTGTACCAAAATGCAAAGTCTATCTTTCTTAGGGTGATTTCCATCACTGTATTAGCTAAGCACTTCCCAGGACTGTTTTCCATCAGTTTTGTGCATAGTATGAGGCAGTGAAATCTATGTTTAAAATATAAAATTAAGTTAACTGTTTGTGTTTTATTTTACCTCCAAATGCTAACCACTTACGCTAAATAATCTGCTCCATCTTGCTTTTAGCTGTGACACTTGGACTACCTTTCCCAGACTTGAAGAAGAGCTCTGTGTGGCTCAAAAGCTTGTCTCTCTCACCAACAGAAGTTGGTCCATTAAAAGATATTAGCTAAATTGTCTTGCTAGTATCCTGGGATTAACACAGCTTCAATAGCACTCCATACGCCCAACAGTAGCATTCAAAATTAACATTTTTAAATTGAAAGTTTGTACAGAAAAGTATTTCTGGTCTTGATCCTGCAATTGGATTTATTCAGAGGGTCCCTGTTAATTTCAGTGGGACTCTGACCCAGATCTTTATTAATAAAAAATGTAAATACTTGAAAAGATAACTAGACAATATTTCACCAGTATTTATTAATAAAGTAAAAATTAAAACACCAGATGGAGAATAAAGCATCAAAATGTAAAAAGAGGTGAACAAAGGACCAAAACAACTGAACAGATGAAGCCCAGGTACCCCAGGACTGATTTTGGCTTAATATTTTATATTCATCCAATTTTAAATATAAGAGAAACTATTAACTCATGCTATTCTTTCATGTTTGAGCTATTGCTCTTCCAATCACCTGTTCTAAAAATGTGTCCAAATTCATTCAAATTTCTCAATTTCCTCTTATATGACTACCTTGTATTACTGTTTCAAATCCTGCCTCATGTTACAAAATCAAGATATCCTTGCATTCTTAGTATTTTCTACTGCTGTCTAATTATTCTTCAGACAATCGAATTGCTAACCTTGTTCATTTTCAGATTTGCTTAATGAAGTATATTTCAGTGATTATAAATTTATAAATGTTTTGAAGGACTGAATGGAAATTACTAAACTGATATTGTTTAGTTTCTGTGGTCGACTCAGTCATTGTGTTAGTCTCTCTAATGAGGCTGTAGACAAGAGTGCCAACTGTATTTGTTGTTCTGTGGGGTAGATGTTTATTTCCTGGCAGTTAGACTGAGAGCACCAGCTCATTTCATACAGGTCACTGAACAGCCTTCAAATGGTGGTTTTGAAAATTCTACTCCTCCCAACCGGAATACTTTGAATCACGTCTCTATCAGTTATCCAATTTGAATAAGAAGGGGGTTTAGGATTTCAGCATTCTTACTGCAGCCAACAAATAGTTCATTCTTTAATAGGAAACCTGAGATTCACATTTATAAAGATGCAGATATAAGCAAGACAAATATGTGATTATACAACATGCACATCACATGACTTATTGGATTATGCCAGTAAAAACAAAAAACTTAAAAATGCTTAAATCCCTAAAAGTGTCTTCTCCAATAAATCCTTGCACAGTAAATGTAGAATTTCAAAAATACCTAATTTGAACAGAAAAGAAAGTTTCTGTGTAATCCAAAAAACAGCATTGAGAATTTATTTATTGGTTGTTCATTGTTAACAACACATTTTAAACAATTTAGGGGATGGTATTCTACAAATAGTTGTATAAGGGTCCAATTCAATTCCAATTTAGATCAATGGGAGTCTTTCCATTGACTACAAAGAAATTGGATCAGGCTCTAAAGAAGTAGCAATTCACATGGGATTTTCCTGTATTAGATTTTCATTGTGCAGTAGCTAGTTAGGCCTTACCAGCAGTGATGGGAGAGGAAAAGACAGAGAGTTATTAGCATAAAGAGTATTTTGTAAAGAATTTGGAAAGAGATTGGGCCTTTATCAGTAATTAGCCAAGCTTCTGAGGATGACCCTTATTGTTTGTTTAATTTGCAAGAATATTCTGCAGTGGTTCCTAAGTGAGATAGCAGCCTTTTATCTGGTCTTCTCTAGCGTGGGTTATCTGTTCCATCACTAGGTTGTTGGTATGTCATTTTGGATACTTTCTCAATTCCATTAGTGTGGGTGGATTAAGGTCCTTCCAGTACCATGACAGTTCATGTTGAAAGATGGTAATTGATTTTATGGCTGACAGCCTGAACTATAGTGAAATTCCATTATTTTCATCCAGCTATCACCTTGGATGTAACTTTATAACTCAGCAAATGTGGGGAGATTTTATGATGTCCAAAAAAGTGAACATGGATGTTTGTGGATCTGTCATTAACTAAAAAATGTCTTCGAGGTATGGAGGTATTTCATATTTTGAAATGACCATTAGCAATTTTCTTGTGTGGCCTGATTTTGGCTGACAGATATGCTAGTATCAGGTTAAAAAGCAGAAATAATGTGCAATGATACTGAGTTCCTGGCTTCTGTACTGTCAAAGACTGGTTGAATATGGTGGAAACCCCATTTATAGATCCTTCTCCAAATCCGATTATTTAAGGGTATTTAATAGGTATAGCCATTCAAAGTTTCCTTGCCATCTATTGACAGAAGATAAGCATTGTGGTGAGACAGTTTTGCTAAGTATAGCTTGAGCAGGACTTTGCATATTGTGTGATGCCAATCTGTCTTTCATCAAACTGATTTGATCAGTGGGGATGAGAATGCATGTGGGTTTATTTAACCTTTATGTACCACAAGGTTTTAGAGATGACTCTAAAGTTAATGTTTTCATAAAGCTATCTCCTGGCAGCCTTTACAGATTAAGTCCTGTTTATCTTTTTTTGAGGATAGCTGTTGGAGTTGTTCTTTATATGCAATTTTATTTATTATTCTGCAATAATTGCGATGGGAAGATTTTGTAGAATTTAGGGGAGAAATAATTTAAACCCAGGTATTGCCTATGTGCATTGGGTTGTTCAGCATTTCTTTGTTTTTATGTGAGATACAATGCACGTGTAAAAAGGAAGAAAAACATAAACGTTGTAGTTTTTATGAATGCTGTTGCAGGTGGCGTTTTCTGGGCTCATGACTCTGCTTTACGGATAATTTACTCAGAAACTTCTCTCAGAAGCAGGTATAAAGTGCAATGTCACTACACATGGAGACCACATATAGACAAGCAGTGCAGAATCATGTACTTCCCATGCTGGGGTTTTAAAAGCCAGTTGCTTTTAGTTTGGTCATAGTTCACATTTTGATAAATTATATTAAGACTTTAACCAAGACTTTAAAACGTTACTAGTGATTTTGGGCCTCTCCGTTTCTGGGTGCCCAACTTGAGATACCTGGAAGTACTGAGCACTTACCCTATGAAAATCAGGCCCCTTTGAAGTGTATAAACTTGAACAACCCTAAACATGACATCCAAAATTACTAGCCACTTTTTAAAATCTTGGTTTTAATCAAATCTGCTGAAGAAATTATGGAAGACAAAGTTTTTCTCAATAGCAGTTCTTAAGTGCAAAATATACATCGTCAGCACAACTTTCTCTTCTTCTCACAGACACTAATTAATTTACTTTCTTGGCATCGTTGACAATATTAAGCATATACTTTACAATAGTGTGGGATATTAAACCGTCTCTATAACAAAACTAGGATTTAATGCTGTAAAAGTATGCCCACCTGGAGCATCACCGAAGTGGTTTGTATTTACAACTAGGTGCTTTAAAATATTAATAGCTGAATTTCAAACCACCCCTGTGAAGTAAGTCTTTTTCCTGTTTTACAGATGATAAAGTTGAAGTACAGAGAAATTAAGGGACTTGCCTACAGTCACACAGTGAGTGCACGTCAGAGCCAGGAATATAACTTACATCTCAAGACTCGAAGCCTTGTGTTTTAACCACAAGAGCTTCTTGTGCCATTATATCAAGAAAGCAGGCCCTTGCCATTGTTTCTTTGTATTGTAAGTGAAGAATTAAAAAAAACAAAACCAAACAAAAAACCCAACAATTCTAAGCATCTCTTCAAGAGGGAATCAGGGTAAAGCAATTAGGGGTTGATTTGGGGCCTGGCTGAGCTCTTGCACTGGGGACCCAAGGGGGCGGAGAGGAGAAAAGGCAGGAGGCTGAACGTGAGAGGTTGTCTCCCCTGCTGTGCTGAAGGGGGAGAGTGAGTTAGGAAACCCCGGTTCTGGGCAGGGAGGGAGGCAGTTGGTTTGATGAGCGGGGGGACAGTTCCAGGGCTGGTGTCTGGGTGTGGGATGCTATCCTGGGCCCGGGGAGGTGGGGAGCGAAGTTGGGGTGGGTGGGTTGCCTCCGTGCGGGACTGGGGTGATCTGAGGGAGGGGCCCAGAACCGATGAGGTGGGGGTGCGACTTCAGCCCCAGGGGACGTATGTGGGGGGCAGGCTGGGAGCTTGGGAGCAGCAGCCCCGCCGAGCAGGGGGAGGGGTGTTGGCAGCCCCCGAGGGGCCCGGCGATGCTGGGAGGGGAGCAGCCCTGAGCCCTAGCAAGCGGCAGGGGGCCGCCCCGCCGGCTCCAGGCAAGGGGAGCGGCCGGCAGGCGGGGAGCGCCGGGGCGGCCCTAGAGTTCCGGGATCCGGCGCCGGGCGGAGCGCAGCGGGTGTGACACGGCCGGGGCTGGGCCCGGAACGGAAGGCGCTTGGTGGGGGCGGAGCGGGGCCGAGGCGCCTGGGGAGTCCCGTGGCGGTGCCGGGCGGAGCGGGGCGGCCTGGGGCTCGGGTTCTCCGCCGGCGGGTGAGTGAGGGGCGGGGCCGGGGCCCTTCGCTCCCGCGGGTCCCCCCGCGTCCTCCCCGCCACCCCCTGTACCCGCTGCCCGGACTCCCTGCCCCCCACCTGCCCCCTGCCCGCCCCCGTCCCCTGCGATCACTGCCCCGCTGGCAGCGCCCCTCTCTAGCCGCCCGGACGCTCGGCTGTGCCTTCTCCTGCTCCCCCTTTGGTCTCTGTGCCCACTGCCCTCCATCCCCTCCGCTGCGCCTGCCCGGGTGCTCCCCTCCTCCTTCCCATGAGCGACTCTTAACCTGGACCTTCCCTGCTGCCTCCTCTTTTGCCCACCCATACTTTCCTCTCTTCCCGCTTCCCTCCCTCCCTCCTGGCCCCAATGCCTTGGGTTCTGCTCCTACTTGTCCCCCCAAGATTTCACCCTCTCCCTATATCTTTCTCTCCCTCCTGTCCTCAGTGCTTTTCTCTCCCTACGCTAGGGTCTGCTTCTCTCCTTGGATCTTGTATTTTTCTTTCTTTCATTGATCCCTACAACTTTCTTTCTCTTACTCTTTCTCCAGCTCTGTTTAGGTCTAGATCTCATAGCGTTATATAAACATTAACTGATTAATTCATTCAACATCCCTGTTAGGTAGGTAAATAATTGTTCTTGTCCTCATTTTAAAGACAAGAAAACTGAGGAACTTGGAGACTAAGTGACTTGCCCAAGGTCACACCATGAGTTACTGCTGGTGCTGTGGGTAGAAGTTCTGGCTCCCAGTCCTGTGCTTCAGCCACTAGACTGTGCTACCCTGATTCTGTTTGTGTGTGTGTGTGTGTGTGCACATGCACTGATAAAGTAACAGTAATCGTTTGTTGGAAATATGTTCTAATACCCGTTTCAAGCTGGATAGATAACTAATGGAATTAAATGATTACATCTCAAGTGATGTCTTCTCTGTCAGGGAAGCTCACACTAGATGATGGGGTGGGGAACACATAGTGACAGATTGTTGAAGATTAGAGCCGGGGGGGAAACAGACAGGTCGTTAGAAGGAAGGTTCTGTATTCCTTGTATATTCCAGGCTTTCGGAAAGGGGAGCAAACAGACTGGATGGTCAGCATGATGACAGTCTCTGATAGGATTTTGCTTGATGTCATAGATTCAGTGTAATTTCCAGAGGATTAACAATTTGTTTATTATGGTAACACCTATGGGACCTGTGCAGGATCATAGCTACAACATGTTAGATTATAGACTTTGATTCTGCAAGTGTTTCTGTGCAGGTGAACTTACATTTAAGTCATGATCGTGTCTTCCTCTATTGACCCATGACTTGGATGGTCCCTCCCACACAGAATCTACCGTAGAAGTAGACTTGGTCCCTGCCCCCAAAAACTTAAGTATATTTTTAAAGAACTAAGTAACAAGAATTAGTCATTGTAATATTTTTGAGATTTAGTGGTTTGCCCCACTAATTATTTTTTGCTAGTGAGTGTGGTTTTAAACTCATAGGGGTTATCTACATTAGGGAAATGACCTATTCCTGATAATGGTTTTCAGCAATTGATATCCTCTTCAGTCTTCCTTAGGTTGGTGTTGAAAACACTTTAAGTGCTTGAGTAGATAGGACAAAAAGCCTTTCAACACTAGTGCAGAGGCATGATAGGAGACTTCATGAAAGGTGGTCTCAGCCATGCTTTTTGTAGTTTGTTGAGAACTGTTCCCTGATTGGAGGAAGAATGTGTACAAACTGAATGTCTACAGTACTTTGGGCTAAATTTAAATACCAGTTGTTAACATTTTGTAAATATTTAATTTATACAGTTATTACTGGAAAACTGCTAAAATAGTACTGTCGGTATAAGTGTTTTGGACAAGTTCACTGGAACTATAGTGATCTTGTAAGAAATGCCTTAGTAGGAGTCACTCCCTATGAATTGGAGTTCAGGTGTGTTTTGTAATAACTAATACATACCTGTTAAAAACACTGCACATCAGGCATGGAACGTTCCTTTTTGAATTTCATAACCGAGGAAATGAGAAGTCAGTTGCTTGTGTCACCTGGCATGTTTCAGAGGAATAATTCTTTTTTTTTGTAGAAGGAATCCATTGGGAAAATATTAGTAATTTAAACAAAATTATATTAAAAATATATAGCTTTCTAAAAATTGGAACTGGAGATGACAACTCTTAAAAATATTGATATTTTTATCCGATGGACTATATAAGAAGGGATATTTTATTATAAAACAGGGCATTGTCCTCATTTCATAAAACACCAGCAAGACTGTTAATATAATAAAATAAGCAAACAATGCTCATTCAATCTGTTCAAAGGTGTTACTTGGCACTGTGAAATTTTGACAAAATATTTGATTATTTTTTAAGGACTAGCAAACATATATAAAGAAAAGGAGGCAGGAGCAGGGGGAAGGAAGAGCCCAGTGCAAGGGCTTGTGTAATCGTACACAACTGCTGTTTGGCTTTGTCCACTGCTTATTCTGAAAGTAAACTTTACTGTAAGAAAACACCTTCAGTTTTTAAGTCTCTTAAAAATAGTACATATGGGGCAATTTATGTTTTCCTGCCCTTGCTTTTTTATTGTCAGACTAATAATGAAAGAATGCAAATCTCTTGCTGGAAACACGAAGAAATAACAGCTATGATTACGGGATGTGAATATGATGCTTTCAGCAGTCTGATGATCCAGCTGAAGTGTACTTAATACATTTTAGTGGACTCTTACATCTGCATTATTTGAGTAAGTTAGTCTTTTGTCTGAGAAGTGTGTGACCACCTCCTGTCTATAAGCACAATAAGAATTAATTAGCACATCATCGAAAATAGTCTCTGAAAACTGAGAGTCGGAATTCCTGTAGTGAAGATTCATTACTCTTCTCTTCACCTACCTACCTTTGCTGGAATTTACTTTATTTTCCTTTCTCTTCATTATTAGAAGAGTGTTCCAAAGCAAGGGTTTTCTAAACTAATCCACAGAGATACTCCTCCTTGCGCTTATCTTGATTACTTTCATCTGTAAGAGTACTATTTGGCAATTACTTTTCTGTCCTGGATTGTATTTCTCTTTGCTGTTGATGGTCTTTAATACAGCACTGGTAAGTATACATTTCTAATTTACAAACTTTTTGAATTTATCTGCTACAGTTCAATCTTTTTTTGGCATGGCATGTCATTGATTTGTTATTCGTTTGGAACATTCGTTTTGTAAAAATAATAAAACTATTATCACAGCTAAGAATCTTCCTCGGTCACCTTTTTTTCATTTAAGAAAAGGAGTTATTGCAGTTGATCAGAAAGTCCATTTTACTTTCAAAATATGACCTGAAAACAGGTTTTGTTCCTTGGATCATTTTAGTTACAGTGTATTTAATTGTCCTTTCGGCTCTAACACAACTGTTGCATCACCATTTTCACAGTCTTATTTTTTGTTTTATTGTTTCAAACAAAGCTAAAGATTATGCTATGCCCAGAATGCAAGATCATAGAAAGATCTGACGACTATGTTCCTGTACAATCTCTCTTTATTTAAAGCTAACCATTGTAGTGATTGTTTTGTATCTGATATTTACATGGCAAGGATTTGTAAACGTGTTAAAACTTCCTAAATAAATAGTGTAAAAAAAAGTTAGTTAGCTTGCCCTGCAGTGTTATCTTCCTTTGTTTACTAAAGGACATAGTTACAGAGCTATATTGATGATAATATAAGTGCATTTTGAGGTTTCACAAATACTTACATGGAAAAACATTCAAATACATAAAAATCTGTTATTTGTTTTGTTTTTGAAGCGCTTACCTGTGAGGCAAGGGAAAAGGGATTTCTGATGAGATTTATTGGACCAAAATACAGATTCCGGCTTTGTTTTTTAAATGATCTGTACTAAAGCAGATGTATATTGTCTCTTCAAATGAGGACTTTTGTTAAGGATGTTGTTTTTATTTCCATTGGTAAGATTTTATGAAATGGGATCAAATCTGAGAAAATTTGCATGCAACCTTCAAGTAGACTTTGAACGTTTGTTTGCCAAGTTGTTTCTAGAAGACTATGTCCCTGGAATTATTTAAGTTCAAAGTACGCAGTTTAAAGTACAGTTATGTTGGATAGAGACTTGATTCTCTAGCTTTTGTTAGCAGTCTCTCCACGTACTATAGAATGCACTTTTCAGTTTATGCAAAGGACATTTTACTTGAATAAAACTAGTCACTTTTTACTAGTTATGCTTTTGTATTGCAAAGTAATGATATGTTACATTTTAAAAAAGAACACAATCCTAATAAAACATATTTAAAATAGAAAATTTAATAATATATTAAAATAACAACCATTATATTAACAAACTTAGAAAGTGTAATGGAATTTATTTTTGTCTGTAACAAATTTATATTGGTAGAAGGAAAGAAAATTTTACTCTTTTCTGATCTGTCCCCAGACAAATAAGGAATGATAGAATTACAGTGAATCTGTTTGATAGCTTTCTTATTAGGAATTTTTAGTCTTAAGAGGTTGTTTAAGCTTTTCTCAAAGTTATTGGGTCCAGTTCTGCTTCACCGTAAGTAAAACATCACCTCCATTAAGTAACAGTTTTTGTTGATGAGTTGAATGACTGCATAAGACAGGCTCCATAGAACTTACAGAATCATACGCAGTTTAAGAAAGCTCACAATGTAATATTGATGTAGTGTTAGCCACAGTTGACACATAAGTGGAACTGATAACCATATGTTTGTCATGCTGATGTGATTCTATAAAGTGACTTCTATTTTCTTGTTAAGAAGTCATAGTAAGGCGGACATGGATCAGTAAATTAAAGTGTTTTTTATTAAAACAGCTAGTATTAAAAGTTCATGTCATAAACCAACTGAAATCTGTTTGCTGTCAAAAAACAAACAAAAAACCAGCCCATGCTTTCAAATGCCTTGAAAAGAATAAAAGCTATAACATTTAAACGCTAAAACAGACAGGCTTTGCTTTCCTTGTGGTTTATAGGCAAATGATAGCCACATTTCTGGATGTTCAGTTTTTCTGGTGCTTTTGGATGTAGTTACGCCAGTTTAAATGAATGTGTACAGCAAGCTGTTTGCTTGTTTTATTTGTTTTGTTGATAGCTAGACTTCAGCTTGTTAGTAACAACATAATCATTTGATATCAAATATAAAGAGAAGTCTTTTAATTCATAGATTTGAAGTGCCAATAAAATTTATGCAATTTCTTTTCTTCTTGGTAACAGTAGATTTTACTCTCTCATCCAAATATTATAATGTTCCCTTATAAAATAACTCTCAAGCTATTTTTTCCTTTAATAGAATTATTTAACTTTCACTGTTATCAGGTGGTGTTACTGTCCATTTTTAGGGGTGTATTTTTCAGTCATTTGGACATGTGCTATTTTAAAACCACAAATCTTTTGACTAATTGAAGATTCTTTCATTGCACTAGAGAATCTGATTTTGTACTTTATTTTATGATAAGGATTTAAGCATTCATGCTCTAATTTCAGCTGTATATACTGAATAATCTTCTCATTTTAAAAGCATATATAAATCTTGCATGTCGTTACAGTTTTTAATAGTGCATAAAGAAAATGGTGGGAGTTTTTTTATTGTCTTCCACAAGTTTTGTAAATATAAAAGTATCATTTCAGTTTGAGGTAATTAGGCTTTAAGAAGTTATTTTCACTTCAGTAATTTGAGCAGTTCTGTTGCATCACACCCTTTGCAGGGATTTGTATGTTACTTGAGTAGATCATTTTTCTAAGCCTCATAGAGGCTTTTCCTGATTGGTATTCTGTTTGAGCAATAAACAGATCTGCTGACGTGTATGTACTTCTGTGTTTGCCTGTTCCTGACCTTTGCTTTTCAGACATGTAAGTGTCAGTTTTATTCATAGTGTTATGTGAGTTGTTCATGTGGTGATAGGTTTTTTTTTTTCCTTAGTCATTTTCTTCTCTCATATCTGATCAGCTCTTTGCAGTAACTCATGATGTGACTGAGGATCCTAAGTTTCTTTGTGGGTAACCCTAACCTTTTAATTTGGGGGGGGGGTGAGAATGTGCACTGGATGGGTCATCATAACTTTGTTTTAAGACTCAAGTTAAAATATTCTTTTCCTTTTTATCATGCTCTGTTCCTGTGGTAGGTCTGTTCCTTTATGACAACACTGATCTTCTTCTCACCTTGGGCTAGTAACTGATTGTTTCAAATCACTAAGCTATTATTACTTTTTTCATCGTTATAACAAAGGTGTAGGTTTTGGTCTGTGTCAAGCTGTGCTTCACCCACTTTGTACTATATTACTGACACAAAGCTGCTCTAAAGCCATCTCACCCTGTCACAGGAAGGTCACTCTAATGTTGGAAGATCCTCAGCAGGCATCAGAGCCTGCAGCTAACATGAGGGGTGGGGCGAGGCTTTGCCAAAGGAAAGAGGACGTGGCCAGGGTGCCTTAGCAATTGATACTTGCTACTAAGTGCTTGTGCTTGCAAAATGTTGTCCAAACAATAATTCAGAACACCCCATGGGGTAGGTAAATATTGGGATATCAAGTGGGATATTCTGCTAATTTGCCCACTGCAGAACAGTGAGTCAGTGGTAGTGATATTTTTACATTACAAATTTTGCTTCAGATGTGATGTACATTCCAGCTGTGTGCAAAATGAATGCTGGCTTCCTCAGAAGAGCATTCAGCATCCATCACTAGTGGATACATGGAGAGTCTATTTTTGTATTGGGGGGGTGTCCTTCAATGGACTTCTATGCCACAAATGCAGCATTTCTTGATAAGAACGGCTCAGCACTGCCGATTCATATTCTTTGAACAAACGTAGGCATATGGCCTTTTCTCTGTCACTTAGCTGCTCTTTCCCAGGAGAAGAGGGACTAAAACAGGACCATTGTTGTATCTTATTAGCCAAGAAGTTGTTGTTTGTACATCTCCAGGATCTGATCTACCAGTGTTTCTCCCTGAGAAGGCAAATACAACTTTAAAACTTGATGGTTGATTCAAGCAGCAGATAGACCCCCATAATTACCTAGTCTCAAGTGGAAAGAGTATATTTAGTTTATTCCTTTTGGACATCGAGCTGGACCAAAAAATTTTTAGCAAATAGAAAATTCACCCAGAAATGCATGGTTAGGAGAACAGAAATTATTCACAGTCTTCCACTTCTCAGGAAAGTGCTCTAGTCACTGGGCTATGGGATGTGGTGTAGATTTTTTTTCAGTTTCTCCTGTTGAATCTATTTCACTTTGTATAAGTAATTACATAGTCAGTGGAGCAGGGACTTGAACTTGGGTCTCCTTCATCCTAAGCGAGTACTCTAATTGTCAGGTTAAAGAGTCCATCTCACTTGCTCTCTAGCCCAGTGACTATTATCATTATTCATAATGAGTATAAACTCGTCTGTCTTTATTAAGTCCCAGTATGAATGACAGTAGTTTAGAACATGGGACTAGCCTGGTGGTTTGGGTACCACCAAAACCACCATCATGCTGGAATGTCAATTCACTCAACTCTGGTGATTAGGACAAGATGGACAATGCACTAACCCATCCAGAGTATTTATCCCTTTAAGTTTATCTGCTAAAATTCCACCTGAAATCTTTAACTAACTCTGCTTCTGCACAGACCCATTTTAAAATAAATTAATTTGCACTACCATTGCTGAGACTTCCATTTTTTCCAGCTCAACACTTAGAGGAAAAATGGTGAGTGTTGGCAATAAGGAGATCTGGGTTCTTTTTCCTTCTCTGCAATAGACTTGCTGTGTGACGTTAGGCAAGACACTTAATGACTGTCCATGCTTTAGTTTCCCCATCTGGAAAATAGATGGATGTTGTGAATCAAATTCATTGTTTGTAAAGTGCTTTGAAATTTTCCAGTAGAAGAAAAAGGTGCTATGGAAGTGCAGATTATAATTTTAAAATTTAAGGCTACCTTATTCTTTTTCTGATTTGTGTATATAAAAAGGATTTTATTTCTTTTTTTTTTCCCCAAAAAATACAGAAAGCTCACTCCTAGAAGAAGGTGAGTGCTGCATGGCATTCCGTCATCTCAGTGTCTCAGTATGCAATATGTGCAGTAGTCTTAACTCCAGTTGGCTGTGAAAGAAATAGAATGGGACCAGGACTTAAATTGGTTCTGTCATGTGGCAGTATGATACTATGGGGCACCAAGCCAGTCCTGGAGTTATTTTAGTGCAAGTTTATAAATCTTGTTAAATAAAGTGTTTAACAGTAATGCTGAAAGGCGCTTAATTTATAAATCATTAAAAAAAGATAAACATTTATTTCAAAATAAGGAGTAAAACTAATGTCTCAGATTTCTAGGTGTAAAGTTCCACTCCTATAAATAAATTCTCTGTGAATACAAACTGTAATCTATACTCATTAGACTCTGATAGCATTTTCTTATGAGGCTGCTTCACTTGAGTACACTGCTTCCAGCACTACATCACATTGCGGGAATCCTTGCTGTAACAATCATTCTTTAACACATTCAAAATGTTTGGCTCTCCAGCGTAGTGTTCAGGGATAAACTATATTAAGCAAAGGTCAGATCAAACTAAGTGCCAGGTGATTGATAACAGAATAACAAAAAATGAATGTATCTACTGATCCATGCTAATTGCTTTTAGTTCTTTCATTGAGTACTTTGGATTCCTCATAATTCATACAGATGTTTTACGATATTTTATACGATATTTCAGTAGTGCTTAAATGCATTTATCTTTATTTCTTTTAGACCCCTTAAGATTTGGATATGTCCTTCATATTTGATTGGATTTACAGTGGTTTCAGTAGTGTACTGCAGTTTTTAGGTAAGCTTTTATGCCGCTCTGTTATTGTGTTTTCCCTTTTCCTTTGCATCCTTCAAACATACTACTAGTTAAACAGCACAGCAGCATTTATTTTGGTGTAAATTAAATGACTTTCAGATTAAAAGTGTACAATATTACGCAGAGTTGTTCACTTAACAGCACTGAGTCCTTGCTGCACCCTTCAGCCGTCCCTCTGTTTATCTCTTTCACTTCTGTTAAGTCTAGATTAAATGTGTTTTGTTTTTCTTAGAGTGGCGCCTGCGTAGCCTAGAGAGGGAGTGGGTGTGCTGCCTGTGGCTGGTGGAGTTGGGGAGCTGACGCTTGGCAGACACAGACAAGGCTTCCTCACACTAAGGGCAGGTAGTAATGAGGTGCCTTACAACCCTGGATACCCTGGCAAAGCATCGCACTTGTATGAACACAATGGGCTTGATTTTCTGCTCACACTAGATTTATACTGGTGTAGCTTCATTAATTTCTGTGGAGTTATTCCTGATTCTCACTAGTGCAAGAGGGGAGAACTGGACCCAGTGATTTGACTTTATACCTAAATTACCATTTATCATTTGTATTATGGTATCACCTGGAGGCCTATTTCAGGATCAGGGCTCAATTGTGACCCTGTAGAAAAACAGAGGGCCAGATTCTGACATCCTTCCTTGTGTTGAACAGTACTTTATTCCAGGAGCAGTACCAGTGAAGTTAGTGGGGTCACACTAAGTTAGATGTTACTAAAACCAGATGAAGGGTATCAGAAGGGCCCCTAATATGAAAACAGCATCTAACCAAAAGAGTTTCCAAGCCAGGTTGATACAAGATGCAACATGTAAGTTTAGCTCTCAATAAACAGGTCAAGGAAAGGAATATGAGGATAACATAAGGGGAACACAGGGTTACATAGACCAGCAATGTGCATGATTTACAGATTTTATGGATTTAAAAAAAAAAAAAAAAAAAAGAAGATATGAATGAATCATGCCAAGCCACGTGCCTAGCCATTATCAGTTAGCTGTTTAAACTTACTAACTGAATGTTAGACCCTTGGCCTGCTATCTGAGTATTAGCCAGTGAAATTTTAACTAAGTGGCTTAATCTTTTCTCTCTCCCACTTTATTTAATCATTCAGTGATTACTACACATTTGAAAACTTCTCCACCCTCCCCCATATTTCCCCAAGGATATTTCTAATGAGAGAGATACTATAGACCAAAGCACCAGGGAAAATGTTTCTTGGCAAGTCCTTCTTATGTGTACCTCTTTTCCTATTCTTGCTCAAAGATTCTTTCTTTTTTAATTAAAAAATGGGACTATTGTGTCAAGATTGAACAGACTTACATAATATTTTAGTAGCCCTTGATTTTGCTGTTACTGATGTATTATTATCCTGAAGTGGATTACAACATCTTATGAATCATAAAAGAAAAATGCTCAGGAAGATTTCTGGGAAGGAATATTTTCTGTATATTGTGATTTTGCTGTACTTTATAGTTGTAGTATTAGGAATTGAGCAGTTTGTATTCTTATAAAAAACTCCACAAAAATTGTCTTAAAGTACTGATAAGCAGTGGCAACATTTGCTGTTTCATTCTATCTATAATGGACCTGCACTTAGAAATGTATAGCTCTGCAGTACAAATGTGCTCTTGTTTGAAATAGGCAAACAGTGTCTTGGCCCAAGCATGAGGTGTTATTTCTTCTTTATAGAAAATTTGAAGGGAGTAGATTTAGCTGTTTTTCCAGAGACAGAGATGCCAAAAAACTAGAGCCATCCTACATGATTATCTTCCACACTCCTGTTGTTTAGGAGCACATAATGAATTCACTTGTTCTCAAACTTCCTGAAGGGAGGACATATGCATCTCTAATGTGATGTATATTGAGCAATGTAAGAACTTGTCAGATGACCTTTTCTTGCTTTGTAGATGATGTTTTCTATTTAGTAGTTTAACAGATAACCAAGATAATTTATATGTACCAGGAGCTGAATCTGAGAAGTCAGATGCGCTATATCTGAAGAAGAAATCAGTTTTTTTTAAAATTGGCTTTACAAACACACATTATGTTTTTTACTTGTACACTATCAGTGTTCACAATCTTGGCACAAGAGAACATACATTCAAGCTTCAGATAATGAATAACATACCTGTAGTATTAAAGAGTACCAGATCCAGTTTCTCTTTTGATTCTGTTGGAGAATTGCGGCCTTCTCAGTCAAGGTTATAAACGTTTCCCATTGGAATGTGATTCTAGAGATTGCAGTTTAAAAGCAAAGACGGTGAGTAAATAATACCAGGATAAAGGTCAGCAGGGTAGAAGTTTGTATGTATGTGGAATGGTGCAGTGTCTCAGAAGTGGTCTAATTCAGAATCCAATTGAAAGATTCATTTAAAAAAAATCCTCACTAAACAAAAGCAAAGATCAGAATAAGTTTGGTCACCAGGAGGTATGGTGTGAGTAGGATCTCTTCTTTATCAAAAGCCTTCATCAGTAACCTAAGACACAAGAAGTCCACTGTCCAGCTCATTTTTAGAACTGTGACCACAAATACATAGAGAAAGAGGAAGAAAGTCTAACATGCACCCAACCAATAGGAAATATAAATAATACACAACTTGACAGTTGCATTAGAATACACAGTTAAGGAAAATGAATGCATAGACACTAAGCTACTGAACTTTAATAGCACAGTATTAACTGTATAATCCAATAATTTACTACATGAATTATTTCTATATCTTCATAAAGTTCGTAAAATAAATATTTCCTTAATTGTATGTCACATTGCCAAGTACTATGTTATCATGTCATGAAAGACACTAGCATACCATGGGCACCCAACATTTACTTCACTACAATAGTTGCCTCTCTCATTTTCTATACACAGAATAAGTAATAGAAATGTGGTGGTAAATTTTGGTTATCGTAAGTAATGCTGATTTGTTTTTGTCCTCTTTAACACTGAATTTTCTGTACTTGTGTGAGACTTTCAAACTAGGAACATGTAACAGCCTTATTTTATCTTAAAAAATTAGTATGTTTCTCTTGTTGAAATGAATACTTCACTCTTCCTTTTTACACCATTTTTATGTTGTTAAAATCTTTTCCCGCACTAACAGAAAGCTAACAACAGTGGCTGGCAGTGGTGATTATCTAAATGTATTTAACACAATGGCCAGGTCACATTTCTTCAAAGAGTAGGGGGGACTCCCCTAAAGCAGCTACAGTCAAAACAGATTCTATGTTCAACAGGTCCTGAAAACAGGTGGTACTTGCAACCTGACATTAGTTTTAAGTTTACTACATTCTCACCATTGAACAGTTAGCAGAAGCAGAAAATGACTCAGGATACAGTGTTGGGGAAGGGAGGGTTATAAATTAAGAGAATCACCCTTTGATAATCTATATTTAAAAATATGATTTTAAAATGTTTTACTTTTTAACCCTTCCCTCCTCCCTTCTGGTTATTGTTTAGACTGGTGGCATAAACACAGTGAAATTAAAGAGAGAATTTGTTTTTATAAAGATTATTAATGAAATGTAAAACTTCTAATCCATATTATTAGAGCATTCTTATGTCAGGAAATGTTCCACCAGTGCATTACACGTTGATGGCACAACCTTGCAATTCTCCCTGAGGCATAAATGGGTATCTTAGTCAGACAAGGCTTGTCGTGTCTTCAAGCTCTATTGATCGAAATATTACGTGAGTCTTAGTATGTGTAAGATTGTCAAACGGTAACAGAATATGTGTCGAGTTAAAAACAAATAATATCTAAAACCCGTTTACTTATCTGCCAAGACAAGTTTCCAGAGAAGACAGAAGAAAATTGAGGAAAACATTGCCTGCTCAGTCTGAAGAGATACCTTGGGTTTCTAGCACAGGAGAAGACCCCCAGAATATGGAAGAGGCTCTGTTTAAGAATAGCTGAAAATACTATTGCTAATCTTCTGTTATATGTCATAATTTAAACTTGTACTACACTGATCAGACTGTATTTTATCATAATATCACAATATAAAATCAGTGTATTCAGTAACCACTCTTTTTTTAAAAAAAACAGGACTGTATAAGAAATCTGGTAAACTAGTATTTCTTGGATTGGACAATGCTGGAAAAACGACACTGCTGCACATGCTCAAAGATGACAGACTGGGACAACATGTCCCTACATTACATCCCAGTAAGTCAACACCTCCAGTTCTTTGATACTACAAACAGTGCCTTTAATCTCACATATGTACCACATTCTTCATAGTATATTCACAATATTACAAAAACTAAAATTGGTGTAATGTAGTTCAATATGGTTTACTTAAACATCTTAGACATCTAGTGAGCACTTTAGCAGGGGCTGAGAGCTCAGATTATGGGCGATGGAGTGCCTTGCTTTGTTCAACAGCTGCCTGTCCAGCTAGTTGCAAAAATGGCATTAACAAAACAGCCTCTACAGGAATGCTGTTTGGGTCTCCTTGGCTGAAAGGCTATTGACTATGACTTACTTGGCTTTGTGAGAGAGGACTTCAGCCCCAGATAAAGAATGGAGTAATGGGTCAGTGAGGACACAAAGGACTCGGGAGGAAGAGAAGAAGGAGATAGAGTGAATAATATTTTAGATATTTTGGTTTTGTGGACTACATAGCGTTACATACACAGCATCCCTACAGCGTGGCATAAGTGAAGTAAAAAAATTGATTATTGGGCCTGGTCCCGCACTACTTATTGAGGAAATATTCCCATTTAAGACGGTAAGAGTTTTGCTTGAGTAAGGAGAGCATTCTCCTCAGTGGGAGAAGAAAATTCTTCAGGACAAGAGACGACAAAAGGTGGTGGGGGGGAAAAGCTCTATAGTGTCACACTAAGAATTGGTAGGTAGTACTGACAGCTTCGTTTTTGTATTAATTAATGAAGGCAGTGTGTGGAATATTGGTACCAGAGGGCTGAGAACCAGAAGGGTTTGGAGCTCAGATTCTGCTGAGCCATCATTTACTTAGGGCCTTCTCCAAAGCTCATTGAAGACAGTTAAAAAGGTACCATTAACTTCAGCAAGCTTTGGATCAGACATGACAGCTTGACATCAGGCAGTTTGTGCTGGCGTGGAGCACACCTTGGTCAGCCGGGGATAAAAGTGGAACTTGATGGAAACTAGATACTAAACCAAGCTATTTCTGGTATATAAAGATGGAAGCCAAATATGTAGTAATAAATGATGCAAAGAGAATTGCGCTCTTATTTTTGCTGGATATTGTAAATATGTTATATGTGCTTTAAAGCTTGGTAATATTTGGTTCATTATACAAATATATTAGACTTGTCATAGCACTCTCAACATCACTTTCCTCTGGTTTGCTTATCAAATAACAACATCATAAAGCACCTTTTATTAGCTTCATAGACAATAAAATCTGTCTTCAGAAGCCTGCTAAATGTTCTATTATATGCTCGTCAGAAACAGAACATATCAATTTTATGTATTTTTAGCCGCTGAAGAGCTGACAATTGCTGGTATGACTTTTACTACTTTTGATCTGGGTGGACATACTCAAGGTAAGATAGTGTCAAGCAGCTCATTTTGTTCTTTTTGTAAATGTATTGAATATATCAGTTCCAGTAATTGTAACCTTTATTTGTTTCATATCAAACAAATGATCATGCTACAAAGATTATTCTCTCAGGCTTTTTTTTTTTTGGTCAATACGGAAAACATTTCCTGATCTGCTGTCTTTACCATTTGTTGCACTCTAACATAAAACTGGGTGGGAGCAACATAGAACTGAAGTCGAAGGCAAAATCATTGATTGACGTGACTATTAAAAAAAAACCAACCCACTCTGATATTTACCATTAGCCTTTATGGTTTAAATTTACATTTGCTGATGTAAGTCTATAGAAAACAAGATAAACCGCACTGTATCTGTGCATATGTGGAATTGATCTTTGGGTAACTGATAAAAACTTCCACCTCTTCTACTGTTAAATTGGACCGATACAGTTTATCAAGAATTTCAAATTGTTCAGATAGTCATAAGCCATTTGACTGCTAAATAATACACTATGCCACTGCTTTTAGATCTATACTTATGGGATATGAATAGTTTTTTTCCAGATTCAAATAGCATAAAGTTCCTTTTTTGCTTCATTATTTCAAGCTGTGTCAAGCAGAGAAGGTTGATTTTAAACTTTTAAAAATAGAACTGGCTGCCCTTTTAAAGATTCTACTATTAAACAAGATCCTGTGCATTATTCTGAATTTTGGGATAATTTCCTGTTGCTGTTAATTTATTATTCTTTTTGTTAGCTCGCAGAGTGTGGAAAAATTATCTGCTTGCCATCAACGGCATTGTGTTTCTGGTGGACTGTGCTGATCATGAAAGATTGGCTGAATCAAAAGAAGAACTTGATGTAAGTAAATAAATGGCAATTTTTAAAAAAATGAGCTGATGTTTTCAGTACCTGAAAACGGGCATTTCTGCCACTCAGTCAGGGGATTCAGCAGTGTGGTTTTTTTTCTCCCTCCACCTGCTCCAAGTACAATTGCTCTTTGCTGCTGGTTCCCTCTCCTTGCATATAAGGATACATATTCTCATTGAACTCCTCTTCCTTTTTTCTCCTTTTCATAGTCACTAATGACGGATGAAACAGTTGCTAATGTGCCTATCCTAATTCTTGGTAACAAGATTGACAGACCTGAAGCCATCAGTGAAGAGAGATTACGAGAGATGTTTGGTTTGTATGGCCAAACAACAGGAAAGGTAATGCTCCTTTTCCTGTTATTTTGTTTTCCCTGTACTTCGGAGTGAGCATTCTTTTGCATTACTTCTCCCCAGCTACACAAAAACTGTCTACTTTAGTATTTATAGATTAAAAAATATAATGTCTACAAAATGAAGTCTCTAATGTCTGGATTAGATGTGGTTCTGCTAATAATGTATTCATTATTTTCAGGATCATCATTGTTCAGAGAGTGAATCACACTTAAATCTACCCTGTAACAGTAGTTATAGCTTCCTGTAAAATACTTGAAGAATGAGTAAATCTTTAGAGGTAGTTGTTCAGATTAGAACTCTGTTAGGAGATTTGATTTGGTAGGTTCTTTCTGATTTATAGTGGAATACAATATACAAATATTAGCCCAAGGATTAGAAATGAGATACTGAACTCCACTACACTGTTGTGGAAATCTAGATTGGTAGTTGATGAGAAAGTTCTTACTAATGCCTCTAGCAATAAACTAGGTTTACATCTGAAACATTGTGCTATTTGAACTCTTTACTTTTAATTAAACCTAAATATAGCACATTCAATTTATAACAGACATTCAACTGTAGGGGATTAAAAACAAGTTTCTCCAGTATCCCTCATGCTTATAATGCAAATTTTCTAGACTAGCCCTGTGAAATTCAATATATTTTTCTATAGAAGAATAAGAGCCACCATTATCTTGTAACACAGCATTTGGTTTATACTGGGCATTAACAAGTTTGTGAGGGGAAAAAGGTGGAGAGAATTAGTTATACAGCTTTAGTTGCAACTCCTCAACAGTGTATATCATGAGGTAGTTATGCTCTAGTGCCAGTGTAGCCTGTGTATTGCACAGATAGGATTAAGTTCTAGACAGATTTCTCCATGCTGAGCTGTAGTAAATCCCAAGTCCCTGTGCATTCGATCCCTTGTTGAGAAGCATGCAAGGTAAAAGGGTGTGTCTGATGTGGCATCTTTATTGTAGACTTGTAGAAATGTAGAACTGGAATGGACCTTGAGAGGTCATCAAGTTCAGCCCACTCCGTTGAGGCAGGACCAAGTAAACCTAGATCATCTCTGACTGGTGTTTGTCCAACCATTCTTAAAAACCTCAAGTTATGGAGATTCCACCCTCCCTTGGAAGGATTTTTCCTAATATCTCACCAAAATCTCACTTGCTGCAGATAAAGCCTTTTTCTTCAGGGGACATGGCTAGATTCTCACTCTCTCTCTGCCTGCTTCATCACTTTTTATCTTATTCTTATTTTCATAACATTTGCACCCATGTTGTGCAGGTTCAAACGCAATACAGGCAAAAGTATCTTCAAATTAGTAGTAAATGCTTTTGGTTATTGCTATTCCTTGGCCTTGGACAACAGTCAGTGTGATTGAAGTCAGTCTTACCATTAGTGGCAAATGCTGTTCTTATCTCATTGTAAAATGAATAATGCCTCTGTGTAGAAGAACTCCTAGTGTGAGTTTTCAGAAATCATCCTGGTTTAAAAACACCTTTGTAACCATGCTTGCTCTTGCATTCTTGTTGCATGTATTTCACTCTGTCAGAATATAATGGACAGAAATAATAGCATGCACAGTATATTTCAGAAAAGGACTTTATTCTTGGTAACTTCAGGTTAGTTTATTTTCCAAATTTCTAGTATTTAAAACAAATTAGGTAATAACATTACATACAAAAATATTTTTGTAGAAAGAATCTTTAAAAAAAAAAATTGCAATTTGAAATACTTCTGATCTCTCATTTCCAGGGCAATGTATCACTGAAAGAATTGAATGCCAGACCACTGGAAGTCTTTATGTGCAGCGTGCTAAAGAGACAAGGCTATGGAGAAGGATTCCGTTGGATGTCACAATACATTGATTAATTTTGTCCCATGTCAGAATATTAAGTTTGCTGATTATTTGATCACTCAGTGTACATAACTTGAACTCAGTAGATTTGTTTGGTTACAAAAGCATATGTTTTTAAATTATTAAATCAACTATGCTAAACTGCAAGTGTGAGGATTGAAAACTGATTTCAGGCAAGTTTATAAGACTGAATATCACAATATTTTACGTTTCTAATCCCATAACACGTTCTTTTGAAATTTATAATTTGCCAGTAGTCTCCTGCACCATTTTTTGACAGTGACTTTCCAGTACAGTACGTTTAAATGCACTTTTTAACAGCGAAAAACTAGACATGAGAACGATATTTAATGCTCATCATGTTAAATTTTTTATGTACTTTTTTGAAACTGGTTTTATATATTTAGAATATATAACCACCTCTTAAGGAACAATAAATAATTAGCTTATTGATAATTGCATGATGCCTTACCGTTTTCAATAATATACTTTCTTATGCAACGTCATGCAATAAAACTAAATAGAGTTTTTGGCATCTTTGATGGGAAATGTTTCATTTTAATATGTCTTAACTAGTGAGGCTGTCTGAAGATCTGAATGTGGGATATCTTCCTGAAACATAGCAGGCCACAAGGTGGTTTCAATATAATTTAGAGAATTATAAGCTTTTCAAATTACTTGATTACATTTATGTTAGGATTTTGTGTAAAACAGCAGAACAATCTAATCAGATACCCCATAACCATGAATGTGTAATTTAAAAAAAAAATCACATAAATTAATCAACTAGTTGCCAACACAATTCTTGTACTAAATCAAAATTGAGCCCATTTTATTGGTCTTATGGATTAAAATGAACTTGCAAACTGGCACAGAAAGTTCACATTTCCCTGAAGAAATGAAAAAAAAATTGCATGAAATCTGCTCCTAGTTAAATAGACTAGAGGAGTTGCCTCTGCCAGAGGAGTTGAATTCCCAGAAAGGCATTTGTCTGTATTACTTTTGGAAACTCATGCCATTCCTCACCCAACTTGGATATGAGTTTAGCCTCTATTTCTTTTTTTCATAGTTTTGCCATGTTGGCAAACTGCATGGAATGCCTTGGAGGGTAGGGTGGCTTATTTCTGGGATAAAGTTTTGGTATCATTATGATTTGTGTGCTGACATTTGACTGTTCCTTTCCCCCTTCCTCTGCATGCATTACTTCTTTGGGAAGGAATGAAGATTATCTTCTAAGATGGAAAGTGTTGGAGCACGTGTCTCAACTTCTTGTTGCTATTAGTTGGTACTTATTTTTGAATCGTAGTTTGTGTGGTGTAGGATGTCAAATTCTGTAGCCTTTATCTGAGCCTATCTACAGAAGATGGGGCTGTTATTTTGGATATATACGAAAAAGGGGGTAGAAGTTCAGTAACAGGTTTCAAACCTGGAGCCGTCTTTTCATGATGTTCAGTGAAGGTTTAGCCTAAGAGTTAGGATAGATATATGGTTCTCAGTGGCTAATGTTGATTTCCAGGAAAGATTGGGACTGTTCTCTCATAGTTATATAAGCTCTCTTTTCTGGAATGTGTGTGGACCCTGGTATTCAATATTCATGGTACATTGATAATGTATGTCTGGAATTCATTGTTTTCTTCTTGTCCCATTGATTTTGACTTTCAGATGCAGAGTAGATAGGCGCACAGTGGGTAGATGTGAGCTACCCTTTGCCTTGATCTGAACTTGAATGACAGAGTATTAATAAACATACCTCCACAGTCCTGAATTGCGCATCTGAATAAGAGGAATAATTCAGAACCTTGAAGTTAATGTTTATAACTCACTTCTGCTATTCTGCAGATCCTGTCTTCATATTAAGCCTTTTTCTAAGTCAAAGCCATTTCTGGGTTGTAAAGTCTAAGTAGCAAGTGAAGGCAGCCTATAGTTTAAATGTGTCACATATAATGCAGCCTAAAAATGACCCCCCAAAAGTGATCTATCTACGTAGAATACTATGTCTGGGTTGTGTAAAGCCAACCTTTTAGGTAAGAAGTGGTGTCTTATCAAAATTAGGGCATCATGCAGGTCCCCTCACTGCCTACCATGGATATATTTTGAAGACATGCCTTTCTTCAGATATTTCTGATGGTCATGATAATGCTGAGAGCAACTGAATCATCTGAGAGTGTAAATGTTAAAAATAATTCTTGAAGGTAGGTGGCACAATACTGATATGGGAGACTTGGAATTCTTGTTGCCTGTGCTTATGGAAACGACATTGGGAATGGAGATTACTTATTTTCCCTCGCCCATCCCCGTCAGAATAGGGCATGCTTGCAGCTCACTTTCACTGGCTGCCCCATGAGGGTGGGCATTGAAACAGATGCTGGGTGCTTTTCAGCTGGCATTTCAAGCAACGTGAGTGACAGTGGCAGCAATTAAAGTGATGGTTGTGTTAAGAATAAAATGGAGATGATATCTGTAAAAGTGTGTAGTAAGAGTAATTTTTAGTGTTTTGGAAATAGGCAGGTTTCATGTTTGATACGATAGGATGTTTGTTTAAAATGTGGTCATAACAAGGGCATGTATACTTATCTATACATCTAAGTACTTGCATAGGCCCCATCATGGTAGTAACTAAGCATCTCTCAAGTATTTAAATAAAGAAATCACAATTTCTCTCTCACTTTCTTTCCAGGCTATAAGATAAATATCTTGATTAATGTATAGGGTTTATTTGGTTTTGATTGTGTATATGAATGGGTGTATTGTATGTTTATGCGTGAAGAAATTATTGAGGGAACGTTAAGTGACTGAAACAAGTTTGGCATTAATTTCTGGAGGTGAGTAGTTTCTAAAGTGGTTAGTCTGTGATTTGTATTTTTTGTGGGAGTGGGTTTCATTGTCCAGCTCCTGTGAAAGTTCTCTTTCTCTCTCTCTCATGAGTATCCAGTTACACTGCCTTCAGTTGAAACATTACAGTAACTTAAAGAATATGTGCTGAAAAAACAAAGCTCATCATTAATAAAGGTGTATTTATGAAGTGTCTCCAACGTATTTTTGTACCACAACAATATCTTAGGAGATGTGGATGCAGACTCCATGTATTTCAGTAACGGCTGCTGAGATTGTGACCTGTGTATTGCAATCACTTAATATTTCCACTCGTGAATTGTTAAACGTTTATTTTGCTTGGATCGTGCTTACGCTTTCATTTTAGGATATACTATATAACCTCAAGATTTGAGGCGTAATTGTATCTCTACCTTGGCCTGCTACCTTATTTTTTAGTGCAAATAAATAATAGAATCATAGAAGTTAGAGATGGGAAAAGCCTATTAAGTCATCTAGTTAATTCACTGCCAGTGCAGGATTGTTCCCTAAAGTTTATTGTCTAGTGCTATACTCAGTGTTCAGGTATTGTTCGTGATGTGCCAAGGATGGCACATGGCATCCATTGGAATATATATAATACCTGCATGTTTGAGTTTTAATATATATTTGCCATATTGTATTTTAATAATCAGAGATAAACATAAGATATTTTACATCTACTTATTTATGTCTTGAGCCAGCTCAGCAAAATGTAAGGTGCTGTGTGTTCAACCCAAGTGAATTTTCAGATCTGCATGTAGTGGGAAATACTCTAACCTCTTCTCTTATTGTTGCACATTCAGAAAGGATTTGGTTGGTACTCTCTAATGTCTGATATTTCCACAAAGTACCACTTACATGTACATTAAATCTAAGTTTAATTTAAGTCACCAGTTATGGACTTACAGAGATGCATACAAATAGCAAGTCCACTGGCTCACAGTGGGAAGACGTAACTTCTTACTAATGTATTTGCACTTAGATAAACCACTTTTTGCACTAGTATCTCAGTGTGGAATCAACCTTTTCTGTTATGGAATGTGAGTGCTGTATATGTTTAAAAACATAATTTATATAATGAATTTTCAGTTTATGTATTTCTGCAGAAGGATAGTGTAGATGAAAATGTTCTTAAATGGTTAATGTGCTTTTTTTAAATCATTGTTATGTTGTCCCATCACGTGCTTTAAATTTAAATGTCAGGAATAGCAAAATAAAATTCTGACCTGAACTTTGAAGAAATGTCACATTTCTTGTTGAATGATTACATTTTCAAAGAATGAAAAAAATAATGTGATGGCTTTATAAACATTTTGGTAATGAGTTTGGATTTCTTCATTAAGTGTAGAAGATGCTGATTACACTAATATCGGCCACCCTGTGGTACTTAAGGTTCCTATTAATATGTATGAGAGAAAATCCCAGACTTAGAAAACTTTCAAGTACTTAGAAATTGTCTGTCTCCTCTACCCTTCTATTCTCACAATTTCAAGATGTTCACATGAATCTTAGGCATTGCAAAAGTGGGGAAATGTTAACTGGATGTTTGCATCATGCAAGCAGATGCTTATCTGTGCTTGTTTTCATACAATTTTGCTGATTCACTACAGCTGACTTTTGTCACACTGATACTGCCTCTGTATTGAGCCAGGACTGCCAGCATTTCAGAATTATTTGTGTTTTAAATGCGCAGACAGTTATAGACTGAGATCACTGAACTAATTTCACTTATGGACCTAAATTCTGTCCAGGAGAAAATGGATTAAACCACTGTGTCATGTATCCACTTGCAAACCATGACTACGTTCTCAGATTAAAATTACCAATTTAATTCTGAACTCTCAATCTTTTCACAAGAGCTTAAAGTTCAACTGGTTGCCAATAGATGAACTGAGATAGCCAACATGAAGAATTTGTACATAGGCTAATTTGAGACACCACTAATTATGGCTAGAGTCCTCGTCTATTAAGTGAGTCATTTATTACAACAATTCTTTGCACCCCTTAACACTTTTCATTCTAGGATCTCAAAGCACAGGTACAGGTAAATGAATTAAGTGCTCAACATCCCTGAGGCAGAGAGGTATTTTGTCCCCATTTTACACATAAAGAAACTGAGGCCCAGAGATTGTCTTGCTCAAAGTTACTCAACAAATCAGTGATAGAATGAGCAGAACCCAGAATTCCTTAAACGCTGACTCTTGCCTCCTTTGTGCATTAACCATTAGTCCCATTTTGTTGTTTCCCCATTGGTCAGAGTTCTGGGGAGAACTTTGCAGCATGTGCAAGCTGCAAAATGCATTTGACAATCAAGTTTTAATGTAAATTTAATTTCTGAGCTGCTTCCTGTCTTATTTCTAAGGCACCTATCACGATACTATCCAAGGTGCTCTAAACCTGCATGCCCACTTGCAACCATTAAGACAGATGAACTAAGACGAAATGTAAAGAATAGAACACAGGCCAATAGCATACCACAAAATTTCACTAGGGGAATTTGGGATAGGTGTAGCTACCTGAAACTTCTACTGAATTTTTAAAAACATTTAAGAGTTCAAATTAATGGTACCCATAAAGTAGTTTTAAAAAAGAAGTGAAGGGTCAGTGTCAGGGCTTTTGGATGCAAATACCAGCTGATGATATAGTCTGATGCCTGTCAGCCAGTCTGCAGTTAAGTAGGGTTTTTTTTCCCCCAAAAGTGTTCCTTTAATCGCAGAATGATTTAATGTAATAACAGGAGAAGCAGTTATGCCAGTCAAAGAATAAATAAACCTGTGTCAATAGCTTGGGACACGTGTGCACATGTTAACTATAAGGAACCTCAGCACCAATTCTTGCTTTACAGTCTCACTTCATTAAAGACTTAATCTTAGCATTTTCATTATGCTTGAGTACATACAAGCCCAGAAGTAAATGTAGTCACCATTTTAACAAAGGCAGCACAGTGACGAGCAACTGATTTGGAAAAGGAACAGATGGGAACTTGCCAAGGCTTTCAGAGCAAAGGGGGAAGGGATATGGTTGGGGGGAACCTAATCTTAAAAAACAACACTCTTGGAATGTGAAATCATGTCAATAGGATGGGAAATAGTTGATATTCTGTAGCCTGTAGGGTTACCCGTGCAAATGAGATCATGCTTCAGCAAAATTATGGGATGCAGAAGGAGACTTGAACTGGGCTCCTCATTATGTTTAAAAGTTTGTTAAAATCTTCACAGGAAAGAATAGATCAGGCAGTGCCCTTTCAAAGTGGCGTGGTACTGAAGTAGTGAATAAGCTACATGGGCAGCCATGCCTCACTAACTTGGATTCCTTTCAGATATTACTCCCTGGGTGGACGAAAGGGCACCATTTGATGATTATTATAATCTTCAGAAAGCATTTGGCAAAGTTTCACATCAGGGGTTAGTGGCTGGGAGACAGTTATACAATAAAAGGAAGGGGGAAACTTGGTTGGATTGACGAATGCCTTAGTCAACGGAGAAGGAAATAGTACCTTTGAACAGAACTCTTCAAGCTGCATTGACCCCATCTGTTTATAGGATACACTCGGGGTCAGTATTTTGAAACATTAGTGCTTATGAAACTAAAAGGGAGGCAAAATTGGCTAGAGGTTTGTTTTCTCACAAGCACTTGTTTTGTTCTCAGCATCAGATACCAGGTCCTCATTAGGGCTGGTCAAAAAAATTCCAAATATTTCTAGAAAATGGATAAATCAATCAAGAAAAAAATTGCAAAAAAGATGTCCTTTTATCATCTCTCCTTATTATCCCCTCAAGGTTCTGCATGGCTGTTACCTTTATAGCTGCTGGTCCTGTAATAACAAGGCCTGAGAAGCTTCAAATTGGACATCCCAAAATGAAGGCAAACAGAATCAGGGTCAAATCTGAAAATTTGTCTGTAGAGGAAGTTTCCTCTTTGACTTATGTTCAGTTTTTGCTTTTCTCTCTCTCGTATTTGTTCATACAAATCTTCCTATCTAGCCTTCATTTCCTAAACCTTAGCTGGAGGGCACTTGGGTCACTTATTTCCCTGGTCATTAGTGATGTTATCATCAGGCTATTTGGGGGAGATTTTTTCTTCATCATTTAACCTAACATTTAAAGTCATGGTGGGGAAGTACTTGTGACAGATAGTTTGGTCAAACAAGAAGCTCTGTCTAGTCTTTGACAGAAGCAATACAGGATAAAGCAAAGGGTTTATACAGGCTGATTGCGAATACTTGGGGAAAAAACTAACATTTGTAGTCAGTGTGATTTAATTATAAGTTCCATGGGCTGTCATAAGTTGTTTGGCTACTTCTATTATGCTAAGAATGTGTAACAGATCCTTATTCATGTGACCACAGCACAACTTCTATTTATGTCGCTGTAAACATGAAATCATGATACGCTCCATGGAAATGTTACTGAAGTCCTTGCCTGACCTGTGTCATCTACTAGATTGTCTTACAAATTTTAGTGGGTAAAAAGAGTTCATTTGAACATGTCACTAGAGCTGTTGAAAAGAACTGTTTACTGGAAGGAAATAAACTTGCAATGTTTGCCAAAATTTAGGATAAAGCAACTGAAGAGCTCACTATGTAAAGAGGGCAATTGAGTTCCTTTATGTAGTTCTAAATGCTTGGATTTACATGTTGCATCTTTATATGAATTGCTATATTGACCCTTCGAAAAAATAATTTTAAAACTATGATTTTTATTATACCATTTACCAATTCAGAGTGGGAACGTGTAAAATTCACTTGGTGTTTGACTAGAGATACTTGTTTTTACGGATGAAAAATTATACTAAAGGAGAAGCATAAGCACTATATATTTATACACGCTAGCCAGGTCTGATCAATTGCTGGGGACTCACTTTCAGCACTAAAGTCACTTCCACGTTATAGTAAAAAGAAAAAAAAAAGCACTAATGACCAATTCTAAAATCACATCCATGTTTACACCCATCAGCCCCCATGACGCATCTTTTTTAAATGGTTGTAATAGAAATTTCTCTAGAACGCATAATAGTGAGAAATGTATTCCAATGTATTTAGGAAAAGGCCATTTGAGTCACCTTAAAGATTATGTCTTGGACATGGATCCTGACACAGCAATAGTTAAGTACATGACTGTTTCCTTCAAGAACAATGTCTTGGAGTATTGATTAGACATTTATTTTTCCACGTGATTTTTACAATTTGTTTTTCTTTGTATCATTAAAATTAATTACAATCGCTCAACGCATCTGAGACCTTGGAGCCTTTTGCAAAAAATCTTTAAAACAACTTTGCCGTGTCTTGGGATTTTTTGTTTGTTTTAAATTTTAAATTTGGAAGAAATAAAAAATGGTACCATTGATACGGCTTTCCTTTTGAATTCATTAGACCAAATTCACCTCTGACTTAAGCAAATCCAACTCTGTTGACTTGAGGGCAGTTGTGCCCACTTTCACCAGCAGCGAAAGACTTTTGCCAAGGCAGGTCAAGACAGCATTTCTGGCATATAGATCCAGTTGCCAAACGGGGCCCATAAGTAGCTGTAAGTGAGAGTCAAAGGAGTAGGCTGTGGTGTAGCACACAGCTGTACCAGCCAGCAGCCTGCTGGGGCAAGCAGACAGTACTGCTTCACTTGGCAGGAAGATCAAAGATTCCAGAGTGGGAGGAATACAGACATTTATCATGGGAACTGGAAGAGAAGTTTGCCCAAGAAGGAAGGCATAGAGAAAAAATCTGGAGGGAAAGTTTGGGAGTTGCTGGATGCTCTTAAGCTTTAATTAATCCTTAACTGCCTGACTGAAATGAAAATTAGGCATAAATCATGATCCAGCTCAGTCTCGTAGCTGAAAACTAGTAAATACAAAATTATTTTTACAAGCTTTATTGTGAAGCAGTTAATGTTGCTATATACACAGTACACCTGGCACAAACCCACAAAAGTAAAGCAAAGTTCAGCCAACTACCAGTACACACCTTCTACTCCTCCATGCACTGGCCCACCCCTTACCATGGCTCTAACTGATAGACCATGCACTGCAACCTTAACTCTCCCCCTCAACCTGCCCTTCTGCATCCATCCCTTTCCCAAACTACCCATGCCAAACATTGTTAACTGTGGATGTTTGGTGTCATAGTGTGTTGTGTTGGCAAGAAGTAATTTGATAAAGGTGGTGTCCAGCGGGGCAGAGTTAAGGTTATGGTGTGTGAAGTGAGAGTTACGGTCTTTGCAGTAATAGTAAAGTATGTGTCACTGTGTGGGGAAGAGGGTGTGTACTACTAGGTGGCTTCACGTTTCTTTTGTGGGTTTGCACCAGGTGAGTTGTGCGTAGCAACCCTCCAAACTACTTCACAATGGAGATTTTTTGGTATATGTTAATTTTCTAATGTTTTTAAGCTTGTAAGTGGAGGTGAAAAGTTAGGTTGGGCGAAGCCCGTGACTTTCAGAGACTTCTGTGATATTTTCTGCTTCAGCCCCGGAGACACTGGTCAGAGGTGTCAGTCGGCAGGGCGGGGGGATGGACCCCAGAGCAGCTACTGAATTGCCTCCCCTCTGCTCAGGCATCTGTCCTCCCCCTGTCAGCCCCCTTTTGTCACAGTTATTTTTAGTAAAAGTCAGGGACAGGTCACGGGCTTCTGTGAATTCTTGTTTATTGCCTCTGACTTGTCCCTGACTTTTACTAAAAATAAACATGACGCAATCTTAACCTTACTGATGATGGAGAAGATTTTATTCATTGACAACTGTTGGCGCATCAACTTTCAACCAATAACACCACCACCAACACCAAAGTGACCCAAGATCCAGTGTGATTATTTTTAAAGGCTAAGGGGCACCAGAGCAATTGCAGATAGTGCCTGTCTACCAAATATTGTGTAAATAGACAGCTATCATTTAACAGTGAAATGTTGGAGACTGCCAAGGACAAATTTCAGCCAGAGCCCAATTTCAAAGGCTTTCCTATTAATTTTATAAAGAGAAACCAAATAAAAATGACACAGAAAAGGCATAAAAAATATCCTTGTGTGAAATTTTCCCCCCAAAGGCTGCCTCCTGTTAGAGAAAATCAGAAAGTTACGCTCCACATTAAGCCTGTATTAGAGCACATCCCAAGCTGTGGCACAGCTATCAGGAACTACCATCATTAACATTTTTCCTAATGTCTCTTCTCACGCCCACCCCTCATTTCCACATACTGTACATGTTCTCTCTTCGTCCTCAGGCCTGGTAACTGTGTTAAGGGTGAAAGCAGATCACAGGGCCTCTTGTGGTCTCTCTGCACTAGGGCTAAATCTCCGAGGAACTGAATATTAGAAAGCATGTGTCAGTTGTTTGCAGTTCCCATTGCCTGATCTTGCAGAAAGCGCTCTGCCTGCAGAGCTCCCACTGACTTTATCAGGTGTTCTGAACAAGCAGGACTTGAGGACTGGCCTTGTAGTTTAGTTTTTACCCCCGGGAAACTGCAGAATTGTGCGCAATGCATTTACAGAGTGCGCCTGCGCTCTGCCAGTCCCAGTGGCCTTGATAGAGTTGGGGGTGTTCAGTTTCTTGGAAGACCAGGCCTTTAGTTCTGCAGAATCACCCCTTAGTTATCTTTGTTGTCACGTTAGCGTTCATTCAGTAAGACAGGTGTGTAAGGCAATTGACTGCATTTTGGATGGACCAGGCCCTTCATTTTTATCCTGGAACTCAGACATTTAGCTTGGCTGTGCACTAGAATGATCTAACGTGTAATAATGGCATTGAAGTCCCCGTTCAGCAAGTGATACACCCCTCGTTCCTTTCCTTAGCGCTCTTCATCCACAGAGCTGAGGGAAGCCCAGTTGCAAAAGGGAGTCCAGATCAAACAGCTTCCAGAGCATTTGATTTCAGTGAGGGATTTGAAGTATAAGATGATGTTGTGGCTCTAATGCTTTAAATAAGTTAGGCACTGTGACTTGAAAAAACATAAATGCCTAGAATTTGGGTATTTTCTGTCGCCATACAGTTGATTCTTATACCCAGCACAAGCCTGGATAATTCCAGCTATTTCAGTAATAGTTTGCTACTTGTCTCTCATGGATAAAGATCTGTCTCTCCCTATAAATAGTCTTCCCAGTTAAAGTGAGATTTTCATTAATGAATGACTGAAAAGAAACAAATACCGATGAGTCACATGAAGTAATAAAGTGCACAGGTAATGGCTGGCCTCGGCTAGCTACTTCTGAACCTACACGCGGCCAGGGGGCTTAGCCATTGTCGATACAAAATGACTGATTATTAGCATTTTGGAACAATATAGTTTCTTCCTGGGAAATGACTCAGGGTAAAAGATAAACAGGTTTTTCATTAAGCCTGTGAAATTACTGGAAGAAAGAAGAGTAACAGCCTGAAATTTTGTATCCCTCCTCTTTATTGTAATAAAAGGGCAGCAGCATACGTGAGCCACTTGAGCAGATCACCCGTGTCCACAGCTAACTTTGCTCCTGCAGACGGTGTGTGTGTGTAACATATTCACATAGTAAAAATAAGAGATGACAGTATGTCTGTCTGAATTGACATGAGGCGTGGCGCAAAGGATTTCTCAGGAGCCGGGATTGTTGCCTTTTGGCCTTCCCGTATAGCCCACCCCCCTTTGTTTGTCATCCCTGCCGTGTCATAGCTAATGTAAAACTGTAACGCTGCAAAGTGGTGAACAGCCTCAACTCCCATGGTAGGGTCTTGACACCTTGTAAGTTCCTTGGAGCAGGGCGCTGGCTCTTTGTCTATAGGGCACCCTGCATGCCTATGGCATCAGACTAAATGTGCCATGAGTTGCTCTGTGATCCCACGGTAAAGACTACCTGGCTTCTTCCTTTCCTCTGTTATGTTCAGACGTACACAGGGGTGCTAATGGCCTCAACTCTAAGCCAAACCCCTTAATAAATAGGACATTGTAAAAAATGATGTAGCCTGTCATTGATGTAGGCCTGTTCTATCCTGTGCCAAGGTCCACATGGAGCTACAGCTTATGCCCAATTTAGTGGCAGCCGTAGACCATATGGGCCTGTGGATGTGCATTTTGAATATTCCACTGACTTTTACAGCAGACTGATCACCCAGGTGGCACCCTGACTGCCAACCAGGGACGAGCTCTCAAGGGGTTAATAAAATCAAGCTAGCTAGCTAAGGAAAGGGAGCAGCAATGATCTGGCAGTAGTGGTCCAAAGAGCCCAGCAGAGCAGGCAATCAGATTCATTCAAAAGACTCAACCATTCAAAAAAAAAAAGTTTTAGCAATAGATGGCCTATGGCCACGGCTGCACCATGATGCTGTTTCTTTTTCAAAGTAATTATTTTCTCTTTGACTTCTTTTTTCATAAACGTTGCCATTTTAACCATCACAAACCTCAACCACACTGTGTATGCAGGACATTGTAAAAGGACTATAGAGATAAAGAGAAGCAGGAGGCCTCTAAAGCAAGATGCCATATATCCCAGTAATAATTCTTCAGGGCAGGAAGTGCAGATCTAACATCAGAAATTTACTTAACACTCAACTTCCAAGGGCCCAAAATATCAGGTCTCTAAAACCTAAAAGGTGCAGTAGCAAATATTTCCCAGGAGACCTTCAGGGTTTTCTCCAGGAATAAGACTAAATCTAGAAGAGGGTCATTAATCATTATCAACGAAAATATACAAAAGGTTTAATTACAGCCCATTGGAATATACACATGTTTTTTTAAAAATCCACCTATTATAGTAAACTGAAATAGACGCACTGTTAGAAGACAGGTTAGAACCAGTGGAGGTTTTAAAAACAAATCCAACAACAATAGGCTCTATCATAAAAGAATATCCCCACCCCACTCTGCCAATGAGGGTGAGAGAATTGAAATCACATTACACAGTAAGAAAAGCTACACAAGCAACCTGCTAGACCACGCAGGCTTTTTTTCCCACCAATCTGAGCTGAATGAAAGCATCTTTGCCTGATTCTGTCTCAGACGTGCCCTGTCCTGTGCAAAACGTTTGGCCAACATCTGTCTTGACAGAATCCCAGAAAAGTAATTTCTTTCTGTTCAATTTGATTTACATAAGAGGAGAATCAGGTTCTATGAGTTCCCACTGAACTTTCTTTATAATGGGCTGAACTGCAAGCTGTGGTTCAATCTGCCCTGAAGCAATGGAAAATTTGGATGTGAACTCTGCAGCTTGGACATTTCTTCAGTAGGTAAGATTTTTAAGGCAGAAAAGCTTGCATTTAAATCGCTGGTACCTCACCTACCTATGTAGAGTGCTCTGTGTGTGTTCTTACTTCTCATCTATAGGTGGCAGCAGTCTTTAAAAACTAACAGGCATCTTGTTTTTTTTCTTCTTAAGTGCTGATCTAATGAGGTACTTTCCCCTGACTCTGGCTGACCTTTTACTTCAGCCAACAATCAAAGCACTGAAAATAATTTTAAATGGTTTTCAAGGGTATTTTCTTTGAACAAAACCTTCTCTGCTCACGTACACAACCCTTTCCACAAGCCATTAACAAAAAGTCAGAGCATATGGATTAAAAAGGAAGATCAACACTGCTTTAGATCCAACACCCCTTTTAGAACAGCTAAGCGCTTGTTTTGCAAAAATCATCCAAGCAAAATTGCATATCCAGAACATTTTTTAGTAGTAGTATGACTGTAATGTTTCCTCTGCAAAAGCATTTGGATACCAAAGCTCATGTCAATTATGCAAATTTTATTTGCTTTGCTCAGATCTTCTTTGCATTTTGTCTGTGTCCCTGGCAGACTTTGGGGAGCCCCCTCTGCATTAGTCTCTCTCTGAGATGCAGGGCTGGCTCACATGGTGCTGTCAAACCTGCAGCCACAGGAGACTTCAGAGTCATGGGGCCAGGTTGAAATACCAATGTGATGTTGACTGCTCATATTGCAGCACCATGTGGAGTATGAACTGCTTCATGCTGACAGAGCTTTGTGGTGATAAAGACTTGAGCCTCTTGGGGAATCAGGATGTCTCTCCACCTCCTCGGCCTCTAGCTGGGCCACACTACAGCTTCCCTCCCTGCCCTGTGTAATAGGAAGTTTTGTTTTACTGCTCCCTGAAGTCCAAACTCTCTCCATAAGTGCACACACCAGCTCTGCCCTGAGAGAGACGTTTGAGGCACACTTGGGGAGAAATGCCACACATTGAATCTTTAGTGGGGAACCCTACTGAATAGCCACAGCGGAGTCTCCATCTTTGCTTCAGCCAACCGGTCCCCCATCCTTGAGCCATGCCTGTCAGTCTTGCTCTTTAACATGTCAGTAAGTCAGCCGGGAGTAGTCCTTCTGCAGAGATACAAGGCTCTGAGGTGAGAAATCAGGCCTAGAAACCAGAGCCCATCCAAGGCTGCGTCCAGCAAAGCAGAGTTCCACCAGTAGGCCATCAAGCCATCAGCCTGACATGGCCTAAATCCAGAAGTGACGGGCATGTTACAAACACCAGACAGAAAGACACATGGTCATATCACGCTATGTTTTATTGACAACTGAGCTAGATGCAATGTTGTTCTTTTTCTGTGGCTGGAGGCTCAGAGGATTGTAAGCCTCTTTCCTCCACCTCTCACTCATGGATTCCACGTTGTGCTTACTAGTGTTCCCAGCTGAGGGGGCCAGATCACCTGCTCCCATGGAAACAGTCACAGGAGGGGACCAGGAGAAAGAAAACGGAGAGATTCTCCTTATGGAGCTTATCCCAGATTCTCCCTTTAAAGAGTGGATTTCGAGCCCTCTGGAATGGACGGGGAAATTTTCTCCCCAGCACTCACGTATCTCCAAGATCAGCTGGAGGTGCAGGACCATCTGCTTAGAGGCCTTATGCCCACAGCGCCTGCTGCCAGGCCGCAGCAGTGAGTGATGCCCCACTGTTGTAGCTTCCACTGCCTGCTGCTACCCACAAAACCGCTCAGGAACCAGCCTCAGGCCGTGGTCGTTTTTCTGTAGATTCCCCTTGGGGTTGATGGGGGCACAATAAACATCTGGCCCCACCCACAGCCCACTCCCTCCCTGCAGCCTGCTCCCCAGACCAACGAGGGCTCTTTACAGTTCAGGAGATTGGGGAGGGGGCGATAGTACCATTAAGGTGACTGACCCCTTCACCTCTACTTCTGTTGGAGTCCTTCCAGGCTGGCTATGATCTGGCCAGAGCAGACATGGTGAGGTATAGTGCTCCCCACTTCGGCACCAAGGGAGCTGACAGCTAGGTGCTAGTTCATTGGGCTGCTGCTTTCTTTGTCAAAATTACCCAAACAATTTGGGCTGTGTTGCCATGACGCAGCTAAACGCTCCATCAGCTGCAGATGAGACTGAAAGAACAACGTCACAGCCTTGCAACAAACCAGAGGAAAATGGCAGAGGCGAGAAAAGGCTCCCTTGTCCTGAGAGTGAAATAAGCCACTGGATGTCTCCAAGGGTGATGGAATCAGGAACGTGTTAAAAGAATCACTGAGCCGTTAGCAAGGAAAGCTCTGTAAAATGTGGAGACTCAGGTTAATGGATCCCACAATTGCTGGCTGCCCAGAGGTCAGCTATAGCACCAGAAAAGAGAGGGGAAAAAACCTTTGAAAGCCATCAACTGTCAATGCATTTACACACTGCTTAGAATTCTCATTGCTTTCACTCATGGGTTGAATGTGCCCTTCCCCACCATTCTCAAACATGCAGCTTTATAGTGTGATTCTTTCCTTATATTTAATTAGCTGTCATAAGCTCAGAAGGTCTGGAATTTGTTACCACCAGAAAAAGTGATGTCTAAGGAACAACACACATTTCTGGAGGAAGTGGAGCTGGTGTTTCAGGATGGAGCATTTTACACTGGGCCAGTATCTCACCATGTGTTACACCATAGGCCTTTCACTATTGGGAAGTGCAATCTCTCAAGCATAATAGAGTAAATCATAAAGGTCCTGAGCACTTTGGATCATTAAAGATCCCACAGCACTTTTCACACGTGTCCTGGCCAAATTCCAACATGGGAGATGACATTTCACATTCTAGAAAAAGAAGATATTTGCCCATCACTGTAATTGGATAAATTATTTTTCACTTCCTGCCAATAAACTGGTATAGTGTTGCTGAGGCAGTTATAATGGTATCCTCATCTTACCACAGCGGTGGCTGGATTTCTGTAGTGAGTGAGGTGAACCCTAAACGCTTGTAAATTCTGTAAAGTGCTTAGAGGTTTGTGAAAGGTGCTAAATAAATCTATACAAGATCATAATAATAAAACATTGTTGTGTATATATGGATGGTGTGTGTCATTCTCTATAAGAATCAGGCAGAATGAGAGAGCCAAACAGGCAGGGAGCCATGGAAAAAACAGTATGTGTACAAGCAGTCTTAATTCTGGCATGTCTTACTTTTCAGTGCTTGACTTTGCAACCTCAGTGTTTTTTAATGTAGCTTTTTGGTGTGTAATACAAACACACTGTGCTAATCAGCAATGCCGGAAAAGAGGTTGAAGTACAATACATTCAGTACAGCTGGGGATAGCTATCTGAAATGCAGGTGTTCCCTGAGATAGAGAACACTGGAAATCGGTAGTAATGAAAGTTACCCTAGGGCTGAGAGGAGGATAGTAAAATCAGGTGTCATTTTGGAGTGTGATCTGGTAGCAAAAGAAGAGCAAATGGAATATTGGGCAGCATACACTAACTCATTGCATTACAGAGTAGGTAGGTACAATAGTATTCTCCCTCTATATGACTGTGGTGAGACTACCCATGGAAAACTACACCCGGTTCTAGGTATCTCACTCCCAAAAGATTTAAAGTGCAAGATTTGAAGAACAGCAACAAAGGTTATCCAGGAGCCAGGAAACAGAATTAAAAAAGTATGGGCTAGATCTTGCACCAGAGAAGTGAGTGGGAGTTAAACCATTTACTTCAAAATGGGAATTGAATTAGAGTCTGCTTTCAATTACATCAGTTCAGACTTGGTGTAGTTCCATTGACAGCAGTGTAACAGAGAGCAGATCTGAACCAATAGCCACAGATTGGCTAAGCGACGACGAAGGGGAGAAAAGACAACAAATTCCTAAGTGAAGGATGAAAAGCGTCATGGTGCAGTGATCTCCCATAACAAGTGGAGGATGCTCCAGCTTTTGGGACAGTTAAAGCTAGATGGGATAAAGCACTTTCAAATACGCTTTGGGAACTGTCTGGTTCTGGCCAAAGTGTGGATTAGATGGAACCAAATAAATTTCTTTCCTCATCTCTAATTTCTATGATTCTGTGAGTAAAGTACATGACATTTTGGAGTATCTGCATTTGTTAAATAACTATCTTAAAATATGTACTTTGTACAGTTGGTTTGAGTGACACAGTGATATACTTCATATAGAGGAAAAATAAGCATAATTTTGTGAATGCCAATGAATGGAAACCTTGACTTTGCCAAGCACTGTAGACTCATGAATTCTAGGCTTTTGCTGTTATTTTATTCTTTGGTGATTTTTTCATTGAGAAGTTTGAACTACCTTTAATTTCATGCAGGTGTCTACACAAGGAGTTGTTCCATGGTGGAGATCTAAAGTAATACGCATGTTTACGATAGTCAGCCTTACAGTCGGAATTCCCACGTTTGGACATGAGGGAGACTAACAGTGATGAACGTGGGCTTTGCTCTGTTATGCCTAAACCTACGGGCAGCAGTAACTGTTGGTGGTTCTCATGCTCTTGGTAACAGTAAGAGAGGATAAGGGTGTGAGACCTTATATTTTTTTGTAAAAGGGACTTTTTTTTTTGCATTCCAGGTCATTAGCAACCAAAAGTTGTTACTGTCTGATGGTGGTTTAGTGCCCAATGTACAGTCAGCCTGTCCTGTTTGCAGATGACAAAAGACACACCCAAACAAACCACCAACACACCTGTGACGTAGATGTTTGGATCCAGACCTGCTCATCTGTGTGCCGTGGCCTCGGATGCTTGGTGTCATTGTAGCCTGCCTATCTTGGTGTTCTCTTAACTGCTTCTGTGTATTGTCCATCATTCCAGGGCTGGCCTATTGCCAGTGGCATACAGAGGATCCCTGCGCCCAGGGGCCAAGCCTAAATCTGCCCCCCCCGGCTTCATGCACCCCCTGTGCAGGGCAGGAGGGGTCCCAGTGCCACCCCCCAGCTGCCCCAGGAACAGGGGGGGTCCACACCTGCAGGGCGTGAGGCTTGGGGGGGGTGCAAATGCAGGCTTGACTCTGCCCCCTGCTCTTACTTGCCACGCGGCGCCCACTCCTCCCGCTACAGCCCTGCAGCCCGGTGCTGGCTTGGACGGCATGGCCACAAACCCCGGGCCTGGGGAGCGGGGCTGGGCCGGCCCTTCAGGACACATGGGGGGAGGCACTGAGGGGCACCCCTTGCCCATTGTTAAGGGCCGGCCCGGTGCTCACCTGCTGCTCCAGCCCTGCAGCCCAATGCCAGCTCAGATGCACACAGGGGATGGGGGGTGCCCCTCAGAGCCTCCTGCACCCCCAGCCTAGCACCCCACCCCACCCCACACTTACCCATCACTCCAGCCCCACAGCCCAGTGCTGGCTTGGACGGGACAGCCTCATCCCCCCCCAGCCTGAGGGGCGCCCTTCAGAGCCTACGGCACCCTCCGCCTCCTGCGCGTGGTGAAGGACTGGCCCGGCACCCCCCACAGGCTGGGGCTTGGGTGCCTGGCCCACCCCCTCGGTACGCCACTGACTATCGCAGACTAGTCCTCATGGGAAACAGAGCCTACGTTTTGCAGCCCATCGATGCCTGTGCTGGGCTAGTATCTAGTCCCTGGGAGGTAGTAACTGCAGCTTGTACTCTAGCCATTTCCATACAGACTGGCTTTCTAGTACTTCCTCTAAACTCTTCCCACCTGGAAGTTGCAACTTGTGTTCGTCCCTCTGCGTTCTATTCTGGTTGCTTCCCAGAGTATATATAACCCCTGCTATTCACTGTGACCTGTCCGTGCCTCGGGTAGACAACCTGAAAATGCCAAGCTCAGGGCAGGCTGCAAAAAGAGAGCAGATTCTCCCAGCACTGGTGGGTGACACTGAAGTCAGACTTCCCAACCAGCCACAAACAATGCTTCTGATTCCCCCCACTGGTTATCAAGAAGCTAAAACAAAATATACACAGCCCCCTTTGCTGCATTTCAGGCTTGGTTTACACTTACCCCGGCGATTTGGCGGCAGTCGACAGGAGTTATGCAAAGTTATGCAGAAAACTCACGTAACTCCCGTCAACTGCTGTGCGTCTCTTCTGCACGCCGTCTTCACTGCACCGACGGGAACCACGTTCCCATCGATGCAGCGCTACACCACGTGAGGGGGTGAATTAACAGCGTCGACTTCTGGATTGACTAAGCGGGTCTACGCTGACCGCTCAGTCGATCCAGATAAGTCGATCTGACAGCAGCGATTTTGCCGCCATCGGTGTAGACATAGCTTCAGTTTCTGTCTCCCAGTCAGCCACTAGGTCCAGTAAAGAGAGAAGTTATTTAAAACTTTATGCTCTTTACCAAAAAGATTTCTCCTGACCCCAAAGGGTTAGCCACATTACCAGATCAATAGAGGCGTGGATCTTACCCAAAATACGACTCTGCCAGCCAATCCTTTAGTAACTAAAACTAAAGGTTTACTATAAAAGGAAAGAAACAAAGTATAAGAGAAATGTGAAATGATTAAAGCAATCAGATACCCACAAATGATTTGAAAGTCCATATATATCAGGTTTTTAGAAGAATTGTGAGTTTGCAGGCTTGTATAGTCCCTCTGGTGTACATCCAGTACCTGGATGGGTCTCAGTCCTTTGATTCACATCTTCAGTTGCAGATGAGTTGATCCAGAGGTAGATGAAGAGAAAGACTGAAGACTAGAAAACTCACGGAATGACTGAAAACAAAATGGATGTCCTGCAGCTGCCTTTTACGTCCCTTCGCCTTTTCCACGCTGCTTATGGAAATTTACAGGAATAAGATGGAGTCCAGGGTCACATGAGTAAGTCCTGGTGACTCATCAGGTATATCCCTGGCTTCTCCCCCTAGGCCCATTGTACCTGTGACTTTCCTTAATGGGCCACTAAGCAGGCTAGTGCTGCAGCCATCCTGTGTGGGGTGTTGCCCAGAAACACAGCACAAGTTGAAATATGATACATCAACCATATCGATAACTTCCAACACAAACATGACACATGAACATAAACACTATAATCATACTTAGCGAATTATAATCTTTCTAATGGTACCTGACACGGCATATCTCATATGAATTATTGTAATTTTGGCACTGATGCTCACCTCTAGCTAAAGTCCCCTCTTATTCCAGTGATGGAGGCCAGTGTATTTGGTGCTGATGGACCAGAGTTATAGCTCTGCTCATGACTGAGATGAGTTCTGCATGTGCAAGACAGTGGGTTGTTAAAAGGCAATGTTTTTAGGTCCAAGCAGCTATTATAGTGGCAGCTTCTATTCCCCTTCCTGCTGATTCTTGGTGCAATTCCCCTTTATTGTTCTGTTTTTCTGTTAACATAAGGACCATAGGAAATGTCACAGAACAGCCATTAGGCCCACTTACTCTGTGTGTGTGTAATGAAATGTCCTTTTATTTTATTCTTTTGAATGGTATTTTAGAGTTTTCTTTTTCATTTCTTATCTGAAAACCTCCTCCTTAATTATAAGAGTTTAATGAGGGCTTATGTTTATGGGTGGGAAATTGTCCTGCTAAGGGATTAAACATAACCCTAAAATAAATCCTTCCGATTTAGGCTTTGGTTGGTATTCCTTATTTGATCATTCCTGATCATTTCATTTGGGCCTGATCCTACAAAGTGTTGAGTGCTTTCGGCTATTGATGACATCGAGAGTGAATGTATTTAGTCCTGCCCAGCACCTCACAGGATTGGACCCGTCTCTGCCTTTCGTCCAAAAGGATCACAAAATGCTTCTATAGTTAGACTGTCTCCTATCATTAAAATGCAGTTGCCTGTGCGGTTTGGCAGTGCTCAGAAACTCTGTAACCAGGACAGGAAGTGAAGTCTGCTGTGTCCAGTGAAACGGTAGCTGCCTGGGTTTCCTTTAAAGCATCGCAACCTAACACTAACCTGACCTCACTCTTCCGGGCCTGTAACAGGAGCGGAATCACAACACACAAGGTTATATGGCTACGTTTTAGCCTCCAGCATGGTCATTTTGTTCAGTCAGCTGAGTCAGATCTTTTCTATAATAAACTGTAGTCCATAAGGTCTACTCTCCTTACCTGTTTATGCATGCATAACCCCCATTAACACAGTAGGAATAATAGCCATGCATCAAGAGCAGGTAACGTGCCCGTGCCCCAATAACTGTGCATTGCTTCTAATTACAGCACCTCAGAAAACTGCAAATTTCAAACTTCTCATGAAAAACCAAGACATTTTTCACTTTTTTGTTTCCGTTTTCCAGGCCGCTCTACTTGTACCTTACATGTGCCTATACACATTCAGCCCTAGCTATTCACTGAAGGCCTGCCCTACCCCCTTGGAAGGGAACAGAAAGATTCCTTTTGATTTCAATGGGCTCAGACCCTGATAGAGCAGTCCGATTTCTGGTCCATTAGTCCCTGGTACCACCCTATGGAAATCTAACATCGAGTGGAACATACACAGGGTTCTCATAGCCAGTTATCCATTATTTTACTATTCTGCTGTTTATGTCCCACTTGTTTATGTGGGGGCATACTACTGATGTTGGGCCAGACCTTCAGCTAGATGGTGTCAACCAAGGGAGCTGATCAAATTGATTTACATCAAATGAGGACCTAGTTCAATGTTTACAGGGATTCTGTGGTATATGTACTATGTATAGTGACATGCTGTCTGGATTTACTCTCTCTTTCAAGAGCATGAAGTTAAATATCTCATTAACCCAGTCTTCCTACTGCCTACCTGCACTATAGGCTGGTCCTGTAGCGTAATCAGTCTCTGTAAAAGACACCACTTTCTGTACGTTGCATGACTTCACGTCGTAAATCACATTTGATAAGTAACTCCCATGCAGCCAAGCTGCATTTGCAAGCAACAAGAACCTGCAAATGTAAGCGATACCCTTCTCAAATGACTTGGCGCACAGCTTGTTGCAATAATGGTTAATAGCAGTGTGCATAAAACCTGGGTGAAATGTGGCCGTCAATAAAATTCATAAATTCGAAAACTGTCACAAAATGGCACCTCCACATGCATATTATAAACAGTATATGGGTGTTTGGGGCTGTATTATATTTCAGTGAAGGAAAGAAAAGCGCTTTTGACAAAGAAATGACTATTAAGGGGGATTTCTCTGAGAGGCTATCTCAACAATAATGAAATGTAAAAGGTGACATATACATTCAGAATAAGCCAGCTGTTGATTTTTCAGTCATGCTACAAAAAAGTACGGTTGGGAAATATGAACATGATAAGGAACAGTTTTATACCCTGTGTCCTGTAAAATGTTGGATCAGAGACTAAGGCTGATCTACACGGACGGCAACAAATTCGCCTCCGTCAGATCGATTGCTCTGGATTGACTGAGCGGTCTGTGTAGACCCGCTCAGTCGATCCAGCAAGCAACGCAGGAAAACCACCCCGGTAAGTGGTGTAGCGCTGCGTCAAAGGGAACACTGTGTGGATGCCGCGCAGAGGAGACACCCTGAAGTTGACGGGAGATACGGAAGTGATTTATGTCACTTGCGTATCTCCCGTTGACTACCGCGAAATCCCAAAGGTAAGTATAGATCGGGCCTAATGCATTGTAAAGGAGACATACTTAGGGGTTTTGTACTGCCACTGGTGGCTATAGAACCTGAGTTCCTAGCATTTTAATTAGAGAGCAATAGCGAAGTCCTTATCAGCCTTCAAGAAGTCTGTTGTTCTTCTCCTTTTTGGGGGTTATAGAAATGCCAGTTTGCAGGCATATTAGGGTGTAGTGATGGAGGGGAGCTGGATGTTGAGATGTCAGTCTGGCTATGGTGGAAAAATTTTATAGAAGAGCAAGGTTTTGCAGTATTTCCTGAAGGTGGTCACAGACTCCAGATTGGTCCAATTTCCTCTGTAAGTTTGTGCCATAATCAGATCATCTCGATTATATCCTCTTCAATAGGAGAGCAGCTCCCCAGCTCTCACACATCTCATTCTGGGCTTTGTGATGTGCATTGGCCCAAGGAAACACAGTTGTCTTGGAGGTTCATAGACAGAGACGAGGTCTATAAAGTAGCTGGGATCTAATCCATTAATGCTATTGCTTAATGCACAGTTCTAGGCTCAGGAAATCTTGGATCTATTTGCTGGCTCCGCAACTTACTTCTGGGCAAATTACTTAACCACACTGTGTCTCAGGTTCCCCAACCCGAACACTGGGTATTGGGAAGCTTAATGTATTAACATTTTGAATTGTGTTTAAATCCTAGATGGAAGGCACCACAGAAGGGCAAAGGATAATCATCAATAAATTATATAAATTAAATATACTGTATTCATCAAGATCTACCAGTCATTCTCAGGGTATTCTCACTCATTTATCGATGTAAAGATCATGATCAGGTCTTCATGGGCACCAGAGCAGAGCAGCACTTGTGGGTACAGTTTTCAGGATCAGCTTGCCTCACCTAACGATGATGAACATCAAAATGTTCAGAGGCTTGGTTTATCGCAAAAGCACCTAAAATTTGCCTGTTTAAGTGACCCTTATTCAAACTTCAGCAGGAAATCCCTGAACAGGTTTGCTTTCAAGGTTTCTGGTATTTTATGTTCCTGGTCCGAAACTCTGCAACAGGAACCTCTCCTGTGACAGTTTGGTATTTCTATCTCTAGTCCAGAGCAGAATCAGGTAAAGTGCATAAAATGAAAAGAAATGGGGAGAAATATCCTGACTCATCGGAACTTCAAAAGAGTTTAAATTCAGAATCAGCTGAGGGTAAATTCCTATTAGAACCTTCCACATCTCCCCAGCCATTCATAGAACCTACTTTCTTTTTTTCAACAGGACTTTACAGGAGGTGAAAAGTCCTTGATTCATAGGCTGACATCCTGTCTTTATCCACAATGGCTGTGCGAGTCTCCACACTGCTCTGCCAACTTGCCTCAGCCATGATTTGGGAAGAACACCTTAGGTGGAGAATGGAGTTCAGTATCTATACTTAGTCCTTGACGTTTCTTCTGGCACGGCCAACAATGGGTCAGTTTTGGTGCAGGGTTTTGTAATGTGGACACTGGCCCACTAGGAATGGGGCTGACACTTCCCACTCATTTTACATAAACATCTTTTGTTTCTTAATTAACGTCCTCATGAACTTGTCTATGATACACTGAGCTCATCATAGAGAATCAATCCAGTTTACCTCCTTGAAAGGAGAAAGAGGATAGAATAGATGTCTCCTGGCGAGCCCAGCCAGTTTACAGATTTTTGTTTACCCTCATGTTGTGAGATCCCAGCTGAGACTGGTTATTCACTTGCAGCTGTCAGCTTCCAGAAGATGGCATCTTAGTACACAAGTTGCATGCTGTAAAGTGGAATGAAACATTGCATGGATTAAAAGATATGTCCTCTGGCTTCCAGAGTGAATCAAAGTTCCTGGGTTAAAAACAACAATGACAAGACATGTAGAAGAGCTATGTCACATGAGACTAATGACTTGACAAGCATCCCCTCCCTCCTTTAACTCCTTAGTGGATCAAGAAGAAAGGCTAAAGTGAAATTTCTTTAGATACCCAACCAACAATATGGTTAATGTAACACAGGGGAAGAAGCTGGTCAGTAGGGTACTCCAAGAAACTGCTGTGTAAGTATTACACTGAAGTATTAAAAAAAAGCTCTTCAATCTGAACTTACAGAGCTAATGCTTCATAGCATTATCCTTGCATTGCAATGTGAACTGATCAGATACCAATGATAACTGACCCTCCCTAGCTGCTTCCTTTTATTTCCTTGAGATTGTTATACTTTTTTTTTTAAGAGACATTGATCAAGGAGTCTATAAACTGTAAATGTTTATGATGTACAAATTCTGCTCTTTGTAGATTAGGATGGGAAAATTACAATGCATGACACTGCTGTCACTCTTCAGAGTAACCATCAATAATGGTTCTTTCTCCTCCCACACTTTCTAGTGCAGAGGGCGTCCACTAGTTTCCGCCATTTATTTCAGTCTTGTGCTGGTCTGTTCAGATTTTTGAGTGTCATGTTGATGGATTTGGCTTCTTTCTCCATTGTTCTGTGTAGTTTATCTAAGTCAACTGCTTTTTCTCTTCCCATAAAGTGCCCCTGTTATCAATTGACATGGAAGTTGTGTTGGTGGCATCCTTAAAGCATGTCCTAAATATCCTAAATATGTTCATGAGAACATAATAATGGCTATACCAATCAGACCAATTTGTTCATCTAGCCCAGTATTCTCTCTTCCAACAGTGACCAGTGCTAGATGCTTGAGAAGCAGTGAACAGAACAGGGCATCTCATTGAGTGACCCAGTGTCATCCAGTCCCAGCTTCTAGCAGTCAGAGGTATAGTGACACTTAGAGCATGGGCTTGTGTCCCTGATCATCTTGATTAGTTGTCACTGTGGATCAATCCTCCGTGAATGTATCTAATTCTTTGTTGAACCAAGTTCTCCTTTTGGCCTTCACAACATCCCAGGGCAACAAGTACCACAAGTTGAATGTGCCTTGTGTGAAGAAGTACTGCCTTATGTTTGTTTTAAACTTGCTGACTATTAATTTCATTGGCGACCCCTAGTTAGTGTGTTATATGAACGGGTAAATAACTACCATGACTCTGCTCCATAAAGGAGGAAAGACAATGCTAGTGTGAAATTCACATTTCTGTATCAGTGCCATTCAGACTACTTTGTCAGAGCTTTATGAAAGTTGTTTGCTGTTTTTGATCGTTGTTCCTTGACATCTAGCATGGTGTCACCATCACTGCACATCTCACTTCTTAGATGAGTTCATAGATTCACAGATCCAAGGCCAGATGGGATCACTGTGATCAACTAGTCTGACCACCTGCATGCCACAGGCCATAAAACTTCTCCAATATAATTCCTAGAGCATATCTAGGTAAAATGATTTACTTCTAGTGTTTCTCCATCTACTCTGATGCTTGCTTTTGGAACATCGATAGTCATATATTTTGTCTTCCCCTTACAGATCAACAAACCAATTTGTTTTGCTATATCTGACAACAACTGTGACTTTTCTTTTATTATTCAGTGTGTTGAACTAAGCAAGACAGTGTCATCAGCAAAAATGAGAACATCCAATTGTGCTTTATCATTTGTCCATAAAATTCCTCAGTTTCCTTCCACGACTTTACTCACGACATAGTTGATGACCAGTGCAAACAATAGTGGGGAGATAATATACTCTTGCATTACTCCAGTTGTCACTGCAAACCATTGGCTGATGTTACCATCATCTCTATTGCACATTCAACATTATCATATAGCTCCTGGATGACTAATTATTTTTGCTGATATTCCATAATATGCCATAATTTTCCAAAGAATGTCTCTATATACACTATCAAAAGCCTTCTGGAAATTTATAAAATTTATCATAAGAGGAGTTACTGTTCTACACTTTGTTCTATAATAAATCTAAAAACAACAATTAGGTCTCAGCATGTGATCTTCATGGTCTAAAACCTGCTATACCTCTCTAAATTGGAGCTATATTTGTTTCTTGATATGTTCCAGGATGATGTTGTACATGATTTTTCCAGGTACTGAAAGTAAAGTTATTCTTTTCCACTTATTGCAATTGGTAAGGTCACTCTTGTTTGGTAATTATATTATAAGGCATCTCTTGTACAGAGTTGGGTTCTTGTCTTCATTCCATATTTTATCCAAAAACACCAGGAAAGACTGGAGAGCTGTTTCTTCGCTTGCTTTAAGCATTTCTCCAGTAATGATATCTTCTCCAGATGCTTTCCCATTTTTGAGTTTATTAATGGCTTTTCTAACTTCTTCCTTCGTAATATCTCCTAAATCAGCATCATTTAGGTCTGGTGGTAGGTCTTAATCACATATTTCAAGTCATTTTCTTGGGCTTGGTCTATTTAAACAAAACATCTTCTGCCCATCTTCTCCTTTGTTGTTCTTCTATATTAAGAGTCTTTCTGTCTGGGTCTTTAATAGGGCCTCCAGTACTACTAACGTTTCCAGGTCACTGTTCGATTGTCTTATACAGGGTTGTAAGGTCACCTCTTTGGCTAGCATCTTCAGCTTCAATCTATGTTCTTCTAGCATGTCTTTTTACATCTCTTCCTAGAACTCTATATTCTTCTTGTCATTTTCTTGTCTCTTTACCTCTTAGAATTCAGGTGTTTTTGCTTTTTTTTGTTTTTGCTTTTGCTGCCCAAGTAGCATCGTTAATCCATTCTTCCTGTCTACATTTCACTGTTATTAGGACTTTTTTTGCACTTTCTAGATAGCACTCTGATGTTTCCCACAGAATATCATTGTCTTGGTTTTCTTAAGTGGACTGCATTGGAGCACCCAACCTGTTTTTTCAGTTCAAGATGAAAAGTATTTTTTTTGTGTCTGGATGTTTTAATGTATATTGCACTTTAATTTGATCTTCAGTTTAGCAGTATACAAAGGTTATGGTCACTTTTCATGTCTGCTACCCTGTATGCATCTACATCAACCATAAGCTGCAAAACTTTCATACAAAAGTGATCCATCTGATTCTTTGTGGTACCAGCTGAGGAGTTCCATGCCACTTTATAGATTTTTTTAATGAGCGGATAATGTTACCTGAATGCACTAGGACACCCCACCTTTATCCCAATCTGTAGGGTTTAAGACAAGGAAGGCATAACCTGGTTAAGGCACCTCACCTTTCCCCAATCCATAAGGCTCTGGGAAAAGCACCTACCCTTACCCAATTCATACTCTAGGGCTCATGGTCACCCTTTCCCAATTCTGGATATAATCTGTGGGTTTGTGGGCCTTTTGTCAGTGAAGGAGCCTTACACAGCAATGTCCTTATTCTCTATTTATTAACAAGTACCAAAACAGAATACACACGCTAAGCATTCAATGCTCACCACTCCCAATAAGGCAGACGAACTTCTCCTGGTGGCCAATCAGGATTACAACATCTGGGGTCTTCAGATGCACAATATGATTGGCAGGGTGTTGAGGTCTGGCGGCTCTGATCTTGGGCCTTGTCCTGGAGTTAGGTTCCAAAAAACTTCCTTTTGGACCTCAGTTTGTATAGTTAAAACTTGCGTCCTGCTTAAACATCTCTTAACTAAACGTTTTAAACTAAAGTACCAATCATATCGCACCAACTAAATGGATTTAAATATCGCACAATTAGTTATGCAACAGACCGAAACAATCAAAGAGCCAGACAGAAATCATTCAGATAAACTATCGAGATGTGGATACCATAAGACAAACAATATAGAAGTGTAGCTTTTACAACCACAACTGTTGATAAGTGATTCCTTGCCAGACAGAATGCTAGCAAACAAAGTTTGCTTTGAACATCTTAAGATCTGTTGCTTTATCTGGTGATGGTAGGTACAATTAGGACAATAGCCCCTTCTTAACAGCCCAATATTACAGATGTCATTTCAGCAATGCGAAGACATGACTACCTGCAATTTAGCTCATGGCTGCTGTCTTTCCTAATGTGGTTGCAGATGCTTAGCCAAAGAATAAGGCCTCAGACCTTACATTAAAGGTTTATGTAGGGGTAAGGAGGATCAAATCCTATATTCTGTGGTTTTCCTTTTAAAACCTGGACTCTAGTGCAATATTGTATTCACTGTGTCATGTGAAACACCAATTTCACACGTTTTCCCATTACATTATCAGAAATTTCCATATAAGTGCTTTGTACATTTCCTAGGAATTGAGCTCATGTGACGGTTTAATCCGTGATTGCTCCAATCACCCTGTGTTGCTATCCAGGATGATTGCTTATCCTAATGCTTGAAGTGTTTTCTCTAGAGTCCATTGAAATGGTCATTAAAAAAGAAAAGGCTCTTCCACTGGGTATTAAATAGATCCCTGTGCACCTGGCTTCCCAGCAAATGATCTACAACTATGTGAGACTAAGGCTGAGGCTAATTGCCTATGGCCTCCACTGATGTCAAGGGAGTTTCACTAAGAGTTTGATCAGGACCTAACATTTTAAAGGAAGGCGTTATTTTCAAGGCTTGCTGCTGAGAGAACAGCTCTCCCATGGACAGGAGCCGCAGCTTCTAGCCCAAGCTTGACACACACCAAGCCTCTTCCCACCTGTGCATGTTCCTCTGTCAACCTCCCTGCCCCTGCAGACGGAGCTGTGAGCTGCTCGGCAGGCTTGGTGGGTTGTAGCGGGGTCAGGGCTGGATTGCTGGCTGCCGCAACAGGTTTGGATGCTGCTTGGCGCCAGATGTTTGTTGTTCCTAACTAAAAAGTAAATGTAACAGCCCATGTGATGTGTATGTGTGAGGTCACATGCTGCCTGGAGAGAGGCCATGGATAGCAGATGCTCCCAGTGATAATTGGGGGGTGTCTTCCTCTGTGATAACTGGAGAGAGGAATAGTTGGGCAGGGGTGGGCTTCCTCTGGGATAGCGGGGGAGAAGAGGTGGAGCTTGTAGCTTTCCCTCATGATGCCTGAGAAGAGAAGGCAGGAGCTCCGCCATGTGGTGGCTAGGGAGAGGGGGTATCCCCACGTGAGTGTTGGCATGCCCACTCTGAGTTTTGAGGTGCCCATATGGGGAAGTGGTGGTGCCAGGCTGGCTGTGCAAGAAGAAGTGGTTACCACGACATCATCAGGGATGGTGGCTCCCATGTGAGAAGCTTAGAGTGGGTTAAAACATATTTTGTGAAACTGCTTAAAAGAAAATCTAGATGAACGTGCACTGCTTCCCCTGCCTGGACAAGAGCAAACGGATGTGTGTGGAACACAACTTAGCTTACTGTTATAGGGCATCTTTCATACACACTGCCCACGGTCATCAAATGTGTCTCAAGGAGCCATAAAATCATTGCAGCGTAAAGTGGCATTGCAGCGGTACAACACAAGATCATCACACACTGAGGCAAGCCCAACACGCAAAAGGTGAAGGTTAACGTGTCACAGTGCTTTTGTGGGTGTCCGAGAAGTCGTTACCTTCTTTGTCCATCTCTCCTCTCTGTCGTGGCAATCTGGGGCAGGGACGGGGGCTGGCAGCTCCACACGTTTAGCTCAGCGCATGCGTGTCAGGCGGTGTGGGGAGTGCTTATGTGATCACAGCACCTCTGAGCCCAGCTAGGGATGGAAACTCCAGTCGCGCTCCATGCAGCCTCCCATGAGGGCCACCTGTAGCTTTAGGGACACCAGTTGAATATCACTTGTTTTGTCGCATCAGATAATAACCAGGAGCAGAGAGGAAGAGACTCTCAGAGGAACCAGGAAGGGACAGCAGAGAGACGAGGTATAACAGAGGATGGTGAGTTGCCAAGACCACGACACAAAGGCAGCATCAGCTGCAGAGAAGGATCCCTCACCGCCGGCAGCCAGGATCATGTGGGGGGACAGAAAAAGGGTGGGTCTATCAGGGCACACAGAACTTTCTCTCCTCTCCAGAGCAAGCTCACCCTACAAAAAGTGCTGAAGTGTGAGGTTATCATCAGCTCTTTATTAAACATGGCGTTTCCTGTTCGGGTCGGCGCAGTGTCCTCAATGATGCTTCCCTCAGGGGAATCAACCCTGCGCGTGCCTACGTAGGGGTGGTGAGCTCCGCTGCTTCCCACTGCATGTGCCGTGTCAGTGCAGGAAGTGTCACCAGCCACATCTGCTGGTGCTGCCTGCCGCAGGCTGGGGTGGCAGGTTTGGCCTGGCCCGTCTGGTGACTTATTTTCTGGCTCAGCCACATGGGGCAGCTTGAACTTCTCATGCCAAGGCAAATGATTTCAGCTTGGTTCTCCTGTCTGGCAATGCAAAAACGAGCAACTGCCCATTGCCCATGGCTCTGCAGACTTCACCAGCTGCTCAGTGAAAATATGATAGTAGTTGAGACAGCTCTGTTTCCCTTCAGCGTGCTGACTCATCCTGCCAGGTCTGCCTGCGTGTGGGTGGCGGACTGCAGGGGTGGGGTGGGGTGTTTAACTGGAAAATGATTCACTTCCCCCCCTTCAGGAATATAATGTCTTTTAGCCTCATCTTTGCAAAGCAGATTCAGCCGGCACAGCACAAAGATTGGTGCATATGCGGTAAAACCCTTTGGTGTGTCTCCCTTCGCTCCACTCTCGCTCCCCTTTTGTGTTACAAAACAAGCCGGGGTTTGTCCTGTGTGTTGTCCCCTGGTAGATGACTGGTGATAACTCACAGGCAGAAAATGCTCATGCCAGCCAGCCCAGCTCAAATGCAAAAGTGTTGTGCAAAATCTGTTTGCAAGCAAAGCTGCTGGTCACAAAAATAAGTGTCGGAGGGGAGGGGGCTAGGCCCTGCTGACAGTAAATTAAGCCCGCACATTTTGGTTGGCTCCTGTCAGAGAGCATGTAGGCAGAGAAATGGGATCTGTGTTTCACGCTGACATCCGCTGAGCGAGTTGCAGGAGATGACTCATTCTGTTCACAGGGAAGATGATGCTATCTGCTCCGCGGAGAGATAAGCTCCCCCTCCTTTCCCTCCCACAGGTGAACATGCCATAAGTGCTGCCTTCAGCAGGAGTGAGCAGAGAGAGAAGGTGGAGCTGGGGGAAGAGGACTGAGCGTACAGTTAAAACAGGGAGCTCTAATTGGTGTTAATCTTGGTTAAGAAGGAAATATAGCGCTCTCTTGCTAATTCACAGGGCTGGGTTTGGAAAATTACTTGGGCTTCTGGGCCCCGGGCCAACGTGGGCAGCATGTGTGTCAAAGAGGTAATGAGCTAAGAGTAGGGACGTGTGCCAGTGTCCCAGTATAACAACTCCACTACCTGCTTTGCCAACAGATTTAGCCAGAAATTATTCTTCTGCATCTCCAGAGATTCCTCGATTCCTCCAGAACTGTGCCTGATGCGCCAGCCTGGCTAAAACGTTTCCCTTAAAATGCAGCTCTCAAAAACGCTCTTTTCTCTACCTGGTCTTTTTGCTGTTAGTCTCTCAGAGTTGTGAGGCTACAGATATTAGAATCTGTCCCCAGATAGGGCTGCATGGCTCTGATGTAGGTTACATTTTAACTGTGCCCTCGTGAGTAACCCTTCCCTCCTGGGATCAGTGATGGCGAATGCCCATTGCTCAGTGCTCATCGCAGAGAGCAGTCAAGTTCAGAAGGGCATCCCTCTTCCACTCTCCTCTGACCCCAGCTGAAATCCAGAGCCGTACCAAGGCCTAAAGGAGAGACGGGCCCCAGCCCATACCTGAATGGTAGTACGTAGGGGTGCCCAAAATCAAGAAGCTATCAGGAGGGGATCAGAGGGATTGGGGCTAGTTCATTATAGAAGTGGGGCCACCTGTGAGCTTTAGAGCTGAATTCAAATTCAGCTTCTGGACCAACCCAAAATTCGGATCTGTTTCTACCTGAGGTTTTCCTTTAGTTTTGACTCAACTGAATCATAGAAAGTTGCTGACCCCCAGGCCAAAAAAATCAGGGACCTCTGAGGTGGACCTGAGGCCATCAGTCCAGTTACTGCAACTCAGGTCAGAGCACACATTACCAGAGTGATATTGACACGTTCACTCGCACATGGAGGGAGAGCCTATAAACACCACAAAATCATAGGGTTAGAAGATGAAAATTCCTAATTAAACTGCAGGAAAGTGGGTCACAGTCGGAGCCATGCGGTGCTTAGTGGCATCCATTTCCAAAGGGCTTAGGCCGGGAGCTTGGGTTTTGCCATTGTCTCACTATGTAACTTTGGGCAAATCAATTAACCTCTAATTACTGTAATGGAACTAATAATCCTTAACAGTTTTACACAGGGATGTTGCAAGACTCAGTTTATCAGGGCTCGAAGATCTTCAAAGGAAAGGTGACACATACATAGTAGCATATGTATTAACACTCGTGGAGGACAGCTCACCAGGCAGACGAAGGAAGATTCGTTAACCATCCATTTTTTCATTGTTCACCCCTATGCCCCTGATGGTCAAACTTGGACACCAAGGATATGGCTTCCATTTTTCACTCAGCGGCTCAGATCACCACCTAGGTACCCAAAAACCTTTTGGGGCATGCAACCAAACACAAATCTGAAACCTGTTGCGGGCATTAAAGAGGAAGAGGGAGGCCTGCGTGGGAAGCTGCCTAGAAAGGCATTAAATTTGAGCTGAAAACCACTGGGAAAGAGGGTGTGGAGCTGACAGCTCTGGGATCAGCTGCAGTAGTTCCCACTCTCTGAGTAAGCCGGCAGCGAGGGGCTGCTTTAGAATATTGTTTCTGTTGTTGGTGTCCAGTGTGGGCTCGTGTGTCTGTTACAAAAAACAAACTGTTGATTACCTCCCGTCTGTCAGGCAGATTGCACAGCCTTCAAAACTCCGCGGGCGAAGGAAAGACAGCTGATATTGGCCCAGCACTCTTGTCAATAAACTAACACGTGAGGAAACAAATAGGACGCTGAGCACGCCGCTGAACGTTGCAGCTCCTCTCTGTTCTGAGGACTCCTGGCTTGACTTGTGCTCTAGCAATATTTTCTTTAAAGAAACATTTTTTTAAAAAGCCTGGCAGAGGAGGCAGTGTTATCCCATGATCTATGTAGTGCCACTGGCACACAGTAGTCCTAAATCTGCTATATCTGGCCCTTGGAGGATCTCTCCGATGTAGGGGGATCGGCGGGTGGGCAGAAGGTCCTTTGCCAATATGGCTTAGGCACAGGGGAGAAGAGGACATGATTTCATGTGCCTGTGTCCCAGAGATGCTCAGGCCTATAGCAACAAGCCCAGATTAGAGCTACCTTTAGTTTACAGTCTGCAGATGAAGAGACATGTCTGCAAGGAGCAGAGATGGGCCTATGGGGACACATTCAGATTCTACTATGTAGCTAATTTCCATTCTAGAGGAGTGTTCAGACAGGGAGGCTTGGCTTGGCTCATTGCAGATACAAGCAGCTGCAATGTTCAGATCTAGCACCAGATTCAGATTCAAATCTCTCCCAGTTCAGATCGCAGGTGTTGGTTCATGCCCTTATCTGACGAGGAAAATAGCTACATTTGTACTAAGAGTAGTCACATTACAATTCTAATGCTAGGCCTGAGTCACTAGTCCCACATGTGGAGAAGACAGAAGAGCTGATGCTTAAATTTGCAGGTGTGCACATATTTCTGTTTCAGTCTGATGGACAAAGGGAAGCTTTTTCATGTTCTGCTTGAGAGAGGGCAGAATAGATTTCAGAACTCAAAGCACAGGGACACACCTGATTGACGCTCTAACTCCTTTTTGCTGTCCTAATGGCAAAAAGAGACTAAAGTAACCTTAGCTAGGCAGCTGAGGAAATCCCTGGCTAGCATAAAGCTGGCTAGACTGGCTCCATGCCACCAACTTATAGCCCCTGATACAGAGGCATGTGAAAGGTACGCCTGAGAGATGCAGCATAGCACACATGCTGTTGAACTCCTATGATTCATGGTTGGTGTGATGACACTTTGGGGGCGAATACCAGCTGGTACAACTTAAAGCAGCCTTAAGGAGGCCATACTTGTCCCCTGGCAGCTCCAGAATTTTGGGGAGAGCAAACGTGGCAGCCACCATAGCTCAGCCAAACCAGAGGATCAGGGCCACAATCATTAGATTATATACAGGGAGTCATTTCAGAGAATAGGCTCTCAGAGGGTGTCTTGTAACCATCTGCATATTGCATGGCTCTGTTGCTTGCCATAATATCTCATAGATGAAAAACCAGCCAGAAGTTTTCCAAGGCTCCTGAGGAGGCCAATTCTTTGCCTTCTCCTAAATGAGGTCTACCGTACACTTCCCATCCAGCTGTATTTGATTAAAGACAGATAATTGACACTATCACCCATAAAGCCATCTCTTATGCTCCCTAAGCCCTAGACTATGCAATGGTAAAAATGCCAGCGTCCCGTCTATATAGTAGCTTCCACTGTAGCTGTACCAAGGCAGAAAAGTGCTTACAAGATTTCCCTGGGGAGATGCACCTAAAGAGTTCTGTGCCTTTGGCATTCACTGAGACAGTGTGTGATTCTGCCATGCAGCCTATTTGTGCAGACACATTCAGCAAGAGCAGGAATGAACTTGGACAGGAAATAGATACCATCCTCACCCCATTTCAAGGAATTATTCTCCCACTGTGACAGAACAGAGGAAAAGGAAGATGTAGGTGGGAATAAGGAAGGAGAACACATGGGCATTTTTTCTGTACTCTGATTAACTGAAGATTTTAGCTCACAGGCACTTTATTTGTTGTTATCCATTTAGATCTGGTCTACCCACAGAAACTGCACTAGTTTAACTAAAATCCTTAAATCCTGGCAAATTAAGTTAGTGCACCCCTGTGTGCACATGCTGTCATCCATTTACAACTGGCTAATACTGGTTTAGTTTGCATCAGTTTACTGACTGCCACTTGTGTGTGAGGACAGCCCTTTCACTGTGGTAGCACCCAGTCACCAACCAGGCCAGGGGTGGGGACTACCGTAGGGAAATGGAGGTAAATAGCAGATGTGAACTGTGTTGGGACTGGGAATGGGGCAGATCAACAAGTTCCAAGTGAGAATGTAACATTTTCAGGGCAGATCAACTCTATAGGAAGGACACTTCAACATCTGCCGCTCAACCTTCTGTCCTTGTTTGGAGCGTGCAGTTAGTTCACACCTCCCAGAGACTGGAAGTGTCTGGGATTTAGATTTGGGTCTTACACCATGACAAGGTAAATAAGATCAAACTTTTCTCTTTGGCTACTCCCTTTTCTCTGAGGTTATGGCACTTCCCTGAAATGAGGTGCAATTAAATAATTGCTGGGGTTAGGGTTCTGAAATTACTTGGCAAAGGCAAGAATTCTTCTGCAGATTTGCAAGCGTTACTGTTAACACAGTCTGTAAGCTACCATAGCCCCATGTTATCAAACTACAGGTTTTATCAGGAGCCACTGACTACTACTGAACTCTGCCCAGGGAAGAATCTTTTGTAATCCTGACAAATGGCATGTGACTGGGTCCAGGAAATAAAAAGCTCTCTCTTACCAGCACTTCTGTGTCACATGCTTATGACACAGCTCCTGCACTTCTTAGGAACATTTCAAATAATTAAAGCTGTGTTTTTATGGCAGGATCGCAAAGCACCCACTTGAATTTCCTTAACAAAATATTGACCTTTGTAAATGCAGGAGCTGTTTCCAAGGAGACGCAGTGGTCAAAACAGTAGTTTCAACCCAGATAAAACAGCTTTCATCTTAGACAAGGACGGACTCTGATTAACTGGAGAAAAGTGCAATCTAGAACATTAGGTGCAACAGCATTTAATATGTGACTGTTCTCCAGCATCTCTAGTCAGTCAGCAGAGGGCTCATGTGTATATACTAGAATGATTAAAATTAAGGGTTTAATCTCATATGTTTCAGGGCATAATCAGCCAATAACTGATGAGGATTAGGAAGAAACATCCTCTTTAAGCAAGTTATCTCAGAATTGTCTACTATTGGGTTTCTTGTGCCTGTCTCTGAGGTACCTGGCACTAGCTACCTTCAGAGTGGGGATAATAGACCAGATCTGTTACAAATGGGAATTTCTATCTGTAGTCAGACTGGCTCAGAACCAAACTCTGAAAACGTGAACTGCGCACTGGGAACATGTTTGTGGAACTGAACCTGAGGGCAGTCCACTGTGCAAAGGGTATCAGTTTGTTTCCCTGGAAAAAAAATGTTTTGCATTTATACCTGAGCACGTACAGTCTGTTACAAAGCCAGCAGGCACCTGGAAGTAACGGAAAGAGAAATCCAAGACTGAGCACATGGATGGATGTGTGTGTGCTTGATACAACTTTGTTTTTCAGCAATAACATAGGAACAAGAAAGTATGACCATATGGTCACTAAAAGCTTGTTTTTACATCCCACAAACAATGTCTTGAAAGGACGCAAAGGATTCTTGAAAACTGCCCTTAGGCCCTTTTTGGGTTCTTTAGAAGTACAAAGAAAGCCTAAAGGGATTTTCTGCTTGTTTAAATGAGAAGGTTTTTTTCTCTGCTTCTTTGTCATCTTAGAGAATCAGGGACCATGATTTTGATCTTCCCTGGTTTTGCTGAAGAATCTACCCGATGTTTCAGGTGTAATTGTGTGCTCGAACACCTTCACTGAAAGGCAGGGGCTCACAAAAAATCAGCAAACACATGCTTTTTCCAGAATGTTCATTAATCGTAGAAGTCAAATGGGTTTTTAGCAAAAAAATAAACAAAAGCTTTTAAACAGCCTGACTAAAAATCCCTTCTCTTCTCAGTTTCGCAGCTCTCACTTTCTGTCCTGGCTGCCGTGGTGTAATAATTTCACCCATTCTTCAGCCACCATGGAGTTTTGTAGGCTAGATAGATCCTCAATTTCTAATGTAAAAACAAGCAGGATTTTTTTTTTTTTATGAAGAAAACATTTAGGCCTTCCTAATTAAACATAAAGAAATCCAAAAGGGCGTCAGCCCATTATTTATCACATTGCAGGTCACCTTTAAAACTTTAACATCCCAGCGGAAAGACCTATTCTTGACAAAAGCTAGTGAGGCCTAGTTACTTCTTCCTCTGCTTCGTCAAGTTCTAATTCAATGCCATTTTTCTGACTCAATAATGGAAATCCTGTCTGGACATTTTCACACAGTGTGAGGAAAATCAGCCTTTGAGGAACCTTATGCAAAATGCCTTTGAATTTGAGGGGGAAGCCCATTTGCCAGTGTGGCCACTTGGATTTGATAGTGGCTACCTACCTTTGTAGTGCTGTAAGATTTGGTGCAGGTTAGACAGAAGATGAGATTGCCATGCAGCAAACCTGGGCCTATGTTTTGTTGCTGCTGGGGAAATGTGTGTGCATTAGCCTTCTTGGCAGTGGGAAGGGCATCTGGAGCTGCCGGAGAGAGAGAGTATTAGAGGAGTTGCAGTGTTTATACAACCGTTTGCTGCTGACTCATGGACAGGAATTGACAGACAGCAGCTGTGAGAAACTTGTTTTCAAGTCCAATTTTCTCTCAGCAGGTTACTTATAAAATTTTAGCTCTTAAGGTAGCGGCATCAAAAAGACTGAAGAGCACAGAGGAAAAGCAAGAAGGAAATTGGTAAGAATATGTTCCAAAGCAACCTAATTGCATTTAAACTTATATAAATATAAACATCTAGATGCACTGACCATCCATAATCTACAATTCTATGTTGTGTACTAATAGAGATGCATCAATGCCACTAGGCTCCTCTCAGAGTAATTCAATTTCCTAGGAAACTATGAAGAAAAATGTAAGCGAAATATGAAGGCCCTTTTTAAAATGACAGTCATGGCTGTTAATTATAATTTAGGTCAAGATGGCAAATTGGAAAGGAAGCACTGTGCACTCTCATGATATTAAATTGTTTGTCCTTTTGGTGTGGTTATTAGATTAACATATATTAGGACACTTAGTTATCAATGTTAGTAATATTACTGAGCTATGAAGCAGTTCATTCTCACTTATGTTCACAGTGACAACTTTATGTCAGTGGGATATTTTAACACTGACTAGGAATTTTTCCCCAGTTCCTTCCTTCCTTCCTAGTAAAATTAGGGCCCGAATCCCTGGTCACTTATATCAATTTTATACCCATTTAAATCCATTGATTTCAATGAAGTTATTCCTGATTTAAACCAGTTTAAGTAATATCAAAATCAGGTAACAAATCTTTTCCCCATGCATGGTTCTCTGATCTCTAAGGATCCTCTTTGAATACCCATAGACAGAACATTGCCATGGACAGTGTGTGTACATAGCCCACATATATGTTCCTGCTTGGATATGCTTTTGTGTACATATATGGATGTCTATGTGTGTGCACATGTATTTTTACACATCTGTGTGTGTGTGCGTGTCATGTGCACGTGCACACGCTCTCACACACGTGTGCAGGGGTTTATAGGTGTGCCTGGGTTATTTTTTGGCTTGTCTGGATTATCTAAAAATATACAGTGGCTGTTTCTGACAGACCAGAGGTAGCAATAGTTAAGCTGCGCAAACACCAGACTCTAACTACACTAACACCCAGATTTTCCAAAGTGCTCAGCTCCCATTAAGGCACCAAAAGGAAGGAGCCAGATGGGAGCTGGCAGGTGCTGAGATGAAATCGTGGCTTTGTACAGATATTAATGAGAGAGACTGGGCTGTAGCTATAACAATGTGTCTGGTCTGGATTTCCTTGGTTTTTCGATGCAAGGGATTGAAATTTCCAAATAAAGTTCTAACACTCCGCACAGCAAGAGCAAACAACATGGCATTGCTGCCTGCAATCAACCAGCGGTCTCTCATTTTGACTCAGCCGTACTTCAGTAGGTGGAAAATGTGACTTTCAGATCTGAAAAGGGGACAAAATCTTGAGCTTGTAAATCTGAGCTGAGCTAATGCAACCTATCTTATTCGGGTGTGCTAACATGTGTCCCACATCTGAGTGCTTGGTGGAACATTCCTTATGCCGATTGGTTGATTTTGGATTGTGGCGGGGAGGGGGAGAGACAAGTAAGTCAATGGCTCTCCGTGTTTCCCAATAATGATCAGAACCGCCAATGGCCAGTGGTCTGACAAGTCTGATACCACCCACAGCTAACAGAGATTTTCCTTTAGCGCTAAGTGGTTGCACTGAGACTTCAGGGTGTAAGGGGTCCCTGTATCAAGTCCCAGCCATGATAGGTCAGTTATTTCAGTACCTAGCTACAGCTACATGAAATCAAGTTTGAATCACAGTCAGTCATTCTCCAGTCCAGGGCCAAACTCAGCCTGGTGGCAGGTAAAAATCCATAGACTTACTGGTGGTCAGCCAGGGCTGACTTATAGGTGCTTTGTAAGAGCTGCTCTTCTGCACAGCGGGCACATTTAAACTTCAGCCTGCATTTCCTCCTGGTCCAACTAAGGCAAAGAGGATTTTTTTCCCTTCACTTCGCAGGAAAACTTAAGCCCGAAGTTAAGAGAGTCAATATAGGGCAGTGAATAGCAATAAAACAAGCAATGAATGGCAGAACAGGGTCTATTGGGTTAGTTGTCTGGGACATTGCAGCTTAGAAGAAGTGTCTGTAGCAATCCAATGGGTAAGTGAAAATGAAAAGGCAAACCAAAGATAACACCATGGGTTGTTCTTTACCGAGCCAAGTTATAGTGCAAGAAATGAGTTTCAAACGACACACTGGCGTTATACAAGGCAAAGCAGTACCAAGAAGGGAACAAAGGAACAACCACCAAAGCCCACAGCCCCTGTATTCAAAGGATAAAGTGGCAGAAAAAGAGGCACGGTTTGGAGACAGGGAGAATATGACGGGCACTGAGTGCAAGTGCTTCTGTCATAGCCCACGTACATACGGTGGCATGGGTGCAGCATACGCAGCAGCCTGGTTCTTGGGAGCAATCAATAGCTTGGTTGTTCATACACAGAAAGCTGGGGGAGTTGTTTTTAATTTTTCATGTGAATTTAGTGCTGGTGAAAGGAGCTGACTCACAGATCTCTACATACAGATCAGGGGTCATCAGCAGGGCAGTGGCAGTGTCTGCTGCCCGCAGAGCCCTGAACCCTGACTGGCAGAAAGCACGTCTAGGACAAGACCACTCTGCCCGCCTTCACTGTAGTTTGGCTGCTGGCAACCCGCTGTGCATTGGTCTGTCTCTGTCTCTGCCTTTACCTCTCCCTCTGCCTCATGGTCCCTTCCAGGTCCCCACTGACTGTGAGGATCCTGCTTTAATCAGCTCTTGTTGTGAGGGAGAGCAGGAGTTCACTTGCCAGCAGCTAAAAGCTACTTTATCTAACTCAGCTACAGTCTTTTTACCATTCCCAGACCCCACTGCCGAATACAAGACTTGGGATCAGATCCTCAGCTGGTGTAAAGTGATGTAACTCCATTGCTGCACCAAGTTACACTAGCTGAGGAGCTGGCCCTCCATCTTTGTTTATAAAAATTACACATGGCTTTGGAGAAAAACTGGATTTATGCAGAGATTGAATTGTCGGACTCGCTTCCCTCAGGCCACAAAGTCTGCGCTATCTTTCCAGCAAAGGGAGGGCATCACACACACTGGCCTGCATAGAGCCTATACTGCCTTGGGGCAGGAAAGGAGAAACACAGGTCGTTTTTGAGCTTGGGTCAGGCAGGGCAAAAGCAAACAATGCAAAAGGCCGACTCAGTTTCCCTTTGTTTGTACTGGGCATCTTCATTTTACATTCAGAAGAAAAATAACAGCTTTGCTTACAAATGCCCCAGAAGCAGAGGTCTACTAGCTCATCCACTTCATCCCCCTGTACATGCAAGACTGACTGCCATTTTTCATTTTTTGTCCACTCCTCTTTTGAAATACACCAAATCAGTCACCACTCCCTGGACAGACAGTTCCACAGATGGCTGTGCTGCCATTGGGAAGTTTTCCCACTATTCCCTGGACTGTACCTCTCTAAAGAATTCCTCTTCATGATGGTGTGTACACCTTTCAACTATCGGCATGCTCATATCCTGCTCCCCTCAGCCATCGCTTAGCCAAACTTTATATTTAGCTCTTTTTGTATTGTGTCCTGTCTGCCTCGATCTCTCATGCTGTTTTTCTCTGAACTCGCTCCAACGTGCAGTAACCAAGTGCAGCCTTCCAGGTGCGAATGTACGAGAGATGAGGAGAGGGACCTTGCTCCTTATTTTGTGCCTTTGTGTATACAGCTCAATGTTTAATTGGCCTTTTTTCCAGCTATCTTGCAAATTCACATCTCATTTGCTGTCCTCTAGGTCTCATTCAGCATTTTTCTTTCCCAGTAAAAGACGGTTACTTACTTTGTAACTGTTGTTCTTTGAGATGTGTTGCTCACGTCCATTCCAGTGTAGGTGCGTGTGCACCTCCATGCACAGTTACCGGAACTTTCCTCCCTTTAGCAGTACCCGTAGGGCCAGCTCTGGCGCCCCCTAGAGCCTGTGCATTCCGCGGTATATGAGGTGGTGCCAGCCCTACCCTGCCTCAGTTCCTTCTTGCCACCAACTCCGGCAGCAAGGGATGGCAGAACGGGTTGGTTCGGAGGCTGGTCGAGTGCTGCCTCCATTAGTAAGGCTTTCAAGGGGATCCCTCTGTCTTTTGGGGTTTGAGGACTGAAAGCCTTACAGATCTTGCATTTTTCCTTACGATGAGCTTCCCCCGGGCACCTATCATGGGGGTCACTCAGTGAAAAGGCTCGCCCACAGGAGGTGCATGGTTTGAAGCCTGGTGACCGGGGCATGCCCTGCTCCCAGCAAAGCCCCAGCTGGGACTATCCTAAGTGACTAACTATCACTACTAACAACACTTAAGGACTAATCTACCTAACTAAGACAAACAACAAATGATTAAGGAGAACAAAAGGCCCTGAGAACACTTGTGAAGGAAGTCATAGCAGTTCCAGCAACGTCACAGGCAGCAAGAAGGAACTGAGGGGGGCATAGGACTGGCAATGCCTCATATACCGCGGCATGTGCACAGGGCTCCAGAGGGCAGCAGACCCGGCCCTACGCTACTGCTAAAGGGAAGAAAGTTCCAGTAACCGTGCACGGAGGCGCACGCACACCTACAATGGAATGGACATGAGCAAACACTTGAAGAACATACATGTCTTTCAATCCCCAGGTATATTATACTGCATTTTCCAAATTGAATTTCACTGTGTTATTTTCTGCTTATGGTTCTAACCCCTAGAGGTCTGTTTGTGTTATTTCTCTGTCCTACAGAGGCCGTGCTACACGAAACGCAGAGCAATAAGAAACCTTTTTTCCTTGCAGATGTTAGATATGCTCTTCAGATGGGCGGCAGCCCATTATCTTTCTTCTCTACATAAACAATGCTGAGTACTCAGTGCATATTTGCCTTGGGTGAATCCCATACTCATGTTGACATCTTTCATCCTTCTGTTGATACAGATGCTTCAAAGGCAGTAATCCTGCAGTGTCACATCTGTAGAGTTATATCATAAAGATACGATGGTGTGATTAAATAAGGAATTATTCAACATATAAATATTAGGTAAGAGATGATAAAATGTGCAAGCACAAATGTGTCTCTTACTTAAAACCCAGAGGAGTATATTTGCATTTCACATCTCTGTTGCATTTGCACAACTTTAAACTACCTGAAATACACACCATAATTTAAGCTTATTTTAAGGAAAAAATGTATAGAGTTTAATCCTCTCAAATTATAAAAGCGCATTTGAGCCATAGCCCCATGTGACAGATTTAAAGGCCAACTAGTACATCAACATATAAAAAGGAAACTGCTCCCTAGAAAGTTTAACTGAAGTCCCTTTCCTCCCCAATTTGTTTTCATCAGAGATGGATAGTGGTTTATTATTATAGAGCAGTGGTTCTCAACCGTTTCAAACACGGTACCCCTTTCAGGGGTCTGATTTATCTTGCATACCCCAAGTTTCACTTCACTTAAAAAATACTTGCTCACAAAAAATAGACATAAAAATACCAGTGTCAATGCACCCTTATTGAAAAAGAGCTTCCTTTCTCACTTTTACTATATAATTATAAATTTAATCAATTTGAATATAAATATTGTACTTACATTTCAGTGTATAATATATAGAGAGCCATATAAATAAGTCATTGTCTGTGTGAAATTTTAGTTTGTACTGACTTCGCTAGTCCTTTCTATGTAGCCTGTTATGAAAGTAGGCAAATGTCTCTATGTACCACCTGGAAGACCTCTGGGTACCTCCAGAGGTATGCATGCCCCTAGTTGAGAACCACTGTTATAGAGTTACTTATAGTGTGGACCAAGTAATTTTGATTGTTGGATTGCTCATCAGTTGTAGGCTGTGCACATTGGTTTGTTATTGTGAGATGACCCTTAGGATTAGTTTGTGCACAAAGGTTAATACAGGGTTGCCAAATTTGCATTTTAATTTTGACTGACAGGAAGATCTGAAGTTGATTTTTTTTACTGACGTGTAAACTTTTTACTGACATCACTAAAAAAGTGTGTACTTGCTCACCATATTCTGTACACAGGAATTTGGAATTACGTAATTCTTTTAGCTGCAGTTAATTGATCAATCGGGTTCTCCGGGCATGTGCAATAACAGAAAACAGGAAATTGACAAAGTCATGGTCAGTGTAGTTTTATGATTCAAGAAGTGATTCTGAACAATAATGTTAAAATACAATGTTTTATTTTTACCCAATTTCACAGATTTATGGACAGGGTTAAAACTACATTTTTTTACCGACTGTCGGTAAATTTACGGAGGGTTGGCAACCCTTTTGCTCAGGAGGGGGGAAGGATTTTCAAAAGCCCTCAGAGCTGCCCTACCTCTGCTCCTATTGATGCCAATGGCAAAACTCTCAAGGGCGCAGAATAGCCAGCACAGCATCTTATCGTTGAGCTGTGGTCATTGATTGCTATTGCAGGGTTCCTCAAAAGAGTGAGAGTGTGCACATTTGGTTAGAAGTTGCAGGGCTACTCAGAAATATTTGGCTGTACACATTGGGCTGATCATCCATTGCTGAGCTATGCTCACTGGTTAATTATTGTAGGGTTGCTCACAGTATAATGATTTTATCTCACTTCCTTATCATTTAAGGATACAGATTTTTGCAGAGCTTTATATAATTGTAATGAGACCAAGTCCTACAGTCCTTGCTTAGGCAAATCTCCTTTTCCAGGGATCAGTTAGGAGTGTAGCTCAAGTACAGCTTTACCCACTGAATATGGTTGAAGCTTCAAGGAAAATTTATATTAGGGAGAAATAAATAACTACAGAGGAACTTGGGCAGGACATTGACAACCTTACTCTTGAGAAAAGTGTCATTTAATGTGTCTTTAATGACCACAGTTGGGTGGGATCTCAGCTTTGCATAGGAGATTTATACATAGATGCGTCATCATATAAACCAATACACACATCATCTTGGGAAACCTCCAACAAAATAACAGACCTTGTCCCTTGAGGTTCATTTATTTTCCAAGAAATAAGGGCCTATTTGTAGTTTTGTTCTGATTTTCATTTATTGCCAAAGACTTGGTATGCTACAATTCATCTTCCTGGAGGAAGAGAAGATTCATGTCAGGAAAAGGCCAGCGGAGTTCTACGGGAATGGAAACTGTCATGTTGAATTCCAAGTATCACAAATAATGCGTGCGGGACGTCAGCCAAACTGAAACAAATGATGGTTTAGTCCCCAAGGTAGGAAGAGGAATAACACTATTATCACTCATCCAGGTGAAAACAGCATGTCACTGGAGGTATTTTCTGCTTCAAATCTTTTAGCATAGATACCATGTGCTCTCCTCAAGTTACTTTCAGTGTGAGATGCCTTAAATCACAATTGGATTAGAATTTTAAAATTAGTGGAAAGATGGGGCCCAAGTTGTGATGTTTGGATCTAGAATTTTATGTGGGCTGTTTAGACCAGGGGGTTCTGGTCAGCCCATCGTGGGAACGAGCTGTGAAGGTTGGAGCTGCACTTTCCCAAAGACTGGCAATGTTCTGAACAGAAGTTTCAGTTTGGCTCATTCCAGAGAGAGCTGAGAAATTCTGTTCTGGGTTTGGATACCAACTTCCCCAAAGTTTGGGAGTATTCAGATCTGAGGTTTTGGTTTGGGCCCAACTGTATAAATAACCAACAAACCTCCACAAATCTATAATAAACTAAATCATGGGTGCCAGTCTGCCCTGTAACAAGGGGAATCTACAATTCTTGTGCAGAGTTGGTGAGCATGTATTATTCGTGACACATTAAACAATGACCCAATATTATACACACAGACCCGAACCATTCTACACTGTTGTGAACTAAAGCCAAGAAGGGAAAACAGTGATGCTAACATGCATGTTCCCAGGTAAGCAAACCTGGAAGTAAATATGACCCCAGGATGACAAAAACAAACAGGCGGGCACAAAAGGATACTCTACCTCACAGGGCATTCCAGATTCAGTCTGCATTCTCAGTGGAGACCACAGAAAAAAGACACAAGAGAGAGCCCCCATTAGCCTAGTAATTGTTTGGCGTCTGGCATTAGTCAGTTGATAGAAAATATCAATCAAGTGTTAACTAGGCTCCTGGAAAGCAGGCAGAGTAGGATTATGATCTTTAATCAGGAGCGGCCAAACTTTTTTGGCATGTGGGTTGCACACTCGTTCCAGGCTGAGGCTCTGGGATACAAGTGTCTCAGGACTGCTGCTCTCAATCTCAAACACATCATGCAGCCTAGAGTCATGGGCTAACTCTTTGCATGCCTTCCCCTGGGCAGTTCAGAGCCAACACTCCTTTAGACAACAAGCTATTTGTTACTACCCACTTCAGCCCACCCTGCCTCTGTTCCTCTTGACTCATGGCAACAAGAAAAGGAATGGAAACAAGTGACTGCTGGATCAGCTGCTGCTGGCTTGAATAGCTGCCATGCAAAGAGCCCCATGGATGTATCTGTGAGACTGCAGTGCTGAGTATTGTGCTGGGACAGATTAGGAGGGCAGGAACCAGAGCATTATGTTGGCACCTCTTGTTTCAAATGATTAATTTTATTTCATTCTCTGGTGGATTTACAAGAAGGGTTTGAACGCGCAAATTTAAAACCCTGCCACGCTGTGTTTGGTATAATGGATACGAATGTGTGAGTGTGAGAGACAGAGATATTTTTATGTCTGTGTGTGCATGCGCAATGAGCGACTCACAGTCTGTATATTCTGTCTTACGTGTATTGTAGATAAAGTGAAGTGTAACCAGTACATTTGGAACTGCTGCTAGTGCTTGAGAAGATTATATAGACAGACTTGAAGGGCCAATTTTTCAGACAGCCTTAAACCACTCGCCACTTCATATGTGCAACTGACTGCTTGAATGTGTGTTGGTGCTGGAAAAAAGTTTAACTTCAAATGAAAGCTCATTTTTAGACTGGCTAAATGCATTGCCCAAGATTTTCAAAGGTGACTAGTGAACCTGGCTGCCCCCCATTTTGGGGTTCCCAATTTATTAAGCCATAAAGAGGCCAGTTGATTTTCCTCATTTTTCTGAAAATCAGGCCAATTCAAGGCATCTCAAGCCGGGCTTCCAAAATCACTAGTCATTTTTGAAAAATTTGGCCTCAGTCTGTTATTGCACAACATATTTAAGATTTCTGGTAAGGATGGAAGAACGGATTTTGCCAAATATCAAAACCAAAATTGCTCATTCTAGATGTAGAAAAGAACACTGTAAAATTGGCATAATAGCATTTCCCCACTTCATGGGAGGTTGGGGATGTTAATTAATGTTTGTAAACCCTTTTCAGCTGTTTGGGTGAAAATCTTTACAGATTTATGTAAGGCCTGGTGTTTTTATGATTTACTGGGCGCTGATACTGAAGAGGTATTTACAATTTATCTGGGTATATACGTGCCCCTGCTTTCTGTCATTCTCTGCATCATTTGTTATAATTCCCTCCACTGCCTCACTGCAAGATCCTCCTTTCACTTATTTGTTATTGGTTTGTGTTTTTGGAGCTCATCTATTCCCAGTGCTTCCTCTTGACGGTGTATTTATATAAGCAGGGTTCATAGTTGTAGTCAAACAAAGAGACACACAGAGGACTGGTAAAATCCATACTAGATCAAACTCAGAGGAGTAACAGAACTCTTTAAAGCTCCGCAAATTTCAGCCACGTCCTTGCTGTGCAGATAAACATAGAGGCAGGGAGTCATGAAAATTCCACCGACCCTTATTTGACCTCCTTACCTCAGCATCCCATTGTCAACTCACAGATCACTGCTGTTTGTTTGTTGGTGAGATGTACGTGTGTAGCGGATATGATGCTTCCCCTCAGAGCCATAAAGAACTAGATGCCAAACTGTGGGCATTAAAACCAAAGTGACAGCACAGTGCAACTCAACTCCTTTATCCACACCTCTGCTCTACTGCTTCTGAAAGAGTGGATTCGTGTACATGGCCTGTTCAGCCATCTGCATTCCTACTCAGACTCTTCCTGATGGTACTTGTTAGCACTGAACCAGTTCTGATGGTGTTTTCTGCAAAGTGGATCCTGGTGTAATAGGAAGTGGACTGAGCTCACCAACTCCTTTCACATAGGCCGCAAGACACCTTCTGGGGTAGTAACAACCAGAGACCCCACTAGCTGTAGGCGAAGTAGGCAGATGCCTAGGGCAGCAGAAATCTGCACGGCATTGTGACGCCCTGCTCCAGGTTGCAACGCTACTGTGACGCTTTTTTGGGTCACTCAGAACTTTGGGTGACCTTGTTAAACCTCTGTCTTAGCAAAAGAGAAACTTAGAATTGTAGAAGATGAGGGTTGGAAGGGACCTCAGGAGGTCATCTAGTCCAACCCCCTGCTCAAAGCAGGACCAATCCCATCTAGCTCCATCTCGTTGCATCTAAACTGGCAGACAGCTCTGGGTCACCCCAACCTGTTAGCCAACCAACCAGTCTTCTCTAAAGCGCTACCAAGCTTTTACATTGCCTTGTAGGCAACACTTGATGCATCCTTGAGCCCCCGGAAGAGCGCTCCTGTGAAGTACTGAGCCCCGGTCACTGGGCACTCTCAAAAATTACCAAGGCCGCTGTCTCCATATAGACAGTATACACATCAGCCTGCTACCTCAGTGAGGACTTGCAAGTTATATTACAACACTAGAAAGAACATATTCTGGTTTTACTATAAGTTTATTAATAAAGAATAGAGATTTAAGTGATATTAAGCGAAGACAATAAAAGGAGAAAATGATTACAAACAAAACAAAAAGTTAACACATTACTACAAGGCTAGAACTTTGGCAAGAGAGTCTTATCTAAAACAGTCCCTTCCCTAAAATGTTTCCTGTAGAGCTTACTGGTATGCAGTCAGACCGGATCTAGATTTTCATATTCCCCTATGTCCTGTAAGGGGTTTCCTCACTGAATACATACTAAAATGTCTTTTTTGTTCACTTTATAGTTCCCTAAAGCTCAATATTTTAACCCCAGAGACAAGACAACCCCTCTGGCCTTGGTCTGTCGTGCTGATTTCACATCCCCTAGTCAAGCTGGTTTTTCCTGTTGACTTACATGCAAATAAGGTTTCCTTTGTGTTGATTTCACGACACTTAATTTACATTAGAGTCAGGGAGCTGACTATCTTTCCTCCTGTCTGGAAGAAAACCTGTTTCTCCCTTTGTTTGGTGATAGATTTTAAAGCATAATATCCGTAAGTATCCATAATTCCTGATACAGTGTTAATACCTATATTTCATGATGATATTAATGACCAGTGTGTTACCAGCTTTCAGCTTTCAGTTGATACCTTGCATGACTTTCTTTATAGATGAACATTATGACAGCAGTGTGTTAAGAGTCTGCTATTCCTGACAAGAGTAGCTGATACGGAGTAGGGAACCACCAATAGGCCTTGGTGTCACAACCTCTCCCTCAGATGGCCCTGCATCACAACAATGGGGCAGCTGGGCCAAATCTGCTGCCTCAGGCCTATTAGGAGACGGGCAGCACACTGGAGGTTTGCCTAAGGCAGCAGATTGGCTTGGGTGGCCTCTGGTAACAACCATGAATCTCCCTTGACCTGGAGTGGATTTGAATCACTGAGCTCTCTGGGTGAGTGTACTGGAGGGCTCATCTGTTCAGTCACGGTTTCCAGACCATTCCCTGGCTTGAAATGATCTACAGACACACTTTCAGTGGAAAGGATTGGTGTCTCTGCTGTTCTGTTTATCCTCTGAACTTCACCATAGTCCCTCAGGTATAGAGGCTAGGAGCTGCAAAAATTACTGATTTCTCTCCTTTGGAATTGCATGATTGGTCCTGTTAGGTTTTATACCCTTTCCTGCTGATCTCTTTATGCATTAGGTAGAATTATTTGCGGTATCTGAGAAAGCAAATACCTTGTTTAGGGCTTTTTTGGTAATTTTTAAAGCACTGTTTGCAACTTCATAAGCTTCTTGCCTTGCAGGTACCCCTGAGGCATGGAGACTGGTTCAGCCTGCAAGAATGTGAATGCGTATGTGGAGCCACAGTTTGAGCAGATTTTGTGGCTGTCCAGGTATGGAGGTTTGATTTGACTTCATCTCTAACTCCAAAACTTCAAATCCAACCATCTTCTTCGCCTTCACGTGCTCCCCAGCCTATATGGAGCAGTGTATAGCAATGAAGAGGAGAGGTGGAAAGTTATGGAGTCAGAATTTAAGAGAGACAAGGAAATGGAGGAAAATAAAGAACAGGAAAAATAAAGAAATACAGAGGAGACCGAAAAGAGACTTGGAAACATCAAAAAGGTTTCCACATGGTAGCGTGGAAAAGCCTTAAATTCTTCCTGTGGCAGAGGCAGCTTCTCCTAGGAGTTTGAGAGGCTGCTCCATCAATTTAACTAATTTCCAGACTGGCAGTAGAAAAAACCTGTGCAATTAACCAGAAGGTCAACCTCTTTTGTCAAGCGATTCCCCATTTTATCTGCATCATCTGCCTATCCTATGTCAGATCTCAGCCGTGGGAGAAGTGGAGCAGCTGCAGAACCCACGTGAGACGACAACACCACCATTCTCAGTACAGTCCTAATTGTTCCAAAGATTAATAGAAAACTGCAGATTAGTTAAGCACATTTCATATGTCTAAATTAGCCTTTCCTCAAAGCCCATGTAGGTAAATGTTTTCTAATGACAAATCAAGGTGAGGGGATGGGTTCTATGACATTTCTTGAAAGAAACATGTACGATAATCCTCACCATTTCTAGCACACCACATTCAGTGAGGCACCCCAAAATTCTGTGTAGATGGGTGAGAAAATTTTGCTCCATGAACAGTGGAATGCTGTCAGGTCCCATGTGACCAGTCATGATACTTTATGGTATCTGATTTGGAAGCCTACTTATATCACCATGGTAGCTTAATTTGGTAGAAATATAAAGCCTATACTACCGTGGCAAATCAGATCTGACCTTGGTTCCTGGCTCTACATCCTGTTCTAATGCATCTGAACATTGCCTGTATGTAGAGCATTAGCAACTGCAAGCCTTGCAAGGTAGATAATCCTTAATGAGTAGTAACAAATTGCTTGGATACTTTTGGATCAACCTGTCATTTTTTTACCATTGGATTTCCTCAAGGAGGCTCTGAGACCATTTAGCTTGTGCGTCGTCTTTTGGCAATAGTCACAACTGTCTGAATATGTGCTATTTTGCTACTTAACTTGATTGACGTCCAAGACAAATTCCATTTTATTGATTAAACCATTTCAGTCTAGCTCCGAGGCTGCTAATGGCCAATCCACAACTGCAGTACTTTAACCTCTGTCCGTTTTATAATGTCTGTAGTTGGTAATAATATTATAATTTATTGCTGAAAAGATAAGCACATCTGGTTAATGATTAGGTCTTCATTAAATCTAAATATTTAACCCTCATTGCCCTTTTTAAATGAGCGTACATTTTGTATTAAGCAGGGATGGTCCTGTATTAAAGTACCCACCATGGGCCCAACCTTACACCTCTTATTCACATACTTAGTCCTTATTTATGAGAATAGCTCCCATGTAACTTCAGAGGATGATTCATATGTGCAAGAGCTGCAACCTCAGGTTTTACATCCTGACTTTCAGTGGGTAATTAGGTGACTTATGCTTCTATATACAAACTTGTTTTTTCAGTCTAAACTGATTTTAAGTTCTTGGTTTCCTTTTTTTAATTTTAGACCAAGGAAATTAACAAGAAAGAACAAAAGTAAAGTCTCCCTGAGAGAACACAGTGTGTGTGTCTTCTATGTAAAAAGTGAGAAACAACCTTGAGAATTAAATGGCTGCTGAACTCTGCACTCAGAGAATTCTTCAAAATTTAATATGAGAGGAATAAGCATCAGTTTCAGAGCTATATATTGCACCACAGTGACCTAGTCCCCAAATACGCAGGTTAACTGTTGGGTACCTGAAAAAATATTTCTCTCCCATTGCAAAAGTGGTTGGGTGCAGTCAGAGCTTTGCGTATTTGTTCTAGGGGAACCAATCGTCTGCAGGCTTCTTGCTGATGATCACCATAGCTACCCATTTATACAACAGACATCACTGTAGAGAGCATGCCACAGCTATGATATCTGCCAGGGAACAGGCTAAGAATCCAGAAGTGCTTTGATGAATGTGTAATTCATTCCTATCCCAGAGGAGTAGTGAAAGGCAGAGAGTTACTCCTTGTTTTTTGCTCAGGAATAGTCATGAGGAAATATGGCATAGCATTCTTGCTTTTTAAGTTGAGAAACCATGTCGTCATAGCACTTCTTTCCCAAAGTACCAGTCCAAGTTACTGTTACCCCAGCATCAGTCTGTACTGGGAAGTCAGTGGAGTTACTCCTGAACTGCATTAATGTAACTGAGATCAGAATCTGTCTCTATGTGTCTCTTTATGAGGATGCTGCCTATTGTACAATAGTATTTTGGCTATAGGCTACCGTTAATTCATCCAACGAGGCAATGGTAGTGAGGCTGCTAAATGTACTCGGGCACATGCTATGACCTCTTTTTCCTCCTGATTGGATGGCGGTCATAGAACCCAGCTGCCAAGCTAGAGAAATTATTTTTCCAATGGAGACATCTGGGTCCTTGGCACTCTCAATTGTCAGTTGTGTTGGTGTCTTCGCAGTTGCCTCTAGCGCTGTCAAGTAATTAAACTGTTGATGGGATGTCTTGTATCCTGGATGCCATTTTCTTTTAATCCATCTTTAATTGTTTGCCATTTGCATGTTTCCTCCCCCCTTTGTGAATGAAGTCCAAGGCTAATTCCTCCTGAGAGAGCTCCGCAGGCCTTCTTGCAGGTGATCAGCATAACTGACGAGAGCGAATTTGCTGAATCACTTTGTGCAAATAGCAATGAAAAAAAGGATGCTGATTTCCATCTGAAGATGATTACATTTACAAACATAGGCACTGGCAGGTTTCCCTGACACATGGGTCTCCAGGTCTGTGGATAAGCCATGTTATATAAGGTGGTGTTATTATGGAGTGAAAGGCATTGCCCACAAAGAATGTGAGCTGCTTCCAAAATTCATTCCTGTGTCCTCATTATTTTTTCCTGGTAAACTCCCAATGTGTGTATAATTTAATTGTCCCCATCACTCACATGAGTTCTATATTTAATCTCTGCATTCCAGTGATAGAGAACAAGTTTGGTGAGAGGAGATTAAAAGCCTTGGCTAGATGTCATATTCAGAGGTACCATTAAACCCTAGCATGTATTCAAAACATTATTTCTTCCCGTAGCTACTGGCAGAATTGGCTGGATTAGCAAAAATATGCTTATGAAACACATCTGTTTCAGTCAGGGTCTTCTCTTTGGCTGGAAAGGGATTTTTTCCCCTTGTTTGGGGGGTTTATCTGTTTGTTTATTTTACATTCCTCTGTTGCAATTAGAGCAGACATATATATAATTTCACAACCCTACATGGAAATCCAGGAGAAAGACACTATTTTTAGTAGACTAAATAGCTCCCTTAAATGTATTATCTTTGGACGACTAAATATTAAATACACACTCATCAAATTAGAGGCATTTATGCAGAAGTACTGTACCACTCGTTTTTAATGGTTAGAGAAAATTATGTTATGCCATTAGTATTTAATCAAACAGAACAGAAAAGAGATCTTACTGCACTTCTTAAAGATAAATCGAGGCTAAATTAATTCATCTTCATATCTGTCACTGATGATTTACTGACGCTTGGTCGTATTTGCTCCATTAGTATTTATGCTAGCACTTACAATTCTTATGCGAAACATATAGCGACAGCCTAACATTTATTTTGCAATTGCATTGAAGTACTGAGCTAAATGGACTCTTTCCTGTTCACTCTTGATTACAGCAATCAGCACAGTGTTTTACACAATCTACTGGGCGACTGTCCAGACAAATACCCAGGTATCGAATGCTGTGGCAATGCTACCATTTTGGTTTTTTATTTTTGTCTTTTTTTACAGAAGAATAGCATCTCCATAACATTACTTGACAAGTAAAACATTTTTTACGGTAATGGTACACATTAGGAAATCCTCATCCAAAACCTAGGTCTGACAACGTGAATGATGTTGGGGTGACAAGGGCGGAGAATGACCTTCCAGAATGGCCATCTTGCCTTTGTCTTTTACATGAGTCATCTTCATCAGTTTGCCCTTCCTGTTGGAGATTAGGAGTAAAACAGCAACTCTCACTGAGACGTATCAGCCTGATTTACAGTTATGGAACTAGTGAAAATAGGACTGGCTTTGAAAGATTTTTGAGGATACAGTAATGTTTGTCTATGATTCCTCTTCAGCACATTTAGTTATGCAGCAACTGTAGTGGCCATTTGGTTTATTGAAGGTGCATTGTGGCTTGCTGGGTTTCTACAGAAATAACAGCTATCTTAATCAATGAGGTTTCCTTTGGCTAATTTTAATGGGGCTCTGAACTTATGTGAGCGGAGGATAATGGCAAGTGGGAATTTTTCCTAGATAACCACAGGTCTAACACTCAGCTAATCTTCTTAGGATCTGATTGAACAATATATAGCAAATCGAGGGGCTGGATAATTATTTTTTGCATATGTGTGGTTGGATTCTTGCTGCTAGTGGCACCATATAAAATGCTGCCAGGTGGCCATTTATCACTTTACAAAAGGCAACATTCAAGTAGCATGGCAGTTCTCCTATGACCATTATTCATGTTTACAGTAGGAGTCCCCAATATTTCATCCCAGTCTGGCAAAGTGCAATTTTATTGTTATTTCCTTTGGCTTCTGACCAACTCAAATTATGATGGTATGCTCTTCAGCAATTTGATTTACATGTGACTATTAAAAATAGCAGAATGTTTATTTTAGAAGGTGTCTTTTTTTTTTTTTACTGGTACGTGGCTTCAGAGAAAGAATCCAGAAATAAAGAGCTGAGCCATTTCTGCTTGGTTTTATGCTTTCTGTTGTCTCAGGTATGGGCTTTCTCTCGTTAAATGTTCTTGCTGAAGTTTGGCTATAGACCATTAATTGCCTCCTTTCCTCATTTACTGCTGGACAGCCAACACTGTGGTGCCCATCTCACATCTCTCTCCCTAAAAAAGGTTCACGCCATTCCATCTGTCATTCAAGATTTTAATAGAATATCAAGTTGAAAAGTAACTAGGATAAATCCTAAATCTGCCCATACATTTTGGATGGGGTTTCACAAGACTTTAATTAGTTGAGATCAAGATCAAAATCCCTGCCAACTTGAAAGATAGTTGTAATATATTCTTCAATATCAGATCGTGTTTCACTTGACTTTGAGGTCAAGATGTAATGTTCATATTTAACATTGCCTTCCCATGGATGGAATTAGATGCTAAAATGTTTTGATGCTTTTACCCTCTAGTCTAGAGGCCAAGAAGATATAAAAGTCCTATTATTTACCCAAAAGGTTAATTTTCTATAACCAAAATGCTAGAGCCCTGAATTTTTAAAAGTGAGAGTCAGGAGTTCTCCTCTTCAACACTTATGGAGACTAATGTAAAGACTATGAGCAAAGAGCATGAGTAATATTTTTGCAGCACACATGCACTCATATGCAACAGATTATTGATTCTATTGGTTGTAGCCTGTGGAGGGGCACAGTGGAAAAGGTTTTTGAGTTGCAGTCTCACATTCATGATTTTTCTGATTTACATATAATCCTTTTCTTTGCACTGATCTCTCATGTGAATGTTTAACCTAACTGTGCTTTGCCATCTCATTTTAGTTTGTTTCCCTTTCCAGTCTGATTGGGATTGTATCTCATGAAGCAAACTGGTTTCCTGGTATTCTTAGTTGGCGACTCTCACAGAGGGAGTCTGGAATTTACATATTTTCCATGATAAGGACAACAATTGCTGGGGATAAAACCAAAGACATTTCTACGCAATGGCTCTACAAATGGAAAAAACTTTTGGCTGAGCCCTATCTACAACATTTAACCTTAGTTGAAAGATGACACGTCTCGCATTGTGCATGTTGACCCATTCCAACATCATTATTTACTCTTCTGTGTCTTGTCAAAAGTTAACCACTGAATGGAAGACGTTATGCCTATATAGGCTTGTGGTACCAGCATATGTGAAGGGAAGTAAAGGACATATAAATGAATAAGTATCCTGGATATTTTTCTCAGTGCTATGTTTGCTAAATATAATAACATTAATTGGTAATTAATATGTCCAAGTGCTGTAAAAACATTAACCGATTCTCACAGCCCCTGTGAAGTAGGTGAGAAATGCTAGCTCTGTTTTAGTGATGAGACATTTGGTGTGGTGTGCCCCAGCATTGAACATCTGTAACAATTACAGTTATTCTAAGGAAAGTCCCACATGACAGTCTCATAAACAAACCAAGGAAATGTGGTTGAATTGAAATTATGTTAAGCTGAGTGCAAAACTGGCTGAAAGACAGCATTTAAAGAGTAAATGTCACTGGTTCACTGGTGGGGTCCCGCAGGGTTCTGTCCTGGGTCCAGTACTATTCAATATTTTCATCAATGACTTAGATAATGGAGTGGAGAATGTACTTATAGAAGCACTGTGGAGGAGAGGATTAGAATTCAAAATGACCTTGACAAATTGGAGAATTAGTCTGAAATCAGCAAGATGAAATTCAGTAAAGATAAGAGAAAACTATTTCACTAGGAAAGAAAAATCAAATGCCCAAAATAGGAAATAAAATAGGGAATAACTGGCTAGGTAGCAGTCCTGCTGAAAAAGATCTGGGGGGTTACAGTGGATCACAAATTGAATATGGGTCAACAACGTGAGGCTGTTGCAAAAAAGGCTACGATCATTCTGGGATGTATTAACAGGCGTGTCATGTGTAAGACATCAGGAGTGCCATGCCCAGTTCTGGGCCCACTTTAAGAAAAATGTGGCCTAATTGGAGAGAATCCAGAGAATAGCAACAAAAATGATAGAAGGCTTAGAAAACCTGACCTACGGCAAAAGGCAATGATGGGGGGAACGAGACGAGTACAAACTGACTGATTGTCAGCACTCCCCATGCCCTTTGCACTTAACGGACAAGTCCTCTGGTACTTTTATATTCACGAGACATGTTCTTGCAATAACAGCAACTGAGACTTCAGAGTTTCAGTATTTCACTGGGTTTTCAGCCACAAGCAGATGCAATAGCCAAGCTTTATGGCTAGAGTGAATAAAGTCCAAAAGCTTCAAGTGTCTTGATCCATCTTTGACGGCATGCTAAATTCAGTGTCTCTAGTTTAGCATTTGGGCCACCAGACGTTTGGTATGCCTGTAATTGTCTTTCTAGTTCTGGTTTCCAGTTTGGGGGTGTATGATTTTCAAAAGCCACAGAAGATTTTTTTTCTTACAGCTATTTAGAAGAGGCAGGCGGAACTATCAACATTTTCAGGCTTCTGTGGAATCACCTCAATGGTGGCCTCAGTTGTCTCAGTGAATCCTGTCAAAGGACCTTTCAAAAGTTCCAGCATGATTTGGGTGATGACTTGATTCCTGGGAATTCACGCCTAATGTGGATTATCACTGGTTGATGCTGACTGTGTGGAAAACTACCAAGAAATGTTCTGGAGGTGTTCTGAGAGATTCCAAACTGGTGGTTGGTAAGAAACAGAATCTGGGTTATAGTTGTTGTTCCAGGGGGCAGAATGAAAAGTGCCTCTGTCTTTTAGATAAAAGAGAAGGTATCGTTAACTCACAGACTGGGATCTGCTATTAGTGTGCTCTGGAATTGACATGACTCTCATTTGATAATGACAGAAAGGCGTTAATTACTATACTTATAAACATATAAAATGAGCCCCCAAACCAAAAGTCTAGTATATTATAGCTGCAAAAGCAATTATCCTCATCAATGCAGGCAAGAGGCGGTGATGGTTTCTTAGCAGCTTCCCCCGAGAGCCTGGATCCGTGGTCTCAGAAGACAGCTGGGCAAGATGTAAGGTCTTGTCAGTTTCTTGTCAAGAGTGATTTCTGTTTTACTAGTTCCATTGCTTTTCTTTTATATTGTTAAATTTAATGTTTTTCAAAGCATTTTGATAATTTATAGGAGTAAACACAGGAATTCCAGAAAACAATACAAGAGGGAGAGACCCATGTGTTTTACTTAGTTAAAAGGTGCTGGACACCTAGATTTGTTGTTCAGTTTCAGTGTTCTACCTTCCAAACAAAGGGGTATTGGGGTTGTTGTGATTAAATTGAGCAATAACTGGGGCGGCACCCAGCCATGGGCTTTGATCATAAGGTCTTCTGAGAGGTCTGGAGCTATGGAGGTGTGGCATGCCCTGCATTTAACACATTTCTGTTTACTGCATAAATGAGTTACTCCCAGAGGATAAGTTCATTAGGGAAGATGGTCCAATCAAGAGAGGCAATTAATAAACAGTTAGCTTAATGAAATACCAGACATACTTTGAAAATGGAAAACAGCATGGGTGTGTTGCAATAAGAAATAATAATAAACAATTACCCCTTTTCAAAAGGGACTCTGGCCACCATTTCACATACTCTGCAATAGGCATCTTACTAATATTTGGTAGCTTAATTTTATAAGTAGGCCCAGCCTAACTGAAATTTCATGGTCTACAGGTATGTGTCTTCATTTGATGACCGTTCGGCAAGTTAGTGACCCACTAAACATCTCATCAAGGACTCAGCCAAAGAACCCAGTGGCTGGTCCCTTCCATGGAGAATATTGTCCACTTTGAACCATATCTGCACATCACATGGCAGATGTCCTCCAGTAATGGGATCTGAGACACAATGCTATTTGCAACTACAGAAATAGACTTCAAACTAAGGAATGGCTTGTCAACCAATGTTCCAATCCATCATGTCCTGGTGGAATCTCTGCCATCCACGTCATTACATCAGAAGCACTCAATGGGATTGCCAATTTAGACTTAAACAGCTCATATTGCTGTTTTTAAGCCATATGAAAGAAGAACTGAGGATCTGAAAATTAACTCCCAGGCAGGTCTATGACAATGATCAACAAACACTGCTGCTGCCCAAACGGGCACATCAGTTACGAGAAATTATTCTGTCATTATTCAAAGTCTTGCTAACAGAAAGAATGAAAGTAGTTAAACTCAGCTACCCAGCATTTATTGTCCATCCTTGAACCTTTTGTTATGAAAGTGAATTCTTTAACATTCCCCTGTATAGAACAGGGGAAGAACGTAAAGAAAAGTAATTTTAAAATGACTCTAGACAAAGGGGTTCATGCTAGATGCTTACAGAGTGCATCACAATGGCACACCATGTGGCTTGTTGTGAAGTCAGTAGAGTTTGAAAGTTCATAACAGCTGCCTCAAGCAATGGTGAGCAATAAAATAGCAAAGTAATGAAATCCTTAGTTTGCAATAAACTGATCTTTTACTTTTAACAATACAATAATGTGGTATTTTATATTTGGATTTCCCCCCACACACACATTTTCTTAACAAACAAAAAAGCCCATATTTGGTTCTACAATTTCATGCATTAGAGCTTTCTTCTGTACTCATGATCAAATGCATTAGCTAAAGACAGCACAGGAAAAGAAACATACTGGCATTTGTTAAATTAATCACTTGGAGAATTAAATGAGCAAAATAAATCTATTAACTAGACTTTAAATTCTTTCTGGTTACACAGAGACATGATGTTAATTTTTCAAATGCAGAAATGTATAAGAAATAAACATAGCAGTAAAAAAAAAAAGCTGTGATAAATAATTGACAGATAATATTCAATGGGCAGAAGATAACAGAGTCTAGATTTCTCCTAGGGAGGATCCTGGCACCTAGCCTCATCGACTTACATATTTAGCTAATTTACTAAGATGAAAATAAATCCATTATCCCAGTTTGAAACCCACCATTTGTTCTCCATGACATATTTTCAGCTAAGTGGTAAAGTTAGTTTTTAAAATGTTTAAATAAATACTGCCTCCTCCCACAAGAACTATCTTGTTAAATACAATTTAGAATAAAAAGGCAGTGGTTTAAACATGGTGTGCATTGAGCATGTAAAAAGGGTAGCAGTTACACATGCACTAATAGATTGCTTTCTCACTGGGTGGGAACAAATGCCTGAAGGATCATACAGGCTGGAGCAGACCTATTAAAGCCCTCTTTCCTATGCTTACTGCATGAGTGTGCCCTGCGGTATAGTCTTGAGTGTTTTGTTGAATTTGATTTTCAGTGGCCCAAGTGACAGAGTTTCCATCACTTCCCCTGGGAGACTATTTGGCCATTGAATTAGCTCCCATCATTTGGACATTTTTCTTGACACTCAACTTTTAGTTTGCTTTGCTGAGCTTGCGACTTCTGTTCTTTAGGTTATTATGAATGAACCATACAAGTGCAGAAGGGTGCAAATAACCATGTTTACTAAACATATATAACATGCAGGAGGAACTGGCTACATATATACACTACTGCTACGGCAAGATTGATAATTTATGAAACAGAAATCGCGAGGCACCACTAGAGGGCTCACAAACTACGTAATAGGGTGCTACTCAAATTTCTATACACCACATAGCTTCCTCCTGTTACTGCCTGTGGCCCTGCCTACCACCACTCTCCTCCCCTTCTTCCATCTGGCACAATTCCTTGCTCCTCTTTGGTGTTTACACCTTTCCAATCAAAGTCGCAGAACTGAATACTTGCATCCCAGTAGATGCACATGGCAGGCATTTTTCAAGTCCATGCTGGGATGCAAATTTTTATGCTGACTAATGGCCACTTGAAACACTTACGTTCTAACTGCTTTTAATATCACACCAAAATCCCAGTTGAGTCATGGGGACCCAGGCTGGTGTTATCACTGAGCACTGTACAACGCTGGGTGGAAGTCTGTTTTGTAAAATTGTGTTGTCCTATGAGAACTTACGGGTGTTCCTCCCCTCTGTCTGGCGCAGTGTGTGCCAAACAACTAGTCTGACACTAACCAGAGAAATTAAACTGGTCCTGCATCATTAGCCTGACCAGGTTGGGTTCAGCCCTGTGTAAAGGATATCAATTTACAGCCAGTGGTCCACTCCACTGATAGCTGGCAGACCATTACAATCTTTTTTTTTGTCCTTGGTCAGCAGTACAGGGGTTCCTAACTATCTTCTCCCTATACAACAGCCTTACAGGCCACCATCATCTTAAACAAATGATGTGGCAGTGGTTTTTGCAATCATTGCGATCTGAGTCAGACCAGCTGTGGTGGCTGCCTCTCTGCCGATAGGGATTTGCACACCCTTATCAATATTTTGCGCTATGGAGATGCTGTCAGGTCCAAGGTGTTAACTAGGAGTGCGTTTATCCACCTGTATTTGGTGGGAGGGTTATATTTGCTCTTAGAGAAGGCCATCAAGTCAGTTATCCATGTCTTTGTGGACCGTAGACTAGATTGCAATTTCCTGTGGGATCTATAGCAGGCCAGAACATGGCTGCTCATGTACATACCACAGGCAGCCATACAGCGTATACTGCACCTGTTCTCTGTAGCTTACCCTGGTGTACAGTTACAAGTCTTGATTTTGCTCAGTAAAGCCATGTTTGGTTTGGGGGTCTAGATTTCTGAGAGATTACTTTTCTGAGATACTAAACTGATCATTGAGATCAGCTGGGATGTGGTTAAGTTTAGAACTCAACGGGGCATGAAGAGTCTTTTAGCTCTAAACTACTGGCCTCCCAGAACTCAAACCTGTTGACTTCCATGGCAGCAAATCCATTCAGTAAGGCCAACGTTTTAAGTGTTCACTAATTTTTGATGCCTCAGTTTTGGAATGCCCACTTTGAGACAAGTTGGGCCTAATTTTCAGAGGTGCTCAGCAACCACAGGCCAACAGAAGGCAATGGGAATTGTGAATGTTAGCACATTTTGTCACTGTGCAGAGCAGCATGGGGTAATATATATAGACAGATAGATAAGACAGTGTGAGCTGAATGGGGACCACGATTAATGGGAGATCTGTTTGTGACATCAGCCAATTTGTTTGTCAATGATAGTTTTCTGTCTTGTGTATGTGCCTCATGATAGATGCAGTTTTCTTAGAAATAAAAAATCTATGTAAAATAATTCTTTCAGAAGTCATTTTTTCACCCTCACCAAGGCAATTTCTTTATAAACTCAGCTGAGGCTCATTTGTTTAATTTTAGCATTTTTTTCTTGTTGGAAGTTGTCATTACATTATTGTTATTTGAAATCCAAATGACATGCAACAGAAAATAATCATTTTATAAATTCTCTTCGTTTTATGCCTTGGTTTTTATTGCTATAAATAGGAAATGGAATATTATATTGTTCCCTTAGGCCTGGTCTCTACTTACCTCTGAGATTTGGCAGCAGTCAATGGGAGATATGCAAGCGACATAAAAACTTGCGTAACTCATGTCGACTTCGCTGCTTCCGTTCTGCGCGCCGTTCACACTGCATTGCGCTGATGGGATCAGCGTTCCCCTTGACGCAGCGCTATGCCACTTTTGGAGGTGGTTTTCCTAAGTCGATTTCTGAATCGACTGAGCGGGTCTTTACTGATCGCTTAGTTGATCCAGAGAAATTGATCTGATGGCAGTGAATTTGCCGCCGTCGGTATAGACGTAGCCTAAGTGTCACATTATCTTTGGTTTGAGAACCTTCTTCGCTACAACTCCTGCCGTTCAGAATTGTTTCCTCATATACCTCCATCTGAATGATTATTCTCTGCCTCTTTTCTAAGCTCAGCTGACATCTCTTTTCCATTATCTCTTAAATACTGTCTCTTGCTTGTTACTATAATTTGCAAAGCATTTTGGCATAGATTTGTATGCAAGACACTATAGTAAATAAAGTTGTATTTTACTATGTTGCCAGTGGAAAATCACAAGAGGACAGAATGTCAGCAATTAGAATGTAAACCCCTCAAAGAAAAAGCAACTACTTTGAATACCCTGTTCATTCACAATGAACACAGATCCCAGCTTATCTAAAACAACTGAAAAAGCCCTTTTCAACTCTTCCTCAGAGAAATAAATTGCAGAACTGACCAATTAACTCTGTAATGGTTACTTTATGTTGGGTGATGGAAATCTATTGCTCATTGAAAGAGATGGGCAGTTACATATTATGCTATTAAAGAACTAACCTAACAGAAATGAATGTCATATATGTAGTACAAATCAAATTCTTCTCTTTACTAAGGTAAGGAGAAACTGGGAAGACATGGTACTTTTGATACCAAGGTGAATTTGCTACACTTGAACCTGTTGATTACATAACACTCAAACAAAAATGTACACATAAAACACTGCTTTATTGACTGCATTTGCCAACACATTGAGGAATGCAAAGTTTTTTTCATAAGCAATGGGCCATGGTCCCAATGTGTATTAAAGCATACACTAAATCTAAACATGATGAAAATAATGGCAGACATAGCTATTGCAAGGCAACACAAACAGCATGCATAATACAGTCTCACACGGAACAAGTTTGATACATTATATTGCTTTAAGGATTAACTAACATGGAAAATGTACAAAAAGGAGAAATAGGTTTTTGCATTAATGAAAAATACATTTTTTCTCTACAAAGGAATTTCTAATACAAGAAAATAAATATTGCAACATAAGCCAAAAATAATTTAAATTTGCTCTTTTCAATATATTTCAATATTTCTCTTTTATATTAACAAATGGCACATCACGTTCTTTGAAACAAAGAAAACAGAAGGATTTCTCCTCCTGCGACATTCATATAGTTTCCTGTAACTGATGTGAAACGGGTCTGTTTCGTGTGTGGAATGGAGCAAATTACCTGGGAATTTCCCTTAAAGAACAACCAAAATTAACACACTGCCCTGGCAACAGAAAGAGGTTTCTTTATGACGAGTTGCTAGACCTTACATTAATATGGATAACATGATGGGTTCATGAAAATATTAACAATACAAAAAGTGAAAGATTTTTCTGTCCTCTCTCCCTTGTGTTGAAATGGCTGATTCTCTATTGTGCTTTGAGGGAAAGTGTCAGCCAAATATTTGATATTTAAAAATAAAAATAAATAAAGGTGCAAAATATCCCAAATACAGCTATTCCAGAAGAGCAAAAATATATGGGGTGAAAAATGAATGTGTGAACTCAGAATTGTCTTCAGGAAATTCCACTGGGCACCAATGATTTAACACTAATTTGGGTTGTTCTCTATGAATTAGAAATGAGCGTTGATCAGAGCTATGTGCATTATCACATTAACCCACAATCGTGGTGGTGCTTTTCAAAGGAAACAGGTCCCTTTTACAGTGCAAATGTCAACTGCAGTTTATACATCATCTTAAAGACAACATTTGTTTAATAAAATAAACCATTATACTTTTTTTTCTCTGTTCATTTCAAAATACATTTACAATACATCAAAAATATTTTCCTTGTACATTTTTCTTTCCTTAATTATTAACATTTCTGTTATGAAATAAGTAGTTGGCGGGGCATAGGAGAAAAGGGCACGTGGAGCGTTTCTTAGGAACCCGGCCAGTTACCAGGTGCCTACTGATTGAATTGTAGCTAAGTTTCCAGGCCTTTGGTGAGGCCGCTGGAGTGGTTGTGAAACAGTCTTGGTCCTGATTGGAGGTGGGGTTAGATCTGGCCTCTTCTGCACAGTGAATGCCTCTGTCCTACCTCTACCCTGATGGAAGCTACTCCCCTGGTCACCTCTTTTGTCGTCAGCTCTCACACCCTAGGAAGCAGTAGCAGGTAGCCAGCTGGGGTCTGGAGATTTCCTAGCCATCTTGAGCAAAACACCCTCTGTAACTATTTTAATGTGTAGTCCACTACATTTATGGAGTAGAATTACTGTATGGGCACCCATACAACTCCATGGACTTGAACAGTGCAGTACGGAATGGCTCAGCCCTAGATTTATCCCTAGGGCTCTTCTGTTAAACTAGATCACTCGAGGGATTATTACTGGTTCTAATAAATCAAAGAATCCAGTCCAATGAATCTCAGTTATTATACAAAATATCAATAGTTAACTCAAGCCAAAAGACAACAGGTTCACAATCTACGTACTGTACTGAGAGCTCTCAGAGTGTGTAGAACAGATACATATTCTGCCACTGCCTCCTAAATATGTAAATTCTGGACTCTTCTCTCCAGTAATTCTGGTAAGCTCTTCTCTGCTTGTTTCCTCTCATTCACTTGTTCTTATTTTACATACAAACTGGCCAAATTTGGCCCCTTTCTGTGCAATTTTATTCCTTGGACATAAACCATGATGCCTAAAGTCTTGTTGTTTCGAACTGGGATTTTTTTTTTTTTTTTTGGTTTTGAACTATTTCCTGATCACAGTAACAATGGAGTGTATCACAGTGCTGTGTAGGAATCAACAGAAACATGGTGCCACTTTCATTTGGTTGTTCTTTAAAGTCTATATCCCCTTTTGCTCTCCTGTACTGAGCAAGCAAGGAATGCGGAAGCTAATGAATGAAGCTGTGTACGGTGAGATTTGTGTCTGTTTTTTTTAACCATAGTTGAAGTGAAGCACACGGAAGCAAGGTTCATTAAAAGGCAACATATTGATTATTGTTATGACTCTTATATTAGGATACTGTAGCTAAAGCTAGCAAGCCTGATAAGATAAACTAAGTCCTATTTACTGTATTTAACATTATCTGAACATACTGAGCTTTATTAGTGAGCAGACTTTAATTTCCAACCTCAACAGATTATGCTAATTTTTAACAGAGTTTTTAGGTGGTTCCTTTTTTTTTCTTTTTTGATAATAATTTGTACAAAATTTATCAAATGAGGAAAACAGGTATGTTTGGTTTTAGAGTCGATTTCTTGGGATTATCCAACCTTCTATTTATTTCACTGCAATCCGATAATTGATAATAAGGACTTTTGGAAGGCTGGTAAAGATGATTTACTCTAAAACGCCGATAGTCAATTTTAGAAGTGTCAGAATTGAAAAGAAAGCTCAGAGTCAAATGAGCAAAAAGCATCAGAAACCAAAACAGCAGGATGCAGCCTCAGTGACGGAAGCATCCTCGTCAGCAAGCTTGGAATCTAACACCTCAGCTTTATATCATGAATGTGTCGCTAGTCCTTTGTTGCTAAATAACTTCTAATTTTCCCAAATGACAAGTTTCCGGTTTCTGGCTGTGCTGCTTCATTGTCAAAATATTCTTTGGCATACACAAAATTATCTGACTGATTCATCTGCTTTTTGTTTAAAGTGATGGGTTTTACCAGTTGCAGAAGTGTCCCAGGTTTTTTTTTATTTTTAAAAAACAACAGAAAAAAGTTTCAGTGAATTCCTTTTTTTTTTGTTTTTTGTTTTGTTCCCTGAGCTCACACTGGGGTCACTCCAATAAAACATGTAGCACGACTTAACTGTGACCTTTGAAGCCAAAACTGAAATAATGGTGCAATTAAGTGCAAACATGGAAATTTGCCTGACTCATAGGTAACATGGGCTTTTAAACAACATTTAAGGCTTATTGGGGACATATTATGCATTAAATTATTATAATATAATGTGAGCTTTTGTGACTCACCTTCCTACGTCAAGTCAACAGCTTGTAAGTAGGATTTAAAGAACAAAAGAAAGGATGGGGAAGGATAAATTTATTGTTTTAATTACAGTATTTAGTAGACCACCACAATGATAAAGGCAAATTGTTTAATTTCCTCTAAATGACATTGCATTTAGACTTAGGGCTAATTGTCCACTGTTATGCAAGATGATGTACAGTAGAGCCCTGTGTGGGACTAGTGCAGAGCCCTGCAGTTGGACCAGGATCCCACAGGTCCCGTTGCCGCCATAGTGGGAGCGGGTACTGCAGGGTGGGATTAAAAAATAGTTCCATGCAGGGTTCTAATGTACAGCTCCCAGCACAGCTGAATGCCATTTCAACCACTAAAGATGGAGTGCTGGCATAAGCTCTTTTGCCAAACTGATTTGATATTTTACAACCCTCTTGTTTTTGAGGAAATTTTCCCCCTCTCCATTCCACTCCATTTTGGCCCAAATGTTTTGGTAAAGGCTAATCAATTAACCTGAGTAAATCGCTTAAAATTTTCAAATAACCTTCAAAGGTCAAAGGACCTCCGAGGTTTACATGACATCAGTAAACACCCATAGCTACTCAGGAGGGATATTTGTAGAGAGCGCTGTAGCTCTAACACAGATATGTGTATCGTCTACCTACTGAAGGTGCCCGACTGTCTCTGACAGATGTAGTGGCAGGGCTAAATCTTGGTTCTTGGCCCCTGGATGGAGTCTGATCAAACTGGAAAGGTGAGGAAAAAAATAAAGGATTTAATAAAATATAAAGAGAAGGTTGTTTTCCACCACCCATAAGTGCTTTCTTCAAATAAGCTTTTTGTGCTTTTAAAAAAAAAATTATTTTAGTATCGCTTATTTTACTTTCTTGTGTGCACACGCGCACACACACACACACACAGGTAGAGATATTAACTTTTTTAGTAAGTTCTGTGTATGTAGGTGGCTATCAAAGTACCCCCAATATGCACCCTGAAATACAGGGGCAATAATCTTAGGACAGCATGAAATCGGTCTGTCTTTAAATAATGCCCATAAAACTGTCATCCCTGCAGAAACAACGGATACTGGCAAAATCAAACCTCTTTATTAACAAACTACGATGTCTTGCTCATTGCCTGCAAGCCCAAGTCCCTTAAAGCGCATGCTTGCATTTCTTTTAACTGGGATATGCAAGTTAACTAAGAAGGGACAACTATTGTTACAGTAATCTATGTTGGTGACGCTTAAGCTGTATCTCAGGCATATAGAGAAGAGAAAGACAACAGTGCTGAATTTTAAACTATATATACATATTAAAACCCCCTTTGTTATGATAGCAGGCAGAAACTGAACATGGCAGTTGTAACTGGGTTTAGGCCTCACAGAACTGTCACAGTTGGTAAATCTGGTGGAGTTATGATGCCAAAATACTCATTCGGACAATATCCTCATTTCCTGAATCTAACTGGTTATGTTGCACTCTGCCACTACCGGATTCCATGTCAGAGTCGCTCATTTCTGCATCAGAAAAATAGCCATCAGTCTCATTGTCAAAATGATGCAAGATGACCTTTGACCTTTCACTGACTGGAGGCCTGTTAATGGTGTCAGGCTTCTGGATCTGTGACCTCCTAGTCCCTCTGCTCTCCTTTGGTAATTTGAACCTCACTACCGTTTTCGGATTACCTAATGAGTCAGGCACTTTAGTCAGAGAACTGGACTCACACTGAGTACAATTCACTGTCTCCTCGTCATTGCTTAAGGAGCTTCTCAGACACAATGAGGCATAAGAATCGTTTGCTTTTGGGAGAGGATGTGACAATCCCTTCTTAGCTGTCTTTTTTATTTCACTGGTCCCTTTCCGGTCCATGTGAAGTTTCGCCGCTCCTTTCTCTGATTTGCTAGGTCTTGAATCATGGGTGAAGGGCTTTGTGGTATCATCTGATAAGTTATTCACATTGTTGTTAGTCCACTGATTAGAACCCTCCTCTTGGTGACTCCTGAAGATTGTGTTCAAGTCATTTCTTGACAGTTTTTTCTTAGGAATCATTCTCGTTTTGTTTTTAACTTTCTTTGTTGCATCACTATGCTTGAATGGGGACTTCAGAGAATGATCCATCATAAAACTTAACAAGGTCTCTTCGTCTTGTAAAAGCTCCTCAGAAAGGCCTGGGGTGTTGTCTTCATGATGGCCATTGTTCAAGGACCACTCACTCATTGTCATGTTCTCAGTGGTAATTTGAACTGACTGGGCCAACCAGCTATTGAAGAAGGTCCCATCTATAGGAAAGGAAGTTGACAAACCTGTAAAAATGAAAAAGACAATTGTCTTAGAAGTCAGAGTCATTCAGTTTGTGCTTTGATCGTAAGACGCATCAATGCACTGTCAAAACTATGAACTGTAGTGAGGAACCTGGAACAATTCTTTGGTATTTGGCAAACACGGAGGGGCTCCAGTGTCTACTGTAATGCACCATACAGCATGTAATGTGTGAGTAAATGGCAAGCACACTTTACTTCAGGTAATAATGGCTAATCTGGGATAATGTCGTATATCTTACATGACAGTGACCCACACTGTCCACCACTTATAACACTGACCCTGGACTAGACATCTACGGAGACTGAACCTGGGACCTCTGGATCTAAAAGCATGAGCTTTGACTGTATAATCTAAAAAGGACTAGGCCTGACAGCCAAAGCATATAACTCTATGTGTGGTCTAGCCACTAGAAGGGGGATAAAGACCTACGTTGTGTTAGGGCAGGTTACACTGTGTTCCAGATGAACTGCATGCAGAACTTTAACGAGCAAGGCTGAGAAAACTGTCAAGGTTGGGTGACTGGGGAATAGAGGACTGAAATGCCCTGGTATCTGGCCACACAGGATTATTACAGTTCCCTCCGTTACTGGGCTATCTCATGCAGGAAACTCGGAAGAATGGGCAGGAGATGAAGGGCTGGATGAATCCAGCAATGAGAACGCTACTTCTACAGGCCACTGCTTTGGGGTGATGACAGCCCTAGGACAGAAAACTTACATAGGGACTGGGGTAGGAACACCCTCCTGGCATAATCTTTATACAGGTGGTTAGGTAAGGAAGGTCTTTGGCTGGATTCTTGCCTTCCCCTTTGCTGGGAAAACACAAACAACATCACTGGTTCTACATACTATGTTTTACCTGCTTAAACAGCTATTTTAAATTTTCTTCATGGATAGCTGGTTAGGATCACACCAGTGTGAATGTAACATTATCAGAACTGGAATAAGTGAAAAATGATGGTCGTGCTTATGATTAACTATAGTTTTAGAGGGCCCCACAGTAAGCCAACTGCCTTGTAGCACAGGCACAAAGACCTGGGCCCCAGGGATACCTAAGAAAAGGAGCAGGATTTGCCACACAGCTCAGATAGTCTGGTCTCTGTCACTAGCCAGCCTCCAATGCTTCAGAAGTCAAGCCCCATCTCCACATGAGGTGTATCATCATACTGTGAAATGGATAGTGGGGGAAAAAAATCCTGCCTGACCCCTTCAGATGCTCAACGTGTGCCCTGAAGCGTGCTGTGCAATATTCCTCACTGTGGCTTGCATAACGATAAATGTTATTAATGCTCATAGAAACGAGAGACCCATTTCCAAATGTATATGTATTGCCGACTCTCCCATCTGTGGCAGTGCAATTTGAAGGTTGATTATATATTGTGTAAAGAAAGGTTTCCTTTTACTTTTAGATGTATCTAGTATTAATTTACTGGAGTGTCCCCTTTGTTCTCTTGCTCTGGGACAGAGTGTAAAGGAGGGACCCAACTGGTCATACTGATAAGAAATCCAGTAAGCCATAAGGAAAAACCCAGGGTTTAATGTGCAGTAAGTCAACAGCTCTTTATTGGGGGTACAGTGTTGGTTTTTTCAAATAAGAATCTGCCTTGGACCATTCATTTTGGCTGCCTGTAAGACAGATGCTTGGATAGGTGGCGCCTGAGCTTGGACGAAGTAAATATTAGTACAGAAGCCTTCCTCAGATTTAAAAAGGCCGAAAGACATTAACATGCAGTTGTACAGCCAACGCGCACACATCAAAAATAGGAACAATGCTGATAGCATAGCATATTGGCTTTGAGGTTTCAAATGTTGGGCTGAACCTTAAAGTCCTCATTTAGGCTAAACTAAACTGGAAGTTTGGGCCAAGGACTACATAAGAACCTCACCATTTGATCTGTTGTTAAAAGTATTTACTTAGAATTTCGCCAAATTTCTAAAGACAGGCAGTGATAAAAGTGTTTGTGTCATATGTGATGTCATTAAACAGAAAGCATTTTTAATCCATTCCAAACACCTCTGAAATGTCACACTGTAGCCACTCCTAATCATTTTCATGTTCATATTACTGTAATAGACTGGATTAATGTATCTGTTCCTAAGAATTTGGTAAATCTTTATAGAGAACAGGACTTGCAGTTGGACACAATTACTGGATTATACTGTTTAATTTCTTAGAGAAAAGTGAAAGTGTGGTAAGTCTGTGCTGTAAAAAAAAAATCAGATCTGTGCAACATGTACCTACTGGACTTTCAAATCACGCCTAGTAAAGTCCATGCTACTAAGTTCTTTTGCCTTGATTCATATCCTGCTATTGGTTCTGTAGATGGATTTTCCCACTGGACACCTGGAATACTGCATTCATTAGGTACAAAAAAGACTGACAAAACTGTAGCAAGAATCAGTGGCTTGGCTTGGAGGGATTGACTCATGAGGAAAGTTTAAAGCATCTAAATTTGTGTGATTAAACAATGACAGAAGGGTGCAGGCATTAGAGACATCTACACACACTTAAAAGGTGTAAATACTGGAGAGGAATTATTTGGAGTAGCACAAAAGGACTAATGAAGTAAAAGAGGGAAGAATTTAGGTGAAAAACTTCCTAGTAGTGAGGTTTGCCTGAGGGTGAAATAGTCTCTCAAGAGAAGTGGTGGAGGTCACCACTACTTAGAAGTTTTAAAAACAGATAGACAAATGCCTTTAAAACTTAAAGGAAGGGACACTTCTGCACTGGCAGAGGAAAAAAACAAGATGGCCTAATACAACAGGTGTATCCCTGTTCTAATTGCTACGACTGAAACCCACTGGAATTAAAAACACATTCAAAACTGGTCTCATTTATGTCAGCAGCTGTAATGATGCTATGGTAACACCCCGTTATATAGAAAGGTTTAAGGACTAAACTCCTGTAGGACATCTCTTACAAAAAGAGCTCACTATTTTAATGGTTGTTTGGTTTTTGATATTTGCATGGTAAGGATTTGTAAAAACCTATTAATACTCAATAAATAAACAGTAAAAATATAATTGTATAATGGTCTTATTTATAAAATGGATGAGAAAAGGGCAGTTTTTTCCTATGGAATGTTTTTTCTTTTTTAAAAGGAAACCACGGATGGGCTAGGGAGCGATCATTGAGACTGTTGCAGAGGAAGCGATTCATGTCTGTAGGTTCTGTAGCACTTTAAAGACAAACAAATTTCTGCAGGCATAAGCTTTCATGGGCTGCAACCCACTTCGTCAGATGCATGGAATAGAAATCACAGATAGGAGGTATATATATATACACATCCAAGAGGAAGAAACAACAATGGGGAGGGTAAGCGTTAAAAAAGTCCATTCAGTTAGAGTAGATGATGCCTGTTCACAAGCATTGATTAGAAGGTGAGAATGTGTGAACAGTGACAATTACTTCTTGTAATGAGATAACTATTCCAAGTCCCCATTCAGACCCAATCTGATTGTGTCAAGTTTGCAGATGAGTTCCAGCTCTGCAGTTTCTCCCTGAAGTCTGTTTTTAAAGTTTTTTTGTTGAAGTATGGCAACTTTCAAGTCAGCTACAGAGTGTCCTGGGAGATTGAAGTGCTCTCCTACCGGTTTATGGATGTTACCATTTTTTATGTCTGATTTGTGTCCATTTATTTTCTATTTCATGCATCTGACATAGTGGGTTGCAGCCCACGAAAGCTTATGCCTGCAGAAATTTGTTAGTCTTTGAAGTGCCACAGGACTCTCCTTGTTTTTGCTGAATACTGACTAACACAGCTACCCCTCTGGAACATGTCTGTAGGTTGCTATTCTTGTGGGTAGCTTTGTATCATTCACTGTTCAAAAAAGTTCAGCACTTTTTTTTTTAATCATGGCAGGACATGGGGCCCAGTATCTCCATTTCACAAGGAATAAGAAAACTTTTCTATCAAGTATCAGCACAGAATTAGCTATTTGATTTAGATCACTTGATGCTGTGGGCTTAGGATATACCCAAGTTTTAAAAAAAAAAAAAAAGCATTGCAGACAGTAACTAAAATGTACAGGGGGCTTTTCACATGTCAAGATGACATGTGAGCTGTCTCAAGGGAAGGCCTGTTGGGTCATTCTGAGATAGCAGAATAGAACACTGATCTAAATAGTAACAGAAAATGTCCTTCACTGAATAAGTTTCCTCCTCTAAGGCTTCAGTTTCAGAATTAACAAGTTATAAAAAAAAACAAACAGGACTTTATTTTAACAGAAAAGGGAGGAGAAAGCCTGGCCTAGCCCTGTCCTACACTAACCCCACTCCCCTCCTCCAGAAATTTTTCCCCTTTCCTGGGAGCTGTTTCTATAGAGCTCCCTCCTTTCCTCGGAGTTGCTGATTGGGCTGTTAGTCCCAGGGCTATTCCATTACAGCTGTGGGAGAGTGGAACAAAGAATTAACCCCTTGGTTGCTGGTGCTCAAGTCAAGGTTCTGCACCCCACCACAGTAATCTGACATAAGGGGGGGTGGAATTAAAAATGTCACCCAATCAGCATAAACAAGTAGAAAAGGGATCAAATTCTACAAAAAATCATTTGTGGTTGCTAAGGGAATTGTTGGAAAAGACCTTTTTCTTTAGGTCTTTTCCCCTGCTATGCAAGCAGCAGGTTATATCTGATGGGGACCTGGGGGTGTGTTACATATCAACATAATGCACAGACTCACAGTGATGGGGGTACAGGCAGGCCCTGTGTGCTTCTGCCATGGAAAAAGATGGGAAATAATGCTGAGAAAGCAATGTCATTTTGCATTCATCTCCAGGCTGGCCGGGGACTGCCAGCACAATCACTTGTGCTAACCAGTGCCTGTGATGGAGGGTGCTTAGTGGAACACAGCAGCGTGCACAGAACTAAAACACATGGCCCATGCAGTTTACGCACAAGCAGCAGCAGAATGCATGTTGCAATCTATGCAGAGAATAAACACTACACTCGGGCGGAGAAGTCTGGTTACATTGCCAGAAAGTAAAATCACTCTCATTGCAATACTTTAATGCATTTTTCCAGTTGGAATTCAACCCTTTAGCCTGATGGCTGAATACTTCATAAGCTTTTGCGCCACTAGCTAACAGCCTACGGACAAAAGGTCCTATCTGCAAGGTCAGGGTGGGAGTTAATGTACTCTGGTCCCTCCAGGACAAGTCTGAAGCAGGGTAGGAGCTCACACAGCCAATGCCTGTGAGGTAACTCCACAGTGGATAAACTAGAGAGCTTAGACTCTAAGGCTATCAGTGGCACTAAGCACCATATTTAACACCCCTGCTCCCTAAATAAGTGAAGCCTTTGGAATTCCTTTAACTCGCTTTCTCTGGCCTCTGCACTCAGTATATTTCAGTGCTGTGTTTTTACAGTCTGACTTACCCAGCTGTCCCAATACTGATTCGTTCCCTGATTTCCTCTTTTCTTTCTTCTCAGGACTGCTTTTTCTACCATCTCTTCCTTTTCTTTTGGGGTCACTTTTCTTTCCCTTTGTTCTCTTCCCAGTTTGTTCTGGTTTTTTTAAAAATAAAAATAAATGTGAGATCATATAACCAGGGAACTTGATGATGAATTCTTTGGAGCATTCAGAAGCATTGAGATAAGGCTGAAATTAAGAAGTGGAAGAATCCTTGCTAATCACCTTCTGTTAAACAATAGTAGGCGCCAGTGCAAATCTGGGTCAAAAATTCCACAGGAGATTGGTGTATCACCATTTTGGGCAAGTGGACATTACAACTCTCTAGATTAAGGAAAGGTTTTCAGTCCCAGAGATTATATAAAGAAGAAACTTGGGCTTTGATCCAGTAAAGCACTTAAGCACAAACTGAACTTTAAACATGAGTGGTCCCAGTCAAATCACTGGACTGCTCACTTACATAAAATTAAGCACTTGCTTAAGTGCTTTGCTGGATCAAGGCCTTTGGGCACCGAGATTTTCAGTCCTGAAAATGTATTTTTCAGGACTGAAAATGCAGTGCTTATAAACCAAAAATCCTACATATGAACACACCAGAAGATGGTGGAAGTTCCAAACCGTGTATCTTGTTGTACTATGCAAATTTGCTATGTATACTACAGGCAAATGCAAAGTGCGTATCAATATTCTCTTCCATTGCTGATATAAAGTTGCAAAACAAGTTTGACAAAAATTTTATTGGCAACAGTTTTAAACAGACCTGTCTTGATTTGATCTTTTGGTCTACACTTGCTTACGTTGTATAGCAATGAAAAAACAAAACTGATGCCTAAACACTGCATAAAATCTAACTAAATGGAGTAGGAAAGACTTGGCCATACTTTCTATTGAAAACCAGGCATATAAATCACAGCTATTTGGACATTCAACAAAAAATCAATATATAAATGCTTTTGTACATATACTGGATTTATTCCTCTTGGGTGAACAGGATTTAGATGTACTCTCTGAAAAGTGTCATTTATATTACCAGGTGAGATACTCAAAGCTTTTTACATATTCATTAAGGGCCCAAGTCTTCTCGGGCAGAAACCCATGCTAACTCTCATATTAACTTCAGTGGGGAAAGAATAGGGCCCTAAAAGCAAACAGAGGAGCCTGGATGGCTGAAGGAACTGGAAATGTGATTTCAAGCTTTTCATAATGATTTAGTTGGAGCTGGTCCTGCTTTGAGCAGGGGGTTGGACTAGATGGCCTCCTGAGGTCCCTTCCAACCCTAATCTTCTATAATTCTATAATCTGATCATTAGCTTGAATCTGACCCAGGCTGGTACTGACCAAAAGTTGTTGACCTGTGATGGCTGTAAAATGACAACTGAGCAATAATTCTACATGGACTGTGCTCTGTCCAGTTGAAGGTATCAACTTCATATAAACCACCATCAGATTGTCAGCAGCCTTAGCAGAGAGGCTGAGTGGGCCAATGAGGCTGACCTCTTCTCTCCCCCTAGAGGTGGATCCTCTACGTTGACATACAGTGGTGGAGCAGCATGGGGGAGTTTGCGTTACAGCTGCCTGAGAATATCTGTGGGTCTGGATTAAGAGAGGATTTACGTTTACAGGATTGCCAATCCAGGACCTTTCATGAGCAATGGACTCACTGAAAGAAAGAATGCAAATAAAAAATTGAAATATATGCTATATTCCTGCTAAGTAACTGCATAAGACTGAGGAAACAGACACATTTTTCCCTTGACTGACAAATAAAAAGATGACTTTGTTTAGACATTGCAATGGTTCTAAACAGAAATATGAATGTTACTGTTGCAAAAGGAACCTGTCAAAATAACAGCCACATTTCACAACCAGGAGGCTACTTTACATTTCATGCAAGACATGTAAGTGAGATAGAAGAGGGTGGTTTTGCATGAGAAATTCCCAACAGCTTTAATAAGAACTTTTTGCTTAAATGATCATTCATCAATGGGAAAATAAACCACCAAGTTACGAGTTTTATGAGGAAAGCCTTCCAAAAATAGTGTGCCAAACGCGCCCCTGGGGTAATTCCACCTGGTTGTGTTGATTAACTGCCATGCACTATGATAATTAACAACTGCACTCAATAGGGAAGAATGGTAAGGATTTCTTGCTTTTCCCAAAAAGTTACTGATATGTAGGGCAATGAAATCAAGTATCAGAGGGGAGGAAATATCGGTGAGGAAATATTAAGAAAAAAATTTTCTTCTCCACTTGCTCATTATTTAGTGCTGTAGAGTGCTGTAAGACATAATGACAAATTATCTAAGAGCCTGGTCCTGACAGGGGCTGAATGTCCTCAACTGCCATGGAGGCGAAGAGTAGTCGAGAATGCTCAGCAATTTATGGAGGCCGAGAGCATTTTATAGGATTGGACCCTAAAAGATGCTTCTCTTGTACCATAATGAAATGCAGACCAGTTACTGCCCCAGAAAGCAGCTCTACTGATTTAAGCTTGAAACAGTAAAAAAGGCTGTCCTGCTGTCAGAAACAAAGATGAGTCCTCGGGGTCCTAGGGAGGCAGATGTGCGAGCTATCGTGAGCTAATTAGTATAGTAGGAGCCAATGCAGTAAAAGAATATGCAAATAATCCAATGGTCTCAGAAACTGACCACTTTGCACCCCAATCCTCTCAGTGCTACGATCCATTCTAGCTACATGGGGAAAGCACTTGCTCTCTTGTGGGGAAAACCACTCCCATTTATTCATTCTACTCACTTAATAGAGCTTCACCTTGGTATTATCCTTCATTCTCCTTAGCTGAACATAGCCATGGAGATCTGCACCTTATGACGGCTTCCTATTCAGATTGGCTTAATTTCCCTCATAGAAATAAAATCATGATAAAGTGTCCATTTGCAAGTCATTGCCTTTTATTTTAAGCAAACAATAAATACTGCTCAGGTACATGTTTTAACACTTACAATTTTACAGCAGTAGAACTCCTCAGTCCTTCAAGCTATTCAGAGCAGTTCTTATTCCTGGACTTCAAATGCTGTCCCTTGGAAATCTTGTTACTTTCAAAGTAGGGAAAGGTCCAAAGTAACCCCTAGGGTCAGGATACCCCTGAACTTTGTAGATGTGCACCTAATTTCAGGGGGATGCTTATGATCCACAACACAAAATAAAGTCAACGAGCTGGATTAAATCTGGGGAAAAACTTCCTAACTGTAAGAACAGTAGGACAATGAAACAGACTGCCTAGGGAGGTGTGGAGGTTTTCAAAAGGAGGCTGGAGAGCCATCTGACTTGGATGGTTTAGACACAACAAATCCTGCATCTTGCTTAGGTTAAATAACTCCGGCGGTCCTTTCTAGCCCTCTGATTCTATGATTCTTTCACCTTTATTCGCAATGTCAACAAGTAGCTTCATTGATTGCAATGTGATTCCTTGCGGAGTAAGGTATCCTTCAATATAAACAAAGGTTATCAGAGTCTGTCCCAGTGAGATCAGCAAGCACTCAGTACCTCTACAAAACAGGCCTTCTACGTAAAAGAAACCCCAATCGCAGACTCAGGCCACCACAACCCCACAACTTTTGGACAATGTTGATCTGGATCCAAAAGGTAGGTCCTATTCTGAGAAGTGCTTGACACCTGCAATTTCCACTGAAGATAATCAGTGTCATGGTTCGTCAGCCTCACCCAGTATCAGACTTTTTGTGTCTTAGGCCCATCTCTGACTAGACCACACTGTACATGATTACTGGAACTTTCTGCACTATAAAGCAGCCTGGGTCAGGCTAGCAAGAAGAATTTGCAAGGAATCGAAGTTGCAAACTTTTCAACAATACATTTCTCAGACTCAAAACTTGAGTCAAAGGAAACTTTTGTACGGGAAAGTGCAGTCCAGACAGTTCCTAAGAAACCCCAAACACGTGATGGCTTCAGAGGCAACTCCAAAGCCACAAACACAACAACTGGCGGAGGAGCTTGCCAAAGAACCAGATGCTGTTTCTGGAAAAACTGTTATGCAGCCTTGGTTTTTGCATCTTGTATTGCCATTGAAAAAAGGAAGAGGAATGTATGAGATGTGGGCTCAATCAGTGCATGTTTAAAAAAATCAAAGGAAAAAGAGAAAGAATTGAATTCTATCTTTGCTATTTAATAAACTGATGCCAAGGGCTTCCCATATTGTTTGTATGATGTTTTCTAGAAGATGCACATAGCCAAGTGAATTACAGACAATCAGCGTTAAAAGGAGATGGCACCTAGGAGCAAATGACATCCCATCAGCAGCTTAACCTTTGATTCGTAACAGAGCCAGAGGCAACTGCAAAGAAGCCAACACAACTGCTACTAAAGCATGCCAATGAGCCAGACACACAATTAAAAATGCCAACCTCTCGAGCCTTGCACCCAGGATTTGTAACTGCCATCCAAACAGGAGGGTAAGGAGGTGGAAGAGAACAATGTGCTCCAGCCACGGCCTCTCACTGCAGGCCAGACTGATATCTTCATTTAACTATCCAGCAAAATGATTAGCCTTTACTACCCAGAGGTGATACAGATCGACTTTGTACAGGGTCAGTGAAAACTACCATCTCAGGCTCTCAGCAGAGCCACAGTATGAAACGTTCTCTCCCTTGTTTTAGGAATACGGCCACAATCAGAATTCTCAAAATGCCTGCAGTGCTTGATCGCTTGTCAATCTCAAAGCACGTGACAAAGGAGAAGGAGATATCCTTCCCCCCATTTTACAGTTGGGGAACCTGAGGGTGTGTGTACGCTGGAGCTGTCAGGTGTAAACTCCAGCTTGAACAGAAATCCCATGCTCTCTCTGGCCAAGCTAGCGTGCTAAAAACAGAAGCGTAGCAGTGAGAGCGTCAAGAGGCGCTAGCAGCCCTGAGCACACACCGATGGTCTCGGCTGGGATCACACTTGGGCTGGCTAGCTACCGCCTGCTGCTCACGCTGTCACAACTACACTCTAGCAAATAGCTCGATCAGCACTATCCTGGGGATGTCTCCTTGAGCTGGACTGTACACCGCCAACTCTAGTGCAGACATACCCTGAGACACAGAGAAGTGAAGATCCCAGTTCTGCCCTCCCTTAATGGAAGCAACTCTCACTGACTTTCATGAGGGCAGAACTGAGGCCTAAATGACTTATTCACAGTGGTATAGCGAGTCTGTGATGGACCAGACACTTGAACCCAGGTCCTGACTCCCAGTCCTGTGCCTCATTCACAAGCCTACGCTGAGCAGGCCATAAACTCAAAGGGGCCTGTAATTTGCTGTTTTCCATAAGATAGCTAAACCACGTTTATCATCATAAAAAAGGAGGAACGACCTAATCTGGCGATGCCTTTGCTTACGTTGGTGCAGGTTTGGATATGAGTGTTTCATATTATATGATGGAACTAGAAGGGTCTGTGATAACAAGTTCTCCCAAGCCACTAGCAGAAGTACCTACCTGGATAAAGATCCTTCTTGATAAGCTTCATTTGGAGATGGAAGATCTGCTCCTGAAGTTTGCAAATGGAGTGTTTCATTTTCTCCCGCCTCGTCACCATGTAACAGAGATTCCTAACCTGCAGAAACACAGGAAAGAGTTTCCATTCTATGTGTGGACGCTGAGAAACGCCCCAGCTGCTCGGCAGTGCTCCTGAGGAGTCAGCTGACCCACGGTTGCTCTCTAAACGCTGCCTCTTCTCTGTTGCTCAGAGAAATCCCAAGCTTTACTATTATTATTTTAGGAACCTTAGACATACACCAGGACCCCACCATGTGAGGTGCTGTACAAACACCCTCTGGAGGGATTGTGCATGCAGAGGCCAGGAAAAGGCACAATGTGTCCATGGACACAGGCGGACCCTGCTCATCAGTGGCAGATCCTATCTCTACAGAACACGTGAAGCACGTGCTCTCCCAGTACAGCCCTCCAGACCCTTGCCAGTGGGTAAGAGAAAAAGACGCCATGGCTATATCCACACCTAATCCATATTCGTCCCCTCTGAGGTATGGGACACTTTTGGCAGCATTCTCAGTTCCCCTTGTGAACAGGCGGCCACATCATGGCCCTCTGCATGGAGTATGGTAGGAAGAATGGACTTTCCTGGGCTTTCTTCCTCCTCCCTCAGTGCTGTAGGGCACTGGACTGCTGCGCAAACGTTGTCTGCTCATATTAGGTTGTGCTCCAGCATCCATGGAGACGCTGCTCTGCAGGCCCGCTCTGATGGGAGTTCAGAGGGCATGGCCCACATGCAGACCCAGCAATGGCTTCTATGAACAGATCCCCATAGCGAGGGCTGCTGGTGGCCAGGACACAGAGGCACATTGCCGCTCCTTTTGTACCCAAGTTGTGGGGGAGTTATGACACTATCCCCCCACTAGGTTCCTCCCTCCACTCGGGCAAGTGTGTGGGGAACAGACATGCTGGTCACTGAATGCTTGCCATACCTTTTACTTTAATACACGGCACATTTACAGATCCTATTTTATCCACACTTTGTGCACAATTTTTCAGGGTTTGGCTTATTTGGGCCTTTATTTGCCACCTATAACTTACATATAAGTAAGTTTAATCTTTAACTTTTACCACTGAAGTCTAAGTTCAGTAACCTGAATTCATGAGAAAGGTCTGGACTTCAGCATCAGAACTTCATAGTGCTTCAGTACAGAGTGTCCCAGAAATTGGAGTTACACTTGACCATCTGTACCCAAATCCTGGTATACTTACTCAAGATTAGCTTTCAGTACTTGTTGTGGCATAACCTTTATGCCATGCTGCTGATCTGAATGAAAGGATTCAGTAGCTAACATCCATAGGGGTGGGAGCAGAGAAAGGAGGGCCGGGGTACGTTGTTTTAACATCTCACCCAGTTATAGTTTTGAGAATTAGCTTTACAAACACTGTGGTTTACAGATTTGCTTAATTTAATGTGATGGGCTACTGTGACTGACATAATGAGAGACTGTAAAGTGTTCTGCGGTCAGTGTATGAAAAATTGCAATAGACGTGCAAAATATTTTATTGTATGCAGATATATAAGGAGCACAGTAAAGGCTCGGCAGCCAAAAAGTGACGAACATATCCAACTATCAGGCCAGGTCCTCAGCTCTTGCGTATCAGTGCAGCTCCACTGACTGCAGTGGGGCTATGCCCATTTACACCCGCTCAGGATCTGGACCGTACGTGCTATCAAGCTTGTACATATCCAGAGCTGCGTGCTATACTGGGTTCAATCCTGCAGTTCTGATTCAGCTGTTCGAAATCAAAAGGACTTTTGCATGAGTTTGTCCTGTGCAGGGGTTAGGCAGTGAGGAAGTTACCCTCCATTACAATGATAGAAGTAAAATATGCATTTCTCTGAGAACTGTGCATGCAGAACTGTTCACACCCCTAGGATAACGAGCTACTGAAATCAGGGGCTCCTTGTAAGATTGACGGTTCCTCCAAAACGGACTCCACGACACAACATATGAAATGCACTGAAGTACTGAACTGATACGTGGCTAGAGCCTGAGCTGGTGGATCCTGGCATAGTTCCACTGACTTTGATGGAGCTCTGCCAGTATAATCTAGCTCAGAATCTGGCCCACTGCACCTTCTTATATGTCGTTGATTCCTCTGAGTCAAATATTTGCCTTTAATTGCTGGTGAACTTTGTTCAACAAGAGAAACTTTCTGGGTGCACAAGCTTCAGAAATAAACCTAGCCATCAAAAGGTCGAAACTGTCCCAAACTCTTCTAGGAGGACTGTCGCTCTCCTGAAGCCCCATTGCTTGTAACCTCCCCACCCCTCTCCCTTGGATGTATATATATATATACCCCCTATCTGATATACCCTTGGATGTATATATATATATACCCCCATCTGATATACCCTTGGATGTATATATATATACCCCCATCTGATATACCCTTGGATGTGTATATATATATATACCCCCATCTGATATACCCTTGGATGTATACATATATACCCCCTACCTGATTTCTATTTCTTGCATCTGATGAAGTGGGTTGCAGCCCATGAAAGCTCATGCTTGCAGAAATTAAATGTGTTAGTCTTTAAAGTGCTACAGGACTCTCGTCGTTTTTGCTAAATACTGTAAACATCAGGAATTTCAACAGGAAAGGAAAAACCTGTGTAGATGTGCTATCCTGATGGAACTGCACTACAGCTTATGCACAAGCAAAGCCAGCCACCGACTGACCGAGGGGTGGTGGAGAAAACGTAGCTGAAGTGTCAAATTACTTCCTCACAGACATCACACTGGTGCACGCACAGGGGTCCTGCAGCTCGGCATTGACATCTGAGTTCAGGATCAGTCCTCAAGCCCAAGAACTGCTGTCCTCCTGTGTTTGCTTTTCCAATTCAGCGCAGGGATAAAACATAACGGCTCTCCTCCAAGAGGCCTTTGTTTAAGGTTCAAGCCTTTTGTCATGCACTGTCAGTGACATGGAGTGAGATTAACAGAGATGTATCTCTGCTTCTGTCCTGAGCCGACTGTCACTGAATGAGCCAAGCTCTGCTCTCATTAATACCCTGCATCAGCCCACTAACGACCTACCCATTTACAATGGACGAGCTCAATGAACGTGCATGTGGGGAACTCAAAGTAAAATTTGCTATGTCCTGGGTTCAATCCTGCCCTCTGCTGCTGGGTGTAAAGAGAGATGCAGAAAACTGGCCACATCTAAAAAACAGCTCCCTAGCTCAGGTCCCCATGAGAGGCAGGTGGCACGCCCACCCCCATACCTGCCCACCCCCATACAAGCTACCATCAGCTGCAAACCTCTAACTGGCAACCAGCAGGTGCATGTGTTGCTCTTGCTCAGCAAAAGACACCTGTCAGGCCTGACCAGCAGCATCCGTGGAGCAAAGAATGCAGCAAGCATCCTCTCTGTTTTCCATTGCTCCACTGGCGTAGGCAGGCTTTGGTCCCTATGTGTATGTGTTGCTGGTTAAATGTCAGATGTGCATGCAGAGGTTACTGATCAAAATTCCTTCAGCAGCCTGGAAAGATGGTGCAGTTGCCAAGCGATACCAGCTCACGTTTGTCTTGTGCTTAATGTAAGCATTGCTGTTTTTGTCACCCTCAAGTATCTGTGGTTGGAATGACAGCATGACGCTGTCTCCACGGCTGTATCTTGGAGGGGAGGGTCAATATTTTTTTGGAAGAAATGTATTGTCTCTGTTATAGAACAGAAAATACTAATGGGATCTAATCTGACTTGACAGTGAGTGTTTACTCAACCTCCTGACTTTACAAAAACCACAGCTAGGTGTGGGCTCAAGAGCAAAGCTGCAGGCAATAAACTAGGATGGGCTCCCAGGAACTGACATTGAAGTGAATTGGCCATAAGGAAAATTTTAATAACTGGTGTTGAAACATCAATACATGTACATTGTTATTCCCCTTTCTTAATCCACTCTGACTATCAAAATCACTTAGACCTTTTTTATGATTCACAGATTACCTAGACTGCAAGTGTTCAGGAACCTTTGTGTCTCTACGAGTGACAGATCTAGCCTGACCTTCTTCCACCCCCACTTTCCCTAATGTTGGCTACCAAAATTATAAACAGCAGTCTTGCGTGTCACAGGCTTTTTCTGAAAGCTTCACTGCCCGTGGTAACACAGACATTATGTATTTACATTTGTCCCATGCTCTTCATTTGCTTGCTCTTTACCAATGAATTAATGTCCATGAATTTTCACATTGACAGGATCTGAATTGTAAATAACAGCCTAGACAAACAAAACAACTGCTTGTAACTGATGTAATTAAAGAGGTAGAGCCCCTGTGCTCAAACAATTATTATGCGTTTCAAAGACTCTGAATGCAGGAGGACAATCATGTTCATTTGCTAATGGCATGATTTTCTTTTAACGTTAAAAATAAATTGTTAAATATGGATTTAAGAGGGAGATAACAGAACCACAGAAATGGAGAAAGACCTATTAAATTATCTAGTCCTTCTCCTTGCAAGTGCATGATTACTACCCGCAGTTCATTTTCTAACAGTTTGTCCCAGTCAGTGAGGCATCCATTGTTTCTCTGGGGAACACTATTCCTCAGTGTAATCGATCTTACTGGCAGGAAGTTTTCCCAATATTCAGCCTAAATATTTCCTTTCTAACTTCAATTCTGTTATTTCTAGTGATATCCCCTTGCAACTCTCAAATTAATTATTTGCTCTCCTGGCATGTTTGTGTCCTTCCCGGATTGTAGGTGGTCTGCTAGTCCTCTTTCACCGCTTCGCCAAGTTATTCATATTTAGCTATTTAATCATCCGTTTCATCAATTCCGTGGCTCTTATCTGAACTCCCTCCAATATGACTGCATCTTTCTGGTATCTAGATGAGCTGATTTTTACTGCCAGTCCCTGGCTTTGTAAGCTACATGCTCATACATGATTATCTGAACATCTAAGGACCTTGGCGTTACCTCAGGACAACGGGGAAGCACTTATTCTGTAGGAGGGAAAGCTGCTATTTTTTTAATGCCCTAGAGGCAAATATAAAGAAGTGATTTATATATTGTGTATTTGAATATGTGCCCTTCTTTTTGTTCTGGATTGAAGCAAACATCGAACTGAAATTTCTTTAGGAGGAAAACTAGTGCCTCTGGCAACCTGTGTATCAAAATGTTTGGCACTATCTTTCCTCTGTGATTTTGTAGATTTGAAAGAAAACATGATTTGCCCTCTGCTTAGAGACTGCTGATATTTACACTAGTGAACAACACTGCTCCCCCTTACCCAGCCAATCTCTGATGCTCATCTGACTCCCTTGGAAGTGTAGAGCTTTTTGTTGACGCTGATTTAAACAAACCAGTACTTGGAGTAGGTTAAAAAAAGAGTCTTGTTAGGATTCCTGGAAGAGGGAAGTGGGCATTTCATTAGAGGAAATTTGCTAAAAGAGAAATTTAGAAGTGCTAGAATCGTAAGATAAGTGATGGCAAATATCTATTGGGTTATGTTGTCCAAATCGCAGGGTTCTCTAGCCTATTGTCCCTAGTCTTGTCAATCTCTCTGTTCTCTGTATGGATCTTCGCTGCTTACAAAAAGGACACGGTCTAACTACCTCACCCATAAGAACATCTCTACGACTCTGAGATCAAGCCTGTGTGTGCACACCCTTGCTCAACACAGCCTGAGTCTCATTGTGTGTGCACAATCTGTAGCATGTTGGCCACAGCTCCAGCCACTTTACAAAGCTAACTTGGACCCCTAATAGCTTTTTAAAATCTGAATTCTCTGAAGCAGCAATAGGGGTTGGGCCCCAGTTAAGACTGATATCCGTTTGTGGCAGATCAGTGCAATCGTCTGAGCCACACGGGGGTGCAAAAAAAAAGTTACAAGAAGTAGAAAATGTTATTCTCAGCTCCTTACTTTAGGACCAACGTTTCGCAGAAACCCCAGGACCAAATGACTCCAAATATATACCAACCCTACCCAAGATTCTGAAGAGGCCTAGCAGCTTACAAGACAGAATGCCTATGTCCATGGAGTTTAGAGCATGCGGAAAAGCTGGCTGTTAAACAGAAATCTCCTTGCAAACTCAACCACAGTAGTGCTCCCACCCTGCTATGAAATTAAGGACTCAGACTGGTTCCCCAAGTTTGCTTCATGCCAGTCCGAGCCCCCGCAGCAAGGGCGTTACACTGGTCTAAACATCATGGCAGTTGGGGCGTGAACAACGGAGGGAAGAACATTTACTTTGGCAATATTCGTAAGGAGATAGAAGAATTGATATTTCCATAGAAAAGTCACTTGATTCAAATGACAATTCAGCATCCAGCAGGGCGTCTAACTGGGGGAGGGTCTAAGAGAGTCAGATAAAGGCAGAGAAAAAAGAGCAGGGCGATCAAAGCTAGTGTCTAGATTCCACAAGCAAGTAGCTCAGTTTAGGCTGCATTAGACTGTAATACATTTCTGGATAATCGGGCTTTAACATCAGCGAGGCAAAGATTTATCTGTGGGCCCGATGTGCCTGGAAAGCAATAGCATCTGGAGAGCACTTCTGAGCCGTTGTGAATGTGGCGTCTTTAAAATCCCATTCTTAGTAAGGGATCTACACCTGACGCACAAAGCCAGAAGGGATGCAGTGGGAGTGGGGTTAGCCCAAGGCTAACACATTCCTTGTCCTAAAAATAATAATAATTAATAATCTGCTCTTCTATTGGGACTTCCTTCTGAGGAGCTCAAACAAACACTGAGTCTCACAGCCGCTTGTGAGGAAGATAAGAGATGTACAAGGAAGAAATCACTCCTAACCATGGCCCAATCCACCTATCAAACAACCAGCACTTACTGCAGCCTGCTGCACCCTTGAATTTTCCTTGGAGGTTTCCCCTCCAAGGACTGACCAGCTCCAACCCTATTTAGTTTAAGAGAGATGGCAATCGCAAAGCACAAATTAAAATATGTTTTTCCCTGCTTCCCTCTGCTCCCACCTGCTCCCTTTAAGTGCTCAGGACAAACTGTGCCACTCGGCCAACCTGCTCCTTTCCCGTTCTCACACCTGAAAGACCAGGCCAAAGTGCGGCTGAGGGCTGGCCAGCAAGCGTTCTGTGCTCCCTGTTTAATCTTCACCTGAACGCAGCAGTTTCCTGTGTTGAGTGCTTCAGGAAGAGTGGACAGCACTGATCCCTGCACTGAGTGAAGGAGAAGAGGGGCTGGCACTTTGAGGGTGGGCAGCCCTTCCACATACCAGCAAGGAGAAGTGTCGAATACAGGGAAGTGGGAAGGTATGTAGCAGAAGAAACAACGTCCTACTTTTCCTCTAGTTTCGTCCAGCTTCGCTTCAATACCATATAAATCTCTCACAGCCCAGGCCTCAAGGTTGGCACAGCTGTGTAGGCTGCCCTCCATGGAGGCCTATATTCTGTATTTTCAGGGAATGGACCCTATTCTCTAGCAGGCCTTTCCGGTAACTCTCTGACCCTCCTTCCTGTGCACTATTCCTTCCCGTTTCAGTGTTTTCAGCAGCCATTCAGTGCTTTGGCATCCCTCTCTCTCCCCTGGCAATTTTGTGTCATTTCATTGCACATTTTGTATTGCTTCTTCCCCTTCCTATTTTCCTCTGCTCTGTCCTAGCCCCTTGCCCCCTGATGAGACAGTCTCTGCTGCCTCTACCATTCCTGTCAGCCCCATCGCTGTATGCAGCCATTAAAGTGAGATGTACATGAATCTAAGAGTGCTGCCAGCACGGTGCTCTCTTATAAATTTCCCTTTGCTGTCTGCACACACAAGATGAGACAGCAGCGAAGGTACCAGGGGAGAGCAGGCGGCGTTCAGTGAAAGAGCTCAGTCACAATCGTTTGTTATTGTAGCTTAGCTGACACTGATTCTTCCTTAAAAAGCCAACAGGCAGAAGCCCTGGGGGTTTTCCCTCCCCTCCACAATCTCACGTGGATACAGATACAGAACATGCAGGTCAAACTATGGGGCCACCAGCCTGGGAAGTGTCCCCGGGATGGTCTGAGGTGCAGTGAACCTGCCTCAGTGGAATGTAATGTGATACACCCCAGGTGGCACGTGCCGTAAGTCTCTGTGCAGTCAGAGATCTCCCAGAGGAGGTGACCTATTTCCCCCATGGAGACAGCTGCACTGAGTCATAAAAGACGCAGCCTCAGCGGCCACGTCTACCATTTTATCTGTCCGTATTGTTTTGTTTTAGAAAATATGAAAATTAAGTCTCAGTTTTTAATGTGAATTTCAGGCTGGCAGAAGGTGCCGGATTGCCAACACTGGACAACCCTCTGGGTCCAATCCTGCACCCCTTGAGATCAAAGACAGCAGGACTGGGACCTCTGTCCCCAGAATAGGTAGCAGCGGTAGTGGTTTTGTGATGAAGGCACATGTCCACTAGGAAATGGACTGGACCGGGAAGTCCATGCAGCTCTTGATCCTATTTTAAAAGGAATACCTACACTTATGCACAGGGAATATAAAAAGTGGGAGGGCTGGAAGGTTCTCCTCTGCTAACGAGCTGCACTACGCAGAGTTCTAGCCCCTGATAACGAACAGGCAGATCAGAGCAGAAGTGTAAGTGACCGAGGTCTTTTCTGTGGAGAGGAAGTGACGGCCAAGGAAGTCTAACTCAGTCAACAGACACAGAGACAGCTTCTTCCAACAGACGGTGGGCGATACTAACGAAGCCCTGGTAGGTCCACAGAGTAGGTCATTAAATCAGAAGTCGTACTCACCCTCTCCAGGTCTTGCCTGAGATGTGTGAAGAGCTTTAAGCGTCGGTATAGCACATCCTGCTCTTGCTGAGCTAAATTGTCCACTTCATCTGTTTTCGGTGTCAGCAGGGGCTTGTTGCAATTAGCTTTTCTCTTCAGCTTCCAGTACTGATAAACGAAATCCACCAGCGACTCCGTTAGGTCTAGGTTCTCGGCTACCTCAGAGGGCTTTACAAGTTCATAGAAGTCCTCTTCCAGCTGCTGAAGTTTCTGTTTCCTCAGTGTGACCTTTTCCAAGTCCAGCTGCGCTTGGTCTGGCTCTGCCCGTGCCTCGTCCGGAGGTTTGGTGGCGCCGCTGCTGTGCTCAAGGCAGAAGGATTTGAACTTCACTTCATCGTTCTCCACTAAAATAGTCCGCATGTCCAGGTTGTGGTCAAAAGCGCAAGTGACGTGGAATGCCGTGACGCAGGAGGGCATGGAACACTGCAGGAAAGAAAGCAAGGAACCCAGATTACTTCACTCTCCGCCCATCACAGCGCACTGAGGAAACAGGCTCACTTCTGTTAAACCACAGGACACAAGACATCCCTGACTGCAGCAGCACTTGTCTCGTACAGGATGACAAGATGTGTGAGCCTGGCCTGCCTATAAAAAGGATCATCCTGCCGTATGTAATGCAGTAAGTGACTTTGCATGTTATTCCAGAGCCTCCAGCTGCTTGACAGAGAAAAACAATAAGAACCTGACTCTGTACAAAGAGCAAACACTATACTGACAAATGAGTTTATTTCCCAAATCTCATGTGTGTACGGCTAGTCACCATAATTTCAAGTACATTAAGAATCTCCATTAAACTGTTACCTCCACTGAGTTCTTTTCAGTCTCATCCCTCCATTCATTCTCCTGCCTCACGTATAAACCAGGCCTATCTTTTGTTTATTATAAAAATAATCTTCTGCTTGTTTATCCAATAAAATACTCAATACAGTTCTTGTCAATTCTCTGGTCCAATATTATGGTCAAATAGTCAAGACTGTAGGTGGGTAAATAAGTCTCTCCTGATGGAGAATTATTTTATTTCTTATTGTAATTTCTCCCTCTCAGTTGCCTTACTTTTTCCTTTTAACGCTAAAAAGCTACCTTGATAATTTTATCTGAAGCCTACCGAGGGGGTCACAATTCGTGAGTAAAACAGGAATCTTGGGAGCTTCCAATACTCGTGAAGCACAGTGTTTCATGAATAAGTAAGCAGCTCATGTTGAAACTCCACTCCCTCTAATTAGCATTATAAAAAAGAAGGGGGAAAAAAAAGAAAAGAAAAAGAAAACAGAACCCTATCTTATTTAGAACAGGCATTGTGAAAATGAACATTAAAATTGGTATAGTGGTTAACATGTTGTCAAAAGTTATTTTAAATTAGAATTTTAAACAATTTTGATAAATTCCCTCATGATTAAATTACTCTGTCTGGATTCCACAGGCAGCAAAACCTAAAATATGAGTTCCTGTTGAAGCAAACGCATTTCCCAGCTAACATGTTGGCTGTATGCATTTCAGCACATTCTCCTCACCAACCCTGCTCTATTCAGTAACTATTTTTTAATGTTTGAGAGTGACAGGTAATTATTAAAGCCATAATCTATAAGAAATCAGCCTACTTCAGCTGCTAATGACCAGTTAAACAGCAATAATGAGGCATTCTGAGGGGCTTACTACTGTAGACATTTAGCTGTTTAAATAACATTGTTCTTGTGGGGGGAAAACATGAGCCGTTCCAACATGAATGACCACATTAAAACGTACCATATTTCCTGAAGGCTGATGACAAAAATACAGGATGTTGCACATTTTTGGGTGGGTTAAGGGTAAGTTTCAATTTTCAAAAATAAAAATTCGAGTTCCATTTAAACTGCAAAAACTTTCTTGTAGTTTATCTTTGTCCCATTGGTCTTGGATTCCTGCCCTGTTATTAAGTTACAGAGCACATGAGCTTTCAACGTTGCTGTTTTTAGATATTTTCCCTTGACTTTGTTTATAAATTTGCCGGTGCTTATGCAAGCAAGAGACTAACAGGGCTGCCTAGATTCAGTGCAGGCAAGTGGTGTCCAAGTTAACCTCAGCTCTCCGAAAGCCCATTAAAATCAGTGGAAAGATTTTCAGTGACTTCAATCATCTTTGGAACGCCTCCATCCTGACCCATAGCGCTCCTGCTATTAATTCTATGCATTCATCTCTGATGAAGAGGGGCTGCCACTTGTGTCACCGTAACTGGTAACATTCAGGATGGAAAGAGACCACGGAATTTATCTAGCTCTGAGTTTGGACATCCTGGGACGTGGACAAATGCCCACTACAGATTAGGCTGAGATTACTGGGCCCATTTGAACCACAATCCAAACCATGTCGCCCTCTCTTACCAGATTTAAACATGTGGATACTTCATTTCTAATTGTGTTAATGTGTATCGTCATAAACAAATTCCACCGAAAAGTGTAGTATTTCCCTATGCAGACACTGAGAAACAACACCAGCCCAACAGATTCCACTGTGTGGTAGCCATTGGTAAATGGTGATGTTTTAATGGCTACCACCGTTGCTACTGCAGAGAGAGCTGGACTATTGTGTGCCTAATATATTGACAGAAGTACCAGCAAAGTTCTGTATACAGAACCTTTATTTCTGCTGAGGGACAGAGGCATCCCAGCTTGATCATCAGACCCTAGATTTTTTTGGTAGAGCCGACATACCCTGCCCTTTGGCTCTTAAGCTCTGTACACAAAATATGAAAGTCATTGGGACAGAATAAATACAATAAAGTGATAGAATGTCATTCAGTGGAGTCACTTTCCTCACTCTAATGGAACTTTAAGGTTAGAATCCTTTGCCAGCTGTAAGTTACCTTGATTGAGTTTTCTTGTCTGGTAGCCAAAATAGTTATTTGATTGCATTGAGCTATCTAGCCACAGATGTAGTCAACTGAATCGATATTGGAGTAACATCTGGGGGTACTTTAAACCAAATCATTGGGAAGATCCTTTGTGCTGTTATTTGCATAAATAGCTATTGTACAGTAACAAAAGTGGACACCCAGAATGGGCTCTAGTGAATGATTCAAGCTAATAAAATGGATGCATCAATGTTGCCATCCTCCCTGCGTATTTATGTCACTAACAGCATTAATATCATTATTCAAGTGTCTGTGGCTTTTGCCAAAACAACAGCCTACAGAGTGCCCTTTACACAGGAAAGATTATCTGCACTACCTTAGAAATAAAACAAATAGAATGACACTCGTCCTGGATTTCTCCTTTGACAGATGGCAAGCAGCAGTTGTCAGAGACCGTGCCCAAAATGCAAATAGAAAATAATTAGCAAGCTCAGCTGACAGGGCAACAATCAAAGGTACCTGTTCAACAGCAGCTACCAAAGGACCTTGCATAAACTGACAATAAAAACATATTGATCCATCAAATCATTCACGATCACAGAATGCCAATGGAAGGAACCTGTGCTTCCGGGGAGGCAGCAGTCTGACAAGCAGAATGAGCTGAGGCGTTGGAGATGGGGGCAGCCTACTGGATCTCACAATATTTATGACAGTAACAGTACATAGTGATACCATCACTGTATAGCACCTTTCATCCAAGCATCTTCAAGTACTTTGGAGGCGATGGACCAAGTCCATCCCTAAATATAAGTCCAGGGAACCAAATGGAGGTGCGCCAGAGATGAATTTGACCTGATAATATGTCTTCAGACCATTCTCGTGGAGTAGAGCGATAGGGAATATTTCATTTACCAGTGAACTCCAGTCACCTCCAGCCATGGAATGCAACAGCTGTTTAACAGCTCACAGTAATGGTACACAACTGATTTAGGGCCGAAGATAATGAATATGTTGTCTCTATCCAACAGAACTGTGGGGGGCATTTAGGGAGAGACAGTGTAATTAGCAAAGTTGAAATATTGCCAGGGACCTAGGGTTGACACCGCTGTATTCTTATAAAGAGGTCCATGGGCTCTGTAGTGACCACAAGTGGTCTGGACCTCAGCTTTAGGTCTCATCTAGAAGAGAAAAAAAAATGAGTCCAGTAGCACTTTAAAGACTAACAAATTTAATTTCTGCAGGCATAAGCTTTCATGGGCTGTAACTCACTTCATCAGATGTAAGGAAAAGAAATCAGATAGGGGGTATGGATGTACCTCCAAGGGTGAGGAACAAGGAGGAGGGTGGAGAAACTGCACAGCTGGAACTCATATGCAAATTTGACACAATCAAACTGGTTCTGAATAGGGATTTGGAATAGTTCTCTCATTACAAAAAGTAATTGTCACTGTTCACACACTCTCACCTTGTAATCAATGGTTGTGAATAGGCCTCAGCTACTCTAACTGAATGGACTTTGCTATTACCTACCCTCTCCGTTGTTGTTGTTCCTCACCCTTGGATGTACATATTTACCTCCTATCTGATTTCTATTCCTTACATCTGATGAAGTGGGTTACAGCCCGTGAAAGCTTATGCCTGCAGAAATTAAATTTGTTAGTCTTTAAAGTGCTACTGGACTCTCTCTCTTTTTTCCCCCCCCCGTATACAGACTAACACGGCTACCTTCTGGAACTTTTCATCTGGAAAAGGGCATCTCCAACGTCACAATTGCCCTAACATGATGGGGGGGCATTTGTTCAGTATTGATGCAGAGGGAAGAATATCACAGCTAGTATTTTGGACAGTACACCTGGGACTCATTTCCATTTCCTCCCAAAAATGTTTTTGTAAGTTTTCAACACTGAATGATTTCCTATTTGATCAGACACAGGACTTCCTGACTTATCTACTGCAGACTTTGGGAAATACATTTCCACAAGTAGCTGTGGTTCTCCAGTAAATGAATGTTAATCATTAGTGATCAAATAGTCTTAGTTTCTCCCTTGCATCCTGGGTTTGGCTTGGTGCAGAATCTGCAAAGACACTGGTCTTTTATCCATGCAGCAAGTCTGTCCCTTGCACCTGACCTTTATCCATTGCCAGGCAAATACCACTTACTAATGAAATCAGTGAGGTTTTTATTCTATACCCAGACCAAAACCAAACTGAAAAAGGTCAAGAAGCTACCTAAATGGCAGATGACACCACAGTTGCTTTCCAGTAACCCTCAAAATCAGTTTCCCAAAAGAGGAAGGTTAAAGGACAGTAATATCAAGAAATAGTGTCTTCAAAAGGCTGAACTGCTGCCAATTTATGGAAAACCGGCACCAGGCTCTCTCACAGAGGGGCACTGACAATCTCTGCCAATAACGGTCCAATACTTCACCAGTGCTGGCTTTTACCTGCCAGGGGGGCATGAGTCCATCTTGCAGGTTAGCACGCACAGCATTTTCAGGACCTGCAGTACCTTACGGGTATGTAATCAGTAATCAAACGTTGTTGTTTGATTCAGCAACGTAAACAAGAAAATGCCAAGAGGATACAGCACTCTTTTTGGCAAACTCTCATGTCTAGCCACAAGAACCACTATGAAGTCATGATTTCCCCTGAACAGAAGGCTGGAAAATTGCTCAGACAGGGCCAGATCCTCAGCTACTGTAAACTGGCACTGGCTTTATGGAGCAAAGCTGATTTGATCTGGCCTGCTATTTTTTACAAGGAAAAACAAGGAGAAGATAATGATATGCATGAAACAATATAATCCAGGAAGAAACATGTTCCTCCCAATCTATCCCCTTTGTTTGTTGCCTAACATTATGCTGATAACTTCAACTGCCAGCTTGTGTGGGGCAAATTCTTCAGACATATGGGGCGGGGGTGCAAATTCCACAGACAGGGGTGCACATGCCTCATTAGGTGACTCGCTCACAATCTGCATGAACATTTGCTCCATTTGCACATGCAACTGTAGTAACTGTACACATTTGTGGACAAAAAGTCTTCATTTATTAAAATGTGATCCTGTCTGCATGAATCAGCAGAGAGAGCAGTGAAGCTGAGAAGGCTTCCCCCTTGTGTGTTCAAGGTGAAGGACTTCTTCTCCAAGCACAGTTCATCTTCCAGAGTCTTAGTCTGCCAGGTCAGTGAAACCCAGGCAAACTGGCCATTATGAAAAGCGAGCACTGGAAACCTCTGAAATTAGCTTCTTCTAATGATCCAGCTGTAACTGACGTGGGCACACCTTAATTACCTCATTCCTATCATCAGGAGTTAGTGCTAAGGTCCAGATTTTCACTTCAATCAATACGAGTTAGGCACGTAAACACCTTAGAAGATCTGGGCTTAAGTACTATAACAAAAAGATTCTCTCTCTCTAAGGCTGTCACTAGCCGATAGTGGTGACAAAGATGACTAGATTACACCAGTACAAACAGGCACTGATCAAAAATATGTTACATAAACAGAAGGGCTTTGTAAACACAGGGCTTTGCTCCTCTGATGAGAGCAGAGGATACCTTGCTTATTTACCTCTATGTGTGAATCTGCTGCTTATTCATCCCTTAAATCCTTAAATAAAGGCACCATCTGCACATTCCCTTTCCTTTCAGCAGAGCTGTCCTGAAAGAGCTATGGTGGTACTGACAAACACTCCACTGGCAATCTTATGAAGACTTATAAACTGTGAATTGTCAGCATATGAGACAATAAAACTCTGTGTTCCATTTCAGGTGACCTTTAATTCAAATCCGTTCAATCCAAAGGTTCTCACAGCTAACGTGTGATGCTTGCACTAAGAGGATGAAGTCTCAGAGAATCTGAATTCTTTTTGATGCTGCCAAGTCTATCTGACTCGTTTCCCTGCCCTTCCGTTCTTTGAAAGCAGTTGCCATTATGACACAATATCTCCATCTGGCAGGGTGAATAAGCAGATCCACCCAGAGCCATCAAAAAAGAAGTGAATCAACGCTGGAGATTTAAAGAAATATGGTGAGATCTCATTTCAAGCTAAAAGGATTGCTTTTAAATCGCTCCCTTTAAAGTATTAAAACCATTGCAGTTGCATAAACGCCATGGAGGCTTGCAGCTCTTTCTATTCTTATGACATATCACTGTTCCTCAATTGGCTACTTACTCTCTGTCACTTAGATTTCATTGCTATGTCTGATGTTTAAGGGCCAAATCCCACCTCAACACCAGGCCTGTGTAGTTAGATTTGGCGCAGGGACGTACTGAGGAAAGAATTTCCCCCAAGTGCATGCAACTTAAGAGCTGTCCCATGGCTGCTACTGCAGCTCTGAGGTTGCACCTTGGCTTGGTGGGGGACGCAATAGCTAACGGCATTGTGCAGCAGCAAATCCACCAGCCCTTTTGCTCTTTCCCTCTTCTCATGACCCCTCCTTACCCCCCAACCAAACTGAGGGGAAGCGAAAGGAGCCTCGTGGGACGGGGCACTGATTGGTGCAGTCCCCCTGACAAGGTTCCACAAACCCTGGTCCCCCACCATGCACAGAAGAGCCACATTTGTTCTGCTGCAGCTGGGGTTCTCTGCTGATCCACTGGATCAGCTGGGGATCTACTGGGTGAAGGATCTACTGGGGTCAGTGCCCTCACCTAACACCACTTTTCATGACAGCAGTGTTTTTCCACAGGGCAAAATGCAAGTGCAGTGCCTTCCATACAGCATTGCTGTGGAAGGGTAGGGAATAGGCTGTTTGCTGCGAGTCACTGAGGTGTTATAGAATAGGTACAAAACGGGGGTGTAAATACTAAGTATTCTTTCTGTGAGCTTGTAAGGCTCAAATCAAGTGCGGTTCTTTGTAACACTGGACGGCTGAGCCTTCCGGCTTTCCAGCGGTAGAAAGGTTTCATTTTTAGCCCCACTGGCATGTGCAATATTAGGACTTTAAACTTCACGGGTACCAAGACTTAAAACCGCTGGCTTCTGACTTTAGAGCAGGGTCATTTCAGTCTCTGTAACTACAGAGTCACTATGTCATCATCATGGTGGTAAACAAACCAAGTTTATTTAGATTTGCAGCATTTCATGTATTAAAACATTACAAACAACAACAGTTGGTGGTAACTGATTGGCTCTTCCACTCCCAGCTGTTACTCTTGTTACCCGTCAGTGACTCAAAAAATGTGTTCCCAAACGAACAGACAAATCCCGTCCTTCAGTGCATGCACAGGGCTCCAAGGGCTCTCAAGAGCAAAACCTGGCCCTGGATTTCATTAAGCAGAGTTACGTACCTGAATACACGTTCCAGTGCACTCCTTGCAGAGACTGCAGGACAGAGCCCATCTGCTTGCTGGGATATGCGAGATCTTTGTGATGGGTTCCATTTTTTCAGGGCACCCGATGCTAACCTAGTCATGACACAGAGGACATGTGTTTGTACCGCGGCACCATCATGCATCTGCTCTGGGAGAACGCAAAGCTTGATCCCCTGAGGTGGTTAGAACGAGAGGAGGGTGCTCTAAACGCTACCTCTACCATCACCCGCAATTGGAAAAAACTCAGCAGTGAAGATGAATGAAATGACAGGACCATGGAGCACAAGGCCAAATGCCACCTCCTGAGCTAAGTCCTCTCGGGTGCGTTGTTCTAGATGATGAATGGACATGTGTGCTTAGTGTTACCCCACCCAGGCAGACGCTGAGCATGACCACTGTCCCTGGCTGAGCATAACCGGGCTGAACTGTCCCCGAACGATCCAGCCTGAGCGAGGGGCAGGGTGTACCTGAGCTGCCCCCAGAGCAGGGCAGACACACAACTGTGATCCTGAGGGTGACAATCTGTTGCCGCTCCCTTGCTCCGGGGGGAGGGAGCTGAGGCAGCCTTTTTACTGGTGCAGCTAACTTCCCCCTGCATTGGCTCCTGGGCCTCACTTGGCATGCTGGGGGCATGGGGATATGAAGGGTCATCCGTTCCCCACCCTGACTATCCGCTCCCCACCTACCTGTGCAGGAGGCGGTGTGGCAGCCTGGCAGTGGCTGCTCTCCATCCCACATAGGCTCTGATATGTGGGCGAGTCACCCAGCTGAATAAGGGAGCGCCTTATGCCCCCAGCGTCCCCCGGACAGCCGAGTAAAAGGGCTTACGGTTGAGCCCAAAGTCATTTAGCTGCCTAAGTTCTTCTTAAAAGAATTCCCTGTGCCCATTTCTTTATTGTTTTTTATATCTATCTATCCACCTACATTGTGCTCTTATTCCGCATTACTCTTTATTTCTCCACTAAACGTGGATGGTGGCACATGTGTGCCTCCATGCTGTTCTATCTGCACACCATGCCAAAGGACTATGAAATACCACTAAAACCTTGCTCAGAAACACGCCCTCCATGTTACTTCCCTTGCAGAAACACATGTGCTGCCTGCAGGGAGAGGACAGAGTGCCAGGCATGCATGGTATGTGTCCCTACTCATCTAGATGGGCTTATGTTCAGAGTCAGTTCACTGTAATAAAAAGAACCCCTATATTGTCCTCCTGGTAAATGACAGCTCAGTAATGTGGGGAGATTGATACTGCAGCTACGATATGAAGAGGACTAAAGTTCCCTGGGGGATACAAGCAGAAAGGGTAGGTACAGAGCACAGAATGGTTGGTACCTGCAATTCCAATTCTACCTGCTGTTGGGGCACTATCCCAAGGCCTGGCGTCTCTGCTCTTGTATCACCAAGACTCTCTGGGTGCAGCTTGGAACTGCTGCACTGAACATGAGTGAAAGTTCAGAGACCAGTGCTGGAAATCACCAGGGCTATGATTTCCAAAGGTTCATGTATAAGGTGGTTTAGTTTCAAAGGAATTTGGATGCCTAATTCCATTGCTCCTTTGAAGACGCCGGCCCAAGTTACCTACCCCTTACCACTGAACACTTGTAACACGTCATAACATGGTCGCTAATTGTACTGGGCACACGACGATCAACTACAAGACAAACCCATGCTCATTCCGCCCACATCTGGAGAACACCATGAGTAACATCTTACTTCTGGGATCCATAAGGCACAGCTAACGTGGACCCATTTCGTCCCGCTCCGGGTGGGTTTCAAAGCTCCCCCTCTCTTCGGGCAAAGGAGACACTTTGGCTGAACTCCAAGGGCACAGGTTCGACAAAGCCAGTTCCCGATGGGAACTTTTAGGATTCCATAGCAAGCCTACGCAAACACAAGAAACGTTGCATTAGCTATACCACGTAATCCTTTGCAAGGGCACCCCACCCACACCTTACTGTATTTATTCATTTACTTGCATATTTTTATACAGGTGGCTTACTGCCGTGGCATCTGGACATCGTAATAACAATTAAAAGCAGTCATGAATCAGTAAGAGACGACCGGTTTAAATCAGTCCATCTATCGGATTTGTACTGATGGTCAGCTCCTAGAAATATGCTCTGATGTTTAATGAAAGGCCCGAATACCCAAGCATGTTTGCATCATGCCAGGCAGCAGCCGTGCCGGCTTCCCAGTGCTGCTCTGCTAACAGGCCTCCCACATGTTCTCAAGAAACTTGTTCTGTCACAGGCCTTGATTTCTCTGCTGAAATCATCAATGGAGGGGGAAAGTGAGAGAACAGACTCTGAAATGTGGACATCTGTCCATTAGGCACTAGACCAGTGGTTCTCAACCTGTGGCCCAATCAGCACACAGCTGTGGCCCATGTGACATCCTCAGGGCCATACAGGTAGTATTGGATGCAGCCCACAATGGTAAATAGGTTGAGAACCATTGCTCTAGACCGAGACCATAGGCTCATTTCACACAGGCCACCAAACCAGAATAGCAATAACTTTCCGTCTTTATTCCGACCAGTGACCTAGAGGTGGAAGGTTCTCCATCTTATTACCAGTCCCCTGAGTAAGACAGTTTAAAGTTTAAAGGTAATATAAAACCAGCTATGCCAGGACTGGCAGCATTTATTTCGTTGATCTGCCACATGACAGCAGGTGATGCTGTGCTAAGAGAACCCCTCAGATAAGCTAGAACCCGGCTTCTGCAGGTTCTCCATCTGACCCTCTGCCACTCGGTGAGTTGCACGCTCTTAACAGAAAGATCTAGCCAAGATCTAATCCGTGCTGCATCAGAATTCACAAGATATCCTAGACACTGAGCTTTCCCGTCTGGTGGGCTGAGAGATATAGCTGGCTTGTAGGTTAGTATGCCAATCATTTCAATTACTTCAGTGCCTTTTAGGAAAATCCAATAATCTCTGTCTCATTTCCATGCTCATTCATCTTGGAAGCACAGCGTTTGAAGAGCATGAATTTAATTGGCCAGAGGTACAGTAAGAAGAACAAATTCGTAAAGAGAGGAATTCCCACTCAACTGCTTTTAATGACCATGCTCCTGACAGTCTTGTTTCTGTAAATGGCACAGTAGCGATACCATAGCATGGTGTGTTCATACATAAAATAGCCATTTTTGAGCTGCGTGCTTGCTTGGAGGTCTGAAAAGGAGCTGACTGCAAAGATCTTTAAATGAAAATATATTTTCCTTGCAAAGTGGATGTCAGCACTTCTGCGAGATCTCCACCTGAGATCAGCCTGCCTGGGAAATGTACAAAAGCGCTCGGTGGCGCACAGACCAAGAGAAGCTTATTCCAGCTTCACATCTTATCACAGTTTCTGTCTCTCATTTTCAGAGGATTCGTAAAATCTGACCGCGCACAGAAAATGATGGTGACCCCCTTGGCGGGGAGGGGGGGTCAACACTCGGTAGGTAAGATGCACAGGGGTGAGACAGGCTATCTGCTCAGCTTGCCTGCCTGATGTGATGGGCCATGTAGCAGGAACCAGACACTGCTCTTTCCAGAGGAAACACGGCCAACCTGACATGACAAAGTCGGGCATTACTGGAGTGTAACCATGTTGTTTCATGGGAGTGGAGAAATCAGGGGCTGTCAACACTGTGCAAGAATTCAAACAGAGGACAGAACTGTGTGATGGGGGTGCAGAGGAATAAGGGATTAGGTAAGGAATAGATTCACAGGGCCCACTACAATTCTGATGTACACGCTGTGCAACCCTGTGGCGTGAGTCAGGTTTGGCAGGAGACAGGATAATTTAAGACCTGATTCAAAGCCTATTGAAGTCAATGGAAGGGCTCATACTGACTTCAGTGGCTTGGGATCAGGTCTTTAGTGTCTAATTCTGCAGCCCCTCCCTGTGGAAGCAGCCCCATCTCATGTCAGTAAGCCCACAGGATCCTAGGAAGCTCCTATGGCTATCTGCATGAGTAAATGGCACTTAGCTGCCACATTCTGCTTTCAGGTGGCAGTGGTCACATACACTGAAGAGCAAAATCCTCCCTGATGTTGGCCTCCACACCTGTGCTGCTTCCATGCCTGTGCTATACGGGGAAGGCATGCTGTCTCCACTCCTGTGTTGCACAGGGAAGGTGTACTGTATCCACAACTGTGATACACGGGGAAGACGTGCTGTCTCCACACCTGGATTTTCCACCACAGGTTTATAAGGAAAATTCTGAATCATCTAGATATGGTACAGAATCTGATTCATTGATGAAAACCATCCAAAACATCCGCCTACATCGACAACAAATATCTTGAAAGCTCCCCCACTTCCCAGAAGCTCTGATGCAAATGCTGCCAGCAAAGATCAGCACCAAAACCCTTTAAAGAAAGAAACTTTCAAACATGTATGCAAAGTAATCTAAAGAAGTATTCTTTTTTGTTTATACTGGACGCCTCAAACTCAGCTAATCAATATCGATCTCTGATGGTTGACCTGATATTTGTGGACCTAACAGATTTTCTTTCCCTCAAAGTGACGGTGTAAAATTTTCAAAAGCACCTGAGTGACATAAGGGCCTAAGTTCCACGGAAACTCAATGGGATTTAGGTTTTTAAGTCACTTAGGCACTTCTGAAAATGTTACTCAACTTGGCTTTTGTGTAATAGGAAAATTTGCCTCTCTACAGCATGTAAGCATACACACACACCATCACATCCACACATCCTCCTGCACAAAATGTTATGCATGCAGACACACAAATGAGTGCACAAGAGATTATCATTTTCTTCACTTCTTGCAGCAAATGCTTAGAGTGCTCACACTTAATTGTAAAAAAAAATATTCAGACAAAAACCCCCCAGTGAAATCCTGCATTCCAACAACATTAAGGCTGCGCTATAAACCCTGCCCTGTGAGAGAATGTTACTGAAGCTGCGCGGTTGCTTATACACATGATGCGATACTATAAGATCAGCACCACAGAAGAGAGATGAGAAGGAACCTACTGGTCCAGTCTTCTGGCCACTGCAGGAGTGTTGCCTGTAATGTACTGACTAATGCTCTGTCCAGTCTAGAAATACGCATACCACAAGTGATGCCTAAAAGTGATCCTCTGTAGCCACATCTACATTCTGGGCACTTGTGGTCATTAATGCTCCCATGGGAGCAGTTTCAAGGGGAGAGATGTGAAAAGGAAGAAGGGGCTCAGAAAGGCACATTAGGTGGAAAGGGTGGGGTGAAAATATAAGAATGGGAGGTGGTGGCCAAAACAAGAAGGCAAAAGACCTCAGGATAAAGTTAGGGAAAGGGAGAGCGCATGACAAATGGCAATGGGTATGGAATAACAACGGGCAGGGAAAGGTAAGATGCACAAATATTAGCTGAGCAGAGAGTCTACAAACACCTCTTTGACTCTCTGGATGTGCCATACACCACGCATGAGCAAAGCATGCCCCCGTAAGAACCTAGGCCTGTGCATCATGCGCTTGTGATGTTTGCTGCATACAACCAAATTGTGACATCGTTGTTTTGCCTCCCTCCTTGCTGAGACAAAGCCCTGCGGGCTTCCCAGGGAGATTGACTAAGTCAAAGCTGAGAACCAGCTGCTCTTTGGCCCACAGGCAATGCGTGGGGCAGTGGGTGCAAGGAACCTTTCCTCTCATTGTATGACCCATGGAAGGGCTAGGCTGTACAGTCCCTCTGCTTCCTCCCTACTCCCTGGGGAAGAGTGGGGAGAGTGCCAGAGTGCTTGTAAATGGGCAGGGAGGGTGGGGAGGAGAAAGCGCCATGGTCCCGCCCCTTCCATAGCAGCCCTGCAGATCAGAGTCTGGTGCGCATCTCAAAAGGGGAGCTATCGTGGCCATGCCCGCTCCCGCATGCTACTTGGTGCTCCACATTCCCGCTGAGGCACAATGCCTTTGGTGCTTCTTCTAGGCTGGGGCAGCTCTACACTGCCCCCAGGCAGGGCTGTCCACCCTAACCCTGAGCAAGGGACCAAAAGATTCAGCCCTGCCCACGATCATTTAAGAGACGGCAGCAAATCTCCAGGGGATCCCTGAACTATTATCTGGGGTGCAGAGGTGGGGTGAAGCACTCTGGTCACAGCAGGAATGCTCGAGCCAGCACCACGCTTTGCTACTTCAGGCTTTCAACGCCAAGCATGTATCTGTTCTAGCTCAGGGGTCGGCAACCTACCGCGGCTGAAGAGCCGCATGCGGCTCCGGAGCCACGGGTTGCCGACCCCTGTTCTAGCTAATCAAGGGCCAGGCACATGACCAGACTAAAGAGTGCGGATAGCGCCGGCCCAGGGACAACGAGCTGCCATTCACCTGGTGCACGCAGACGTTGCACTTGTCACAGAAAACCATCTCATTGCCATCCTCTCCCTCCGGGGACCGGCACACATCACACACCACATCCTCATCGTACTCAATGCCCAGGCCCTCCTCCGTCTCGATGGCAATGTTCATGTTCTCATAGCACGTCATCTCCAGCTCCTCCAGCACTCTCTCCAAGGTGATCTCATCCAGCTGTGGCTTTTCTGAAAGACAAGAGGCAGAGTAATGAAACCAATCTCACTTCTTAGAAACAAAGGGCCATCAGCCCTGGTGTCCCGAGGACATTTTGCCTGCTGGGGTGAAGCACACAGAGCCCTGCCTTTGGAGATTCTTTGCACAAAGCCGTATTGCACAAAGGAGACACCCTAGGCTTCAATTTAAGAGGCAAATTCATGACGGCGATACGAACTGTGATTCAGAAAACTGCTGTTTCTAACTATGGATACAGTTTATGTTTCATATAATGTAACAAAACATGCTGCTAGCGGAGGGTGAAAAAAATCCATTCAGCTGAACCAATGCGGATAATTAGGTCTGACAGTTTAAATGTTCAAGGAGACAAGTCTTGAAAAGATGCTTTCTGCAGGAAGGGCTCGGACAAGCTTTGGCAATGCAATGTCACAGCTTTATTTGTTAAGACTGTGCAAATTGACCCTTTTAAGGCTAATTAAACAGAACTGTAAATTTGGAGCCCAAGGCTGAAATTGAGGGTAACGTCGTTTTTGGTTTCTGGTCAGCACAAATACAGTCAGACGATCAGTTACGGGGGTAGGTTTGGGCTGGTACTTGTGGTCTCATCCTTTATTCTCATTGTACTAGCATCTCTAGTGGCAACTAGTGGCACGGATGCTACTACCAGAGGCTTTTTACCCCCTAATAGGGGGATGAGACCACTTTTCCACAGTGGCAGCGACATATCCATAACGCCAGGCGCTGCTACCCCAGCAGCTTGTTGACACTGACAGTGTTGCCATTGCTGAACAACGTTCCAGTCAGCCCAGTCTCTCACAATCTTCCACTTCACGTGCTTCTTTCTAAGCCAGTTCCTGCCATTGCAGGGCATCTCCTGGGCCGGTTCTGAAAAATCCTGCATTTGTGGTTTCCCCATCTGATGCTAAGGCTATTGCCATGAAATGCAGATCTCTTTTGCTGAGAAATTCAATCTTCTCCTGTTGTTTGTTCTCCCCCCGACCTCCTGTTTGATAGATCATAACTGCACCACAACCAGGATGTCACAAAGAAACATCTAGTCACTTTAGGTCATAAAGAAAAGAAAAGCAAAATTAAAAAAACAACCACAGGGTCTATGTGATGTTCGCCATGCGGCTTCAGAACACAGAATTATAACAAAATCAACACACACCGGTCAGGAATATTTGTTAGTAGGGGGAAGGTGATTTCCAACTAAATGCTGAAGCTCTACAGTAGCAATTTAAGCTTTGTACTTTAATGGGGTAGATTATTTCATTTCTAATAACGATCAGATGGGAACTGGTCATATGTGCAGAGGCAGCAGAGGAAGTTGACGTGTGATACTTCAGTATCCCAGGGTTCCTTTATTTAAAAAACAAAACAAAACACTGCAATTTTCAACATTTATAGTAACAAACCATTGCAGTTTATAACAGAGTAGCTACAGGGATTCGGACCATTACTGTAGGTTACTGCAGAGTTCTTGTTATGGAGGTTTTCTACCTTCCCTGCAGCTGGGCAGCAGGGGAACGATTCTTGATTTATGAACACTGAAGGGAAAAAGACTTCAAGAGAAATTCATGTTAAAAAGGTAAGTGACTATATGGTGCACAGGTTTTCTGTGCTGAATTAATATTGAGCCAAATCCTGAAGTTCTGACCCACGGCAAAGTTCCCAGGGATATCAACAGGACCAGGATTCAGCCCCATGTCCAAGATCTGAATGGCTTCCTAGGGAGTTTTACTGATAAGGCCTGCAGGATGTGTCCCTTTTGCACAGTGTCCTAATGACCCAATAATATGCTGGGGAAAAAAACAACCTTCAGTGACGAAGGACACGTGTAGGGAGAGGTGGGCAAACAAACAGGTCACGGTCTGGCTTTGTAAGTTCTTCTCCCACGCTCTTCCACTGGCATAGTTTACCTTGGCTTGACAAGTCTTTGCAAATATCCGGATTGGCATTTTACATATCAGTGTCAATCTGAGCTACAATCTAAGCCAGTCAACCCCATTCCTCGTCAGGGCCCTTTCAAGTGCATGTGTTGTTATGCCACAACATGCAAAGAAGCCTGACATTAATTTCATTACTGGTGAGCCCAATGGATGGATATCTTATCATTTCAGAGCTCAAAGCCAGCATACGGTGCCTCACAGGCACTTGGAAAACTGCAATCATTTAGCCATTTCAAGCACCCTTCACATGCAATCTGTTCAAGATCCCTCATGCTTTAGAGCTTAGATTTAGCCATCAGCTTCGGAGAGCCACCCCAGGAGACTCCAAAAGGAAATATGCCATCCTTAAGGATGGAAAAGCCGACTCTTCCAGTGCAGGAGCAGTGGGTTATATGAAAACCTGGCCCATTAGTTTTATTTTGGCAGTGTCCCTTTAGGAACAGGCCATTTGAACAACTTTGTTATTGTACCAAATATTTCAACCTCTGGTTTTCACTCTTTCGGAAATGAAAATCATTATTAAAGTCTCTTTCTCTTCTTGGGGGCAGAAGCCCATGAGTTTTCTGCACATCACACCTGACACAGCTGGCTCACTGCATCTAGACAGCCTCTGAGCAGCTAAGAAATGACTAGGAAAAGTATGGCTAAATGTTTGCTATTCAAAAAGTAGGAGAAAGCGGGAAGGTGGGTTTCCACAGGAAACCTAAAACTGACCCAAACTCCAGAGTCAGGATCACATTGGCACCTGGAGAATACCCATTACACTCCAAGTGGAAACAAACTTCTTGTATCTGCAACTGTATATTCCTCCCCCCTTTTGTTACAGCCCATTTCCCTCTGCAAGGTTGTACATTTTTAATTGTTAGTGATACCCTGCCACTGACAGCCTACCCAATAGGAGAGAGCATGTTGATGTCAAACCTCTCCCATCTCCCTGCTTGAAAACCAAATGTCCTACTTAGCTTTGACAGTGAGTCTGACTCCACTGGAGCGCTGGACATGCACTCAGGAGCAGAATTCAGCCATTGAACGGCATGTGGACGTCACAAGCCACACCTGTAGTGTATGAGCACTTACTCATCATTTTTTAAAACTGTTTGTATTTATTATGGCAAATCTATGAATCACACACACACAAATGTACATTGTGTTTAGATGTAATTACATGAGGAATTAGTTTGCCAAGCTCGATTCAGAATACCTCAGAGTCTAGTGAAGTGACAATTGTACTTGATGGGTACGAGGCGATTAATGGCTTATGAATCACTAAACAATGGGGCCTGAGGGTGAAGTTCTTTTTCCATTTATGGCCTGTTTATCTTCTTCTGCATCATGTAAAGTTGTCACTATTAAACTCCATTCATAAAATTGTCTTTTTGGCAGAGAAAGTTGCTATATGTATTGAGTGTCCAGCAAAAAAACAAAAAAACACCCAACCAAAACATCCCATGTTGTATCCAATGTTGATGCTGTTATTTTCAATATGGTATGATGAAAAAGGAGAGTTTCTGATCTTGGTGACACTGAAGAAGTCCAGTGAAGTCCATGGAGTTATTCCATATTTATGCACATAATTACTGAAATCAGTACATTTAATGCTTGTGTGAAAAGTGCTGCAACAGAAAATGAAGTTCTCTGTTTATTCAGAGCAGATGCAGCACAGCTGGTAACACCAGGTTTCCCCTACACTGTCCTGACAATTGGCCTTGACCGTGACGTAGAGGGACCACGTCTGGAGGTGAAAGTTTAATCCTCATGTCTGTGTAACCACTGCCAGATTAGGGTAATATTCAAAGCACTAGCCAAGAAGTAAAAGGCACCATGTCCATTACTTTTTCCATGAGGCCATCCAGATCTCCTCTTCAGATATTTTAACACTGAGTATGCTGGTGATGGTATTTTTGAAGAGTGTCTTTGGGGAATTTCTATTTAGGCTCATTTATAGACCAAGTAAGTTTGGAATTTTTCATATGAGCAACTAAAACTTCTGGGTATTGATATGAACGGAAATGAACCTGAAAGCTTTTCAGGGTCACCCATTCCTAGCCATTAGCTGACTGTCTGAGTGTAAGAGATACAGGGGCAAGTCCTCCTATTAAAATGCACTTGTGGATGGGAGGGGTGGCCGCATAAATAGCCAGAATGGACTTCATGTGTGGAATTGGCAAGTGATGAGGCTAAACTCCATCTTTTCCCTTGCAGGAATATCCTGGATCTGAGAATTCAGTGATGGCCTCATCTTCCCCTTCCAAATCCACGGGAATGACCCCATCAGCGTTATCTGACATCAGGCCTCCAGTGCTGCCGTAATCGTGTGCTCCCAGAAAATCCAGGCCCTTACCATGCTTTCGCAGTTCCATCACCAGCTGGACACTTCCACTGCCAACCCACTCTAGGCGCTGGCACGACATCCTGCCCTCCTCTGGTATATGTGTGGATTAGCTTGTAGAAAGATCTCCAGAATCCTGGTGACTGCTCGGTACTTCTAGGCGGACAACCACGATTAGAGGCCAGACTCCTTCCCTCTCTGTAGTGGCAGGAACCTCACCCTCCTGATGGGATGATGCTGTAGAAGCTATGCAAGTTGAAAAGTAGTTTCCATGTTTTCCTATGGCAGCCCACAATGAAAGGTTCCCAGAGTGGAACATCACTGCACAGGCCAGGAGAAGAAAGCAGATATCATGTATCCCATCAAACCAAGCGTCCCACAGAAGGGAAGAAGGGAAATGGAATAGAGGGAGGGTCTGTCACACTGTAACTCATTCCAGGAGGTCTCCAGTTATGGCTTAGGAAAGGACAACACATACCTGTTATTTGGACATGGCTCCAAACGAGAGGCTTTTTCTTGTATAAGTGCCTTCTGGGCACGTGACAGGGAACTATGCTATAAAGCTTTATTTCCTCCCTACCCACACAATCGTTGGGTCATCTACACCTCTAGCAGATTCCTAAGGATCCCATCAGTCTCCTCTACCAGAATTAACTTCTTGCCTCATTCCCGTCAAATCCTCGAGGCCCCAGTGCTGTGGGTTACCACACTTTTGACTCAGATGACACATCTAGTTTCTGGATAGACTAGAGTCCCAGTTCTCATACAATCCCCTAAAGGCCAAACCACAAGTAGCGCTGACTCTACCTCTTCACTGTGAGGTCAGCCATAGCCTCCTTGTCGGATTCTGAAGGAAGTGGGAGAAAGGTACTCCACGGCTAATGGGACAAGAGCCTCTTGGGGTGGCGACTAACAACAGCCACCACAAACTCTGAAATAGCAATACTTTGCACTTACAGGGATGTACCAACTTTCAGCTGAAGTTCTCAAAGTGTCTTACACACGCTAATTAAGGACGGATAAAAATAAGGTAGGTAAATATTATTTCCTCAATTATACAGGTAGGGAAATTGAGTGTAAGAAGTAAAGTAAGTCATCCAAGGTCACACAGCAAGTCACTAGCACAGGATGGAATGGGAACTCAGAACTTCAGGCTTCCCACAAACCGGTGTAACTACTAGACACATTCCCTTGTACACTACATGTGGAGGAGTGACATTCTTTTGCTAAAATACTTGTCTACCTTTCTGTATTCTGGTTTGAATTTACTTGATACGTTAGGCAAAAAAATTAAGCAGGAAGTGCACCTTTTGCAAAACTGTGACTTATTTCCAACCAAACGGTATTCCACTAAAATCAGTTTACTGAAAAATAAATCAATTTACCCTGTGGAGTATATCAGGAGATAAAACAGCTAATGAACAAACAAACAAGCAGTCAAAAAAGCTAACACTATGTTAGAAACCATTAGGAAAGGGATAGATAATAAAGACACAAAATATCATAATGTCACTATATAAATCCATGGTACGCCCGCACCTTGAATACTGTGTGCAGTTCTGGTTGCCCCATCTCAGAAAAGATATATTAGAATTGGGAAAAGTACAGAGAAGGGCAACAAAATTATTATGGGTATCGAACAGCTTCATATAAGTAGAGACTGAAAACACTGGAACTGTTGAGCTTGGAAAAGGGAAGACAGAGGTCTATAAAATCATGATTGATGTGGAGAAAGTGAATAAGAAAGTGTTATTTATCCCTTCACATAATACACGAACTGGGGTCACCCAATGATGGCATGTTTAAAATTAACATAAGGAAGTACTTCTTCACACAACACACAGTGAACTCATTGCCAGGGTATGCTGTAAAGGCCAAAAGTATAACTGGGCTCAAAAAAGAACTAGATACATTTATGAAAGATAGATCCATCAATGGCAATTAGCCAAGATGGTCAGCGACACAACCCCATGCTCTGAGTGTCCCTAAACTTCTGACTGGACTTTAGGGGATGGATAAGTCGATAAATTGCCCTGTTCTGTTCTGACACCAGCCATTGTTGAAAGACAGGATTCTGGGCTAGATGAACAATTGTGCACGGCCATTCTTATGTTCTGAATTTTCAAGCCAACAGGCTGTACCATTAGTTGATTCATAAACAATAAGCCTTAGCATTTATTTTTCAGTAGCATGTGTGTGTGTATATATATATATATATACACACACACACACATATATATATACATATATATATATATATATATATATATATATAAACACTGTCCCACCCCACTTTTTTCAGAAATGTTTTGTGAAACAGTCTCGACTGTTGCTCCTGGCTCTATTATAATTTTTGACAAATTAGAAACGGAAGAGCACACTCTCCCTTATGAGACAGCAAGGGAGCGTTCATCCACAGAACTGGAAGCCAGAAATTCATGAGATCTAATCCTTCTAACACTGTCTCCTTGGGCAAGTCACTCAGGAAACTGTCAGCTTTGTTGTCTCCATCCGTAAAGCTGGAATAATGATACTTAGTTACCCCACAGCGATGTTGCAAGAATTAAAGCAATCTGCAGATGAAAAATGCTGCCTAAGTGCTGCGTATTTGTATGGTTAGTTTCTTATCAAAATACACTTCTGTAGACGTTTGGTGAATAGAATTCTAGTTACTGAGTGATCCAACTGTGGAATGAGGATGATGTAGACTGAGATATTCAAAGCACTTGAGGGGATTTAGATACATAACTCTCATTAATGACAATGGGAGCTGTCCATCTAAATCGCCTGGGCAGCTTTGAAAACCTCAGCCCCACGTCCATGTGGTCAAGTCACTCAACGGAGTCAAGAGGTATGGGTTCTTTCCCTGGCTGTGCCATAAAATTCACATGGAAGGTCACGTAAGAGCTATGTGTCTCAGTTCCCTGTTTGCAAAAAGGGGTGTAACAACATTTCCTTCCCTCCTGGGGATGCTGAGAAGTGCTCAGATACTGTTGTGATGCATGGCACAGAGACACCAACCAATAAACTGCTCACATTTATAAAGAGTTAATTAATAATAAATGTTCTAATAACTGATTAACCAGTTTTTAAGGACTGATACAGACTCCATCCGGTGAACAGATTGGTCCTGTCTACGGCTTATAACAGTCAATAAGATCTTCCACTTACATGTTTATAACCATCTACCATCCAAACTACCCATGTATTACAACATGCTTACAACATGTAGTCCTCATATGTTAACCTTTTATTAACGCATTTATAAATGGAACTTTAATATAAAATGTGACCAATACATTAAATAATAATAATCATAGAATCATGAGCTAAACACGTGCAGCAAAACTTCCAGATATTTTTTATAGTCATATCCTGCTAATGCACTTAAAAGATTTACAGGAACCAATTAGCACCCTTTATGCCACCCACTGACATCAATTATTGCTCAAATTTCAGATGATGACAAAGTGTTTTAGAAGTCACTTTATAATCTGCTCTTTCTACAATAACGCCTTGCACTTGTAGAGCTGTCCTGGGGCACTTCTCATTAAATCTATTTCATCCCTTGCAGCAGCATGACTCCGAATATTGTTTGAAACGGATGCAATTATTTTAAAGAGTTTATGTAAATAATAAGCAACTATACAGAAAACCTGTGCTCAAAACTAATAAAACCAAGACAGCTAAAACCTACATTTCCAGACCCGCCTAGCCTACTTGCCAAGGTAACAGTAGAAGGGTGTTCCTGCAGTGTCCGTCTCTATAAGGAATTAAATCATCTAATGCTTTCATTTTCAGGGGGTCACTGCATTTCACCTCTGCCAATGGCTTATGGAACAGCTACCTGCAAATACTTCTGGATTCCCGAACAGGCTTTGGTGAGATAAAGCTGAAAGGTCAAGGCTATTTTCACACAAAATTAGTTTGGATTATCATTTTAAGTATCTTTCTTTTCTTCCCCTCCCTCCTTCCCTGGAGATGCATTGCCTAACTTTTGCCATTTCCAGGACAGATTCTGATACCCTCCCCCATATGCAATTGTACATTACTCCACGAGTAACCTGGCTGAACCTAATGAGATTACTACTCATGGAGGAAGGTGCTCCTGAACTGGAATAAGAGTATCAGAATCTGACCCTCTCATTCCTCCTTCTAACTTTCTTCATGAGCAGCCTGGAAATAAAACGATCAGCCCAGTAAAGATCAACGGTCCCATTTCTGCTCTCAGATAAGCCCATGCAGATCTTCACTGATTGAAGCTGGGCCGAAATGTGTAAGCGGAAGCAATGTTGACTAGTAAAGAGGGCACTGGAGTGAGGCCATTCTCCAGCCATTTATTTATCTCCCCTCTGTGGGTCTGTTCCTCTCCCACATTTTGTCCCTCTTGTTTATTTAGACTGCAAGTTCTTTAGGGCACGGACTGTCTCTTACTATGTGTTTGTACAGTGCCTAGCACAATGGGGCTGCAAACTCAGTGAGAGGCCTTTCGGTGCCCACCATCAGCATCATCATTAATAATTCATTCCAGTGACTGAAATAAAAAAAGCAATCAAATCCATTTGCAAGACGGCATGTGCTCTGTCGGCCGTGAATAGTAAATAACGAAAAGCCACATTCCATTCTCATTTACACCAATGGAGTTAATCCAGACTGACACTGATGTAACTGACACCGGCATCTGGCCCTAAATCTGTTCTCCAGATACTGCCACACAGTAGATATGCACCCACTTTGTGTATTAACTGTCTTTCACTTGCAAATTGTTAATACAATGAGAAGCGAGGGAGGATTTGCTGGTTTTTCTATTAGCATCAAACAAGTCCACTCTTAAACTGATTGCGCAATGAGTTTATGTTCTCAGTAGAGCACACAGCACCCAGCCCGCACGTGAATGTTTTTTGTGGGCTGCAGTACAGACATGTTATAAAACAGCCCCAAACTGGCAAGAGTTTTTTAAAACAAAAATCCAAACAAACAGAGCCTGAATTATTAATGGAGATAAGCTTTCTCAACTGATTCACAATAACTACCGCAAGCCTGGATTCAGATGCAGAGCTGAACATCTTTGTGAAACCGCACCATGTGGGAGTTCTGTATATGGATTACATTGGGGTAAAATAGTCCATTACTGCCATTAACAGTAGATGACTAGCTGAAGATTCCAGTCAAAGCCTTGGTACAATAACAATCCCTTATGGCAGCAGGATGGTGGGAAGGCAATTAAAAGGGGGAAGTCAGTCTGTCATTTAAAGGAAATGGAAACCACTACAAAAGGGACAGGGCTTTATGCATTCCACTGGTAGTGGACTATGTGAAACACACCGCATTGTGGGGACAGAAGGCCCTTCGGTATAGTCATCCTACAGACACAGAAGAATCCTACTCCCAAATGGTATGGGCAGAAAAAAAAAAGATTTTTATCCTGCTCTCATTGACCACAGGGTAAATCAGGATTAATGGCAGAGAAATCAATGGAGTTATACCAGTGTAGAAGCAGGGTGAAGTCTGAAAAGGACCCAGGAAACAGCAAAGAACCACTATGATGTGGCTGATGAAAAAGATAGTATGTCAGGATACCAGGGTTTTATTTCTGACTCCACCACTATCCCTGAGCGTACCCCCACAAAAGTGGATAATAAACCATGCCTATTTCACAGGGCTGTCCTGAGACCCACTGGGGCGGATTCTCCACTCCCCCGCACCAGTGTAAACTTGGAGTAGCTTCACCGAAGTCGAGGGAATTACTCTAGTATAAAACTTGTATGAGTGGGAGAGTCAGACCTAATGTTTCCAAAAGGCTGTGAGCTCCTCAGATGAAAGGGCTATGTGAGACAGTCGTGTCCCCCGGGACAATGGCATTTTAATCAGGTATAGCACACAGCTGAGAGCCTGCAAACCCCAAACCTTAGACGGCACAATGGTTTAAGGGCCTGACCATCAAGTGGGCAATACATAAACCTCCTAGAACTGCAAGTTCAAACTCTGTGAAAATCAAGTCAGTTTTCTTCATTGTGAGGTGGCTACGATGATTTCCTTGAAACGTTTAAGATACAAAAAGGGACCAGTTTAGCTAAATCTTAAGTTAAGCGTGTGAGACTCTGGCTACAGTATATTCCTTTCTGGATCTACAAGAAGCAGAGGGAGGCCTAAAAAGACAATTATTACATCATTTTAAAAATGCTTATGATTAAAATCGTATCTGATGAGGCATAAAAATGAGGTCGTGGACACAGTACCCAGTGCAGCAGTGAAAGCTCCGTGAATGGACTTGATCGATCGGTTGTTTTGTTTCATGCCCCTACTTGGAATGCATATTTGGGGACCTTTCTCTCTAAAGCCTTATGCGCCAGTCCATCTGCCAGGAGATGGTTTCTATTTCCAAAGGAAAAGGTGTTTGCCTAATGGGAGGAAGTTCTTGGTAGTGCCTCTAATCAGCTGTTACCGTGAGTACAAGCGCAGTGATCAGGGGACTCCGATCACATGTATGTAGGCAGAGTGGCTCAGTGAACTCCCAATCAATTTAATCTCTGCTGTCCCTTCCAACAGGATAAATAAGGGTTAATCATTCCACACTGGAAATTGTGCAATGGATTGGAAATCAGCTGAGAGAAGTTCGGAGCAGACTCTGGGCTGGGCACCAGATGTCTGAGGAGTGTCACAGTCCTTACACTCAGCAACTGCCAGACAGAGTCCGGCCGGCTAACCCGAGGTGACCCATGATAACATAGGTATGTATATTATGTTGATAATAAGGAGCTCCTAAGGGACCGCATGGCTTAATGGCGTAATAATTGGCGTGCGTGTCTTTCACCACAAGGTCACTAGTTTGAATGTAGCTCATGTTGGAAGTGACTGAAAATCGTTAGATTTTTCATAACAAAACGTCCACACAGCTCTAGCTGTAACACCAGGTACTGCTGCTGCCTTGCGTGAATCAGAAGACACACTCCATGCTAGAAGATCTGGTCACAGCAAAGGTGGGGGTGTGAGTTCTAACATTAAGTTCTCTTCAAGGAGAATGCCTTGCTGTCAGTCTCTCTGATGTACACCAACAGGGCCCCTACTCTCATATGAGGAAACTATCAAGCCACAGGGCTGCATAATTTCCAGGTTCTGGTCTGAGAACCAGCAAGTGAAGGGCAGGTCCCTGGGATAGCATCTCACACCCAGCAAACAACCCTCTTTGGACCCTCAGGTATAAATTCTCTACAATCCATGGGAGATGCACATTCTCATATTGTTTGGCAGAATTTGGCCAGCTAAGCAGTCTTCAACCCAGTGTAACTCCACTGACCTCAGTTTGTTCCAGAAATGTCTACTTAAGATGGATTTCACCTCCATTAACTTGAGGTGATCTAATTATTACACAGACATCGCTTACACATACTATGATGAATTCTTCCTTCCTCACCTCCCCCTGCTCAAGTTACACCAGGAGTAAATTTGACCCAGGCGCTTCTCGCTGTCTATAAAATAACAAGAACACAACAAGCTCCTATGGGAGAGCCCATGGTGAGGATATGGAGCCCACAGTAAACATATATAAGCAGAATATATTGTACGAATTAAGTCAAGGGAAAACTGAGAAATGTTTATTCTGCCTTCAGCAAGATTGATTCAGGCATCAACATTTTAAGCAATTTCTTTAGGATTTTGAGGGTGCATGTGTGAAGTGCCTATCACAGCAAAGGGACTTTTCAATCTGAGTCTTTGAAGTCTCTCTAGCCACAATCCTACAATAGTTTTGAATTTAATGGAGATCACAACATACAGCATGAAATCTTAATAGAAAACCAAAGACTTACGGCGTGGCTTCTCCCTAAAAGGAAAGGTCTTGTGCTGTCTATAATGTCCTATACATAAATCTGGTTCAATGTCTGATCTAAATTACTTTAAATCCACTTTCTTTATTATCTCACATTGCAGCACCAACAAATAAAACATTCAGACACACTTAAATGTTGAGCTCATCTTTATCAGCTAGGAGCTCTTTAAACATACATTTCTACAGAGTACAATAGCTGGTTACTGACGTGCTCGTGACAAAGGAAGGTTTTTTAAAATGACTTAAGGCTTTTTATATGATCATTTACTAGACTTTACATTTAAACTGATAATCTTTTGTTTTTCAGGAAAGCTGATTACTTGCATCAGAAAGTGCCCAGCTAACTACAGATAGCTGTTTGCTATTGGGAAGGTTTATTTGATCTCAGTGATCAAATCTCATCTCTAGGGTAATCTGAAACAGGACTGGAAAAGGTATTAGAAATACACTATATGGAACAATACTGCACTGGCAGAGGAACGGACTAGATGACCTAATAGGTATTTTCTAGCTCTACCTTCCAAGACTCCTAAGAGTCAGTCCTGGATCATGCTGTCTTTTTCTTTGTTATTAAATACTTTGTATGTGACACACTCTGTTCACAGCCTGATAACATTACTGGTGACAGAAACTTAGCTGTAAATCTAGGTGCAGTTTTAAATTTTTGCAATCTTATGCTGAGGGATATCTTATGACTTCAGCCACAATCTCTGAATTTGAGGACAGGCTACGATTCTCCAGTAAGACGGAGTTGGCAATTCGGAAGTGTCACAAAGCTTGTTTGGAAATCACAGTATGTTATGAACCACTGGGACTGTTACCATGGCAGATTTCAAAGACGGACTGTCTCCAGGAAAGCCTATGTATCTCCTGGACTAAGTGTACAACTAGGTGGCAAAGAGACCTGGGTTCTAATTCTACTCTGCTATTGACTTGCTGACCCATCTGTAAAATGGAGATAAAATTGCTTACTCTCCTTTGATACACCTCACCATACTTTGAGACCTACTGGTGAAAAAATGCTATACGCATGTAAAATGTTACTGTTGTTCTGATTCTGAAAATTTGTTATAGACGCTTGATGTCTTGCTTATTTCAATGGTTAGGCTTTGTTTTACTCCGTGAGCATATAAAACCCATCACTTTATACTGATAATATTTTCCACTGCTATAGTGCCCTCAAGCTGAGGATCGCAAAGCACTAATATATTTGACAGGAACACTTGTGTGAGTAGCATTACCGTCCCCACTTTACAGATTGGGAAATTCAAGCACAGAGAGTTTAAGTGATTTGGCCATGGTCATACAGTAAGTCAGCAGCAGAACTCTTGACTTGTCATCCTGAGCCTTAACCTCAAGACAACACTCCTTGCCTGCCAGACCTTTATGCCCACACAGTATTGGTGGATGTATTATTAACCTATGCCATGTTTCCCTTTCAAGCCACTGGGAAAAAGTCCTAGGCTTAGTTCTAATGCAGACCTGGGGCAGAGGGGAAAGATAGCACAATACTTATGCTGGAACTATGTCCTCAGTGGATCTCATGGAAATCACATACACAGACTGGATACTGTTTTCAAATCCTTCATCCTTCCCAGACTATTAAAGGCTAAGACAGTAGTTACAGTGCTCTTTTTAACAACAAAAAGAGATTGCTGACTCAGCCTGATGGGTTATTGGTTTCTAGCACTACCCCTACTGGAAATCTGTGGATTCAGTATTACTGTTTATTGCTGGTACTACAGCAGCACTTGAGGTTCGATGTGAGATCCATTGTGCTAGACATTGTGCAAACACTGCGTAAGAGACTGTCCTTGCCCCAAGAGATTACTATCTGAATAAATAAGACAAAGCGACTGAGGGCACAAAGATGCACTGGCAAATAAAGTAGCCTGCCCGAGCTCACAAAGTAGGTCAGTGACAGAGTCAATCGCCTTATTCCCGGATCAGTGCCCCATCCACTGGACCACTCTTCTTCTCCATGCAAGCCAGTCCAATTCTCCCATTGTCTGGTTCATCAAGGACTGGAGGTGCAGCAGACTCACCTCTTAGGGATGTGGGGGGTGTACCCTCATGGTCTCTACAGAAACCTCTACAGTGAAGAAGGTTTGGGTTGTGGACTCTGAAGGGGCTGCAATTCAGGCCTCTTTGGCAATAATAAGATACTACGGTAATATCTGCACGATCTGTATATTATTGCAACAAGCATTCCCCCATCCTCGTCTCTCTCTTTTAAATTCAACATATATCTTGTTGCAATTCTGTTGGTACACCGGTCCATCTGATCTAAAATATGAACATTTGGAAGATGCCACATTAACGATAACATGCAACCTCTGGATAAGCAAGAGACCCAGTTGGCTTGTGGCGCTATGCTAGCACCTCAGTCCCTTTCCTCTCCAAACGGTGAATCCAGCATTCTCATCACAGTCTTCTTGCAAGTTATCGATCAATGTGGAAGCTCCTATCTGAAAATCCTTTAAGACACTGCATTTGTAACCTGATGCTTTAAAGAAATAACAAGGCAAGTCAGATTTAAGTCAACCAAATTGATTCTTGGAGCAGCCAGACCTCTGGCTGTTGACATTCTACAAGCCCTTGAAACACTGACAAGAAGGAATAGGAAGTGAAGATGCAACCATTTTATTGGCACCAAATAGTACTCTGCACCGCAACCAAGCTTGAAAAAGGGTGTGAAGAGAAATAATACTAACAACCCAGCAGAGTCAGAAAGGGTACACACTGTGACACTCTGATTTCTCAGAAACTTTTCACTCAGAAACTGAGTGATAGGAAGTTCAGTTCCTTTGAAGACAGATGGCAATATTTAAACTGGTGCTGGTTAGCATGACTCCTATGGCTGTGTTGTTTCTTTAGTGCAAAGAATTGGCCTTAATCACCGATGTTTCAAAACCTGTGGCAAAAACAGGGTGTGATATGTATAGGGCCGAAGCTACTAACCTGGGCTGGGCTGTCTATGGCTCGCTAATGAGGCTACGGGAGATGCAATGAATGTTTAATAGTTAATCAGGCACCAAAAGCACCTCTAGAATTCACTTATACACATGGTGATAATGATAGCAAAATCTGGCTGATAAAACATTAGTCAGTTCAAGGAGCAGAGATTCACTGAAACCAAGAAAACAGAAGGTCAGCAAATACATGGGGCCGAATTCTGCGCTAATCTACACTGTGTGATCCCACTGCAATAAAGATGCTCTCACAGGGTACAAAACATTGCAGAATTTAGATTTTGAACTGTACATTTGAACATGTCTTTCCTAATAAGCAATGTGTGATTCTGTTTATTAAGGTGTTTTATATCACATCTAGTCTCTCCCTTGTAGGCCACTGTCTCTGGGAGTAGCACTTTATGTCAGTAAATTCCAACTACTGTTGTAAAAAGATAACTCTTTATACTTAAATTAGTACTAGTCTGCTATTCTTAGCTCAGTGGTTGCACAACAGAGTAATCCTCACCCAACAAGGGTTAGGAAGTTCCTCCATAGAGACCTCCACCAGTTCTCCCCAGTTCTGATGGCTGTACAACCCAGTATCAGTGCTAATAAGTTAGCCCAGCTGAACAGCATAAATACTAATGGGCAAATTCCCAATCCAATTACTTCTGTTCAACTGAAATGGATTAAAAATGTGCAGTGATATAAAGCTACAGGTATGCTAGCAATACCATGCTGTGCAGGTAAAGACAACTGGAAAATGAGAAGCACCCCATGACCAGTATTCCTCAGATGTATATATTTTGACTGAAATAATGCCGCTTCTTTCCTCTGATTCCATCTGTCAGTTTGGCAAGAAGACAGATGAGCAGGGCCTTTGTGGTTTTGCTGAGAATCAAGGGAAGGTGAGTAGATGTTGGTGTGGTACCTTTTCTTTGCCTCTCCTGGCCAAGGGCACTTCCTGCTGTACAATGCTTTGGGGAGCAGTAATACAGAGGAAGCTGGAGATGGTCTTGGAGTTACAGCACAGCAGTGGGAGTCAGGACTCTGTTCTCTGTTCTGTAAACCAACCTCTTGCTCTACTGGGTGAAAGCAGCAATGAAGGCCTCACCCTTTTTTGTTTTCATAATTAATAAGGCATAATACCAACTCGGTGTGCTCCTCGGCAAGCAGAGAAATAACAGCACCTACCCATCTCCCTGAACTCCATGTTCACAAGTTCCAGCCAGCAAGCATCAATCTCATCCAGGTCGTAGCGGCTCACTCCCTGTGCATATGTCCTGTTGACCTCTGAAATCTCAGAGACAGACAGACTGCCTGGGGAAACCTGCGGAGGACAGTGCTCTAGCAGGGGCACAATCCTAGGAGAAGAAGAAAAGGAGAGCATGAGAAAGAGCTGCAGTAGATAAATAATTTATCATTAGAAACCTGCCCACAAACTATTATCACTAAAGCCCTGATCCTGCCAATTCTTATGCATGTGCTTAACTTAAAGCGCATGAGCAGTCCCATCAAAGTCAATGAGGCTGCTCACATGCTTAAAGGTAAACATGTGCATACGTATTTGCGGGATCATGGCTCTTAGGCACACGGCTAAATTTTCAAACTGACTAGTGATTCTGTATGCTTTGGATTTGGAGGCCTGACTTCAGTCATTCAGAAGGCTTGATTTTCAGACAGTGCTGAGCATCCACACTGTGAAAATCAGGTATCTCAAGTTGGGCCCTCAAAACTGAGGCCCCCAAAGTCACAAGCTGCTTATGAAAATATCCATGATCATCCCGACACTAAGAAAAATCATTTAAAAGTCTAAGGTTCATCATACACACAAAAGTTGTATGGCTTTAACTATATCAATCCAGTTTAAGGTGGTAAACACCACCTAGCGTGTTTGCAGTTTAACCGGTATAAAAGTCCATATACTGGGATAGCGAATTCCGGCTCAAGAAGGGGAGTAAGCTCCACTGGTCTGAGCACTTTTATACTGTTATAATTGCATCCACACTAGGGGTTCTACCAGTAGAACTATTTAGGTAAAACGACAAAAAATCCCCCATCTAATTGACATGGGGGATTGACTGGTTATACTGTGACAAACTGTGTGCAGTCCAGGCCTAACATGCAGGAAGCAAAATGCTCGTGTGCTAACACTAGATGTATTCTTTGCAAACACCAGGGTCCCTATTCATGTAGCAACGGCTTTACAAATGAGAAGCACAGTGAATGTTCAGCACAGAGGCAAAACCCTGTGTGCTTCATCCCACCTAGCAGCAAACCTCACCGTTCAAGTGACTCAACACTGCAGACACTCTCGGGACAGAAGGCTCCTTTACAACAAACGCTTGGATCGTGAAGGCACCATGGGAAGTGCAATTTCTTTTTCTCCTTTTTAATGGACTGTGGTTTAGGCAGTCGTTTATCGTTGCATCAGAAATCTCAACTGCACTCCACAAAAAAAGAACACTTGGCAAAGTGGGAGACCTTGAGAGATGTTGGCTATTTCGACAGTATGCTAAGCCATCTTGGTTCTCTATCAACCCATAGGGATTGTTACCATTTCAGATGTTGTTTTTAATTGATATATTTGCATAAGCACTGATTAAAGGAGAAGGAGGTATGCCCTGAACCTTTTTAGGTGTGTCCCAGGAGCTGTAACAGCATGAAAAGGGCATATATTGACTTCCTCTCCATATCCTTAGGCATTGCCTCTAGCTGAGAAGCAAATGATAAGACAAGACAGCCCAAGCAGAGGTAAAGAAACCAACAGTGAGCGCTAATGTTCATTTCCTTAAAATAAAAAGTAACAAAAAACTTCCAGTGTAACAACTCAGATGCTTAAAGTGCTGGGTCAAGGAAAGTGTTTAAAGAGTTAGATGCTGCTGCTGGAAAAATTACTGTGCACGCCTTGCAATCCGGGTGGGGTGACTGAGAAAGAGACGGAAAGTTTGCCCTGTGCCAGGGTAAACAGGACGCTGCACCAAAACAAACCACTTGTGCTTATTTTTTTGGGAATGGTTTTGATGTCTTTCAAAAGAAAAATAGTATGAAAACAGAAAAATATCCACAGTTGATTTTGATAAGTCTTTGGTGTTTAAGTACCGGAGAGGCTATGCTTTTCAAAATGTACAGTAAAGCACTCTCCACAAGAGTGGCGCGTGGTCTAGTGGTTAGAGCAAGGTGCTAGCCTTCAGGAGGTCTGCGCTGTCTTTCTGGTTCTGCTGCTAACTTGCTGGGCGAGCTTGAGCATGTCTGTCTTTTCTTTCCCAACCAGTAAACAGGAATAACAACACTTACCGGGTTCACAAGGGTGTTGGCACCTAAAATGAATCTATAAACAGAAGGATGGACTGCTGGTTAAGGCATGGACTTGGAATTCTTGAAGAAGGGTGAAGGTCCCAGTTCCACCACAAACTTCTTCAGCAAGTCCCTTAGGGCTTGTCTAGACAAACATTTAGTTTGCGGCAAGCTGGAGTGTCAATCTACCCTGGAGTAACCTGCCATGAGCTCACTGTCCATGTGGACCCTGCTGACATGCAGTAACAATTTGTTAATGCACATTGATCTAGTCCTCTTTGAAATGGTTAATGCTCGTCAGCAGCATTCACACAGCCAGTGTGTGTGGCAGGCTACTGCGGGGTAAAGTTACTCCCCAGCTTGCCATAAACTAATTGTTTGTGTACACAAGCCCTTTTTCTCTCTGTTTCCCATTTGTAAAGTAGGAATAACAATCCTTCTTTTCTCTCGACCTTTGCCTTGTCTATTTATACTGTAAAATGTTTGGCGTAGGATCTATCGCTTACAGTGTGTATATGGAGCACATAATAAAGTGGGGACCCAATCTTGGTTGTGTCAAATTGGTCATTCAAATAAATAATAATAATAAAATTCATTAATGTTGATCAGGCCCATTCGTCTTCTCCAGTGGATGGTGATCTACAGCAGAAGTGGAAAATATCTGAACATGAAGCCCAAGGATTAGCCATAAGGCCCGATGCGCACTTCTGGCTGAGACAGCGTGAATATTTGTAAACGAGTTTTAAAACTCGTATGAAGAGTGAAGTACCTCAAAGCAGTGCTCTACAACCAGGGGTTTATTTGTTCGGGGCTCGGATTTCGCGCTGAAAGAAGGAAGATAAACTGAGTTTAAAGTGACAGCACAGGTGAAACTGCATGTCGGCTGCTTGGGCAAGAGTCTCACTTTGTGAAACATGTAATGGGGTCAAATGTATCACAGATGTCACCCCAGTGAAGTCAATGAGCTCCGCTGAAGCCCAAGCAAGTCACACATGGTATGAACTTGGCTCACACTACATACTGGCACCAGAAGCAGCTCTGAATTTGTTTGTGCTTGCAGGGCTACTCAACTCTAGGGAGCGAGTCTGAGCTTGGGGGAGGTACATGAGGAGTTTGGAATTTAGCGAGGAGTTTTCCAAACTCCCTCTAGGTTGCTGTAACCACTGAAAATGCACCAAGTCCCCATGTTTTAGCTAGAAACCAGGCAGAGAGGTTTAGGCCCAATTCAGTAAAACAACAGAAGTAAATCACCTCAGTGCATCTGGCTTCCTGGTTGCCTGGCTTTCCGAGGCTGAGACAGGGTTCCAACCACAGCATGCCTGGATACAATGGCACAGCAGCCACTGAAAATGCTGGGGTCATTTGGGAACTTCCTTTTCCCCAACAGCACACCCCTTTTCAAGAAAGCCTGCCCACCGAGGGCTGGGTCCTGGATTCTTGTACCTGATATGCGAGCCAGCTCTGTGAATGCCGTACTGTGCCATTATGCTCCCTAAATCCTGGCCTTAGTATATAGAAAACTGTTAAGACAGGCATCTTATCCGACAACAATTACAGCCTTTCACCTAGGGCTCCCCAAGTGCTTTACAAACATGAATCAACATAGCCTCACAATATCCCCAGTTTATAGATCTTGGAGCAGACTGATTGGCCCAAACTTGTCCACACAATGAGGCAGTGCAAGATGTGTGACTAGAACCCAGGAGCCCTGATTCCCAATGCCTGCTTTAATTCTAGACCACACTGCTCTAAAATTAGTCTGCCTTCCCTCTCCCTTGTTAATGCCGCCAGCAATCACTCAGTACTGCAGAGGAACGCTGTTGTGATGCCGTTACGCGTCCAACCTACCCCTGCACACAGCTATGTACAGGAAGGACTTAACAGCCATTCCAGACATGCCTTTTCTCCCAGAAATCACCCTCCCTCACTTCAGTCTGAGCAGAATGTTTCGCGGACTTGTGCAGAGCCCCAAACTTGCAACGTTTTTACTTGGCAAGTTTGATCATGAAATGATGAGAGTTAGCGCGAATGTACAGGGGACGAGCTCTCCTTATTCCTCTTCCCCAGCTTGGGCACGCCTGCATTACACTGGAGCCTACCAGGCATGCTACCAAATCTGACGCTGCCTCTGACACGAGAAAACCCACACAGAGCACTGAGCTGTGAGACATTCATAACAAGGCTTCTCCTTAACTCTGAAAGGGGGGTGGCCCACCAGCTTTCCATTTATTTTTACTGCTCCCGTAAGGGAATCCCGTAGTCCTAGGTAATATGACAATGACACAAGAAAGAGCAGCTGTCAGTTCTTCGTGACACTGTCAATCACTGAACACATTTTCCCCACATATCATGAGATGTTGGCTTACCTCCCTCTGCCACCTGGCCCTACAGCCTTAGGGGCAGCCTATACAACAGCCTGTTCTCCTGTGCTTCAGGAACTGGCACACAGTCTCAATGGAAGTAACCATGGAACAGCTGCCTTTTTTTTAGACAGCAGCTCAGTGGTCTGAACACAAGCCCAGGAGCCAGGAATACTTGAGTTCCAAGGCTGGCTCTCCTACTTGCTGTCTCTGTGGCCTAGGACACTTTCTGTCTTAGTTTCCCATTCTGTTAAATTGGCTTCATAATATTACTGGCTTCAGGAGTAATAAATACGTCATCACATCAAATTTTTAAAGGCGCATCTTATTCTTTTTAAAAGTAGATGGTTGTTTTTCAATAAGAATTCATCTGTTCTTCATGTACTCCATTCTTGCCTCTTTTACCCCACATTCAGTAGAATCCCAGACCTCAAGAAAGCCATTAGGAACGACCAATATGAAAGTTTTGGGCCTAGACCTCTGTGGGAACAATCTACCTTTCAAGGATTTAAATAATTTCCTCTCACACAATGAAGAGTGAAGCCATTTTTTCTCTTCCTGTGGTGCCTTTATTTCTCTCTGTCTTGTGAGCACTACTGTAAGTCTGTTGGCAGCAACCTCCCACGTTTTGATTCCAAAGTCAAACAAATAACCCTACCTCCGGCTGTATCTGTCTGCCTGAATTGCCTCACATTGGTCCCTGTGATCTAAGAGGGTTTTCCCCCCCCTCAGAGCTCACTGAAGGGATCACTAAGAATAATCACGTGGACAAAGTGCCACTTCAGGAAAGGAATAGCCCAGCCTGGATTTTTATACATAATGCTGTGTACACCAAGCTGGGAAATCTAATGTGGAAAAGCACACACGAGAAGTAGGTGACTCCAGCCTTCGCTGAGACGTGGTAAGCCCAGCTATTACAGTCATTTACTTTGATGGCTATCAGAAGGGGACAAGAAGTCAATGAAACTTGTTATTCTTGGCCTGTGAAGCTAGAAGCTGAAGAATGTGGTCATTAAAGATAGTGCTGCCTTTTCAAGGAGCTCAGGAATCCTGTTTCTCTGTCAGTGAGGTACTGTTTCCATAATAATGAGTCAATGCTGATCCACCCCAGCTAAAAGGAGAGAATTATGTGCCTCGGTAGGTTCGTTGGCTTACACAGACGGACAGGCAGGGCACTTTGCACATTCCCAATCACACACACCTTACCCACCTGCCACAGTACCAGCGACAGACCAGGGAGGTGGGGGAGCAATTGAAGGAGGAGATGTAGAGGGGATTATTTTGTAGAGGGGATCCTCTGCAGAAAGAAGGCCAGCCCTGAGTGTAAGAGGGTGTGCAGGTCAACGCCTGTCTTGGCAAGTCACATAAACATGCCCCAGGTATCCAATACTCTTTAGCAGGAGGCACTGAACAGACAAACCTTTTCTGGAGGATTACCATGCAGCAATATTTGATCAATTGGAATTGTGGGTGAGCAACCTGAGTTCAAAATCGATGATGTGGGATACATTAAAAACCCAAGTAGAAAATATTGAGAGCCAGATACCAGCCTTGTTTCCACTGAGTAACCCCTTTCACCCTGAAATGCAGCAGACCAGGATCTGCCTGCAAGTCCTCGTTCTACATTTGGAAGCAGTTCGTGCTTTGGGGAGAATTAAAGGATGGAGCCCTTTTTTCACCCTCCGAATGACTATGAGGTTAATGCTTTGTCTTCGCTGAGATGAGTTAACATTAGATCAGCCAACAGACACTGAACTTCCACGTCCCAAACACAGTGTCCTACAATTGCCCATCAGAAGAGGAAGCCTCTGCTTAAATCTATTATCTCCCTGGCCTCAGAGAAGTCAAGGTGGTCGCACTCTCTGCCAATGGAGGAAGGCTATGAGTTCAATGCTTCCACTCCCTGGTCACACTGAGAAGTGCCATACTCCACAAACAGTCCAACTGAACCCACACAGGCCTACATGGGAATGTTCAACACTACAGCCCCATACTCCTGAGGTACTTCAGGATAAACTGTTTCATAATATGATGGGCTACCACACGGACACTCATGGGGATTTCCTCCCTGCCCCTCCTGCACAAATGGAGACTCTCTTGGGAAGGCAGTACAATCCAGGTCCCAATCTAATTCACAGTGAAGTCAATGGAAAGACTCCTACAGACTCTGATGGGCCTTGGAATGGATTCTTGAACATCTGACTGGAAATATTAAAGGTTGGAATATGGGCTACATCCTTCCCTTGACTTAAATCAGCACAGGCCAATTTCCAGCAACAGTACATGCAGCCCTGTATCTCGGTACACTTCAGCAACTTCAGTGGTGTTAGTCTGGTGTTCCTGGAGTCACTAAGAGCAAAATCTGAGCCTGACACTCTTAGAAACGACATAGTCATGTTCTAAAAGGGCCAATTCACTTCATCCTTCCCAGTTAGCTAAATTGTGCCCAGTTCTCCCCGAAATAAAGCAGAATTCTTCTGAATTTGGTGAAGTTAACTCTTGAATTACATCAGTGTAAATGAGACGAGAATCAGGCCCAGCGAGTATTATAGTGTTTACTGGGGGCCATTTTCTGACCATGGTTATAGTGTCAGAGGGCGTTACTTCTAATTTACAGCAGTGCAAAAAATATTGGATTTTGCTCCTGGATAAAACATTAATCCAAGGTCCTGTCTGCTCTATGTAGACATTCAAACTCCCAGAAAAAACATTTGTAAGAGCAGGAAGGTCCTGAGCAAAACTTCCTCACCCCTGCCACACACTGCTGTGCAATATGCCATGAGCAGGCTGTCTACTACCCTGACAGCATAGGAATCCTCGTGGATGATGTTGCAGAAGGCAGCAGCCTTGCTGTATGTATATAGTGCGGCGGGGTACTTTGGGATGCTTTGCAATGAAAGGAGTCACGTATCACACTCATGGATTGGTTCTGGACACTGTAATAAGAACCACGATTAAGAGAAAACAAGAGAAGCTGCCTCTTCTGCCATAAACTTCCTGGATGGGAAATGAGCAGGCACTCGCCGTCAATTCCCCCACATTCTTCAGCAACTTCATGACATCACGTGTCACACTTGCCATGTACATGACAACAGTGTCACACAAAATGATATGCAATCACAGGAAGAGCTAGAACTGAAAAGCAAAGTGCAGTGCCAGCTCTGACAGCTCTCTGCAAACCCAGGAGCTGAAGCTTGCAGCAATATTTGCAGAGATCACATTTCCTCCTTGAAATATCACAGCATGTCACCAATGTGAATACACAAACATGCTGCAAGGAAACAAACAGGCACATAGCAACGTACTTTACCGTATTACAGCCTTCAAAAAAGCATCTGTATCTGGGAGACTTCTGATCATGCCAAACCTGTGGGCCCGATCCTCCCCTCATGTGCACCAGGGTGAGCTGGGAATAGCATCAGAGAAGTCAGGGTGTTACACCGGTGCAAATGAGAGGACGGTCAAACAGGCTCTCTGTGCTTACAAGTGATTTTAAAATGGGGCTGCCAAAGTATTCATCACAGGAGATTCACACTTCTTAGACACGTTCCCTGCACGGCTCATAAAGGGGGACACAGCTGCAGCAGTGGGGCTGACGGAACAAGGGACCACCATGGCCATCTCCACTCTGTATGCCAGTTCACTGGGCAGAAAGTAGTTCTCTGAGAGGGTGTGAGTGGCAGGAAGGGGGTAGTGAAACGGAAATGACTAATTGCTTTATATTCAAGATGGGCTGGAGCCAAGAAGTCTTAGAGCCAAATTCTGTACTGTCTTATGCTCAGCACAACACTACTGAAGCCCGTAATTGGCTTCCATCTATCTTAGGTAAGTATATGTCCCCTGTTAACATAGTACGTGAGCGCCTCACAGCCTTTAAAGGATCTAGCCTCATGGCACCCCTGCGCAGCAGTGCTATTATTCTCATTATACAGGTAGGGAACTGAGGCACAGAGAGACAGTGACTTGCCCAAGTCACACAGAAAGTCTGTGGCAGAGCAAGGAACTGAACCTGGGTCTCTCAAGTTCCAGGCTAGTGCACTAACCACGACCAGCTCAGTTGCCACGCTGGCCACCGCTCTCAGAACACCACACTTCAGATGGAGGAGTAACAGATGAGCGTGTGTGGCTTAGGAAATGGAGCAACAGCCTGGGAGTCAGGACACCTGGGTTCTTTGTCTTGTCCACTGACTTACTGCATGACCTTGTGCAAGCCACCTAACCTCTCTGTGCCCATCTGGTTTCCCCATCTGTGAACTGAGACCAGAGTCCTGTGACCCCCTGTGTAAAAGCGTTTTGAGAGCTATGCATGAGGCATGCTATACAATAGCAAAGGATTATGGGCTACCGGAACAAAACACAAGTCGAGTTCCAAGAAGGATCCAAAGGGTGACTTCAGGGAGCAATGTGCTAGGAAATATACCCACTGTCTATCAGCCAATGCAAGATGCCACTGTAATAACCTGGGGATAGCGCTTCCAGATTTCTGGCCAGGATTTTGGAAACTAAACAAAGACGACATTGGCCCTCAGAGATTCCCTTCTAGGTTTTACACTGAGCCCAGTGCAATCTGGGACAGGGCTTCGGGTCTGTAGTGTATTCTGTATGAGTATTCATATGATGAAGGAATGAGAAGTAAAGCTCAGACTTATGAAAATCACTATCAAGTCCCAGTGCTTTGAGTTAAGGAGCACCCAGTCACCTGGAACACAGGAGTCACCAGTGCAACTTGGTCGGGACTAGCCAGAACTGATATTGACTTTATCCATAGCTCAGCTTTCCGACTAGCAGTGCAAAGCAGCAGGAATACGGTAAGTCACCGGGAAGGCTCAGCACAGTGGCTTTTAAAGGAAAGCCTAATGCTCTTTTGGAAAGAAATATCCAACTGCAATGAATATTTCTTTTTCACTGGTGCAAAAAGATGTCTGAACAGACCCAGGAAACTACACTGTACGATTGTCTGTAAGCTTTTATTAAGCCTAGTTATGTAACTTGCTGACTGAACCGCCAGCCGCAACAGGTGATACTTTGAAACATGTCTGGTCCCTGATGTCCAAAATGTTGGTCTTTGAACCGCAGCAGAAAGAATAGTTTATTTTTAGCCTGACATAAAAGTGCAAAAATTAATGTTCTGTGTGTATATCAAAGGGACAGCGTGCATAGGCAATTTACTGTATTGACAGCCATTAGAACATACGAAGTCTGACAGAGATGCAAGAGCGGATGACGCTGGCTGGGGGAATCCTTCATGCATTATCAGTAAGTAGGATACTGTCCTGTGATATCTGGGGTTACAAGTTCAAAGTGCTGCTAGTTTGCAGTGAATGAGGTAGGCACAAACCCTGGGTTGTTAAAATGCACAGATCATTATATATCATTATCAAACGGTACCCCTTTGCAGAAAGGAATCTGAAATACAACATTGCTGAACCCAGTATTGAGATACTGGAAAGAAGCCAGCCTTCACTCAGTCTTGCAATCATCTGCCTAACACTGGTAACTACTGTGTCAGCTATAAATACAATAAAACTGTATTAACTTATGGCTTTGTAAAGATCTCTGGGATACCTAGCATACGAAGGTGGAAACTGGAGTCCACTCTGTTGCTAAATTTGTTAGGCTTTGAAGTGCTAGAGGACTCTCGTTTTTACTGTTACTAATGTCACTGTCAATGGTAGAACCCTGAATTAAGGTTTTGCCAACATTTCAACATGACGTTTGAGTTAATTTTCTTAAATTCAGTATGAACAGGATTTTATGGGAGAGCCACTGTGTGCATCTTACATGTTAACTGATTATTAAATTTATTAATAAGGAAAGATGTAACCAGGACAGTGCATAATGCACAGTTATTGATCCTCAATAAATATGTTTAAAACAAGCCATTGGTGATATGGAAAGTATCTTACTAAGTCTAACTCAAATTCATACTGGGGAAAATGACTAAAGCATTACTGCATTTATTGCAGTATGATATTGTTTTTATGGTTCCTGTTCAACTGCAGTTTACATACCATTGCTAATTAAGAGTACAGTAAGGAATCTGTATTAATACAAAGTGTCTCTTATAAAAAGAACCACTAAACTTTATGTGAATTTGGAATTTCCCCTTATTAGGCAGGACTCCAGCACTGCACTTATATTCTTAGGATCCCAAAAGGCTTTACAAATGTTTGTTAATTAAGCATCAAAACACCTCTTTGAAATAGATATGCAATATCCTACCCATTTTATAGATGGGCACACAGAGGCACTGAGACGTCAAATAACTGAGCCAAGGTCACACAAGTGGAAGGGTCAAGAATTATTAATGCCCAAAGCATAGCTCTATAAAGGCAAAGTACTCCATTTGGCATGGAACAATCAACTGAACACATATAAAATGGAAAATAAATTCCTAGGAAGGAATGCTGCAGAAAGGGATTTTGGGGTTATAGTGGGTCACAAGCTAAGTAGGAGTTAACAGTGTAACACTGTTGCAAAAAAAGCAAGCATAATTCTGGGATGTTATAGCAGGAATGTTGTAAGCAAGACACAAGAAGAAATTCTTCTACTTTGCTCCATGCTGATTAGGCCTCAACTGGAGCATTGTGTCCAGTTCTGGGCACCACATTTCAGGAAAGATGTGGCCAAATAGGAGAAAGTCCAGAGGACAGCAACAAAAATGATTAAAAGCTTAGAAAACTTGACCTATGAGGAAAGATTGAAAAAATGAGGTTTGCTTAGTCTAGAGAAGAGAAGAGGGGACATGACAACAGTTTTCAAGTACACAAAAAGTTGTTACAAGGAGGAGGGTGAAAAATTGTTCTTGTTAACCGCTGAAGATAGGACAAGAAGTAATGAGCTTAAATTGCAGCAAGGGACGTTTAGATTGGATATAAGGAAAAACTTCTTACCTGTCAGGATGGTTAAGCACTGGAACAAACCGCCTAAGGAGGAGGTGGAATCTCCATCACTGGATGTTTTTTATGAACAGGTTAGACAAACCCATCAGGAATGGTCTGCTTTGAGCGCAGGGGACCGGACTAAAAGAGCCATTGAGCGCCCTTCCAGTCCTACACTTCTATAACTCACATTCTACACAGTAAGGCCAGGATTTTCAAAAGTGCTCAGGACCCTTCAGCTCCCACTGAGGACACGGAGAGCTGTCGGACATTGAGTTTTAAAACCTGGCTGTCAATGTAGTAAATCGATCCTGAGGCTGACATAGCTAAGCAAGAGGAAAGTCTCTTTCATTTCCAATGAAGTCTCCTGAAGTGTGCAGAATTTGGCAATACCCATGTAATTGGTGTGAAGCTGTTCCTATTAGTCTCATGAAGACAAACTCTGCTTCCAAGATCTTACAGTGAGATTAAACGGATTCAGTAACTGTTAGCTGAACTCACCCTGGACTCAACTTCTGCCTTAGCACTGCAGTTAGTTCCTGCTCTGATATGAACAGAGACGGTAAAAATTGGGGACTTGACTCTAATTTCTCTTATGCTGGTTTTATGCCAGTGTAACTCTTCAGTAGCGTTACACCTGTACCTTTTCAGCGGCATTACACCTGATTTGAGGTAAGAATCCCCCCCAAGCCTCATTCTTCTGAAATACAGTATTGCCCTGTGCCTCCCAGATGTTTGGAAGCAAAAAGCCCTCACTCTGGATTTGCTGCACTGCAACGCAATCAGGGCTGCCGCCTGAATTATGATTAATATTGCTTGATATTAGATGATGCAAAAAAGGTTGCAGCACATTTTCCAATCAGCTGTAATAATAGCATTTCCATGAGACTTTAGTGGCAATCTACCCTTCTAATCTGGTACCAAACAAGAACAACTATAGCTATAGAGGACTGAATGCTTTGTTCATGTGTACTGAAGGTAAGTTTTGGATTCTCTCGCAGCTATGCACTAGAGGCCAGAGTCTCCACTGACCAGGACCTTCTGCAGCAGTTTACACCTGGGCAGAATGATTACAAAACGCTGCTAAATCAGAATGTAATTTCAGCACTTTGCACTAGTGTAAATGGGGGCACAAGATGGTGAATTGAACACTTTCCCCTGTTATGCTGCATTTTGGTAAGGAAATGCTGCATTGTTTCCCAGTGCAACCACCCTCACCATTTGTCTATGTCCTGCACCAACAGCTAATCTTACAATGACACAGATGCAGCTGGCAGAACTGGCTGCTGGAATGCCCTATGTGTCTTGAGGTCAACTAACAATCCAGGCACCCATTATGTCACAGCACCCACCACAGTCTGGATACACACTGACCACCCTTGCTAGCAGCAACAGGCAATTACATCTATCTGTGGACTTAGTTCCATGCTTCTCCTAAATGGAGGAGGTCAAATATGTTGAATTAAGCCATTGGCTATTATCTTTGAAAGCTCGTGACAACTGGGGGAGCTCCCTGATGACTGGAAAAAAGCAAATATAGTGCCCATCTTCAAGAAAGGGAAGAAAGAGGATCCAGGGAACTATTGGCTGGTCAGCCTCACCTCAGTCCCTGGAAAAATCCTGGAGCTGGTCCTCAAGGAATCCATTTTAAGGCACTTAAAAAAGAGGAAGGTGATCAGGAGCAGTCAACATGGATTCATCAAGGGCAAGTCATGCCTGACCAACCTGGTTGCTTTCTATGAAGAAGTGACTGGTTCTGTGGATGTGCGGAAAGCGGTGGATGTGATATACCTTGACTTTAGCAAAGCTTTTGATACGATCTCCCACAGTATTCTTATCAGCAAGTTAAAAAAGTATGGGTTGGATGAATGGACTATAAAATGATTAGAGAACTGGCTAGATCATGGGGCTCAACGGGTGGTGATCAATGGCTCCATGTCTAGCTGGCAACCGGTCACAAGTGGAGTGCCCCAGGGGTTGGTCCTGGGGCCAGTTTTGTTCAACATCTTCATTAATGATCTGGAGGATGGGGTAGATTGCACCCTCAGCAAGTCTGCAGATGACCCTAAGCTAGGAGGAGTGATAGATACCCTGGAAGGGAGGGATAGGATACAGAAGGACCTAAACAAATTGGAGGATTGGGCCAAAAAAAATCTGATGAGGTTCAACAAGGACAAGTGCAGAGTCCTGCACTTAAGACAGAAGAATCCCATGCACAGCTACAAACTGGGGACTGACAAGCTAGGCAGCAGTTCTGCAGAAAAGGATCTGGGGGTTACAGTGGATAAGAAGCTGGTTATGAGTCAGCAGTGTGCCCTGGTTGCCAAGAAGGCTAATGGCATATTGGGTTGCATTAGTAAGAGCATTGCCAGCAGATCGCGGGAAGTGATTATTCCCCTCTATTCGGCATTGGTGAGGCCACCATTTGGAGTATTGTGTCCAGTTTTGGGCCCCCCATTACAAAAAGGATGTGGACAAGTTGGAGAGAGTCCAGTGGAGGGCAACAAAAATGATAAGGGGGCTGGAGCACAAGACTTATGAGGAGATGCTGAAGGAACTAGGCCTGTTTAGTCTGCAGCAGAGAAGAATGAGGGGGGATTTGACTTTAACTACCTAAAGCAGCCTTTAACTACCTGAAAGGGGGCTTCAGGGAGGATGGAGCTAGGCTGTTTTCAGTGGTGGCAGCGGACGGAACAAGGAGCAACGGTCTCAAGTTGCAGTGGGGGAGGTCTAGGTTGGACATTAGGAAAAAGTTTTTCACAAGGAGGGTGGTGAAGCATTGGAATGGGTTACCTAGGGAGGTTTTTAAGCTGAGGCTTGACAAAACCCTCGCCGGGATGATTTAGCTGAGGATAGTCCTGCTTTGAGCAGAGGGTTGAACTAGATGACCTCCTGAGGTCCCTTCCAACTCTAATATTCTATGATTCTATCATAGATTTTTGAAATAATGCTTCTTGGGGGAAATGAGCTGAGGGGTCAAAATTCATTTCACTCAGGCCTTGTCTGCAAGGAGAGAGCTGGCTTTAATAAACCCAGTTTAAACAGTGTGCCCGTTCACACAGTTTATATACAGCTTGCCTGGATCATCTGTATTCAGAATGACCCTTTGAAAACCATGTGCAGAAGTTTGATCTAAATCAGATCCTTCCCTAATCTGGAACACTTGTCAAACATGGTCTTTCCTTGGCTCAATAATGGCCACAGTAACTGTATTTGCACCATTAAAACTGTCTGCTAACATAACTGTATCTCCAGTTTATGTAGGGGCTGAGTATACATAGGCAGGGTGGCTGCCAAACCTCAGACTGTAGAGGGACAAAGAGAGGGTGTTGGAAGAATAATCTCGGGTAGGTTGAACTGCAGGGTCCCAAGCCATGGGGCTTCACAGGGATTCCTGGATTCACTTGCACTGATGTAAAATAATATTCCTAAAAGTCAACACATCCCCTTCTGCCTTATGTAAACACGCACACTGTTTTGTAGTACACAGATGCACAGGTTCAGGTACTGCAGAGACATTGCTGGGGCTAGGCACTACACTGAAAGCAAGGAAGTCTACAATTTAGTAATGTGACCCTTGAGAAAACCCTGCACCCTTTATTTATAACAACATGAAAAAAAATGGCCATCCAGGGCCCCCTTCCACTATAAACTACAGGGGAACTGGTGTCCAGAGAGCCATACATCTAAAGAACAAGGCAAATGTGCTTGTAGAATTAGAAAATGAAGAGTTGATTTAAGTTGTCAAAGTTTGCTTGTCAAGGTGATGGAACATTCTCCTTAACAGGATCACCGAGCAAATTCTCCTGCCACAGGCAGGAGGGACAATACCTTAGTGTATAAAAATAAACATTTAATTTAAAAAAAAAAAACCCTTGCTCTGACTGCTGAAATTCCTGAAAGCAACCAGCAGAGTTTTCCTTTTAAGTCCTGCCTGATCTTTCACAAACAACATTGCTTTGTACTCCGCAAACTATCTTCCTTTTGAAAAATCCCTCCCCGTGCGCTGTCCCTACTGCAGTTCTGACGCTTGTTTCTTGAATGAGAGAAGGAACAGAATGCAAGAGAAAAACAGCTTCCTAAAAATATGTGCGGACTTTACCAAGCAGCCATTTTGTCTTATAACTTCTCTGATTCAGATGCCCAAGCTGCCTGCACATAAATGCCAGACACGTTGCCATGGTTATCTCTGTTGTGTTAATGTGTCCATTTGGGGACCGATCCCAAAGCTAATCAACTTCCTTTGCCGATGGCCCTAATAGTACTTTGCAGTGCAATTAATCAGGCAAATGAACACTGCTGCCACTCGACTTCATTCACATTTCCACTGACTTACTTATAAACCTGGAAGATCTACATAGGCAGGCAGAGGTTTTGCTGGCATTGGGCCACAACCTTGTTTCACTTGGGAAGTGATTTTATGCTGCTCAAACACACTGCAGTGGAAAAGCATCTCTGTTTTCTAGAAAGAGGAAAAAACACAAAGGCCATCCCTGTTAGCCTGGAGTATTTTGTACTGCTCCAAAGTCAGGTCCTGCCAAGTCTGGTTTTACAAATCCATTAGCAAATTAAGCAACCCTGAGTTACAGCAGGCGTGTGAATGTGCAGAGGAGAGAAGTAGTAGAAAATATCCCCTCAATTTATTTAATAATAGCCCCTTGTTGTATCTTCACAATTATGATTGGGAGGAGATATTCTGTTGCATACACCTTAGATTAAGGCGTTGCTTTCTGACATCAGAAAGGGTTAAATACACACTGAATGGTACGTGAGGTTAAAAAAACGTGAAGGATGTCTGCTGTAAGTGTGGCCAACTTCATGATTTTACTGTGAGCTCCACAACATTTGGTATTTTTAGTTCAAGCCCCAGCTTCTGGAATCCAGTGATGAAGTATGACTCTCAGTTTTATTATTAAAAGCCGAAAGGAAAGTTTCTAGGTCTTGTGGCTCCAGAGAAGGTATTGAAGGTATTGAAAATGCAAACCCTAACAGCCCAGAAACCAAAAGGAAATTCAAAAGAACCACAACAAGTCATTCTTGGGATCTGATTCAGGATTCTTGAATGCTCAGGGTTGGCAATACTATAATTATATCAATAGTGTCCCCAAAAGAGGGACACGTATGTTCTGTTAATGCACTACTGTTTGGGAGGAGATGCTTTTGAGAAGGGAAAACTGATTTACAGCTGGTGTTAGGGATAGGTGACACCTAGGGAGCTGGCTTTCCAGAGGTAGGCAAAATGTCCATTCATCCTCCCTAGGAGCATGGGCCAGTGGACAGAGGCAAGCAGGCTGCTGTTCTGTGCCCTTACACCTATATTGGCTTGAGAAGAGCTCCACACTAGATTTTGTTTTGAGACAGAAAGCGAAGGCCAAGTTCTTAATTACTTTAACTGCCTGTGTTTCTGTTTCCTTTTATCCGTAGGGAAGGGTTTCTGCTGGGTTGTTTAGAGACTTTAACCTTTCCTGTTTAAACAGAAGTAGTCAGGTAAACCGTAAACTTAAGGCTACGAGTTCATTCCTCTGCCATTTATGGAGCAGACAGCTATTAGCCTCAGACTGTCCTACAATCCAGATAGGCTTCATTCATCCAAACGTCAGAAGAGTTGGATGCTAAAAAAGCAGCTTTCCAAAACCCTTGCTCTGCAGCATGGTCTGGAGTTTTCCTGCCCCACAGGGTTTTTACTGGGTTTGCTATTTTGGTCTCTAGCCCCCCTCTGGGTTTTAACATAACAAGTTCAGAGATGCTATGAAGGAGTGGGCCATTATTTAGTTCCAGGCTACGTTAGCCCTGGTCGCTCTGGACTGGATGGACCACTGTCCCAAACCATGGTGCCTGGTGGTTTTGACAAGGATCTATTACCTCTGTAATACTGTATTACTGCTTCCCAACAAAATCTATGACGGAGGTCCAGTCTGTGTTCCTGTGCAAACCCACACTGGAGTCAGTGAGGCTCCATGCATGTCACTGAATTTATCCAACACACCACTACTGTGAGAAACGAGCCTCCCTCCCCCTTTGTGTCCTCTGTGCAGGGAACAGACAGTCCTAGCCCAGGACTCACCAGGCTTAGTACTACTGCTGGCACCAGCCTCTTCAAATGGGGTGGGGAAGGGGTGGAGCCATGGCCCTATCCCCAGTTTACACTGGATGGAGATACGATCGTATCCCTCTTTCCTCTTCAATGCCGGCACAGGGCTCCTGGAGGCAGTTACTGCATCCGCCTGAGGGACAGTGCCAGGAGTTCTTACCGGACTGGTGCGTCTTTGCACTGTCCCCATATAGGGCTGAATGACTAAGCAAATAAGGAGGCGGTCAGCAGGATGCAGCACTGATATGCTCTGAAAAGCCCAGAAATGAGCTTCCTGAAGTTTAAAGTAGGGAACAATGGGAGGTGAAAGCAACGTTATGTAGCAATGAACCTGCCAGAGAGAGATAAAACACATGAACAATATAACATTTCGGAGCTTTAAAGGCTCTGTGTGATGAGTATGGGACATGAAAAATGTCATCAGGACTAGGGGACCATACCTCTAGATAAGGATCTTTAAAAATGGGCTACAATAGGAAGGTGGGCAGAGAACAAATAATGCCAAAAAGGAAGAGGAAAACAATAAAGAAATAAATGCCAAGGCCTAAAAGCGACTAAGTAAAATATAGGTGCATTTAAAAAAATCATTACTCCATTAAAACAAACGTGATTATTTTATTCATCTCAGATATGGATCCTTAAGAGAGAGAGAGAGAGTTGAAACCCGATGGATAGATCTTGCAGTCTTTACTCCGATAAAAACCCTCTCACTTCCATGGAAGGTTTTTCCCAAGTGAGAACTGAGTAAGGAGGAAAGGATCTCCTGAAAAAGCTGTACTACCACCTAGGCCAACAGACTCAGAAATATGAATGCAAAAATGTGTGTGCATATTTTGCATGCCCAATTGCACTGATTGTTTGAACAGGATCTGCCAAGTAGTTAAATGTCTGGTAAAATGTCAGGGCTCAAATGTCAAACTGGTCATTTGCATGCACAACTACTCCATCTCCATGTTTAAACTGTGACACTGGCTGGTGAAAATTATGCACACAAGCAATCCTAAAAATACAAACGCTAGCATCAGGGTTTGTCCCGGAGACTTTGCCCTGGTGCAAAGGGAAAGCTTCCAACATGGCATGGGAACCAGATGCCTGTGATTACTCCCTGTGGGTTACGGCACCAGGTCACTAGTTCAAATCCAGCCCTGATCAATTGTAACCAATAGACAAACTCTGATGGCCACTTATATGTGAAATGAGATGGTGGTGGGTCTCATGTGCACATCACAAAACCTCCCCCGCAGCTGGCACCATTATCAGTGGTCTGAGGAGAGAAGTTAAGGGCTGAGCATGCTATAGATGCTAAACTACCCTCTCACCCCTGAAGGTGGACCCCCAAAGGGTTAGGGTTCAGGCACAAGTGGAGCAGACATTGATCCCCATGGCTGTCTGCTTGGCACCTCCAAAGAGCACATCAGAAGTCGGCATTCTCTCCTAAGAGAACATCTCCTCTTCCAATTCAGAGAAAAGGCTTAGGAGCCAAGCCACCATAAGAGGTCATTCTATGGAGCTGCAAAGTAAAGCATCCACCCTGAGGGCATTAGTTCACGGACAGATTCAAGAACACAGCCCTGACATTTGGTTCACAGGGCCTGGAAGTGATCCAGCCCCTTCACCTGAACAAAGCTTCTGCAGCCAGCTCCCAGCTGCCTCCTTTAAGTCCCCAGAATGAACCACAAGAAGCCCCGCTCCCACACACACCCTTGGCATGCTGGGCACAGGAGGAAAGATGGTTGTTAAGGGAGAACAAGGGAGGGAAGTGCACCAGCTTCCCACATAGTTGAACAACCTTGGCCCTAACCCATTGAACTTTTGTGAACGTAGACTGATGCAATGGATTTAGAGCAGCTATGAGATTAGTTGTTATTCCCAGCTTTAGGGTAACCCTGGAAAGGAAGACATAGTCAGTAGCTGGCTCTGCAGGTCCACATATATAGTGTCTGCTTAGGGCAATCACATGGCCAATAGATCAAACACCACATTACTGTTGCTGCCTGATAGGCTTCAGAATGGGCTGATACATTTTTTCCTTTTAAAGCAGTGAGTCTGTGCCTTTCATGGTAGTGACATGATGGATGACAGACAGAGATGACTCATCACAGGGAGATGTTAATAAGTGATGTTAGAACAGGAAACCTCTGAGGGTTCTGCTCGGGGTGTGGTGCAACTGGCCTATGACGGCTTCTCTTTTAATCTGGGCAGAGGACCTGAAATGACTGGAGCTCCAGATACCCATGTCTCCCAAAGCACAGTACAAACGAGGGGGAATATCACTGCAGCTGTTTCACACATGCAACAAGAGAAGCAGCGAGAGGTGAAATGACTTGCCCAGGGAGCAAACCAATGGCAGAACTGGGAACAGAACCCACATCTCTTGGCCCAGTGCTCCAACACTGAGCTCCCAAATGCTCCTACTTAATGACTGACCAACACTCCTTGCAGCCAGAGATCAGCCTGACCGGGGTTCTCGGTGACATGTCCTGACACGCTACTGAGATCGTTCCTGACCACATACAAAGACCAGAAAACCTCTTTTAGTGGAAGAAGTCAGCAGGATGAAGCAACAACCGTGACTTCGGCTTAAATAACTGGGACCCGAAATATCCCTTTTAGCTAATGAACAGGGAGGGAGAGCAGGTACAGCTGACAATTGTTCCTTTATCACCATGTCGCTCTCCATAACCCTGACTGGCCTGGGCTGTTCTCTCCAAGATAGGAGGTTAATGCACCCTTGACAGCTCAGTCACTGAATTTTACTGAGGACTGGTTGTGCAGGGAATCACAATATAGAGATGAGTCACTGATCACTATTCACCTCTGGACCTTGAGCTGGGGCCCAGCCAGTTAATTCTATGTGCCTGGGGAAGTCCAACCACCAGCATCAACATGAGGCTAAGAGCAGCAGCTCCCATAATAGCCCAGAAGCAGTAATGGAGAAGATGAGTGGCTGTCTGGCATCCCTGCGCAAGGAGCTTAGAAGGAGGCACCGGGGAATGAAAAGTTCCCTAGGACCTCATAGGATGGCCTGTCACAGCAGCTGTGCACAAAGAGCCGGCACTGGCTGAGCCACAAATGAGAGAAGCAGGGCAGCCAAGGCACCTAACCATAAGCCCAGGAAATCGTATTCGTGCCTAGGGCTGCACACATGTGCACAGGAATCTGATAAGCACATTTTAAGGGAAGGAAAGTGATTCTTTTCCCAGCAGCAGGAGCAGTCACCTTGCACCTGTATTGAGCAGGAGGGAAGAAACCCAGTTGATCTGAGGCTCTAGGCTCACCGAAAGGTTGGCTGCCCTCAAGGAGCCAGCAGTGAACGGCTTCGCCACAGGGTTTTCCTAGAATCATAGAAGATATAAGCACCAGCATATCCCAGGTGCTAGCCAAAGCTGCTACCACTCAGTAGCTCAGTGCTAACTACAAAGCTTCTCTTTTTTTAAATTAATCCCAAGAACTCTGGCTCACGGGGCAGTGTCCACACAGAGTCCGGTCGGGATACTCGGGGTTGAACCTCTTGGTTTTGGAGGCCCTGATTATGTTTCTTTACTTTAATAAATGGGGATGGACTTCCTTGGTGGAGGAGGTGTTTGACTGCTGTTGGGAGGCTGCTTATCCATTTCCCCTGGATGACTGTACCTTTTTCTTTCACCTTTTGTTTCCATCTACCAGCACCCCCTTTGATTTTTTGCCACCTGGTCCTGTTTTACAGTGACATATTAAAAGTTTTCTGCAACTGTTTACTCCTTTAAAGAACTCTGTGTCCCCGAGAGCTGCGTTTATTCCTTTATTTATCCAGCTATTAGATGCAAGCACCAAATCTCAAAAATTCAGTATCAACCAAGGAGCCCAGTTAAACGAAGAGCTGAGAACTGTGGGCAATCCAAGCAGCACAGGGTCCATTAGTCTTTAGGCAGGCCTCTGAGGCATTTCTGAAGGAGCACCGAGTGGGCTCCATCACTCTTGAGGACCATGGGTGCACCAGGAGAGTACGACACGTTAATAAAAAATACTCAGTGAGTTCCTATGGCCAGTCATCTCCAAAACCCGAATGCATCACTCAGATGAGGAGCCAAAGCATTTTATTTTATTTTTTATATCCAGAATGTTTCCCTTTAATGTGCTAGATAGAAATGATAAACTACCTTGTACGGTGCTTCTCTTATGCAAATACTTGATTTTATTACAGTAAAGGCTTTAGTCAGTCCTTGTCTCTTTACCTACATTCCAGACTAAATTAGTCCTGTCCAGGGCCCATAAATAAATCAGCTTAGGAAAGTCAGTGGAAAGATAATTCTGCCAGCAGCCTTCAGTGGATGTTGATATTGTTATTACTGCCAGCTCTATTCACGGGGGAATTCTTCTGCAGCACACGAGAACTTAAAAAAAGCATTCTGCAATTTAAAGAGATGATTTTCTTTTTCTAAGGGCTGTCTCTATTTATTAAAATAGAATCTGGTAGGCCATTCACACCAGATGACCAATCTTCTTATAAATTTAAGGTAATAGATTTTATACACTTTATCGCTTTTGTGTCCTACGGCAGATCTTAAGGAGTTAGAATAGAGGCTGGCGACATAGGGGAAAGTGATGGAATCACAGGCGATGATGAAATGGTATCAATGCCAACAACTGTAGTGGCACCATGAGACTGCATGACCTTTAGTCTATTCATGCCTGTATACTACAGTGATTGGAGTCATACTTCAAACCTGGATATGCCATTATCAGTAGCTGCTATTCAGAGCTGTAAAACAATCAGTCACACAACTACACTCCCAAGGCTATAGATTCATGCACTGCTCAGGTAAGGAAATGTATACCAAGAAGATATTTTTAAATGGCTGATAGTGATTTGATTTTAAAATGGTAGTTCAAGCACTTGGGCTAGTTGCAACAGTAGTCTATTACACATCTTCAGTAGCCTGCTCTCAGGTTAATAATGGGTTGTATACATTAATATTTTTGTCTATGGTCAACCAAAGATGCTTCACGCTAGTTCAAAAGTCTGTGATGCACTAGCATGTATGTCACCCCTAGAGGCTCTGGTTTAGCTTCTAGCACAAGTAACTGGTCGGAGAATTGTCACTGGAAAGACTAACGGCAAAACCTGGGGTAGTCTGCTTTTAAAAGGTGCAAACAGAATTCCTCGCGGGATGGGAGGGATTGGGAGAATACTCAGTACATTTAGCCAAAGAAATTTTTGATGCACCAGCAAAGTGCTTGGTGATGCTGGTCCCAAGGAGGAAAGTTATGCACTGTGCCCTGGCACACTATTGGCAAGACAATTGCTCATTTACAAAGAAAATCAGTCAAAACAACGCATTTGGCTGGCATCCCTGGGGCTGTTTTGTTTGGAAAAATAAGAATTTGTAGTATTTCCTGATTGGCTGGTTGAGCCAAAAAAAAAACTCACGTTTTGTCTTAGCGCATCCACAGAACTTCATACGCACACAGTACACTGCTAATGGCCAACAGCTTAGGCTAGGGGATCCAAGGTGCAGTATTATGAAAGCTAACACACAGATTCATCAATTTCAGTCTGATAACTATATGGAGTTGCTGGTTCTTGTGCTATATATTCATTTCCGAGATTGCACCAAACATGTTTCTAGAAGGCAAGGGCCAGGTAGACAGATGTCTGGCACAATGCAAGGCCCCAGGTCTGCCAATCTTCATTCACAAGAGTAATCCGTACGCACACAAGCAGTCCTAATGGAATCAAATGCACTATTGTTATTATTACTCATGTGAATAAGGGTTTGCATGCTCTGGCCCTAATTTGCCTCCTGACAGGTAAGACAGGTTCCTTCTGGTCTTTAGCCAATCACTCTATATATAAGAAGAAGTTAGAAGCACTTACACTGAGCTTTGCATCAACTGCCTTCGAACCAAACTCCATGATCCTTAATTGAGCAAAACTCCCATTGACTCAATTAAGGTTCACAAAATGTGTCCCCTTGCTTGCAGCCCATGTTTTGACCCTTCAGTGGTTCTTTCATTTCATTCTGGATTTATGACACTCAAGAGTCTTGCTATTTGGGTTTTCAAATCCCTACAAGAAAATCCCTGTACTTCTTTACCAGGGATTAAAGACTGAATATGAGGACTTCCTCAGATACTGGCAGAGGCTGCTGCTTGACATGTGTTCCGAAACTGTTCCTTTTATGGAAATGGAGCTGCCTCTCCAAATCCCAATTAACTGTTACCATTAAAAATTCTCCCCTTCTGCCCCTTCTGCTTCTACAATATCTTCTAGTAACAATCTGTAACCAGCATGGTCTCTTCCAGGTCTTTGGAATAAGGTAGTCCTCTAAGCGGAAACTGATTCACTCTTCTCTGATGTATTAAAAAAAGAAAAATAAGTGAATAGGAGGCACTAAACGGCAACCTTGTTAAAACCCAGACAGCTTTTCCAATTTCGTTTCTGAATTGTTTATCATCATATAAAAAAACCTGATATTCAGCAGACTAGGTAAAGTCCAGAGTGTTGATGTTCATGTCTTTCTCACATTTATATTTCAGGCTAAATCTGAGTGAGATTAACAAGACAAATTAATTATTTATGTCTCAACTCTGATTCAGTGCGCAGAAAATAACTTCCATGTAGATCAGAAAAGAGACCTGGAAAACAAAGCACTCAGGTCTGATACCAACCAGTCCCAAGGAAAACAGTTATAGTATGAACAAAGATGATCTGATCTTTCAAACCATCAAAGACTGGTTTGAACAATAGAACATGGATTTTCCTGGCCGTCTTGACAAAGGTAATGTCTGTTGAAGGCTAAATATCCAACATGCAATAGCTGGAGACTTTGTGAGAGGATCTCTACGTAGCCAGTTTGCAATGTTCCTCGACAACAAACTCATACTAATTTTACTGAAGGTGATCTGATACCATGTAGATGGGTGCAGGATACACAGATAGACAGATCCTTCATATGTAGGGTCTTAAAATCTCTTCCTGTTTTTAATCTCATCCAATACAGACCTCGATTTCCCTAGCTGCAATAAATATGGAGGAGTTGCAGCTTTGTAGTTGCACAAAAGAGGAGGAAAGGATGGTGATGGCTTTTGTGATTTGCAGAAAAACTGAGACCCCTCATTAGGTAAACACTAAAATCTCGTATCCATCCTGTGTGTGCTGTAATGTTCATGTCTGGACAAGGGGAAAACCAATGAATTAGCTTCACTGTTGTGAAATCAAACCATTCGAAAGAATAGATCTTTGGCGAATGTGAAATTCTACCGTCTCTTGCAAACAATTAGATTAAAAACACTGTACAGCAGAGTCCTCGTTCTCTTTTTCCTTGCCCTGTAAGATAATAGGAGCCAATAAGAGTCCATACTACTCTAAATGAGAATTTAGATGACAACAGCCTTTTGTCTGGAGGAACTGAATTAAGGCCCTCAGTGCCTTGGTACATGGCCCTCCATCCAAAAAAGAGAAGCGAACAAGTGCTTTTGGTGCTGATCTAGGCCAGACTTAAACCAGTAATCTGGAGCTGAAAGGCTCTAAAAATAAAGCCTTTGAGCCAGTCTGTTCCCCAAATCCTTTAAAAATACTAGTACCCCAACAAGAACGTCTGCAGTGAGTTAATAAAGGAAGACCCATAAAATGACATGGGAAAGTTCATGATTTACCATAACTGCTGATTATATGGACGATAAACAAAAACGTTATATAAAATATAGTTAAGATAGTCTCTTTGGAGCAGTTCTCTCTTCTGCTGCCTAATAATATCCACTACATTTTAGCAGATTTCATAAAATGTGGGACTTAGGAAATGTAAGAGCTAGAGTCCCTGGGACCCTAGGGAAATGAGGTTTTTGACCCTCTCATTGTTAGTTATTCTTCAAACTTTCTTCCCTTTCTTGTGTGTGTCGGTCACATATTTAATAGTCATTTGTTTTAGCAGATGGTGGTAATGGTTGTACAAACTCTCCCTTGAAGACTTTACTGTTAACAAGTGTCTCACCATCCTAATGTGCTTTCCAGGTCTCTCTGTTTTGGAGGGGGGTGTGGTGGAGGGTAGAACTGAAATATGGTAGCTCTGTGAACAAAACCCCATGTAGCCAGGTTGGTCCAAGTGGGAATTTGCTCAAAAACATGCTATTTCTTAGTCCTCCAAAAAAAGTGAGACCCTTCTAACGGAATATGCTGCCCTGGGAGCTAGCCAAGCCCTGCCCTACTTATATGAAACATGTCACTTCTGTATCCTACCAGCATTCGGCACTAGCCAACACGCCATCTGTAAAAATCCTTGTTTTCTTTTAAAAAGTAGATAGGTAAACCCTGGAAGCCCCAGCTGAGACTGGAGTCCTACCCCTCTGTACAAACACACAACATGACACAGTCCCTGCCCCAGAGTTTACCATCTAAATACACAAGACAGACAAAGGGAAGAAAGGCATATTAAGGCACAGAGAAGTGAAGTGACTTGCTCAAGGTCACACAGCAGCTCAGTGGCAGAGAACGCAGGTCTGCCTCTCTGTTGAGTGTCCTATCTGCTATACCACACTACTTCTACTTTGGGCTTCCTTGAAAGTGCTATTAGGCTGCCAGGTAGCTGTCTGGAGAGCGAGACTGTATGCCAATCCTCTTAAAACAGAGAAGGCAGGTTGCTAACATTTTGGTAAGTTCAATTTAATGAAGCAATTTATATTTTGGAATTGCTACTTGTAAAACCAAAGAAGCTGAAGTGTATGTTTTCTTGATATAAAAAGAAAAAAAAAGGTTGCTTCTCCATACAGTTGGAGCCAAGCTACTAACATTAAAGCATCTGGAATTAATTATCTAAGCCGGATAATGTTTCCAGAATTATTTCAATAACGCAAAGAGATACACACTCATTTACATCCTTCTATTAAAGGACAATGGAGAAAGGTTTTGCCACTGATGAGCAGTAGGCACACATCTGCCGACACTATGGGTTTCAGTGCATGTGACTATGACCCCACAGCTGGTCAGAAATTAGCCAAATATCATCTCTAAAACTGTTACTGAAGCTGCATAAGCAGAGCTGCAAAAGGCTTAACTTCAGTATGTATTTTATATTACCATCATTATGATCAAGTATGATCCAGATTGGGTTGCTCTCCACTGCTGTATGGATGGATGGGTACACAACATTGGAACTGAATAAAATTAACTTTTCTGTGGAGGTATGTGAGGTCCCATACAACCAGGCCTGTTCTAAGAACATCTTTTCTGAATTAAATTCATGATCCTCTGTGTTCATCCTGAACCCTGAAATACGGTAGGATGGCTTTGACTCTATAATGAGACATTGCTTGGGACTTTTCACCAGAGTCACTTCAGGACAGCCAACCATCAATCCAGAGAAAACACCCTCATGGGGAAATCAACATGCCTTTCACTAAATTCAACATGCTTCTCTGAAGCAGCATTTGCTTCTCTGGGTTTCTCAGATGTTCTTCAGTGCATTGTGCAAACGCAAAGCTCTACCAGTCCCGATGCAAATCAACATAGTATCTGTGGAGACCGTATGTACCCCCCACTTCCAGAGCACTAAGCATCTCACATATACTAATTAATTTACCTTTATAATAATCCTGTGAGGAAAGGAAGTATTATGTCCATCTTATAGATGGGGAAACTGCGGTGCTCAGAGATTGCCTTAGGTTACCCAGAAAAACTGAAACCAATTACACCAGGTCAGGATCTGGCCCGGGAGGTATAATAAAGTATGATGTCACACCAGTAGCCAACGATGCCTGATATATCTTTCCTCAATGACCAGATCGTGTGACGCCCATCCACACTGCTAATACAATACTTGCACTAATCAAGTGGTGCTCAACTGTTACGTTCACGGGACTGGAGACTGCAAACAGAGGGAATGGTATGAGACAAGGAAGATCCACTGGCAGTTTTGTCTGAGTGCAAGAAGTAAGGATTTCATGCCTGACTGTTGATACCAGCTGTTGGTGGAGACTCACCGATCAGGGAGCTGTGATTTTTAAATAACTATTTCGGATGCTGCTACTCAGTTTTACTTAGTCCTAACTGAGGCAAAACACCCGCTGGCCCACAAGGGCTACGCAGGAACCTTTGTCCTGCAAAGGGGAGCTGCAGGCCAGCCGGGCTGATTCTTAGAAAGGTCAGGCCATCACAGCTGGAGCTGGGAGTGGTTGCACTGGAACTCTGCTCGTGCAAACAGGAAGCTTTATTTCTCCCCGAGGTCACTTTTTTAAAGGGTTTACGATCTGTAAGCAGACATAGGCCACTTCAGTTTGGATGTTTTTATCTTTTGATCAGCTAAAAGCCTCAACATTTAGTCTTGATTTTCAGAGGAATCTATGTATATTTGATACTATAATAGAATCAAGGCAAATTTAAGGCCAGTGTGTCCAGGAACCAAGAAAATTAGTACAAAAGTACCCTCTTGTGAAAGAACTAGGACTATATCATGTCTGTTCCTTTACAGAATGTGTCCCCGCAACTCCAGTCCCAGATTTACCGAGAGGATGCACATCTTTAGACTTCAAAAAAGGAACCAAAACTGGATCATATTTAAAAACAAAACAAAACCCACCATGGCTACAAGGACACATGAACTGTTGCAGAATCCTCCACTGCCCCTTCTGTGGTTGAGCCTCCAGGAAAACTACTGCTAAAGTCAGCCAGCATCTCAAACGGAGAAAAGTAAATCCAGCCTCCCCAGCCAGCGATAGGCCTGTATGTCTGTAGCTGTGTGTGGGTTGCATTTCTTTCCCTAATCCACAGGGACCATAAGCACTGGTCTGGTCTCTATCTTCACTGTATTTCGAGCAAAGGACTGGGAGTCGGAACTCGTGGGCTCTGTTCCCAGTTCTGACACTCACTCACTGTGTGATTGTGGGCAATTCCCATTTACTCTGTTATTTTACCTTACTCGGGGCTTACATTCAAACCAGGTCACGATGGGCAAAGTCTGTGTTCGCTGATCACAAGCAAACTCTATTTGCCTAGCAACGAAATGACAGACTGTGTTGAAGGGAGCCATGTCCTGAAAACTCACTGGATCAGTGACACGGTGGAGGCAGCGCATCTGACACCATAGGGCACCATGAGCTAGAGCTCCTGAAATGTATTCCTGACGCCGTCACTGACTCATTGTGCAAGTCGTGTAGCCTCTGTGCCTCAGTTTACCCACCAGTGACACAAACCCTTACATCACACAGGTGTGGCGAGGTTGGAGTCTAGATCTGTACAGTATTGTGAGACCCACAGAAATGCAAAGTACTGGCATTGTAACTTGATCCTTGTAGGTATACGGCTGTGGGATAACGTTAGGAAGAGCTGAGTAAGCAAAGCATGCCAACCTGTCATTCCAATGCCTACCAGCAAGGAAATTTGCTTTGAACTGCTCATTTCCCTGTTTTCATTCAGCTTCAAATGGGATTATACGTCTGTGCTGGAGCCCTTTAAACTCTGGGCAATTCTCAGGCACACATTTGTACAAAATAAAACTCTGTCAGGTACTGGTGGACCAGAAGTGGCTAGCAAAATGAAACAGCCCGGCTAAGGACTGCCTGCCAGGGGACTGATGGACACTGATGACATTCAAACATTCAATGGAATTAAGCAGGTTTCAACACTGGACAATGAAGGAGAAAGCGGTGAGGGCTAAGCCAACATAACCCAGGACCAAAAGATAAGTGTCTGCTTTTCCCAAAGTGGTGCAAACTCAGTGCCTGGATCGCCTCCATCATATTCTACTCGCCTTCAGCCTTTGCCTTCAGACCCCATTTGTTTTAAGGTGGCTCTTGGTTTCAGTCGTTTCAGCTTACTGTTTTCTGGGGAAACTGCTCCTTAAAACAAATCCTTTCCTCTCTGCCTCACCCACAGCTTTGACATTTCAGAGCTCCAGAAAATAAAACATTTCCAAATCTAATTTTCAGCTTTGGATCTGCAAGACCTAGAGGCAACGCGCAAGTAGGAAGAGTTCATTTCTGAAATCCCAGCTGAAAGATGAAAAGAATGGCAGAGCTTGGTATAAAATCCCTTTGGGAGCCAGAGACTGATTTGCAGGGTAGTAAGTGACCCTCTCCCTCCCTCCACAAAATATCTATCTGCTCACTGTCTAAACGCTCCCTAGCTCCCCAGAGATGGAATTTGTTTTCCTGTGGGTTACAGTATGATTTGCTAAATATATTATGACGCACCATTTGCCTCAGTCCGCAGCTCCCAGACCTCTTTGTGGCTTCTCCTCCCCCCTAGGAATTTCACATACAAATCACTGTCAAAGTGACAGCATTAGCACAAGTGAGTTAACACAAAACACTCAACTCCTTGCTGGCTACAACCTACAGCCCTAATTCTCCTTTACATGATGGCCACTTTACCCCTCTCTGAACTGTTCCTGCTTTAAGGCCCCTTCACACTGCTAGAGCAGTTGCAATGGCCTTAGTATAAATGAGAATTAGGCCCTCTATGTTGCTTACTTGAGCACAGGTTTTCAAAAAGCCAAAAGAGTGTCCATTAGGCTCCATATATCACTTACTGTAACAGGATTTGGACTTTTTTTTTCCTTAACAGGTACAACTTCCTGATTCCCCAAGTCCTCTGGTTGTTACTTCTTTTTAAATCATTCATTCAAATGGAAAAAATTACTCAAAAAACAAAGCAAAAACTTACTGTAGGGCCTAACATAAGCAAAACTGTAGATTCATGCTGACAGATAACACGGGCACACAGTGTTCCGATGCTCAGAACTGACATAAGATTAGCATTATACAAATATTTTTGGAGGAGAACAGATTGCAATTTCAGTTTTAAAATAATGACCTCCGAAGGGGATGGACCGGGAAAAAGTTAAGCCCTCAGACTGGCGAAAAATATGTTTTCAGACAAGTATAATTGTGGGGCCTGAAAATATTATGCTTTTCGATCAGCTAAAATGCAATTACCAATGTGAAGAATAATTGTCTCACCTCCCTCCTTCCCCACCCAGGAGAAGACAAGTTTTGAGGGGGGCCGTGTTCCTTCCTGGGCTACTGTCAACCAGGATATGCCAGGGGTTCCACTTCAGATCCATACTTGACAGCTCAACCCCACTTCTCATCACTGTATCAGAAAATGGAAAACATTTGGACCAATGACCGTACCTAGCGGGGAGCTCTGGGAAAAAGGACAAACACACAAAGCTGCTATGCTTTCTGGTTTGTGTGATGAAAGATGCTTCTGGGATTTTAAAAACGAAAACCTGACAGTGCCACCATTTACCCTATGTTGGCCCGATTCACCACCACCCTCCACTGGGTGCAGTCACTTACTCAGGATACATGGAGGGCAAAGTGGGCATACAGTGCTAACATATCCAAAGGAGGGCACTTTATTCCACTCCCTTTGCTCTGGTGAAAAGGATGGCAGGGAAACAGTGGACTGGATCCTGTATAAATGAATTCCCTGGGAAGTTTTCCAATTGAAAAATTTAAGAAAGGAGATAGACTGTTTCCATTTGCTTCCTCTGGACCAAAGATGAAGACTGTTGCAAGCCGTCCTGCTGAAACACTATAGGCTGCATTGGACATCCTGGCCACACCTGCTTTAGCGATATAGAAAACTGTGGTTTCCACTTCCGCTTAGTGACTCAAAGCAAAATCCTGGTCTCTGTGCACAGCTGGAGGAGATTATCTGTGCACAGGGGAACTATGTGGGGAGAGAGGCATTGCGATCCTATCCATAATACGGGGAAAGAGCATGAGTGTTCCCACAGCCCCGAAGGCAGGTTAGGGTAGTAGATATGGGTGGTTGTGGGGATGAGGGCCATGCCCTTAACTCACCTGCCCCCAACCCAATCAGTCCCCTAGTCCCAGCCATGAGGAACTGTCCTCCCTGGTGCTCAGTAGTGGAGTCTCACTGTCCGTGCAGCACACTTGGGCAGATTCTACTGCACTCAAGACTTTCCCTGGCCTTGGGCATGGGTGGGAAGGTTTGGCTCGCAGAGCTACGAAATCAGACATGGTCCCACAAAATGCCTAGAAACAAAAGCTTTCTGCAAAAATGTAAATTCCCATGTAACAGCTCAGGCTGGTTTTAGATGGGCACTTACTGCACAGGCAATGCCAAGCTATCACTTTTCATCTTGAAATAAAACCAAAACCAGCCTTCAGCGCAAGAGCTGGACATTTCCGCGTTCAGACGGTGGTTAACTATCAAAGACGACTAAAAAAAGATATTCCACACACAGGTGTTTTTCAAGGATTAAGTCAACTCAACAGTCCCTTTTACAACTTCCCTTTTGATGTGTTCAGACTTCTCATTAAAGTTTCATTTCTTTCTCTATTTTCTCTTGGGAAGGGGGGGTATGTGTGTACAAAAGTTGACTTCATAACTTTTGGCTGGCAGCTGCAATAGCAGCTGTCACCAAGGGACAAACTGTGCTTCAGACGAGGTTATTGACTTTACTGAAATTCCTCCATCGTTTGAGGAGCAAAACAGAATTTCCTGCATACAATCTGAAGTCATCTCTCCCCCTGCTGCGTTTCATGAAAGCATTTTTTTTAAATTGATTTTTAAAGATTAACAACATCCAGGGGTCTCCAGGGTGACCTGTGCCATTTTAAAGGCGTGGAACCCAAAGATTTTTGATGGTCCTATCCAAATGATTCCTACAACTTAAAAGGAAGAAAAAGAGAAAAGGAAAACAGTTCACAGGGTGGACACATTGTTTCCAGCAAGCCCCTGGAATAGAGCAGGAAATTTACCCAAAGTTCTGGTGGAGTTACCTGGACAGCTGGTGTCATCATGTGCCAAAGGGAAGAGTTAAAGTCAATTTTAATAGAAAAAATAGAGCTGAGTCTTCATAAATGGAGCTGGGTGATTGTGGGCACAGTGGCCATATCTTGCAACTTACCTGGCCCAGCCCCGAATCCTTAGTACAATTTGCTTAGCTTTGTCTGAACTGCAGGCATAGGCCATGAAAGACCTCATACCAGATACTTTTCTTAATGGTGTCTGTTAACTCCCTGTTACTAATATTTCTCTTACCCTTGCTAGGCAGAGGGAGACACTGGATTGTTCCTGCCGCTTGCATCACGCTGCAACAGTACCTTTGGCCGTATCTGCCACCCTGGGCAGGATACAACATGTCCCAAGAGAGTCCCAAGGGAGCAGTTTTGTGACGTACGGAGAGGCATGTGACCCAAATTCTGGGACTTTTGGACACTCCCACCAGCTAGGAGGCAGGATCCCCTTGTCCTGCAGTTTATTAAGAATTATGCAATCTCATCACAGGGGTTAAGTCTCTGGCTTTAAAAAGTGTCCTTGAATTTCAGCACAGATAGCAAACGATGTTGCTTCCCTTTGCCTGTAGCCAGTGCTCAGCTTCCATATGGATGGCAGCAGTAGCTCCACACCCCTTTCCCACCTGAGCAGCTAATTATCTTTTATTGGTGCCTATTTTTAACACTGGTTATAGTTTGCCTTTGGTGGGTGGATATCTATTTAGCAGCAAGCATGCTCCTCTGCAGCGTCCTGCTTTCCTCTCCTGGGCACAACGTGTGAAAGCAGAGTGCACTAAAAGATAGGGGGTTAAAGTTATGGGGCCGAGTCTTAAAGCCCTTACTGATTTCCAACTCCCACTGCCTTCAGTGGACGCCGGCAAGGCCTGGTGTTTCCCAGTGGACACCGCACTTCCATAAATCACTGAAGAGGTTAATGTGTGTGGATTTTTATGTTTATTTTATCCTCTGCAAACCCCTGGATCAATTCAAAATGCCACCAATTTGGGCAAACACAAAGCTGGTATCCCCTGAGAGCACTTCTCTCACTCATGCCCAGCAACCCAAGAAAGGTGCTCTCACTGTACGTCTGAAAGAGAGGATTTCTTCAAGGGAGAGCACTCAGATCTCAGTTGTAACATCTGGGAGAGGGGATGGTAAGCCTGAGCTCAATACCATCCCAAAGCTCCATGTTAATGCCTCGGTCCTCTGGGCGATGCTGAAGGATTCATTTTAAGCAATGCATTGCATGTGAATGCTGCATTGCTGGGTGACATAGCATAAAATCTATCACCCATCACAGACCTGATTTCTATACCGACCCAAACTAAGTCACTCGCTGCTGCGCTGCTAAGCTCAGAGTGTGCTCTTCCAGGATCATAACGGTAGGTCTGGACAGCCGGTAAAACCACGTCTGTCTGCCCACACAGATGTGTTCTCACATACATATCACTTGCTTACTAAGGGATTTTGCCCTTCACTTGTCCCCTCTTGCACATTTCCACTGTGTCTTGGCTGTCCTCACAGAAGCACAGGCCGCGGCTGCATTTGGAAGCGTCACCTGGTTCTACTGCATTCGATCATTTGCCCCCTCCCTGTGGATCTGAATTCTGGGACTGATGCTTTTTTTTACCAGCTTGGGGCTTTTTTCCACCTCGCTCAAGTTCCAGGCCTGCCTGCTTTATTTACTCTACATTGCAGTTTAGACAGCACTATAAGCCCCAATTATTTTGGAAGCTCCTCAAATAAACAGACGGGCAGAGCAATGCCAAGTAAATAAGTGGCCTGTCCAAGGACAGGAAAAGAGACCGTGTGCATCTAGCAACTCAAACGGTATTGTGTTCACTTACCTAATCACTGGTTCAGGTATCGCCTCTGCTCCCGCTGGTACCTGGACTCCTTTCTCCCACTCCTGTCTCCAGGGATCGGCAAGAATATAGTACTCATCTGGGTTCAACTGATGTGAGTCAGGGATCTTCATAGCTGTTATCAGATCGGTACGAAAAACCTACACCCAAAAGCAACAAGACGGTTTTAAATCACTCAGCACAGATGAGACACTGCACTGAGGCCTCAGATTTCCCCGTGCAATACCAGCAAAAGCTGATATTCGGGTTTCTGCTGCCTTCAGGGATTTCCCAACAGGACAGATGTGCCAGGCCTGAGAAAAGAGGGACCCACCTGGAGCAGTGGAAGTAAATATGGAGCACAGGTAAACTTCTCTTCACCCACTCGCATATATCAAACACATTTACCTCCAAGGGATCCTGCCCCCAATCTGACACAGGTATCCTGGAGGGAGGGTCCTTCATATTACAATGCAAGGGCTTTCAGGAAAACTTCCTATCTTCAGCTCAGGTTCCCCCTTTCCCGGATGCTGAAGAGAAGGGCTATCGGAGTGGCTGCACAGAACTGGACTGAAGTCCATGCAGCGTCTCTTTACTTCCTCATTCGCTCATTTTGTTTTACTTTCCTGTCGTTCACACCGCCACGGAGGGGAAGCCCACGCTGCCTGCAACTGTTTTATCTCCTGAGTCATCCCTGCCTAAAGAAAAACTGCTCCAGGGAATTCTGTTCTTTCCACTGGGGGGCCTCAACACCCCTGAGCACGTTCAGACCCTGGAATTTGGTGACATGGACGAACTTTGACCACTGTTATTATTGTTATTCCAGCAACCAGAAGAGAATGCAGGCTTCTCTCCCCAAGACTTCAGGGGAGACAGGGAACAAGCCACCGAACGCTCGCAGTGTGCTCCCCAGGAATGGGAGCAGATTGCCAGCATGGGAGGCACAGATATCTGATAGGACTGCATAAGATGAGAATCTCAAACCCTGATGAGCAGCACCCCTGGCCTATATAACTGGGGAATCTCTCTGTAGGAATCACTCTTGTTCTCACCCTGCCACTTAACAATAGGCGTATTAGCTGTTTGTCCAGTTACAAACTCGATGAAAAGACAAGCAGCGAATATCTTAATATGTAAACATAATGGGCTTGATTTTTATCTCACACTGCTGTAAATAAAGAGTAACTCCACTTTGCATCGGTGTAGGATAGGTGCATGTGAGAATAGGGCTTTATTTTTCAATCCATCCTGGAAGAGAGATAGCTAACATTAAAGAAGGGTAAAATAAAGGGCACACTATTTTCCTTCAGGCAATAAATGGATTTAACATATTCACCAACATCTACTTTGAACTCAGCAGAAAATACCACTTCATTTTTTCACTCCATTCAGCTTTCTTGGGGCATGTTGATGTTCTCCTTCTCCTTGAAGGGCAATACAGATAAGGCTGTAGTGAACACACACAATCACCTGATTCCCATACATGTTTTAGTATTTATTATCTGTTAGAAATGCAGGGAAATCAGCAAAACCCTTCTATAATCTGCCTTCAGAAACTGCTCCTTTCAGGTCACAACACAATTCTCATACAAAATACGCGGGGTCTTTTTTTTCTAAAACTCATCGTTGATAAAACATAGTCAGGGCAGACCTTGCCAATGCTCAGGCACTGAAAAACAGCCAGATTATTTGACACTGGCCTTGCCCCTGTTTCACAAGTAAACATGGCATTGGCAGTGAACTCCGTGCCTCTGCAACACGGTGACTCAGGGACATGCTGAAAAACCACAGGTTGAGCTACATTCAGCATCCTTAAAGGCAAACTCCAGGGCTCATTATAAATCTTAAGGGGCAGAACAAATCAGTGGTTACCGTGAATGGGAAGGAAAGGTATAAGGAACCGTTCAGAGGCTGTCTACAATTTCAGTCCCATATGGAAACACAAGGGTGCAAGCTACCCCAAAGAAACAGCTGGGGGCAGGTGTGCATGTGTCTGTGTTGGGGGAGAGGGGGGAAGGGCTGACTTTCTCCCTCCAGCCATTCCAGCACTACAGCTTTTTTCAGAAATGCTGTATGCATTTTTTTTAAAGGAAGGAAAATATTTTTTATGCATTGCCTTGGTATTAAAAAACTTGGTGACTCTTCTTCCTCAAGCTACCAGGAAATTGCACCTTTGGAAAGAGACTAAGCCTGGGAAACGTCATCTCATAATGCGAATGTTTCAGAAAGCCGCCAATGGCAGAGAACAGGTGGTTCGAATGACAAGACGTCTGCATCCCTAACTATGGCACTCACTGCCCCCCCCCGCCCCACCCGCCCTCCCCCAGCCCTATATAGGGATGGATCATTTCTGGACATTGAATCCAAACTCCTAAGAAGGCTGGTCTGGGAAGATTGAGATCTGACTCCCTGCACTGAAAGCTGCCCCTGTAGTTCTGGTTCCAAACTGGCTCCCGAACGACCGCGGGCTACGACTTGGCAGCAGAAAAGATTTTCTCCCAGCATGGTGGAAACCTTGTGAGATTCCTGCCACCTGGGGCTGAGATTTCACAAGAGCCAGTCCTAAGATCTGATAGCAAGAAGGATACACGATACATACAAGGTGGCCAGTGTCCTCATGTTCTTCAGGGGGAGGATGCTGGTCTGCCTGTCCTCATCCTTCCTCCCACCAAAGAAGTGAGGATTGCTGGGGGAAGAGTGGCAATGGGCTGAACCACTTTCTAGAAATGACATGACTGTGGACAGAAGCCGCTGGCAGTTCACTTTCTCCTCCAGAGACAGCAGGATCCCTTCACCTACTTGTCCTTCTCAATCCTCCTCATCTGTTTCAACAATCCCAGCCCGTGCAATGCTAGGAAGTATGGCTACTTTCCTTTTATTTTAGAGAGACTGCTTTTTTATTTTACAACAAAGGAAAGGACACCAAGAAAAAAAGCCATCCGTAGGTGAGTCATAGGGCCAAATCTGTTCTTACTGGCACCACAATAAATCTAGAGCAACTACACTGGCACCAGCAGAGGTATTCTGGATTTACAATGGTGTAACTGAGACCAGGATCTGCCTCACAAAGGATCAGGACCTCTAGTAAGAGTATCACAAATGCCCTATGGTGCGATTGTTCAGAGATCCCAAAGGAGTAGGTAAAGATGGGCCAGATAGTCAGCTGGTGTAAATCAGTGTAGCTTCAAGAGAGGTATGCCAATATATACCAGCTAGGGCTCTGGCCACCTGTTTTCAGCATCTCTGGTAATTAAAAGGGAAGAAAGAACACAGAAGATTGTTTGCAGGATCATATTTGAATGGAGGCCAGATTCTACTCTGTTCCACCAGCCTAAATCTGGGGTAACTCCTCTGAAGAGAATGCGCTTATTCCTGATGTAGGCCAGAATGATTCAGATCAGAATATGGCCCAGACTGCTTCTTAAGGTTTTCTTTGAGGTGTCGGCAACACTTCCGAAATTCACAAGGTTGTAATTGCTGTTCTTCATTGCTAATGGATATTGGAGGTCTCAGATGTTTAGAACAATACCTGGCACATCTTGGGGCTCACTAAGAGCATGCCACTTTTCTGGAAACGCAGAGGAATGACTAGCTTATAAAGCTGTTTCACACTTTAATTTTCTGTCTGCTTCCCAAAGGGATGGATATTGTTTACAGTCTTGGGGAAAAAACAGCTTGTTTAGTGAACAGGAAAAAAATCAAACTAAATGGTGGTATACATGCCTGCCTACAGCCAAACATGCTCTGATTCTCACTGACCCATTAAACTGCTATACTGGGCCCTTCCTCTCTGAGAATTATCCAGCCCTGGGATAGCCATTTTGCTCAAACTCCCTTCCTATTTTGCTTCTGGACTTACTGAGGTTTCCCTGATGTACACTGTGGGGGCAAAAAGTAATTCCATAAAACAGAGCATGGTAAATAAGGTTTTTCTTCCAGGGGATTGCCTGACAGCAATGATTTGACTGGAGCTATCCCGTCTCTTGGAGAATAAAGAACCATTTGTAAATGAAAACGGATGATTTCTCCTTTTCTCTGCCATCTGTTATTATCTGAAATAATAACCCACCATACCAGCGATAATACCCAGACACCAGCTAGCTCTCATCTGTTTCAGGCTACTTCTGCATTACCTTATGAGGGGTTGGGAGGGATCAGGTGTTTTCTTCAGAGGCTGTTTAATCTGTTCTGAGTGTTTATTCTCAGACTAACCATTGCTTGGCATGAACTGTAATAAATGATTCCAGGATGGTTTCACACTTTCAATACAAAGATCAAATGCCCCAGAGGGTATTTTGGAAACCAAATCCGATACTATATAGGAAAATAGACATTAACCCCTAACTGAGACCCAGTATTTAGGTCAGTTCATTTAATCTTCAGAGCCTCAGCTGATAACCCAATTAGAGCTAAGTACAAATACATAAACAACCTTTTCCATATTGCTACCTCTTTGAACAGCAGCAGCACCCTCATCCTAATACATTTGTTTGGAGACACTTTTGACCACATCTATACAGAGCTAAATTGAACTGCCCAGACACAGTCTGGCTGCATCTTCCAATAAAAACATAATTAACAGCCTACATGTTATATAGTCAGAGCTAGGTTGGGTTTGAGAAAGGTCAAGTCTCTATGTGCAAATATACTTTTATTGTTAAGAACACCAAAGTAACATTTTATTATGCCGCTAATCTGAAAACTTAAAATAAGATTCAGATAAACGCTAAACAAACGTAAGAAGGAATGTGCAAAAGATGTCACAGTCCTTACAGTTTTGCATCTCAGAATATCAATTAGTAAGAAAACTATTAAAAAAAACCAAAAACCTAATTCTGCTCTAATGCATTTGCTAAAACATAATGTATGTATGTGCCCTTTTAGTGACGGATCTACAGTCCCTAATGTCACCATTCAGACCTAACAGCTGTTAAAGTTACTCAGCATCACCAATGACCAACTCCAAAAGATATAAAGCAAACAAGATTCAGCATCAACCTGAACCTTTTACCTTGCACCGAAAGTTTCCACCAGCTGGCTATTCCATTAGGACAAGGAATAATTCTGTTTTACTGGCCATGGAGGTCTCACCACTCTGAAGTGAACATGTTTTAATGACAGCACACGAGTTCCATTTAAAATCCTGGTATTTCTCTACTTGCAAATTCAATGAGGTTAAATTTGATAGTATTTCTAAAGTGTCCAACTCAAGACACCTTTCCAGACAATATTTTCAGTAAGAGCTTACTTGTTTTGAGGTCTCTGAACTTTTGGATGTCCAGTCTGAGATGCCCAGAAACTTATTTTCAAAGAATCTGAGCACGCATAAGTCCAGCTACAGTGAGGGTAAATTGCAGATTCTCCATACCTCCAAGACCCAGTCCAAGACTGGGCAACAAAATGTTGAGATACCCAACACAAGGGAACAACTTCTGAAAATTTAAGGTGTGACCAATCTGTGCCTTAGCTTCCCCATCTATAAAATGGGGATAATGATGTTTTACCTGACTCATAGGGATAACAGAGGCTTAACCTACTGATGGGTAAAATTCATCCCTCTGCATGAGGTTCAAACATGATGACTCTATTGAAAAGGCTTAAGTGGGACTCATGATCTTGTGCTGGCTCTCAGTAATTTCACCCTTTGGGAGCCTCGGGTGAAGTGCAAAGTGCTATTTGGACAATAAGCAGGACAACAGCCAGACAGACAGGTCCAAGTTTTTCTCTTTGAAACAGTTGCTAAGTTTGTCTGAAGAGACACTGCCTGCCTTTGAGATCACTCCAGGCTCTCTGAAGTATGCAGTCAACTACTTGACCTCGTTGGCATCTCAGTACTTTCAACCTCTGCCTCCTGGTGCTTCACCACCCACCCACATCAGCTACCTGGTGATACTGACTTCAAAGACTTAGTTGTATAAGTAATCACAAACATGACATCGCTCCTTCATGATATGCAAATAATGAGAATTCGTCTAGGAATTTTCTGGCTCAGGAGTCAAAAGCTGGCACAGCAGACAAACCGCTGCTGAGAAAAACACAGCTTGTGCGGAAATTCGAGAAGAATGTTTTCTTCCTTCCAATTACTTGTTTTATTGCAGTGTGATTGTGCAATTGCACTAACCTGTCAGGAAAGCAGAATTACTACGACCTCAGCTTCAGCGATGTCTGCAGCATCATGCATGGCTTTTTGTTTTCTCTTGGGAAACTGTCCCTACTTTTTTCTGTCCGTAACTGACCAATGCAGCATAAGAACTCAAGAGGTATGGGATTCATTGAGGATTGGTGGGGGAAAGGAAGCTGAGATTACCAACAGGAATGCCAGCTGTAATAATGACATTAGGATATGGACAGCTGTCTATCAATAACTAGACTAACTCCACCAACTCCCTGCATATAGGTCAGGGAACAGTCACCTGATGACAATTCTGGCCACTCCCAAACTGATCTTGATTCAAACTGGTGACCTAGACACAAAAGGTTCCCCATCCCATCATCATTTACCCCGAGAACTTAACCCTACAGAGAAATAGACACTTTTCCAAATAATTACCTCTGCCTCCAGTAAAGAAGTTACCTATCATCTGATATTTAGAGTTGCAAGAGGTCATGGGTTAGAATGTGCTGTGTTGATTACTGTTTTAATTATCAGCAAGGTTTAAAAAAACTAGGCTAAGTTAGAAGGAACATTTGCTATGTTTTAAAAATGAGGTTCCATTAAAAATATTTTAACATAAACCAAAGTATGATCAGAGAGTGAAGACTAAGGTGCTGATCGTCTAGGACTGGTTTTCCCTCCAGCTAGTAACACCACCGACATCAGAGAGTTATTCTGGATTTACACTGTGTAAGGGACAGCAGCACGACTTGACTAGTGGTTCTGTGGGCCACTAACTTTACTCTCTACCATCAATTTAAAAGATTAAGGAACCTTCTGCTGTCCTTTGGAAAGATGACAGTGTGTTCAAACCTCTGGTCTTCACACAGGACCAGAGAGAGATATGCAAAGATTATTTACACCAGCCTGGAATCTGGTCCATTATCTTTATTCTACAAATTGTAGAAAACAGAGGTACAGAGGTGCTACGTGACCTGCTCAAGGTCACACACGTCTGAAGCAGAGATGGGAAAAGCATCTTGCGCCTTAGCTGATGGATGTGTATAAGCATGTGGTGTCTAGGCATGCAGTACAGAGAACTAAATGCTGGACTGTTCTTTGTCTCTGTAGGTCACGATAAGTCTTACAAACTGCAGCAGCTATGGAGCCCACATAAAAAAAATCAGTGATGGAGCCTCCAATTGTACATATGACTCTAATGTCTATAATAAGGGTTCAGAAAATAAAGCTGGCTTGATCTATCTCAGGGGTCGGCAACCCACGGCTCCGGAGCCGCATGCGGCTCTTCAGCCGCGGTAAGCTATGTTTTGCGGCTCCAGACTATTTTTCTTTAGTCAGTGGAAGAGGGGGCAAAATGGCTCTTTTGATAGTAAAGGTTGCCGACCCCTGATCTTTCTAATCTGTTTGTCTACCTACTTACACAGCCACATCACCATCAAATCTCTGCACCCATCAAATGTACTCCCCCAAAGGCAAGCTGTCATTCAGAGACCAAATGTCATCAGAGTTGAACTTGGCCATGTAATCTGGCATTGCTGCAATAAAGAGCATCCCCCACCCCTGCCACGTGGAGGCTTCCTGCAGACAGTGGATTGAAAAGAGACGCTGAATGGAGAAAAGTAATCCTAAAACTAGGGATCAGTTTTGCTTGCCATTAGGCAATGCCGCTTCGCTCCATTCATCATCCGTCTCCACGCCTTCCCTCTGCAGGAAGACTCCTGTGGCACAGAGCACTAGGACAACTATAAAAAGCATTCAAAATCCATTGCTTCTCTTTCAGCAGGAGGTGGACTTGTTTTATCTCAACGTGTACTGTGTGGACAGGATCTTTGTTCTGTGTGACAGTTCAGCTCCTCACCACACAGACGAAGATAAACACATTTTGCTTTGTTTATAGCTGTTACCTGGGGTTATTTATTTAATTCCTTCTTAGTCAACATGGTTGCCTGAAGGGGTCCTGGCTCTTTCACTGTCTGTGTGCCTTCAGCCCCGTTGGTAGCATCTCCATTGAAAACCTATGTCATGCAGCCTACCTGATTTTGATCACTAGTCTAAATAAAGTAGGACCAGCTTTACAAATGGTTTACAAAATCCTTAGGGGTTAAAATGAAGCAGTGTTGTGAATGCAAGTCCTCCTTTAATGCTATAGAACACGGCCTGCAGTCCTGACAATTAAAAAAGGAGTAGCAAATCAGTGTTCTGCACAATTTATCATCAATGCATTGAACAAACCACAGGCCTGTGTTTTCCTGCACTAAGTCTTTCCCCAAACTTGTCCCTTTTGGCTTTTCATCTCACGTTGGGATAGAAGATTAGTTCTAATTTTAAACCAAGTAAGTATGATTGTATCTATTTCCCCAAAGATGATAAGGCACATCGCAGACTGGATTTGCAATATTACTGCTTTGCCTATTTAGTCCCTCTTCGAAGACAGATAAGCCTCCACATTCAAAGGCAGCAAGTGTGCCAACACTTTATCACGATGATGCCTCTGTTTTTCCATGCAGAACTGGAAATGCACAAATTACTAACTATCAAAGCAGAACACTTTAGAAATGATAGAATGCCACAGAAATTCTAAAGGAAAGCAGATCAGTTGTCTGGAAATCTACCAGCAGCTAATATGCTCAAATTGTCATCTAAATGTCTTTTTGTTTTGAATTGTCGGGGATTAGGGTTGGGAAAAGAATCAATTATTCTACTCAAACTCTTCTGAATTATTTATGAAAACTAAATAAAGGATAAATTGGGCACTGATGAACTGAGGACCTGGTGGTGGAGGGAAAGTTGTACACGAGAAAACAAGCAATTTTCTCTCAATAGAACTGTTTACTATTTCCTCCCTTCTGCAGAAATTGACAAATAGTCTTTAAAGGTCTGCTGCTTAGCAACACCGGTTCCGCTGATCTGCTTGGAAGATGTTAATTGCTTCTTCAAACAATGTGAACAACTATTTAAAGAGCTACAACTCTAATTTAATAACCAACGTGAGCCATGAGACAATCTACGGTGACTGTGACTGCAGTGTAGTGTCTTCAGTAATGTGCCAGTCACGGTAGCTTTCTCCCTCTGACACTTCACTGAAACGGAAGGTAGCACAATCAGGATCTAAGTTTATGGAGAATTCTGTCTACCTGGACCAAAACCCTGGGGCCACAATTTCCAAGGTACTTAGGTGTCTAAAAATGCAGACAGACAGCTAGTGGGATTTTGAAAAGCACCTCAGCAGGTTAGAGGTCTAACTGTCATTGATTTCAGTGGGACTTATGACACCTAACCTGCTGAAGTATTTTGGAAAATCCCACTAGGCATCTAGCTGCATCTTTAGACCCCTAAAAACCTTTGAAATTGTGGCCCCTATCTGCACATTTAGACACATAAATGTGTTTGAAAATTTGACCTCAGGTGCCTTTATTTAGGAGTAGCTTCAAGCACAAGCAAAGCAAGAATCTACTGGAGGCCAAACACTTTTGGTGGCCCCACATCCCATGCAAGCTCTGCAACTCCCAGGCTGACCCCATCTCCAACTCCATCAGGGGGTCTGGCGAGGCAGGAAACACCTCCTTGCCAGACCTTCTAACTCCCTCTAACAAAAGGAGCAGAGGAGGAGGTAACTCACAACCTGATTTCCCCCACTCCTGGCTTTCCCGTCTTTGATACATCCGTTCAATGTATGGTGGGCACACCTAGAGCACAGAAGGTGCTCTTACTAACTGCTGAAAGGCCGGTGCCCCTTCACCAAGCTGCTACCTTGTAACCTGTTCTGAATGCTATACCCCTCCCAGAAAGGAGCCCCAGCGGCCTCTCTCTAGCGTAAAGCTCATGTTCCTGGACTTACGTTCTCTCTCCAAAAGAAGCTATGCCAAGTGAGGCAGCAGTGCCACTTGCCCCACCATCTCTGGGAGCTTGGGCTGTGAATCAGCACCGGTACTACAGCGGGCAGGCATCTTTCTTTTTCCCATTGGCTTCCCCCCCCCCGCATTATTCGTCCTGCCTAGACACTTGCTTTAACATGATAAATATCATCATAAAATATCAGCCCAATGCAAATAGATGGCAATGCCATGGCTCTGTGATCCTGAGAGGCACAGGCAGAATCAAATCCGCGTGGGCTTTCAATATGCCATTTGTAACGCTCTTATTTACCGCCTATTCAGAAAAGCTGTAGATACTGGTTTAAGCAGATCTGAAGGATACACATAAAATCAAAAGGAAGTCAGAGGGGTGCACATTAGTGACAGGCATTACAACAACCTACTGGCAAAACTGGCAAGCTTTGTCATGTCTCCTGATGCCCACTAAACCAATCACACCGCCATGCTAAAGTAAAATGACTTTAATCAGATGGAAAAGAAAAGAAAGCAACAAGAAAATAGCAGCAAAGGGACCAAGACCTGAGAACCAAAGCTGGTGAAATTCACCCAGTGGTGAATGCTAATGCTGGGCCTATGCCTCACTTAATTCCTACTTCAGACATGGGGCTTAGGTGACACACAGTCCTGGTGTTCACTTCTGCACGGAGGTGAATTGCATCCAGTGACAGAATCCTGCCTGTCCAGCCTATTCCTACATTCAGGCTCCACTCCAGCTGCAACTAACAGTTCACAGATACTAAAGATTCAGGAACCAAATAAAGTCATGACTGTTTTCTTAAAACTACATGAGCCAATTGCCACAGAAACGCTCAGGACTGAATGGGCTCAAGGGACTGACACTCCTCTCATCCCTGAGAGGTGTTTCCTGCAGGTCAGGGCTGGGGCATGTTGTGGGGTGGCATAGGGAAACTGTCACTGCCTTTGCCCACAGTCACAGACTCATACATAGACTTTAATGCCAGAAGGGACCACCGTGATCATCAAGTTGGCCCTCCAGCACACCGCAGGCCACAGAACCTCACACCTGGATAGCCTGTGATGGAAGGTACTATATAAGTGCAAACAATGATTACTGTGAGCCCAGATTCACTACGAGCAGAACTGCAATGTGTGCACTGTGAGGCACTGTAATGATCTGGGCCTTTTGTTCCATTTCATTACAAATGGAATTTATTTACATCTGAGTCCACTGAAAGCATGTTCCACTGTGCTCTTATAACACCCATTTCAAACACCAAGAGCTTCGGTGTCACACTGGCCTCTGATTATCCTTTGACAAACCACCTTCTCACTGCCTCCGGGACTTCCTTTTATTCCCTCTGAAACAGTGAAAAAAGAAAGACCTGGGGATGACGGTCAATGGTTTTGTCACATTTACACTTGACTGGTCCGATTCAATAGTTGTAGGATTCCCAGAACGTGCGCCGCCTTTCATAAGGTTCAGTTAGTGCAAAACGTTTCTGCTACATTTCTTACCACTTCACATTTTTCTCTGCCTATTGGCCCCATTTTCAAGTCTCTTCACTAGCTTTCTGTAAAATTTCAGTATCGATTTCAAGGATCTTTGCTCACTTACAAAACTCTTTAAAAGAGTGGTTTTGCCAGTCCTGCTGACATTTAACTCTTGCTTTAAATTCTTAGTCAAGGGCCATGCTTTTAAAACACCTGGATGGTAGCGCTGAATCTGCCAATTATCTGGTTAGTCCCAAATATCAATTTAAAATATTCAATGCAGACCCTTTAGTAACTAGTCTCCACTTGTGTGAAATCAGCTTCTGGCTGAAATCCAAGGAGTTGAATCTGTTTTAGTCTTTAAATCTAAACTAAAGAAACACACGTCTGGCATGGTTTTTAATTAGCTTTTAAAACTGCAGTGAGTCCAGGGATTATTGTGTAAGAACTCTGCACTGTGTGAATGCACTCAGCATTGTGCTGTGTCGTGTGAGACCAGAACGTGTCTAATCAAACACACGCTAGAAGGATGCACAATATCAGTAGGGTTTTTCCATCTCCAATGTCCACAATTCTACAAAGATTATTATTTAATAGCCCCAGAGGCATGTGATATCCATTTCCCCCCGCTGTTACTGCTAATCAGCAAGAGCAAAGGGAGCACTTCTTTACCCAGCTCTGTTCTCTTAGAAAGAGACTTGTATCAGACTAGGTTTGTAGCAGCCCAAAGTCCATGGGGAGGTGAAGAGCACAGTTAAATGGAGATGCAGCACTATGGGCCAGATACTGAGAGCCTTCCTCTACACTGGGTGATTGAGCCTCATAGGAAGTGTTCTGGATCTCACAGAATCGGGCCCTCTAGTACTGAAAGAGACCCGGGAATTCCAGACACCTGAACCAGCAATACCAATGTCGGGATTCCCAGAATTTGCTAACAAACCCTCTGACCTCCAGGGTTCCCATTTGCCTCTCCCAGTAACAAGCAGCGTCTTCTGCCTGCCTGGGAGTGATCCTGCACCCCACTGCAGCCAATGGCAAGACTTCCACTAATATCACTGGGTTCAGGATTGTGTCCACCTAGCAAATGATAACTGTATTTCATTCTTTGCCGGCTCCCATTCTAATGCAGAGATCCGGCCTCTACATAAATCATGGGGACAAATCGCAAATCAGCCAAGATGAGGGCAGAACATACAGGAAACGTGCAATTCACTTAATAAAACGCAAAGTGACACGTACAAGGCCAAATCCTGAAGTTCTACTCAGCAGGACTTTGCCTGAGTGGAGATTGTAAGCCAAATCCTCCCCCTTCGGTTACATTCATGTGACCCCATTGCCTTCAGTTCCCATAACCAAGAGCAGAATGATGACCCCTAAGTGGTATCTTCAGGACACTGTATGCCACTGCTCCAGAACTCACAGTAGAAAGCAATAGCACCCAACACCCATAACTTGTCCCCAAAAGTTTTAGCAAAAATAAATCAAACCAACTCCAAAGTCCTTTGTGCTGCAAAGCACTGCCAGCAAACACAAGGGAAATTATATCCATGATTCAAAAGCAAGTGCATGCAGAAAACCGGAACAGTGAAACAGGATACAGTACAGGTGGGAATGTAAGTGCTATTGTCTGTTTTTAAAATCTCACAAATGAATCTCTTCCCCTTTATAGACCTAATCATTTGGAATTTTTTATTGACAGCTTTCTATCTACAACAGTAACACAAGATTTACAGTGGACAGTTTCTCTACAGTTCACATATTCCAGTTGACTGTATGTACACCACTATGAATGATGGCCAGAATTTCTTCTGAGGTAGTGGAGAAATGGCTCACAACTGAAGGACAGGGGGATTCTTTTTTGGTTTGGAAGCTAATCTATCAGGTTCTCTTTTAGGGATTAGGTACAACATTTTGTTCTTTCTGATTGCAGTCCTAACTAACGTTACACGAGATGTAGCAACAGCTAATGCATTGATGTCAATGGCTTCCCAAATGCAAAGCTTACTGATAATCTAATTTAGTGGCAAATACATCTTCCTTTGGAAGTCTTATTCATCTCATTTGAGGGCAAGCATGTAAGCATGTGTGTATAAGTGCTCTCCAAGCCATCCACAGGCAAATACGAGAGGTCATTTAACAGTGTGTTGTAGCTGTGTTGTAGGTTAGAACTGAGGTGCACCAGCAGAGCTTGGGGGGCCCAGCCCCGGAAAAGCAAGATGTTACAAGTGAGCAATGAAGTCCATCAGCAGAAATAAACGAGCTCAGTCGTGAAAGAGCATGGTTGCAGCATGTCAAGATGGTGTGTGAGGGCCAAGGAATCGATTACAGGGACACCCTAAGAAGAGGCTGATGGAGTTGCATCAGGGCCGTTTTCATACATAGTAACACCAAGCAAGACCAATTAAGTCATCCAATCTGACCTCTTGTGTTTTGTTGGATTTTATATTGGGCTCTAGCCACTGCTATTGGCCCCTCACTTTCACAAGCATGTAATTCACAAACACTTTTAGAAAAAAAGAAAACAACATTGTCGTTTCAGTAATGAAAGCTCTAAGGATGCTTCTCCATCCCCTTTGTGTCAGTATCCAGCCGGCACCCAGATAGTTAATGACCTTAGTTGTCCATTTCAGCTTCACTTCTGCCTTCATTTATCTAGCCAGCGCCCTTCTTATCCAGTTGCATTATGTAATATTTTTCTAGTTCGTTCCAAATTGAGATGAGGCGGCAATATTCAAAAGCAGTGTTAAGAAATGAAGCAATGCCTGTTGTCTATCTGTAAGCAACAATATTATCTGTCTGTTGGAAAAATCTGTTCGTCTGGAAGCCAATCTGGTATCCCTTAATCTAGTCTCGTTTCTTTTCAACTTCTTGGATGCCAGGGGTGCAGTGAACAACAGAAATTAAAGTGGGAACAGGAGGCATCTTTGTTTCGCCCTTCTCAGCAAATCAAAAGACAATGGCATTAATTTGTTGTAACCACACTGGTTTGGGAAGGTTGACAAAGATGTTGGATTCAATTTACAAACTTCTCAGTGAGGCCTCTGTGTTTCCTAACAAGGCTGAGCAAATGTGACTATTCTTGCTTAGCTGGGTGGTTTTTAGCAGAAGTCTTTCTTACAGTATGGAATTCCCAGTAACTAAACCCACCCCACAATGGCCCACCGACCCATCAGCTGGAGGCAACATGGACCTCATGCACAGGCAGCAAATGCAGCTGCTTAAAGACCCATAGTGCAAGCCCATTTCAGCTCCCACTCCAGTCTCAGCACCAAAATGAGAGAGAACTTTCTATTACCTCCAACAGGCATCCCCAGCCCACACAGCTCCTGCAGCAGTAAGAGCAGAGAGGTAGAAATCTCCACATTCTTCAGTGGGCCCCAGCTTTTGAGGGCCCAGTGCTGGCTTGGGGACCCACATATCATTCTCAGGACTGGGTGGAACAACTTGGCTTTAACTCAAGCTGGAGTTGGGTTCAAGGAAGCCTGAGCTCTAATCAAGGTAATAAAAATCTTAATAGAGTGAGGCAAGAGGATGCTAATGACACTGTGAATGCTGGATTGTGCTCACAGCGGTACTGGTGCAGCTCTGCTGCCTATGTGCAAGGGCCGGATACGGGAGGGGTGCTCACCCCATAGCAGGAAAACCCAGCTTACACAGTATCTCACACATAGCAGCAAGCAATGGGATGGGCATGGGCTGCCCAAAGGAGGAGTGGCCCCATGGATCTGCTCACTCTTGCCCTTAGTAGAGAAGTGCCAGGGCTGCTCCAGTTCACTGGGTGTGGCTGCTGAGCTCGTCTGCAGGGGAGAGCGACTCGCACCTTTGCCCTAGTGTAAATGGCTAAACAAGGCGCAGGGCAATGGGGAAACAGGCTCTGGGTCTGTCTCATGTCAAAGAATAGCCCAGGCAGGACTCTGTAACAGGCACTGATAAATACGAGCGTGCTCCCTGGCAGTAGCCTGCACTGCAGATGTTTACAAAGAGCTCAGTACTTTTCCATGCTAAGAAGCTTGTTTTTCCAGTTGCCTTGCACTGGGTTTTTTAATATGTATGGTTAATCCCTTGTCACAGAGTCTTTCATAATAAACATCACCCCGACCTAGCTAATAACTATGCAACCATAATACCTTTGTTGGCATAGGGAATGCAGATGGCACCTCAACCCCCCAACCTATTCACAGTGAAGCAGGAACACCGCTTCGAGTGGGACACTGGAAGAGGTTTGAGATTAGCCAGGTACATGAAATCACTGGTTTCCAGGATCTCTACACAGAAGCTTGCCCGACCGCAGGGGTTCCCCCCACAGCTGTAAAGATTAACAGCCAGAGATGGGCTCAAACTACCCACATCCAGATTGCAAACTCTCCATGGCTCAGGGGTGTCAGTGGCGGAGGTTTTGGTTCGGCTCATTGGAAAGGTAAGGGCCATTTGCTAAATCTGGATCTGGGTTTGGATTTGGAAATGACTACACTTGGTTATACCAGACTGGACCGCTCAGGTGTGGGCTTCTGCAGGTATAGTAACAGCCTCATCACATTTTTCCATCTCCCTCTAGGCTTTTCTGTCCCTGAAAACCTTCCTACCTTTAATACAGTGGTTGAGAATACAGCCGCTCAGTGCACTGTAGGAGAAGAGGGTGGTTTTTTCGTTTGGTTGGGGATTTTTTACATTTCCAAACCTCCCACATACACAGGACACACACTGGATCATACAATGGCTCTCAGCCTGTGCCTAAAATCCCAGAGGCTATCTGGAAACAAGCACTCAGCAGACAGGCCTCCACAAACACTACCTTGTACTGTGATCATGATGAATCTGCCAAGCTATTCAGGTTAATGCAGGGTCAGAAACCATACAGAATCAGTGTCCCCAGGTGGGTGTGGGCTGCGCTACTGGAGATGCTGGATGAGAAATGTATAGCTGAGATCTTGACCACTAATGGCTGTTAAAGTTCTCATGGTACTTTTTGTAAGAGATGGGTTGTTAGCTCAAGTGTCAAGTGGCCAAATTCCAACCTGGGTAATAATTTACTCTCTGCCTGCCAAAATCCCCACTGCAGTTTCAGTTTAGGTATGACATCCTCCTTCACTTTCTATCTTAATAGCAGGGTAGTGCTGCCGTGCGTTGTTAAACTTTTGCCCCGTTTCATTTGCTGCAGTCCAGAGATGACTACACTTCACTGGTTTGAGAAGAGACCCATGCATGGCAGCAGTTCATAAAGCAGCACGGGATCTTTCAGGAAGAAAGCCATCACCATTCATCTGTATTTACTGGCGAGCGTGTGCTGCAGAGCTGCATATGGCACCACATCTGAATTTTCCCAACGTCCTGTGGTGCTCAGAGCTGGGTTTGGTTCCAGCTGCTTTAACGGCAATACTTGGCCATGGGTCTGAACGTCCTCAGAGTCCAGGGCTGCTTGAAGCTGGTGTTTTGGTTCTGGCCCACCTCCAGTTAATTCATTTGTAACTGGATAAATGCTGGTCTATTTTCCTTACCGTTCAGCATGAATAACCACGTTCTTTCTAGATGGCCACTAAATGTAACCTTTTCACATATTAAAGAGCAGCAACAATAAACTAGTGCAAAGGGAGAATTCCTGACACATGCCACTTTAGAAGGGGACTTTATTTCGCAGTGCATTATCTCCAGACAGACACACCCCACTCCATCCTGCTATCTCCCAACTACCCACTCCATAACTCCATGCCATTAGGAAAGATTCTTAATAGACATGGGCAGGAAGAGACCCATGGAGAGGTACGGCCACCGAGGGCCCATGGGGAGATGGAAGAGCAACGTGCCTCTGTTGCTGAGTGCATGCTGACAGAGATATGGGGCTTCCCCGAGGGACATCTGGCTCTAGCACCTCTCCCTACTGCCAGCCTTGGATATGCTGATTTCCATTACACCTGGAGAAGCATTGAAATTACAGAAACAAGAGCTGATTAGAAACAAGAAAAGCAACCAACCTCAGAGGGCTTCTCCTTCTGTCTTGACCAGTTGGATTTTGTATTTGGAATTTTGGAGCATCTTGACACTGATGTCGTGTGACCTTAAATGAGACAAGGTACGAGTTACCTGCAGAAGAAACTGACCAGAGCTTTTTTGGCATCTGTGTAAACAAGACCCACCCTCACAACAGGCCCCCCCTTGCTGGACTTTGGCTAGGAGGTCAAGGAGCAAATGGCCATGATGAATAGACTCCCTTTTCACCCTCTCCAGTGATTCCCTGGTAGGGGGTGAAGGCATTGGAGTGGGGGAAGCTTGCACTACTGTGGTCTGTGCTGCCCCTGTTCTGTAGATACTCAAGAGATCTCCAGAGCTGTCAATCTAGTGCCTCTGTTGAGCACTCAAAGTCCACTTTAAACTATAAAAGACCAAAAATAATAAACAGAAAAAGCTAGTAGAGCAAGAAGCTAGAAATAACCTGCAGTTAACTCCTATCAGTCTACTCTCAGTTCCATTATTTGGCATTTCTGAAACCAATAGCTGACACCGAGAGCATCAAGTTTGTGTGGGGCGGGAGTGAATTTGGATCGACACTGAGAAAAATATAATACTTATCTAGCACTTTTCATCTGTAGATCCCAAAGTGCTTTACAAAGGTTGATAAGCATTATTATCCCCCCTTTGAGACAGGAACACAGTGAAAAATTACACCACACTTTGTACTGGTGAAATAAATGCAAAGTTCCCATCACATTCTAGTGGTAAAATTGTCTTTACCTTGGGATTACATTACAATTAAGGGACTCTCTTTATTTTGAGTTTTGTGCAGCACCAAGCATAAGAAAAACATAAGCATACATATAAATCTTACATGTACTGGGTAACAAATAATAATAACACCACAATTATTTAAAAATAATAATAATAATAACAAAAATGACAATCTTATCTACAGCAGCGTCCCTCTAGGTACCATTAGAAATAGATCTTTTATATCTGGGTCCGAGGTAACAGTCATTTATGTTTACTAAGAATCAAATGTGTTGATAGCTTGAGCCAAAGGCTAAATGGGCACATGCAGGGACAACTCAATGTTGTGTATCAACAAAACCAAACCATGTAAAAGCTGACAGAAACACAGCCTAACATAAAGCTTTCAAAAAAGCTTAAAAATCTAAGGGTGGTATTGATCAGTCAATTTAATTCCTCAGTGTAAGTCAGTGAAGTCAACAGAGCAACGCTGATTTACACCTGCAGACAATCTAGCCCTTAGTTCAAAGGTCACAGCCAGGCTCAAATGTTCCATCTAAGGGTGCAAGAACAATGGGAGAGCAAGACGCTGCTGTGCTAAATAATTCAAGGAATATCTGTCCTAAGTCTTCCCAGAAGAATGTCATTTGCTAAAAATGTAATCGACAGCAAGTTTTTATCCTTGGCACTTTCAAACTCTCACCATCTTATCTCAGAGAATCCCTCTCCTACATACCTCCCGATGGCCGCTGCTATCAATGGGTGCTCCAGCTGTCTCTACCCCAGCGCATTCTTAATGGGGAAACCCGGCTTTGAAATCAGCTCCCTCACAGGACAGTCTACATCTCAGATTTGTTGCTTTTCAGGCACAAGAAAAGATCCCTGAGTTCATCTTGTGTCTTTTTATTTACTGTGCCTATGTTCCTGGAGGTGAAGTCAGGACTAGGTTTGACTGTGCCAACTGTTGGCAACAAGTGTTAACTGTCATTGCTCTAACGTAAAGCCAGGTGTCATGATGGTGGGTTCAGTCTAAATGTAATCTCATTCTGGGGTCCATGGGTGCATAAAAGGCCTAGGTACAGCACACAGCATAAGGCCTGAACCGGCAGTTATCATCCACAGAAGTAGACTTTACTCAATCGGTAAGGCTTCCTGGATCAGGCCCATAGTTTGCATTAAGCGATCAGCTCAATACTTCCCACTTTACCTGCCTCAAAGCAAACTGCAATGTGGCATTAAAACCATGTGAACCAAGATAATACACCCGGCTACCATCTCTTTCTGGCAAAGGCATAAAAAAAGGTCATAGTTTTGTTGACAATTACACTGCAGGAGAGCATTTGTCAACAGCTGACATATCACCTGCTGCATAAATACCAAAGTCCAACAGAGATAAGTCTGTGTTGTTTAACACTGCGATTAAATATGCCTTACCGCAAGAAGCCTGCAAATCTAGTTAACGCTACTGGGTTTAGTAAACCTCTGAATCTTTGGTGATTAGGGGACGGGAAGTTAGAGTTTAACCTCTGAAAGAAGGGAAAACCCAGCGTCAGAGATTAGGATCCCAGGCTATTTTATTTATTTGATTTTTTGAGAAGTCCGCGCTGCTGACAGGAGCAGCCCTGGAGCCGTAAGTACTCTACATGAGCCCATTGCAACTTCCAAAGACTCCGATGGGAATTAGACAGACCCAATAACCAGAAAACAGGTACAGAATCGGCAGCAGCAGCAGCGCAAGTGTCATTCTCACTGTCCTGCCAAGCATCTTCCTTATGAGCAGGAACAAACTCCAGGAGCAGAGGTACTTTTTAGACATTGTTCTTGGCTGAGGCAATGAAAAGGAATCACGTCACGATGTGGACTCTTGTTTCCTGGAAACTGGACTCACACCACCAAATCAATGCCATGTAAGAGACTGAAGAGCCACCACTTACCTGGGCCGTACAGCACTTGACCAAGGAATCTACGAGTGAAAGGCTTTGTACCCAACTGATAACCCTTGAGCCATCCAGAACCCCAGACATGAGTGCATTCTGATTGAACGCTCCTGTTTGGGGCTTAAATTAAATGGCTGACATAGTTACAACACTCTGCAACTCTTGAATCCTGAGATCTGGGGAAAAGCCTCTAACGCTACTCAGCATGTCCAGTGATGTCTTGAATGCCCTCAGCAAGCCCCAAAATAAAAGGCTATGCCAGCACTCGGGACCTTGCAAGGGGCACTTAGCACATCCTAGGTCTGGGCCTAAATTTGACAAGAATTCTTGCCCTGCTTGGTGCTAGACTGTTGTGCTATGGATTTCATACTCCCATCCCGTCCTTACTGATCCTCAGTCCTTTTAATACTGTCTCAGGAACCATCTCCAGCGATACGCCACTCACCCTCCACTACTCTTGCTCTTGTGACATAAATGCGACCATGTCACTGCACATAGTGCTGGAAGGGCCCTGTTGTGCTGCTCTCTGCAGCCAACAGCTTAGGTGAAGGAACTTGGCATGCTGGGCACCCCATGGCTTGAAGTGGTTTTGATTATATACAGGGTTTACAGTTTGGCTCAATGGCTTTCAGCACCCCAGCTATAAAAATTGTTCCAGAACCCCTCACCAACAGTCACTGGAGAGCAACCCCAGTGCCAATACAAGGTACTGACTACGAAAAGAGGGACCCTACTGGCACCCTGGTACACAGCCCTAGTTATTTATCCCTTTTAACGTTGCAATCTCCCCCACTGGTGCTGCCTCCCGGGATTCCCATGATGGCCATGGAGGGCATTTACTCTGTCTACAGCTGAGGGAATGCAACCACTCTCTGAGCTAACCCCCATTATAAGGACATAATCCTGCTGGGAAAAGGACCAGCAGGCCATCGTTTTAATGTCACCGGTTAAGAGGATCCCAGTCTTCAACATTCTAACGGCCTGGTGCTGCAAGATGCCTCACTCTCAATAAAGACCAGGTCTACTTACTTGTTCCTGGGGCTACTAAGTCCTGTGTCTCAGAAACCAGGTGAGGGATTACAATTGAGTCTCTGGGGCACTCTAGTTCTCCAGCAGTCGGCAATGACACTGAAGCTAGCAGGAGTGAAGGGCATTCTGCAATTCACAGGGCTGTGCCCTCAGGCCCCGATTTAGCAAAGCACTTTCACACATGCTTATTTTTAAGCACGTGCTTTAGTGCATTGCTGAACAGAGAATGACATGAAACACACGCTTAAAATGAAGTCTCTCTCTTACATGCCTTGCTGAACTAAGGCCTTAATGCCCTTTCCCCAATCTAATCCACATTTCATGATGTGGAATCACGGGGTTCCAGTTTCACAGAGACCACAGGGAGTACTCGGTACACAGGTTCCCAATAGCAACTTTACTTTCCATCAACATGATTCCATCTGAAGCCGAACGCCCCCTTGAGTGTAATAAAGGTGAGAAACCGGTTGGCAGTGTCCTGTCTAATAAGGGCTTTGTTTCACGTGAAGTTCTGCAATCAGCGCTGCTTTGTGGCTCTCTCTCACCCAAACTGCTCACCGGAGGAGGACACTTTTATCAGATAAGAGACGCCCACAGCCAGATATTTAAATGGATATCAACTCGTCGTACATCGGTAATGCGTTTTTGAATTGTTCCGAGACGACCCACTAAATGCAGCTTTCCCAACTCCTTGCAAAGTAATTATTCAAATGCTTTCCCTGCTGGCAGTGAATCGCTTAGTTATCTCGTTCAAAGCCTTGAATTAAAGGTCTTACTGTCAGTGGTGTCTGAGTTATCGCTGCTGATTGAGTACTTTCGCCGTTTCTCTTCCATCTGTAACAAAAGAAAGTGAATGTTACACGGCCTGTTCAGGAAACTCATCGTAGAACCAAATCACTGTTATCTCTGCATATCCACACATCACATTGACCCAGACACACCAGCAAATATCTATCTTAATGACAGAGAAATGCCAGGGGGCAAAGAACGTAGAACAGCACTGAATCCCTACTTCACCAAACCTTAAGAGTGGCAACATTTCTCTCCCAAGTTTCTCTGCTGTTAGGAGGTAAGGATGGGATTGTATTTTTGTCACTCTGCTCTGCACGGCAACTTGCCTAATGCCCATTCAAGTCTGGCAACCAAATGCATTAGTGAAGAATGCTCACAACCGCAGCACAGAGAACTCATGGAAAGATGCACTTAAAGACTGGAATAGAGAGCTACTGAATCGAGCAGCAGTCACTTGTCAAACATGGCACTATATGGCCAGTGAACGGTTTGAGCTATCATTTTAAGAAGGGAACAGATGTAAGAAATGGATCTATGTGCATTTTAATAGGATCTGTGGGTGGAATCTGGACTCCTCTGAAGTGAATGACTTCAAGGGGCCAGGATGTCACCCTCTGACTCATCTTCCCACTTACCCAGTCAGCCACGATCCATTTAACTTAGATTTCACATGTGCCCTGTCAAATCCTAGATGCATTCTGTACACACCTGAAACGTACTTCCCCAAACAGACCTCCTACTAACCTTTCCACCACACCAGCGTAACCTTCACCAAGGCGTCCATCTCAACCTGCACTCATCCCGGCAAAGCCTGCGAGAACAAGTGAGTCTTGCATCATGTCCCAAAGGCCACAAACATCAGTCTCTAGCCAATCAAGATGGGCAGTGTGCCCTGGAGATCTGAACCCCTCACCGATAACGCCCTGTCACCAGTCTCCTCCCAGGTCAAACGACGAGTCAGTTAACCATTCTGCATCAAGCTGCTGAGAAACCACATGAAGCGACAAGTCTCTAGCGGACAAGAGCCAAGCCAATAAACTTCGCCTGGAAATCAAATGGAAGCAGGGGTACGTTGCGACACAGGTGAAATGAGCTCTCTGCCTGAAAAACAATGCCTAACAAGCCATGGCTCCAGCTACTCCACACCCTCCCACCTCTCTTCACCTACTTGTTTGTTTACTCAGCCTCAACTGAACTGCCACACTCAGCACTAACTGCAATTTCCCTGGAGAGTTTGGAAGGGTGGCATCTTGTTCAGTCCAATTCAGCAATCCAGCCTCTGGATGCTATCAGCATGGTACAAGGGATACAACACAAGGCTGGACATCAGGAGGGCTGAATTACATTCCCTCCTCTGCTGCTGACTCGCTGGTGACTTTAGACAAGTCAGAGAGTTGACTGAAGTCAATGGGAGCGTTGAGTACTCAGCAGTCCCGAAAATCAGACCCTAGGAGTCTAATGCTGGACACACAAAACCTGAAGCACCAAGATTAAGAGACACTTAAAAAAATGAATTGTTCTGTGCCTCAGTTTCCCAATCTGTAAGGTATAGATGATGGGACTTCCCCACCTCTGCACAGAGCTTTTACAACTATGGATAAACTGTCAAGGCAATCCTCCATGTAATTTTTTTCCCTAAAAAGGCAAATGGGAGCTTACATTATCCCTGTTTTCCCTAAAATCTTAGGAAGAAAAGAGAATAAAACATTTGTACGTACTGCATCTGTGTGGTTTAATCAGAGTAGCTATTAGCAACAAAACACACGTGATAGTAGGCCGTAGCATGCCATTTTCCCTTGGAGAATATAAGAATACCCACAAATACCTCAACTATAAAATCCTAGCAATATCTTTATTTCTCAGTACATGTGCAATGTTTTATCACACCATTATAAGGGATAATACTACAAAGTAACATAAACATTTAACTATCAGTATTGTGGTAAAACATTGGGCTGTCAAAATATGATTAAAAATGTTCCTTGAGAATATGGCAATATCAATACTTGGAGTGATTCAAGAGGAAACAGATGTTATTAAACCAGCCTTGTACTTAGTAGCCATTAGATTTTGCTTGGGGAAAAAGATATTTGAAGATGGATTAAGAGCAGTTTACTTATCCTTAGTGGAAATACCAGTTGGACATTTTCAACTGGTTCCTATTGGTTCCAACTGGCAGACAGGATTTTGGAGCACAATGACAGGGCTTCCAATTGACTGACTCCTCAGGCTATTCATCATACAGCTGAAACAAATACAGCCCAGTGGAATGAAACTGAGAGCCGTGCAAACCAAAGGATTCTAGTAGTACCCAATGGAATTTCCAGTAGAGCACCAAAGCATGTGTCATCCATCTCTGGTTCTCTTGGAAGACCTGATGGTATCATTGACTCCTAAGGCCTTCACCCAAGGAAAAAAGGATGGTTATGTGATTAAGGCACAGGTCTGGGAGACAGGTGCGTAGGACTAATTTCTGCCCTGGCATACTCTGCTGAAACTTCACTGAATTCACCCAGACTGAATTTGGCCTATTGGTCCTGTTCCCAGCAGTAATACAGACTTCCTGAGTGACCTCAGACAAGTCACTTAACTTGTCTGTACGTCGTTTTCCTCAGCTGTAAATCAGATTCATATTCCCTTACCCCCAGGAGTGAGGAGGCTAACACTAATTCATGTTTGTAAAGTGCTTTGAGATCCTTAGATGGAAGCCATTAGAGATGGGCAAACATTATTCTGATAAGGCAATAATGCAGACATTCCACACACGTCTCTCCCCTCAAAATCCATGTGAATTCTAAGTAGAAAAAGACCACAGGATCAGTATATAGTACATTTTACATTTACACAGCATCTTTCATTCCAAAGTGATTAACACAGCATGGGTAAACTCCTGACTCTATGTTAAGTCCATTGTTTTGCTACTGACTTGAGTGGAGCCAGGAGCGCACCCTCTAAAACAAATTCTGCTCTGCATAATTCTGATATAAATCTGGATTAACTCCATTGATTTGAGCAGAATCCGGCCATAGAGACAAACAACCCTATTGAAATGCATCCAGATCTGGGGTTGACAAAGACAGCCAGCCAGCTGACCTCCACAAGAGAAGGGAGAAGACATTTTGGCCAGTCTTAGGAAAATAACATCGCAGCGTCCGTCATTTGCACACAGAATGGCTGTTGCCTTTTGAAGGTCTTGTCTGAAAGCCCCTTGCAGTGAAGTACACTGCACTCAATTCATTTGTCTTGGAAGCTGAATCAACTCTGCCAACAGTTGAACATGTGATCCCAGGGAGTCTAGGCAGCCCCCACCTGCTGATTAGATCACTAAGCCATCCCTCAGGCATGCTACCTAACAATGCAGGGAGCTACATTCCTTTAGTTATGTCATCCTCTCTAGCAGAGAAAACACAGACCCATAAGAGCCTGGAAGTCTTGCCAGGTCTGTGAAAGAAGTTTTCACAGCCAGTTTGGTTTGAAAGCATACTATTCAGTAATTTTTTAAGTCCACACACATATTTGACACTTTAAAAATAATATTGATTTATGTTTTAAATTAATTTCACCTTTAATTTGACCTTTTTCACATAGAGTATCTTTATCAAAATCATAAATTAAAAAAAGCTCTTAAAAGGTCACTTGTCAAGTCAAATTTGACCTAAAACTTAGGTTTTCCAGAAGCAAAGACCATTAGAAAGACTTTTATGTATGTTTGTTTAAAAATTCAAATAGAAACAGATGTGGGGGTGGGGTTTACACACAAATAAACATCCCCCAGAAGTGGCTGCAACTCTAACATTGCAGCACTGTCCGAGTGCCTGGACACCTAAAACCAAAATTGATTCAAATGGACTATGTACAATACTGTCAGGGTTCAGGATGGGAAATGTATGTAAGTGCTAAATGAATGAACCTAACAGTCCTCCATTAGCCTAAAGTCAATTAAAGTGAACAGACTTTAGGCACATTTGCCCTGGGGTCCATGGCAAAACTAAACTGAAAATGAAAAGTTACATTGTGCCTTGGGTCTATAAACTCAAGAAGGATAGTAAGGGGGCAAAAAAAAGCATGATTTGTTCAGAATACCCTCAGAGGACCGACCTGAAGCTTGAGTCTGTGTACAGGTTAGTGGAGGGATACCAAGGCTAACCACACCACTACTCCTTCTGGGTGTAGTGGGCAAGGATAGGGAGGGGAGTTATTTGGACACATGGCTCTGCCCTTGCTATTAGGTGGAGGCTGGGGAGAAGGTGTATGTACACCCAGTTCTTGCCCACCACAAATGGGGAGCTCTGAAAGAACCATGCCTCACAGAGATAGCTCTGAGCAACGTCCATTCCTGGTGCGCTTCCTAACTGGTATAGCTATGTGCCTCTCCATACCCCAGGGCTAAACCTAAAGGCTCTGTCTAGCCCTAACCCAGGCTTTGAGGGGCATTCACAAATGAAATACTTTTTGACTAACCCTTCACCCTTTATATTCCTAGAAAATCCACTGGCACATCTGAACTCACTGGAAATTCCTGGGCACACAGTCTGCTCTGGCACAGCGAGGGCATCTAGATTCCAAAATGCACTACATCACTCTGTGTCGTCACAGGTACCCAGGGTTGCAATGAAACATTTGGCATCTGTGCTGTGCTAGAATAAAGCATTCTGGGATACCGTAGTGAAGCAGGAAGTTTTAGAAGACTTCACATATGCCCGTGATGAGTGGTTCCACAGCCCAGTGGGGGCCACAGGATAAAAATCTGCCTGAACTCTCCAGGTTTCAGCCTTACAGTTCATCCTGAAGCAGAGAACCATGGCCTAACAATGCCCCAATACAAAATACAGTTATCTTCCCCAAAAATGAATTCCAGGTAAGCAACATTAACGTCAGAAGATTATTTCTGAGACCACCTCTACAGCAGGTTACCAAGGAGCATGAATAAAATAAGATGCTAATATAAATTTGGCTGGAAAGGTATCTCCCATAGAGGCACTCTTTAACATGAAAAAAAATATACACCAAACTCTTATTTGCAAATTCCTAAACTGCTTTAACATGTTATTGGAGCCCTTATATTAAACTCTAATTAATCTAAATACCTTCACAGGAACAGAAATTACAGTAAAAAATTATTTGGTCATCAAATATTCCTGGGGCTTGGTTTTGTTTTTTTGGTATCCCTATCCTCAGACCTTCTCTTGTGCTCACAGTTTCCCCTCTCCAACGACTTCTTATTTTGTGGCGGTTGTGAAAAATACATTGAATTCGGTGTTTTCTTCCTAAATTGCAATGGAGCTGTGAGAAACCACTTCCCTGTTTGTTACTCTAACATATTAACAGAAATGCAAATAGAAAACAGCGGGCCAGGTGGCAACTTTTTTTCGAATCAGTAACTTTCTTGTAACAACCCATGGTACTGCCATTCCATTTTTGTGAATTAGAAGAATGGGGCAGCTTGTTGTGTTTTCCCTTTTGTGTTATCTGTCTTGTCTTGATGTGCTAATAGGCAATTAGACAGGTATAACATACAGAGAAGAGATTTTAGATGTTATACTGTCACAGGTTCATTCATCTTCTTTGGACTGTGATGTAAATTTTACCTTTACACTTTTGGAGCCAAATCCTACGGGACTCAGTCTTTCTTCAGACAAAACTCCCATGGACTCCAATGGGGCTTTGAATTAAATCCATTAGGGGGCTGAGGTGAATAAAGACTGCAGGACTGGGCCCAGCTTTTGCATTTGGTATGTTCAGATTGCTTTGTGATAATAAGAGATCAAACTTTCAATTAAGAGGTAGATTTGCTATGCCAAAAGGCCACAGATCAAATTCAACTCTGACACGACTGAGTTCAGCTGCCAAGGTTTCAATGGATGTCGCACTGCTTCCCACTTACACTAGAGCTGAATGAGCTCCATAAGGTTAATAAATCTCTACAGAGCATTACTAAAGCCTGGCATTATTAAAGGGGGGGGCAATCTCCCACCCCACACACACTTGATTCCGCTGGTAAATCAAGAAGGCATGTCCTATGATGAGGCAGATTGGCCTCACTCCAGAACACAGGGGCTCACTCCAGAACTCCAGAACCTTAGAGGCTCCCCTAACCGAGTTCTTCCTCCCTCACAGGACATACGGGGCTGGACAGAGGTGGGGGGAGTGTATAAGAGCAGGGCCCTGCAGCTCAGCTGGGGCGAGACCAGGAAAGGAGCCAGACATCTTTCCCAGAGTGCCAAAGCGCCAACAGAGCCCTCAACAGCTGTGGCAGACAACAATCCACCTGAGCCAGCCCGGAGAGGCAGCCAGCCGCTGCCCTGCTCTGGGAGACGGCGAGACCCAGAGAGGAAGCAGAGCATGAGCCCTTCGACGTGGAGATGAGGAACCAGGCCCCAGCGGCCATGGGGCAGCGCCACCAGCCACTGGTAGGAAGGAGCCCAGGGAAGTAAGACATTAACTTGGCTGTGCTCCTGGAAGACAAGGCAGTGACCCCACGCCCATGGGGCGGGACCCCGTTGCTTCTAGGGCCCTGGGCTGGATGGGCCCAGGTTCCCTAACAACTCTGCACTCGGGGCTGGATGAGCCCTTGATTGTTTGGCTGTTCCACTCTTAGGCAGAAAGCCTAAACCAGTCTGCTTACAGGCGTAGCCCCATCCAGGAGGCCTGAGTTACCACTTGCCCAGTGACCTGATTGCAAACCAAGATGCCTGATTGACCCACCCAGCACGTGCATCAGTTCCCCACTGCCACCGAAGGGGGTGCCTGGTCCCAAGAGCCAAGAATCTCTCATGTCCAGAAAAACGAGAATGTATTAGTATCCAGGCTGCTCTTGGCCAAGATCTTACCTGTAGGTCCTGGTGGTAAAGTCTGGTTGGGGGGGCGGGCCCTCATTAACTAGGAGCTGCTGGAAAAGGGTCATGACAAGGATGCAGCAGCTCATGGACTTGAGAGTACTGGAAGTTATTGTAGGAGACAGCAAAGGGAAGGCTGCTGTGCACAGCTTTGAGAAAGGCAGAAAGGGAGAGGGCATCTTCCATTCTCATTGGGGACAAGAGGAGGACAGGAAAGGAGGAGGCAGAGGAAGTGAGAGATCAGGGTCATGGAGAGAGGGTGCTGAAGAACAAGAGGGAGAAAGCCACAGTCTGCAGGATGTGACTGCAGGGAGGACTGGCCAGTGGAAGGGAGAGGGAAGTTAAGAGCCAGAAGAGCCGTGGATTAGCTGTATTGAGTACCCTTGTTAATGTTTCTATAGTTGACTGCATCTATTCAAAATACTATTGTGGTTCATTACATATTTTTTAAGAAAGGATTTGTCCCCTGTGTGCTGCCTTCTGGTCTGCTCGCACTGCAGCTCAGGCACTTTGCAAAGTTAATTAGGGAAAATTATATTGCCCTCTGGTCCCTTCTTGCACAGTTTTCCCCAGACCTTCCCACCTCAGCCCCAGCACTGCAAACTACCCACAATCCCTGCTCTGATGAGGAGCCTGGAGCTGGCCAGCACCGTGGCAACAGTGGGTGCAGCTGGCTTGAGACAGGATGGGTCCCAGCTTGCTGGGTCTCCTGGGAAGGCTTCAAATATGAAGCTCCACTTGGATTTTAATGGTGCCCTTCTCTGGGAACGAATACACCATATGCAGCAGCTTCCCCATAGGCATGGGTAGTGTCATACAAAACCCTATTGCACCTGGAGGGGTGAATCTGGCCCATTACATTCTGTGTGGGTTGCTGTCAGTTCCAACATGCTAAAGCAAAAGGCATCTAAAGTGTTTCAGTAAAAGACAAGCGTCCTTGTTCTTCTCTGCACTAACCATGTTTGCAATCTTGATTCCCGGAGAAAATTTTAATCTCATTTAAATTTAAAACAAAACAAGACCCACTCACTCCCTCTGCTTTGCATTTTGTCCGTATCTAGAAGGGGATTTTTTCTTTAGTACTCATATTTATGACTTGATTTTCCTTTTCTGAGTTTTATTTTCATCCTTTCATTAACCAGTTCTCTCAACATGTCCAAACCCATCAGGGACATCAGAGAGGTTATTCTGGGCACGAGGAGGCTGTCACACACTGAAAATTCATTATGTGCAAACACAGAGAGAAGAGTGAACGAGGATGGACATCGCATGCTGCGCACAGAATCAGAGGCTCCATCCTGAGTGTTGCTGAGCACCCTCAGCTCCCACCGAAGTCAAGGGGAGTTGAGGACGCTAAGAACCTTGCAGAACATGCACAACATTCTACCAGATCAAGTCCTAACTGAACTGGCAAATAGCTTGAGGACCACATGTCAGGCAACTTTCCGAGCTTGGTGCCAAATGCTCTATTGGCAGAATCATCACTGAATTAAATTAATTTCACCTTCCTGCCTACAACCCTTAACTCGGTTACACCCTCCCACCCAGTAGACATAGCCTTGATTTTCAGAAACACAACTGAACTTTCCTACCAAAGAATAAACCTAACCTTTCTGCAAACTATTTTTACTTCTAGCTCACAGTTATTTTAACCTCAATGGCTAATAAATGCCAAAAGGTCACACACAGTTCCTAAGACCAAGGCTCTTTACCCCCCGAAAGAGAGGCTGAGCTCCATCTTATAGGGAGCCAAATCCTCATTTCAAAAGATCTCTTTGGTACGGGGATTCAGGTTTAAAACAGTAACTGCATTATTTGTAATGATAGTTGGTGTGGGGGAAGGGAAAATTCGGTTTGGTGTTTGAAAAGATCATTCTGCCAGGTATTTTGAGATTTGCATTTGCTGTTCAAAAGATGAATGTGGTTTAGGGACAGAGGGATCTTTCCACAAGTGCACCTGAAGCTGAAAATTCAGTAGCTTTTGTGCCCTGCAGAAGCAATACCCAACTTCCCACACTGTTACACTCCTAAAGCACTTTTCAATGAGAGGAGTTGACAGATGGATTCAATGTCATTTGAAAAGGTAATTAGCTCCAAATTAAATGTAAACCCAGGTCCTAAAATTAAAATCCCATTAGATGCTCCACCAGAAAGACACACCAATTTGTAAAAAATATGGTCAAGATTATGCAAGTAGGGGGCAAGTACTGATTATTAAATGATTCCCCAGAGACATTGGCAGGACTCCCAGCAGTTTGTCCAGTCATTCAAAAAGGAAATGAACCTTCTGGAATTCATGCCTATTTCTGTAAGCTATGAGCACACAAGATACAAGGAGCCAGGGTACTTGTTTGCAAAATAAACATTGCAGAAGATGCTATCTTGGATGCATTTTGCTTCCCCCTAGAGGAAGAGAAAGAGGAGAACAAGTCGGCAAAACCTAGCCTGACACAGATGAGAGAGTAGTGAAACCAGTGAAATAGAAAGAGGAAGATAAGATCAGTGAAAGAATGAAAGCAGGTAAACACCAAGGGGCCAGTGAAATGCTGGCTCAGACAGACAGCGTGGACATCAAGAGGCCAATGGCAGCCTGTGGGTCTCTCTGGCAATGAAGGATAAAGATGGAGTGCATCCCTGAGAAGGGCTATAAGAGAGTGGGTGTGAGAATTAGGGCCAGCCAGTGGAGCATGTATGTGATAAGGGATTGGAGTATGGAACAGTGAAGATGAGGGTGAGGGAGCGAGACACTGAGAAGAGTGGGGGCAATGTGGCAGGGTGGCTGTGTTAAGAGCAGGAGGGGAAGGGCTGTATTAGCCTGCCCAGGTCTGAACAAAACCCTCAAGTGAGAAGCAGGATATTTCAGAGGCTGTCTAGGTCTCTCCAGCAAACGGAGAGAGAAGGGGGTTGCATGGGAAGGCGAGCAGAGGGGATGGCAGGGAGTGTTTGTTGCTCAACGGGAGGACTTCTGGTTCCCACCCGAGCTGTGAGGAAATTCCCTCGGCTGCTCCTGAATGCGTCTCCGGGGCGAGTGAGGGACACAGCCAGGAGGGCTGCGGGACTGTGCACGAGACGGGGGCACCTGCAGGGAGGGGAGCAGGGCACGGGCGCGAGGAGGGGTGGGGGAGGCGAGCCAGCCAGAGGCGGCCGCAGGCCGGAGGCTGAGGCTCCACGAGAACAGGAGAGAGGCTGGCGCGAGGGGGCCGGGGAGGGCGGCCGGGCGCACGGCGCGGGGTCGGTCCGAGGGGCCGGGCGCGGGGCTGAGGAAGGCAGGGCCGGGCTGCAGGAGCCGGCGCAGCGCGGGGATGCGCGGGGAGGGCCGGCGAGGAGGGATGCGCGGAGGCGGGGAGCGAGCCCGGGCCGGGGGGGCCGGCGGCGACGGAGAGGACGAGAGGCCGCCAGGAGCCCGCCGGGACCGGGAGTTTGCGAAGGTAAACAACAGCCGTGCCCCGCCGCGCTGTCCCGTCCCCCCCGCCTGCGCATCGCCATCGCCGCGGGGCCAGGCTGCCCGGGGCAGGGCGCCCCCCCCGGGGGCCGGGGACGGCCCCCCCCCCGCCCCGGTCCCCGGGGCCGGCCGGGTCCCCGGCCGCGCGCTCCGGCGGGGAGCTGGCAGCCCCGGCACGTGAGAGGCGCGGATCATGTGCAGCTCCCAGCATCGCCAGGCTCCAAAACGTGCTGCGTATCAACAAAATGAAACTCGCCCCCCCGCCGCGCCGCCCCCGCCGCGCCGCCGGGGGCCGCTGCCCGGCCCCCCCCCCCCCGCGCACGCCCCCCGGGACCCGGACTATCCGGATCCCCTTGGACCCTCCGGCTTGGCTGCTTTGCCCCTTGCAAAAAACAAACCGTGGTGGGTCCCTCCCCCCCCGCCCGGAGGCCGATTGGGGTGAGATCTGCCGCAGTCATTAATTTGGGAAATTAACCCCCCCGGCCCTTCTACGCCGACCCTTTAAAAGTTCGTGTTTACATTCCTCCGCTTCCCTCGCACTCTTTAAAACGCGAGTGGCCAACATGCGCAATCTAGCTGGGCAAAATGCTGCACGCCCCCCCCCCGCCCAGCCCAGCTAAGGGGGGGGCCCAGAGAGATGCAAAATAAAGAGCAGCTGCAAATGAAAGCGATCCCGAAGGCAACCATCGTGCATCCTTTACCTTGGCCGGGAGAGTGTCCTCGAAGAGTTGAGACCGTCCCTCAGGTTACAAAAGAGGAGTGTGGCAAGAGGGCGGGGGGATGCTCCAGCAATTCAAACGAGCAGGAAACCCCCTTTGCACGATCAATCCGGTATCATTGCGAAGCGGGGGGGGGGAACAACCCCCCTCCTGGATCCGAGGATGACACCCTCCTCTCAGGAGTGGATACAAAGTAACTCCATGGATGCAAACCCCGCAGAATCGCTTCCAGCCGAGATGGCCGCTCTGTGCACAAGCCAGCGAGCCTTGCGTGCGCGTTTCTGTTTCTTTTTTAACCCACACTTCCTTAGGGTCTCTTCGCAACAGCGGCCAGCTCTGCTGCTGGCCCTCTATTGGGGGGGCAGGTGGGAGGCCCGGAGAAGTGACTTTTAGCACGATTCGGATTATCGAGATGGTTTCACGCCCCCCTCCCCCTCCAAAATCTGTCTTCAATTTCTTCTTCTCTTGTTTGTTGTTTCTTCCTGAGCAGCAGCAGGGCCAGGTGCAGCAGACACGGGTCCCATCTCCGGCTGGGTTTGTGCCTGTCTTGCCCCCCCTCGCTCTTCACCGCCCCCCGAGGCGCTGGGTCCCCATCGCGCTCTCGCTCGGGGGGGGCCGAGGCAGGCGGCCGGGAGCGGGGTCAGGTTGCGCACACACGCTCGGTGCAAGTCTGCTCAGGTCGCTTTCGCAAGGCTCCCCAGCCTTGTCCACGCACGCACACCCCCACCCGCCCCACGCCGCGCTCAGCAGCAGCCGGGCGCGCTCGGCTCGCGGAGCGCACCCACTTTCTTCCCCTCCTCGCCCCCCATCGGCGCCGCTCCCCGAGCGCCGCGCACAGGCGTGCACCGGGCTGCGGCTGCAACCTTACAAAAAGCAGCTTATACTTAAAAAAAAAGCTTTTGGCGCCATATTAATGACGTACTTCAAATTTGCCATTTCTCCTGCGTCAAAAAGCCGATCCTTGCAAATGCCAGCCTCTGGGCACGGCGGCGAGAGCGAGCCACCCCCGCCGGCAGGAGACCCTCGTGGGGGCAGAAAGAGGGGCGTGCCTCGCCGAGAAGTGCCTGGAAGTGCAAGCTGGGGCGGGGGGCACCAGGCGACAAACGCAATCGGGGTTTATTGCTCCAGCCCAACAAACTTCCTCGGGCAGCTGGGAGGGTGACGGTGGTATTTGAAACGCCACCGCCTTGGCAGAGGGGTCCCCCCCTCTGATTGCGATCACTTCTGCAGGAGGCTGCGCGGGAGGGGCGTCACAGGCGCGCTTTATTTTTTTGGTAGCAGTCCCAAAAGGGAGGAGGGTTTTGGAAATAAAACCCGCTATTCCGATGCGGTCCCAGCCAGGAGCTGTTCAGTTTGGTTTCCTAGTGCCCCCCCCACTCTCCGCCCCCAACCGCACAAACAGAAAGGGTTAAAAACGCAACCAACTTTGCACAGTTTTCCAGGGAAGGAGGGCCATCCTTGTTCTGTTTGACCTTGTCATGCACAAACAATGGACTTCAACCGCTCACTGATTGCTTGTTGTTGCTATTGCTCTGCCTCTATTTTATGTGGTGGTGGCAGGGGCAGGAGCTTCCTCCATCTAGCTGGCCACACCCACCCCCGCCGTTGGCTGCTAGCTTGAACTAGCCACCTACTCACTGGGAAGCAGAGTTATTTCTATGCAGTGAGGAATCGGGGGGGGGGAAGGGGTGCCCACCCTTCCTAAACTGTCTCGTTTCAGGCAGTTTATGTTGATTTTTCCCCTCTAATGGAGACCGTCTTCAAAATACACACTGCAGTTTGGTTAAGGTGTCTCACGTACAGGAGCTGCTCCCTCATCCCTTCATCTTGTCTGTGATTGCTCATAGAGCCTGTCAAACAATTTGGAAAGGCTTTACAAGTGCCAAAGGGAAGGCTGAAAATTAACATTCAGGTATTTTTGAAAACCTGCTATTAAAAAATGGAACTGATGGTTTTAAACGAAAAAGTTTCACTAAATGAATTAGATTTATGAGGCTATAAAATGTACCTTACCCTTCAGTTATGTTGTAGGAACCGTCATAAATCACTATAGTAGCTCTGTTGAAAGCTGCAGTGTTTTACACCATTACTGCAGAATACTGTAGTATATAGAATGACAGAGTCCACTTTCCCCTTTCAAACATAATCTGTTAGGAAAAGTTCTGTTGACTTGATTAGACTTAAAACTGCCTATAAGTTATTGATTGTTAATTTAATCAAGAATTCTGTGTATATATTTACACACTGGGTTGGCAGTACCCCCTATTATAAAGGTTCCCATTATAAGACCATGTTTTCTGTTGTTTATAATTTTGTAAAACTTTAACCATTTGCAGTGCAATTTCCATGCTGTCTGCTTTATTTTTATTTGTTTGTTTATTTTGTTCAGCAAATACCGTTCAGCCAGGCTGGGCCCAAACATAATTTTTTCGGGCCCAGTACAAACTTGTAACATGGCCCCCCTCCCACACACATACCACAGTCCCTCACCCCATATATACAATCTCATGAGTCATGAACACTTTTTCCTCATGGTAATGGGGGTTGCAGCCCGGGCTGGGACCCCCAGGGCTTTTGGGCCCTGGTAAAGTGTACCCCTTCCCCCCCCATGTGGGGGCCCTGCAGCCACATCCAAGAACAAAAGTTAGGGAAAAATACATTGTTTTTCCCATATTAAAAAAATCTGGAAACCTTTTCTGTGACATGCCCCCATTATTTGGAGCAGAGACCTGAAATCTGGAGGGACAGGGATAGCCTTTGTGTCTGGGATGGGTCCTTTGCCATTCCTGTGTAAATCCATCCAAATTTAGCCATATTATAAACCTTGTAAATTTGCAGTTTGCACATGCTCAATAGAGACTTTTTCAATTTTAGCAGCTAAAATTTCCTAAGATTCTATTCTCACTGCATATGCTCCATGTCCTCACAGCTCTTTGTGCTGCTGACCGGACTACGCATGTGGCAGACCCTCAGACTTCAGCCCTTGGCAATAGTGGCTCAGAAAAGCTTTCCTTGTAATGACTGTTCTCAGCCGCTCCAGGCTGGGCTTGAACCAGGCACTGGAACTAAGTGCAAGGAGCCTGTCTCTCCTGTGTTTTAAACAACCCCCTCCTGCTGGCACCCATTCACTGTAGAGGAAGAAGCCATCTGATTCAAATGCAGAGGAGACAAAAGCCACAACAGGTGGAAGGAAAATGTCTGACCAACTTGATTGCCTTCTGTGATGAGATGACTGACTCTGTGAATGTGGGGAAAGCGGTAGACGTGATACACCTTGACTTTAGCAAAGCTTTTGATACAGTCTCCCACAGTATTCTGATCAGCAAGTTAAAGAAGTATGGGTTGGATGAATGGACTTTAAGATGGATAGAAAGCTGGCTCAACAGGTAGTGATCAAAGAATTGATCTCTAGCTGGCAGCCAGTAATAAGCGGCGTGCCCCAAGGGTCAGTGCTGGGGCCGGTTTTGTTCAGCATCTTCATTAATGATCTGGAGGATGGGGTGGATTGCACCCTCAGCAAGTTTGCAGATGACACTAAACTGGGAGGAGTGGTTGATACACTGGAAGGCAGGGATAGGATACAGAGTGACCTAGACAAATTAAAGGATTGGGCCAAAAGAAATCTGAGGACGTTCAACAAGGACAAGTGCAGAGTCCTGCACTTAGGATGGAAGAATCCCATGCACTGCTACAGACTGGGGACGGACTGGCTAGGCAGCAGTTCTGCAGAAAAGGACTTGTGGGTTACAATGGACAAAAAGCTGGATATGAGTTAACAGTGTGCCCTTATTGCCAAGAAGCCTAACAGCATATTGGGCTGCATTAGTAGGAGCATTGCCAGCAGATCGAGGGAAGTGATTATTCCCCTCTATTCGCCACTGGTGAAGCCTCATCTGGAGTACTGCATCCAATTTTGGGCCCCCCACTACAGGAAGGATGTGGACTAATTGGAAGGAGTCCGTCCAGCAGAGGGCAACAAAAATGATTAGGAGGTTGGAGCACATGACTCATGAGGAGCAGTTGAGGGAACTAGGTTTGTTTAGTCTGCAGAAGAGAAGAATGAGGGGGAATTTGATAGCAGCCTTTAACTACCTGAAAGAGGATTCCAGGAAAGATGGAGCTAGGCTGCTCTCAGTGGTAGTAGATGACAGAACTAGGAGCAATGGTCTCAAGTTGCAGTGGGGGAGGTCTAGGTTGGATATTAGGAAAAACTTTTTCACTAGGAGTGTGGTGAAACACTGGAATGGGTTACCTAGGGAGGTGGTGGAATCTCCATCCTTAGAGATTTTTAAGGTGCAGCTTGACAAAGCCCTGGCTGAGATGGTTTAGTTGGGGTTGGTCCTGCTTTGAGCAGACAGTTAGACTAGATGGCCTTCTGAGGTCCCTTCCAACCCTAATCTTCTATGATTCTATGAAAAGGAATAAATTCAGACAAGGAGTCTGGTGAGATTGGGACTGAGGCTTGCTTGTGCAATCTCAATTTTTCTGCCTTTGTGCATAATCATTATGATACAGTCTTTAATTATATGATAACATGTTTTTTCCACAACCCCTGCCTCAGTGAGTGCACAGGATGCACCTGCTGCGGGGATGGAGCAAGGCTGTACCATGAAGAAGGCTGTTTTCTGCCTGACCCGTTTCATTTGTAGCAGAAGCTGGAAAGTATCTAGTGAATGAGGCAAGAGATTATAGGGAGAGAAGAGAGCGATCTCGTAGTTAAGGCAGTTGAATGCCACTATAGTGATGAGTGCCATAAAAAAGCCCAGGAAGAAATTAATGTTCTGTTTTCAGAGCAAGATTTGAATAATGTGCCCATATATAAGGCCTAAGTCTACACACTGAACAATGAGGATAAAAAAAATAGAATAGCTGCTTATTAACTGATCCTTGTCCATCCTGTGCACTGAATGAGGCAGTTGTCATATGGAAAAATGAATATGTGACCATGTAATTCAAACCTGTATCATAATCTGTATCATAATGCATGTATCAAAAAGAATTCAGGAGAATTATCAGTTTTTTTAAAAGACATTCAAGGGCACAAAAGCAACCTATCCCAGTGCATAGGAAAGATAAGTATGGTGTGTTCAGTTCTGGCATCATACTTTGGGAAAGATGTGGACAAAGTGGAGAAAGTCCAGAGGAGAGCAACAAAAATTATTAAAGGTCTAGAAAACATGACATACCAGGAAAGATAGAAAAAATTTGGTTTGTTTAGTTTGGAGAAGAGATAACTGATGGAGGGATATGGTAACAGTCTTCAAGTATGTAAAAGGTTGTTATAAAGAGAAGGATCATGAATTGTTCTCCTTAACTGAAGGGGACAGGACAAGAAGTAATGAATTTAAATTGCAGCAAGGGAGATTTAGGTTAAACATTACAAAAATCAGTAACAATCAGAAAATCCGTTTGTTTCAGTAGTACCTAAGGCTATTGTGGAATCTCTGTCATTGGAATTTTTTAAGAACAGTTTGGACAAACACCTGTCAGGGATGGTCTAAATAATACTTAGTCCTGCCTCAGTGCCAGGAACTGGACGAGATGTTTTATCATGGGCCCTTCCAGTCCTACATTTCTATGATTCTATGTGCACAAGAGGGCTGAATTAAGGTTGTACAAGCAACTTGAATTCTGGCTTTTCCCTACTTTTGAGGTACTTTTGACTTTGCAATCTTAATAATGTTCTTTTAACATAGTTTTTATGTGCAATATATAATTCTTATATATGTCATGTTATGTAAACTGAATTATATATATATATATGACATGACATTTATGTGACAATTATGAAGATCTTTGATAGATTGTTGTCAGTTGGTATTTGCTTATAGGAGAAATATATTTAATAATAAAAAAGAAGAAATAACATAGCACAAATCCTATAAAAAAAATAGAGTTGTCTATACAGCGCAGGCTAAAATGATTGATGCTAAAATAAGCACTTTTGCAACAAGTAAGAAATATGAAGAAGAAACCAGCAACATTTTTCTTTCATCTTAATTCACCAAGGCAGTGTTAGTGCTTATTTTTCATAACTAAAAGAAATAACACCTTTCCAGACTTTCCTTTTGTTTTTGGATAGAATATGGAATCAAGAAAAGAACACAACCCCGTGAAAGAGAGGCTGCATAGTAAAATTGCCAAAGAAGGGTGACTTTACCAACTGCAATAAATGGAGAGACATCACTTTACTCTCAGTGCCTGGGAAAATCAGGTTCGTCATTCCGTAATGTATCATGAAACACATAGAGTCTGGACCTTTACCTTAAGGAGGAACAAGCCAGTTTTAGACTACTAAGATCATGTACACACCATATTATTGTCCTCAGACATATTTAGAACGGAGTGGGAAGTGGCTAGCGCCTCTGGTGATAAATTTGATACATTTCCAGAAGGTTTTTGACAGTTCAAACAGAGACAGTCTTTGAAAAATTATGGCATATTATGGAATACCAACAAAAATAATTAGAATCCTTATCAATGACAATGCCAACTGTACAGTCAAAGATGGTGACAACATTGGTCACTTGTTGGCAGTGATAACCTGAGTATGGCAAGAGTGTATTATGTTCCCACTATTGTCTGGACTGGCCATTGACTATATCATGAGGAAAGTAACCACTGAAGTCAACTGAAAAATTTTGTAGACAAATGATAAAACACAATTGGGTGACTTAATTTTTGCTGATGACATTGTCCTGCTCAGTTAAACAAATTGCTTAATGGAAGACAAGACCCAGCGTCTGGCAGCAAAACAAGTTGGTTTGTTCATCAGCCGGAGAAGATAAAATGATATGGCTATCAATGTCCCAAAAGCAACCATTAGAGTGTATGAAGAAACATTAAAAGAAAAAAGTCATTTTACCTATCTAGGGAGTGAGATGTGCAATAATGGTGACATTTATACTAGATGTCAAGCAACAACTATCAAAAGCAGCAAACAACTTTCATAAATTTGAAAAGATTTGGAAAAGTAGCATGGCTTGTGCTGACAAAAAATATGAATTTTTAACACCAGCGGTATGTCTGTCCTCTTTTATGAAGCAGAGTCATGGAAATCTGCAACAGAGAAATTGACAAGAAGACCAACTGATCCCAAAGTACATGCCTTCAAAAGATCTTCAGAGTCCTTTGGAAAGTGTTTCTTGCAACATGAGAAATTCTCAGTAGGTAAATCAATCTAAATAATGTAAAATGGTAAGAAGATGACAATAGACAGATTTAAAACATGCTTTAAGGATCCACCGACACAACTTCCAATGCAGGTGGTAATGTGGACATAACCTGGGAAAAGAAAAAGACAGCAACTAAGAGAAGCATTACACAGAACAATAGAGAAAGAAGCTAAATCCATCAACATGACAGTCAGACCAGCACAGGATCAAAATAAATGGCAGAAAATTGTGGACACCATATTCATTTGAAGGTACAGGATGTTAAAAAAAGAAAAGAGAAAAAAGATAAACTTTGGATGATGAGCATATACTTAGAATTAATAGGATATTTTCACATGAAGAGCTTAGCTTTATGAAGTTTTATATGATTTTCATGAAAAGTTAAATTTAGTAACTAAAGATGGGTCCCCAAAAGTACCATGAGATTGTTATCTACATTATTTGTGCATCATGCCCATCAATACATTTTGGAACAAATTAACTGCATTCATAAATAGGTGCAACTTCATTGAATTCAATGGTGGATTTGGCTCTTTATATATAGTAAAAATGTATTTATAATTTCAGAAATTATTATAACAGCATAAAGGACAAAGTATATAAATGACTGCATCTAAATTATTTCATGACAATTACATATGATAACCCTTGTCACCATGATTAAGACCACTAAGTCTCTTGGGGCAGACAGATTGCGCAGAAGAGAAATAAGAAACAAACTTTTTCCAATTGTGGATCAGATTGAAAACCTACAGTGTCTATTAACACCAGACTCAACAGTAGAACAGGCCAAAAAGAGTAAGCATGTAGTCTCCACAGAATATAAAATTGCAATGTAGCATTTGAAATCTTTCTGATTACTTTCAAGACCTTCAGAAACAACCCCTTCATTACTCTTTGAGTTCTGTAACTCCTGACAATCACTGTAATGAACAAATAAGTTCCAGATTTTGAACTGCAGTGTGTCCGTTTTTCTCTACATTGCCAGCACAAAAAGGTCCTAAAGCCAGGGTTGCTGGCCATTGGAGGATCATCACAGAGAGTCCTTGATGACATGGCTGGCATAGCTACTACTCTGCCACTGCACAACTTGCAGCTGGTGTAAGCAATATGATTCTGCTGATTCTTGCCTCTTGTACCTGCCTCGGGGGCAGCCATAGAGGTTACATCAGGGGACCAAACTGGCACATAACAAGCCCAGGATTCAGAAGCAGAAAGGTCTTAAAGCCACTTTTGCACCCCTCTCCCAATTTGCAATGTCCGCTCTTTGGTCACAGTCAAGCATATGGGACTTTGTATTTTTTAAGACAGGTGTAAGTTTGTAGGATAATAAATAGATAAAGAAGAACAGAAAGCAAGAATCATAGAATTGTAGGACTGGAAGGGACCTCACGGTCATCTAGTCCAGTCCACTGCACAGAGGCAGGACTACGTATTATTTAGACCATCTCTGACAGGGGTTTGTCTAACCTGTTCTTAAAAATCTCCAATGACACAGATTCCACAACCGCCCTAGGTAATGTGTCCCAGTGCTTAACTACCCTTGCAGTTAGGAAGTTTTTCTAATGTTTAGTCTAAATTTCCCTTGGTACAGTTTAAGCCCGTTGCTTCTTGTCCTGTCCTCAGTGGATAAGAAGAACAATTTATCACTGTCCTCTTCATAACAAGCTCTGTTTTAAATTATAATAACAATAATAATTTCCATCATCTAGGATGAATTGCCATAGAAAGCTCAGGGGAGAGAGGGATCCTATGGTCATTATATAAATGAATCCTTTTTCCTTTCCATTCTTATTGCATAATTCTTTTTGTCTGAAACTGAGGCAAAGTACTACAATTACAATAAGGAAAACTTAATCTGGCAGATTAGAAGATAGTGAGACTTTATTTGCAGTCCCAAATACCTTTGTTTACCAGTCAGTTGGGTCAAAATAAGCTAAAAAGAAAGAAAAAAGCAGATATTCAATAAGAAATTTCCTCCCCATCACAAATAGTTCTAGAATATCCTAGCACTGGTTGTTTAATAGAATTTTCAGAGATGTCAATCTTTCTGCATCTGAAGGAAAAATATTGAATTCACACATCCATAAGGGATTTTGTGTAAAGAAGTTCACATTCCAGTGCATTGAGTTTCTTCTGCTATTTTTCAGTTCTTTTCATTAACTTCTCTGTTTTCTACCTGTTCAGTTCTATTAGAAAGTGAACCTAATTTAGAGTCAGATACAGCAAACCTTTCCTTCAATCCCTGTATTACAAGAGTTACAGTTTCCAAAGAAACCTCAGAACTAAAAGTAGGTTTAGGGAAATCAGAAGCATTGTCAGAGTGCTAAACAACTCAAGTGCTGTGGCTGTGATTGGAGACGTCTTACTTCTCATGCTTTGTCTGAGTACTTTAGGCATCACAGTAGTTTCTGTTATAATATACTTTCCCTTGTAATCCCATTTTTATTTCTCTGTTCCCTTTCCGAAGACATTTTAAACGTTTCAAATTTAAATACAATGATGAGGAAATATAGACCCTAAAGCACAACTGAGTGCAGCACATAAGATGTTTGACTAATAAAGAAAAATTTTGTGAAGCCCAGGATGAGCAGTGCTAGGAGCAGCTGAGAAGTTTACAGGGTCATAATAAGACTTATAAGAGGCCCCATTAATTATAATAATTAAAATAAAAAAATAAAGATTTATTTTATAAAATATCCCAACTTTTCTTAAAAGATGGTTTGAAACCATAAATAAAGAAGAAACAAGACAAAAATGAAGGTATGTGAGCCCAACAGTGTGGACAAAAGGGAAAGTAAGCCACCCCTTCTCGCCAACATCAGCTTCCAGCAAGGGAGGCGCAGGCTGGTGTGGCCTTCAAAATCCAGGGACATGTCCCTGCATTCACTCTGCTAGTGCCATTTATTTGCAACGGCAACTCCCTCCTGGGCAGCTGCAACTTCCAAGGAGGCCAGCAGAGATTTATTCCTTCCCCGCCCCATTTGCTGTCACTTCCTACAGGGGTGAGGAGCAATACAAGAGGCTCCCTTTTACACTTGAGCATTAAAAGCCGCATGGGAGGAACAAGCAGAGCTTTATCCTTCCCCCTCTGTGATATCACTTCCTGTGAAAATGAGGGGTGGGATGCCAGTGGCAGATGTTCTTTCCTACTACTGGGTGAGTCAACACCAGCTTTGTCCAGTATTTTTATAAAATGCAGTTACTCTTCCTCTTTTGTCAAAGATTAAGGATCTGAGCCACCATAAATGCACCTTTGAGTGTAAGATACATAAACAATACATGCATTAAGACTGCCTAAATTCCATATTTTATATGGATTCCCTTTAGATGTTCAGTATATAACTAAGTTAGCCAGTTTTACTCTCTAGAGGTATAAGCATGCAAAAAAGACATTTCCATTTCAGTGAATAACTTCCCATGGGGAACGTTTACAAGAAGTGCAAGTGCATAATTTACTGTATGACAGGATAAAGATGTTATCTGTTCTAAAAAAATAGTGTACCCTGAACAACAAAATTGCTAGAACACACATTTGTTTTCCATAAGTACCATATTTTAGGAGCATTTAATTTAGGTTGGAAGCACTATTAAAATACATGCATTGTAAATTGCAGCTGTCTAACAGGGTATTTATCAGATAATGTCACTTAAATTTTCTCCTGTTGCAATATAAATGTTAAGGCATTTATGGAATATACATGGTAAAGCAGAGACTTTTATTTTCAAAGTGGAGAGCCATGATCCTCTCCAAAAATGTCTCTTCAGTTACTCTATTTCCATTATAACAAACATTTGGACATAAATAAAATGAGATGGGCTGGTCCAGGAGTATAGTTATAACCAGTGGGAGTTGATACTGATCCTTCATGCCCCATATTTAATCATGTAAATGCGTGACCTGACTTTCAAAAGTACTGTTTACCTTGCAGCTCCCATTGATTTAATTGGGGTTTGGATCAGGCCGTTAGTGTGCAGCATTCTTTATGCTTATGTGGTGCAAAGTGCTCTTTGAGGTTTGGAGAATCAGCCCTACAACTAATATTTTATATTAGAGATTGATAATGAACAAAATGCTGGATCCAAAATCTCCACCCCTTACTCCTCTGAATCCTGAAGTTCTGATCCAGATTTAGTTCCAAACTTTGTGTCTCCCGTTGAAGTCAGTGGGAGTAGAATTAGGTCCATAGGTGCCATTCATTCTAAAGGATAGCAAAATGCCTTGCAAAATGAGTTACAGACCATGTGGGCATCAGCATATGATTTAAAGTGGATCTCTTTCCTACACTGCAGTTTCATATTGTGCCTATATAATTCCCAATGATGTCAATGAAATTTTGCCAATTGGATGAATGCAGAGCATGTGGGAATGTTGCTGTATGTACAGGGATCGATTCATTCTCCACAGAAATGCATTCACCCTGATGAGAAATTCAGCAGCTGTTTAACAGTGCACAGCAGCATTGCACAATACTTCAGGACAGGGTTAATGAAGAATGTGGGCTAATCTCAGTTACACGTTGTGAATTTGGAATAACTCCACTGGCTTTATTTCTATTACTCTGGATTTACAGGGGTATAGCTGGGAACAAAATTTGGCTCTATGAAAGAAAATTGTAAATGTAACACTTTCAGGATGCGTGTCTAAAGGAATGAAATTCTTTCACATTCTATCTTACTTGCACCAGAAAAGAACAGGTCCCATTTCTTTGTTTCAGGTTAATCTCCTGAACATGTTCAACAGAATATGCCCACAATTTAAGATGATTTTGAGTCTTAAATCAACAGGCAGTGTCTGTACAGTAAAAAAATGTTCTGGTTAGATTTAAAAACAAAGAGTTTTGTTTATGACATTGTGTTCAGCAGAATGTGGTTACATGTGGAATGGGAAGAATAGATGTTTCTAAAGAGACTCTCTCTTATAATTGAGCCATGCTCCTACATAGTAACAGCCCTTATTAAATGCACCACTTTGGGGTCTGATCCTGAAGATACTGAGCATTAGAAGGCAGTGCGGATAGAGTTGAGGAGGTAGGAGACCTGAGTTCTGTTTCTAGCTCTGCCTCTAACTCAGTGTGTGATCTTGTGTAAGCCACTTCACCTCTCTCTCTCAGCTTCTTCATCTGTACAATAAGCATAATGACATTCATCTCTGGAAAATATTTTGAGACCTACTGCATTTCCTCTCAGCTCCCTAGCCCCCTGTCTGACCCTTCTCCTTAAAGTCTCACATTCCCCTGGTGCCTTCTCACAGTACAGGTGTGCTGGCTCTCCATCCCCAAAATCCGTCAGGGACCCCACCTACCTCAACTACTGCCCCATTTCTCTTTTCCCCTTCACCTCTATGGTATGTAACCCATCATTTAAATCAGCTTCTGTACCAGATGACTGGAGGATAGCTAATGTGATGTCGATTTTTAAAAAAGGCTCCAGAGGCGATCCTGGTAATTACAGGCCAGTAAGCTTAACTTCAGTACCAGGAAAATTGGTTGAAACTATTGTAAAGAACAGAATTATCAGACAGACAGATGAATATGATTTGTTGGAGAAGAGTCAACGTGGTTTTTGTAAAGAGAAATCATGCCCCAACAATATCCTAGAATTCTTTGAGGGAATCAACAAGCATGTGGACCAGGATGATCCAGTGGCTATAATGTACTTAGATTTTTAGAAAGCCTTTGACAAGGTCCATCACAAAAGACTCTTAAGCAAAGTTAAGTTGTCATGGGATAAGACGGAAGGTCCTCTCCTGGATCAGTAGCCAGTTAAAAGTTAGGAAACAAAGGGTAGGAATAAATTCTGTTTTCAGAATGGAGAGAGTAAATAATGGTGTCACCCAGGGGTCTGTACTGTGACCAGTAATGTTCAACATATTCATAAATGATCTGAAAAAAGGGACAAAACAGTCAGATGGTAGAATTTGCAGATGATACAAAGCTACTCCACAGCAGACTGCAAAGAGTTACAAAGGGATCTCACAAAACTGGGTGACTGGGCAACAAAATGCCAGATGAAATTCAATGTTTATAAATGTAAAGTAATGCACATTGGAAAACATAATCCCAACTATATATATAAAACGATGGTGTATAAATTAGCTGTTACTACTTAAGTCATTGTGGATAGTTCTCTGAAAACATCCACTCAATGTGCAGCAGCAGTCAAAAAAGCTAACAGAATGTTGAGAATCATTAGAAAAGAGATAGATGATAAGACAGAAAATATCGTATTGCCTCTTTATAAATCCATGGTATGCCCACATCTTGAATACCGCATGTGGATCTGGTCACCCCATCTCAAAAATGATACATTGGAATTGGAAAAGATACAAAAAAGGGCAACTAAAATGATTAGTGGTATGGAAGAGCTTCATTTGAGGAGAGATTAATAAGACTGGGACTTTTCAGCCGGGAAAGGAGACGACTATGGGGGATATGATAGAGGTCTATAAAATCATGACTGGTGGAGAAAGTAAATAAGGAAGTGTTATTTACTCCTTCTCATAACACAAAAACTAGCGTTTACCAAATGAAATTAATAGTCAGAAGGTTTAAAACAAATAAAAGGAAGTATTTCTTCACACAACGCACAGTCAACCTGTGGAACTCTTTGCCAGAGGATGTTGTGAAGGCCAAGAGTATAATGAGGTTCAAAAAAGAACTAGATAAGTTCATGGAGGATAGGTCCATCAATGGCTATTAGCCAGTATAGGCAGGGATTGCTGTTTGCCAGAGGTTGGGAATGGCTGACGGGATGGATCACTTGATGATTACCTGTTCTATTCATTCTTTCTGAAACACCTGGCATTGGCCATTGTCAGAAGACAAGATACTGGGCTAGACAGACCTTTGGTCTGATCTAGTACGGTTGTTTTTATGTTCTGAGCTTACTGAATTCACTGTCTACAGCTTGAGCTATCTACAGATCTCCTGTCACTCCATTTTGCATCCCGGCCAGTTAGACTTCCACCTTCTCTATGCCACCGCAACTGCTGTCTTCAAGGAGAACCTCTTCATGAACAAATCTCAGGGCCCCAGCTCTATCCTCATCCTCCTTGACATCTCTGTTGCTTTTGACAGTCAGTTAAGCTCTCCTCAAAGTCTTGTACTCCCTTGGTTTTGATGACACTCTCCTGTCCTGGTTCTTCTCCTAGTTGTTTGGCCACTCTTTTAGCATGCCTGTTGGTGCGTCTACCTCCTTCTTCCCCTCTCTTACTCACTCTACACCCTTTTTTGGAGCAGTCTCATCCACTGACACAGATTCAACTATCCTCTTTCTACTGATGTCTCATAAATCTGTATGTCCATCTTTCCATTCTTGATGCATCTTCCACCATCCAAACATTTCAGTGAGCCCCTCCAACATCTCCTTCTGGCTGTCATGTCAGCAGCTTACTCTAAACATGGCCAAAACTGAACTCCTTATCTTTCCTCCCAAACCTTCCCTCTTCTCCAGACTCTCTGTCTCTGTTGCAATGAACATATTCCACTATGCAAAAGATCTGTCATCAAAACCAGAAAAAAGTTGCTATTGTGCTGAATTGATGCGTAAATAGCACGGTGTTGGTTATTCTGCCGAACTGGCACCTAGACAGTATGATAATGGATAGAGAGATAGACACTCTGCCAGAGAGGTATAGTGTAACATCAAGAGTTAATATATCTAGGCCAAATTCTAAAGACCTTGCTAGCTATCACTAACTCCATTTGCTGACAAAACCCACAATGAAGGCAGTAAGTGCTTGCCTGAGTCAGGCCTGCAAGAAAACGGTGAGGACTTCAAAGTTGTGCACCATATTTGTGAAATATCACAACAGTAGGAAATGGTAAGGGCCTATTAGATCATCAAATCCATTTCCCTGCCAGGGCAGGACATAGGCCCTGATGGAGGACAAATCAGATAGTAAACTGAGACTATGCTTGCTTTTGGGAAACAGAGCACAGAAACAGCATTCATGCTGCTCAACTCTCTCTTCTCATTTTGGAAGTCTTCTGGTGTGTCGTACAATAGACAGACAACCATCATCGAAGAAATTCCTACATGTCAGAATTCTAACACGTTTTATTGAGGTTATACTTTTCAAATCAGTTGTACCTAGTAGCTGAAGTTTAATGTTAATGACTTTCTTATTATGGAGAGAAAAAACCTTTCAGACCTAATGACCAGAAAAAGGTTTAGCTGTTACCTTGGGAGGTGAGTCCAGGGTCACCATCAGTTAGAGCAGAACTGTAGCTATGATGCCTTTGCAATAACAACTCATGGCATCTCAGTGTAAGTGCTTTGTGCTGTCATATGGGAGATCACAGTTCGGAAGAGATCACAGTGATCTCCTTCTTGGATCACTTAAGAATGAGTTTGTTGTAATTTGTGTGGACGACTGAGGTGTGTTACCCATCCCCTAGTCACTTGCACTAGCCCTACCCCTCATCCAGGCCCCAAAAGCTAGATTCGCCTTTCCAGCAAAGGCCATACACTCCCCAGCCTCAGGGCACAGTGGCAGCTGCTGAGGTATGTGAGGAAGATTTCAGTTTCATTTTATGTCTGTAAACAGGAGAAAATAAGATCACACGAGTTACATATTTAATTTCCAAGAGGGTCCCCTGAGATTCACACAGGGGAAAAGGTGACCTAACAGAAGGGATGGGAACTTGGATCAATGTATATATATCATCCTGCACTGCGCCTCGGGGTGGTGGCATCTGCCTTGGAGTAAGGTCCCTGGGGAGGGCTGAGTGCCAGAAGCAAAAGTGTTGAGTGGAAAAACAAAAAAATACAGAGTCACAAAGGAAACATGGCATGTGCTAGTGACAGGTACTTATGCAAATAGACTGTTAACACCCAGACAGACGGAGCAGATAAGCCTCCTAGTCCAGCTGGAGATTTCTTCATCCTGCTGAAGGGAGGAGGGGAAGGAGAAGAAAGGAAGCCTTAGGAAATAGGAGTAAGAGCAAAACCAGGCCATGAAGGTATGCACTGAACTGCCTTCCTACACTATAAATTCACTGCAAGCTGAACAGGCTGGTATGCCATGCAGCCCTGGACAATCATAGTACTGGTGAAAGAAGAAAGCTCTACGTTTTTTTCAGTCTGCTGTGCTTTCAGAAACATTCTTATCTGCTTGCATGGGGTTAGTGTACAAGAATGCCAGTTAATGATGTGTTCTGCTGGTTGGCAGACTTTTGCTAGGGCAAATCTGCCCACATCCCTGTCAGTTATAACAGCCAGGTATTCGTGCAGTCAGGGTAGAAAAGTTTTTCTGTTTTCTGGGGCTGCAGCAGTGGAGAGTAGAGACTGCCCAGTACAGCTTTGTCATTTCCTTAATGATCATTTTCTCTATTCCTCCCCTTCTCCCCACATACTTGCATTAGTGTCAGGGAAGTTATCCCTCTGTGATGCTCCTGGGGATCTTCAAGGATGCTTTGTATCTGGTCTGGTTGGGCTCCTGATAATCATATATATATGGGGTTTACAACAATCAAGTCTAAGCAGCAGAAATCCAAACTGGAATAGGTAATAGAGTCAGAATATAAATGCATCAGCCAGGGCTGGCTTTATGATCTGCTGCTGTTCCCATGGGAAAACACCATTTGTGACAGCTAAGAATTCAAATAGTTGAGGGATTCTCAGTGAAGCTTTCTAAAGCAGTCTCCTGTCTTCATTTGGATCTGTTTGTTAGTTAGGGAGAGATGAACTAAAGTTGATCCAAAATAAGAACTGTTAAAGCCTTTAATTCCTCACTGTAGCCTCTTTTTCTAGGTGTGAACTGGAGAACTCCACCTTCTTTTCATGGTGAGATACCAGCTCTCTATTACTGCAGCAGCTCTTTTCTGGAGTTCTCCAGTACCGAAAGAAAACAGTAGCAACATTTAGGAAGATGCAAATCTCAAGCTTCCCAGGCTCTTTTGGAAAGGGTGCAACTCCCAGGGAAGACTCACTGCAGCCAATCAGCACCAACAATGGGGAGAAGGACACAAATGCTCCCCAAAGGTATCTTCCAGTGAGGAAGAAAGCACATAGCCTTCATTGAAAGATTCCTGCAGGCGTCTATCTGTCCTATTAAAACTCCTAAGTTTAAAGTCAGGTTTGTTTGCCTTCCACCTTGACAGATACAGAACGTTACACAATATTCAGGAAGTCATTTTTATCCGTCTCATTTCTGTTTATAAGATTAAGAGCATGGAAAAACAAATAATGCTACTGGATGGTAAGTGCTGGCACTAACCAGGCCAAATGCTTTGTTTGTACAAGGGTTGCTAATAGGCCATCTCTTATTTCCTCTGGCAGATGGGGGCAAGATGCAACTTAGGTTGTTATTAACAGGGAAACAGTTAACCCTTCCTTTGGCAACGAGAGAGCAGACAATATTGGAGATAAGTCTCTCTCTCTCTCTCAAGAAATTGACAAGAAAAAAACAGAATGAAGCAATCACCTCTCTGATTTTAAGTGCAAGACATAAGAATTTGCAGCTGGATCATCGCCACTTACAGAAGGTCCCACAGCAATGTACAAAGGGCTTAGGGAATTCCCTCCACAAGATATATTGTGTACCCCTTTGTTCCCTCAGGTGGGAAGGATTTTGGAGTACATCCTCCTTACACTGTAGATCCTCCCTTCTTTTGCATAGCCTCTGTGGGGAATGCAAACACTGTAACTATGGAGACAAAGGAGTCCAAATGGAGGGTTGCCCCCTCTATGCTTCCCCATTCGTCCTGTCCCTCAGTGCATGCTCCTGAGTTCCTCAGGTGATTGCAGAATAGCTGCTGTGGATGGGACCAAACAGAGTTCATGCTACTTCAAGCATTATCTGTGGGATAGCTGCAGGGTCAGCAGGGGATGATGAGCCATGCTGGTCCACTAATCAACTCCCTCCTGACTTTTGCCTTAAACCTATAGAGTTCTGACCCTATAGCACTCCAGCAGACAAGCCTCCATGGTGTCCCAAGAAAAGGAGAACAATGTCACAGACCCCATTAGCCAAAATCTACAAACTCTGTCTGCCTTCTTGTGGAAAGAGACCATTTAGCTTTTTGTCACTTCTTTCCCCAAGGCCTTCAGTCAAAGCTAAAATCATCAGAGACAATTTGGACTAGTTCAGACAAATACTTTCTGATATAGAAGAAACAGAAATTCAGTTTCCAACAGTGCAAGCTCCTTTTAATTCAGTACTACACGTTTAGATTGAAATTATAGGAAGAGCAAAATTAAAACATAGTGACAAGAGGCTGTGAAGTTTGAAAATAGCTAAAGAAAAATTGGAGGTTTGAAAGAAAATTGTTAGTAATTGAAGACTTGCAAGTTCAACTATGGGAAGGACCACAAAATTTGAGTGTATTCTGTATATCTTCTTTTTATTGACTGTGTTGCAGAAAGTAACATTTCTTGTTGAAACTGAGAGTTACAGCTTTCTCCACATTTTAGTTCTGATTACAGAGTAGTGGTAATTAAAGCCCTGGGGCATTAAGGTACCAGTTTACCCAAACGCCTGGATTTTAATATTAGGTGATGTGAAAATGAGTGTGATGTTCAGATTCTCACAGTAAATAAAGAATCTGCATTAACTCAGTGTTTTGCTGGTAACTCACTTCCTCAGACTACATCTGAAAGACGTACAAGTTTAGAGTTAGCTTTATATATATATCTTTGCAAATGCATGTAGTTTTGGTGAAAGTCCAGAACATAAACAGCACAAGCAGAAGCACTGTGAGCTTCTACACATTGTCCAATCAATGTAGCCTAACCCTGAGCTGGAGATCCAACCTGCAGAGGGATGTTCAATGTGCATACCTACTCCATCCTTGGCCTCACTGTTGAGATCACAATCACAGCCCCAGTTTAGTGCCACTTGTCATGTTTCTGTAATGTGGACACCTGTCCACTAGGAATTGGTCCAACACCACCAACTCCATTCACATAGGCACTGAACAGCCATCTAATGGCAATTACTGTTGATCACTACCAACCTGGGTTGGATTTAAACCAGCAACTTGAAGGTGAAAGTCTCCTTGATCCATCACCAATCTCTGGAAAATTTCTTTGTAACTAACAGTAATAATTTGATGGGGATGAGATTAAGACCTAGAATAGTCATACAAAGAGGGGTTAAGACTCCAGTTGTGTTGGCACAGTTTTTTCTAAGCTGTGGTGTTAATTGCTTTTGAAAGATCACTCAGTCAGATAGCAGAACAGTTGTTTGTGCAGATGATTCGGCTTTGTCACTTTCAAAGAACAAATGTTACCACAGAAGCTTTCATCGTTAACTTTCTGAGGAAGACATATCTTCCCTGCCCAGGACTGGCACCAAGTTGACCACAAAATACTTCTAGTACTTGATGTCTCTGTAGAAGCAGATACTGCTCCCTCTGTTGGCTTCTTATACAAATATGGTATTTCTGGGTTAGGAAAATGAAAAGTTTTGAATCAAAGGCTGTTTGAGACGACTCTCCTGGTATAAATATGTCATCTCATGAGTGCACAGTGAAGCTCAGTGCCACTCTTACAGAACTCTCAGTTGACTTGCACTATTATAACATTGGAGGCTATATATTTCAATGGACAGGGCACTGATCAGAAGTTCCAGGCTCTGCCACTGAGTCTCTGTGTGACCTTGGGCAAATCATTTCACCTCTATACTTCAGTTGTATCATCTGTAAAATGGAGATAATGACCATGGCTGCCAGTGGCACAAAACTGGTAGGTACTTACCATTGCAAAGCACTTTGAAGTCTAGGCATGAACAGTATTATATAATTGCCATGTATTCTGGCTAAAACACAGTGCCATATCTAGTGGACTTGTTTGATTTCACAGGCCTTTTGGGCCCAAATATAGGCCTTAGTTGAAATTGCTCTGACAATGCTTTTAGATATCCCAGTGGCAACGGACATTAGGCATTAATCTACACTTACTGCTGCTAGCCAGAAGCTCCATTAAATGATTCGGGAGGAAAAGAACCTCCTTCTCTGAGTTTATGGGTTTCCAAAAGTATTGACAATGGACAACCTCACTGATCAGAGGACACCAGATTCAAGAGACCATTTGGTCACATAGCTGCATTCTATAGAACTTGCAGCAGAAGACAGCTCTCCAAGGGGTAGAGCCACTCCCTTCCTACGGTTCTTCATGCATTAATTGTCTGCCAGAATGCCCCAGAAGATCCACATGTGGAAGGCACCCTCCATGAGCATATTTCCTGCTTTCCACAGGAACTGGGGAGAGCTGTCCTTGCAGCCATTGTCCTCCCGTTTCCTGCCCCTTGTGGTTGTTCCTCCACTGGTTGGAGCTTTGAAGAGCTGAGGGGGCAGGGCAAGTGGGGGTTGTTACATTTGCAGTGTTTCTCTTGAGCACTTTTCCCTGCAGCGCTTGGCAATTCCCACGTGGAAGCACATGCACGAGATCATACAGCTTGGAACTGAGATTTTTATTCAGGCCCCTCCCAGACAGAAAGCCACAGCTGGTATAAATATGTCTGAGTGGTAAAATGAAATAAGTTTGCTGACAGTTTTGGAGAGGGTCACAAGGCAATGATGTATTTTTGATGGGAGTCAGTCTTTGCTCCTGGAGATATATGATGAGTGCAATAGTAATTTAAACATTCTGAGTGAAATCCTGGTCCCACAGAAGTCAATGGGAGTTTTTCCATTCATTTCAATGTAGCCAGGATTTCACCTTCTCTCTGTGTTGTACCGTACAAAGCTACAAGGTTCCCTGGTGTAAAGTTTCACCCAATGAATTTTGGTTTATAAAGACAACATGCATATATCTCTACATCCCCCACTTCCTCACCATAGCTATACATATCTCTTCACCATCTCCGTGGACTAGAAACACAAACAAATCAAAACAGGAAAAAACCCCAATAAATGAATCAAGGGAAACAAATGAACTTTGTGCCATTTCTAGATGTAAAGATTTGGAGGCGAGCAAACAGATGATTATGTTTACAGTTGACAGGACAGATATGAAAAACCCTATTTGAATTCTGAATCTACTCATCATTCTGGGCATTGAGGAAGACATTACTGGATTGTGTATTTCGTTAGGAACAGGCAAAGCAGCTTGAAAATAAGAACCAGCCTTTCTGCAAAATTCAAGATCAATGGAACCTTTTTCAGTGGTTTAGTAACGTTTTACTGCACATCTATTTTTAATTATTATTTTTTTCTGCACACCCCAGCAATTCATGGTTTGACTGCTGACCAGAATCGGAAGGGATAAAACACCACAAGAAAAACTTTTCTCATAGTATTTCTGCCATAACTGTAGCATGAAGCACTTGAAATCTCAAGAGAAAGCTTGTTTGTGTGAGATTTCTGCACAGATTTACAGACTGTAAAGGACTGGATTGACTGGAAAGTTTGGGGTCTTTTTCTGACCCTGAATGCCACCCACTTTCATTAATATTTCATTACAGAGGACAAGGTCCGAGAACAGCAATAATAAAAAAATGAATATTCTTTAATCAAAATGAATCAGGAAAAAATAGTCAAACCGCAATGGAAAGAAAAGGGAATTGAAAACACCCTAATGTATGTGCTAAAGAATTATAATCTGTGTATGCTGGATTCCCCTTAATCAAATTTGCAGACACAGTTCCCCCTCTATGTCATGGAAAACCACCTTCCTTCCCAGATCGGAGTTCTGGGAGCAGCAGTGGCCAGGGGAAAATTCCTGAAAGCATAGCTCCCATATGGGTTGGGAACATGAGCAGCAGAGCAAAGACAAGAGATCTCTGTGTGGACAGACCTTTCCTCTGATGCATCCTGAGAACTACATGGATCATGGGGGATCTATGGATTCAGGAGATAGAATATTGGCCTATCCCAAGAGAGTCAAATCTCCCACCTCCCAAAGAATGAATTCTAGAGAAGTGTTTCTCAGCGACTGGTTCATAGACTAGCACCGATCCCTGAGATCTCCCTGACACAGTATAGGAAGCTAGTCCCTGGTATCAAAAAGGTTGAGAAATACTGTTCTAGAGGAACCCCAGCTGACTCCCATATACAGAAAGGATACTCTGAGAGATACAACTTGTAGTTCTTCTCTCAGGGGTTGGCATGGATTGACCCCACAAAGTAGGGGCTGAGAGGTTTGACCCGTCACACCTGCAGATCATGTGGAGGCAACGGGCATTATGCCAGGGACCCTTGCCTTTGTATTTCCACCCAGTTGCTCCCTATGGCTCAACAAGTCCTTGCATGAACTCAGCATGGCTAAGACTGAGCTCTTGATCTTTCCGCACAAATCCTCGCCTTCCCCACTTTTCTCTGTCACGGTGGACACCACCACCATCGTCCAGTCTCTCAGGCCCTTAATCTGGTGTCATCTTTAACTCAACCCTCTCATTGGACCCACATGTTCAGGACATTTCTAAATCTTGCAACTCTTTCTTACACAACATCTCTAAAATCCAGCCTTTCATCTCTGTATACACAGCCAAAACTGTCATCCAACTCTCCGCACAACTAGACTACCACAGCCGCCTCTTTTCAGGGCCTCGAGTAAGGCAAACCCGCTACCCTCAAGGACCACGTCAGTACATTCTTTGTGTCCCTCCACTGGTTCTCTCTTCACCTGTGCCTCAAACACAAGCTTTTTGTCTTTACTTTTAACCCCCTTCATAAAACATAATCCCCTCCACCTATCTGATCCACTAATGTATAATCACATCAGTTCCAGCCTTTGTTCCATCAGCACTGCCAGCCTTTACTGCCACAGCTTCTTCCTTAAACACCTGTTTTCTCCCACACTACCCTTTAGGTGTGGGAAGAACTCCCTGATAAAATCCCAACAGCCTCTGCTTTATTCTACTTCAAATACTCCTTTAACATTCCCCTATGCGGGGATGCCTACAAAACCCAGCCTGGAGCATGACTGGACTGGTGATGAGCTATGACTGTCCCTGGTCACTTCCTTTCCTTTTCTTACAGTCTATCTCTGTCCTCAATTTAAAAAAACCCAATCAGAATTCATGTAACTAACAAAGCTATGTCAATTCCTCATCAGATTCCTTTGCTTGTAAATTGTATCCCCATCTCCTACCCCTTGGCTTTTTGTGTCTTTAGATTGCAAGCCCTTCTGGGCAGGGAGTGTCTCCTCTGTGCATCTGTACAATGCCTAGAGCAAGGGGGCTCAAAAAGTGGGGCCTTTTGGTGCTATCACTGTATAAATATTTACTACTAATAATAATGAGTAAAGACTGAAAATGGATGGTAGGATTGGGCCAAATTTTCAACATACTGTTGCATTTTTTTTAATATAAAGATTTTAAAGCACTTTTCGTAAAGTCAAATTATTTTCTCAGTTACAGATGGGAAACCTCACTCGACACGAATGTACTCAAACTGGGTACTGCATATGTCCTGTTAACTAACTAAGCCTCACAACACTCCTGTGAGGTAGAAAAAAAAGCAGATGGCCCACCACTGGGAATGCAGTCACCGCTGGTGCAAAACACAAGGGCTATTTAACACCGCACAGGAACACAAACAAGAATTAAATACGAGATCACAGGCAATATAACTGGTTGATATTTTGGAGGGAAGTGAGTGACACCTAGATCCCACAGTCAAAAATTGTTGTAATCTTGGCTCTAGCCCTGTATGATACTTTTCAGATTGCTAGAAATGTCTTTTTTAATGGATTTAAGTCAAACTTTGTTTTCAGAAGAGACTGGCTTTTTAAATCCTTTATTCTAAAACAAGACTATAACATGAATGCTGAAATGTCAGAACTAATTAAGAAAAAGGAGCTGTGCATAAAACACCAAAGAAGTGCATCTGCCATGGAAGAGAAAGCAGCAATTTTGCTACAATCCTCTCCAGAAGTCAGAGTGCACAGCAAGTATTCCCCACTAAACAGATCACTAGCTAGCAATTTGATCAATCCTGAATTGTATGCTGGAGTATTAACTTCCTTTGTGGTTGTGAGAAATTCAGGCTTAAAAAACATGATTTTAAATGTGCCCAAGGGTATATTTACAGAATAACTAGCTAAATTCCATACTGACTTACACACTGTTGCAACTCGGTTGGCTTCAGCGAGGTAGCATGGCATATAACTAACCATCATTTTTTATATATACAAAATATATTTATATATATATATATATATATGCGCCATTCTGACTGACACTAAGTTGATTTATTAATCTGATATTGAATATTAGTACCAGCTACTAGTTAATTTATCAAATGCCAAATTAACTTTAACATGTAATTTCCAATGCAATTTGACTGATCAGCAATAACCTAATTGTTTGCAAATGTCCTTCCTTCTATTTGTTTTGTTAAAGGGCTTTTTCATTAAAGCAATGTAGCCAAGTAAATAAATATGATTTTGCTATCAGATCTAAGGCAGGCAACAGCTGAGAAAAGGATAAGATTTGGGATGGAGCTGTACAATGCTCCTAAGCCAGCATTCATTCTCCAGGTACTCTCTGATGCACTGTTGTCCAGAGTCACTGTTTGCTATGAGAGAGGCTTCCTTTCAGCAAGAGAGCTGTGGTCACAATAAGCTCACTAAATGCCAATTGTAACTGAAAACCTGGAACCAAATTCTGACCAAAGTCTCTGGGGTTATTATTGGGTCAAATCCCAAATTCCTCTCAGAACTTGGCCCTGTGGGATGCTCCTATAATGGGTAAGGACAGAGCAGAGCACTCAGGATTGGGCTCCTTATTATTGGGCAGCACCCAACATCTCCCATTCAGGTTCCTAAATAAACTGCCAGATTTTCAGAAGTGCGCCATGTCCAAAAGCCCTCATTGAGACAACAGGACCTGATGAGTGCTGAGTACTTTGGAAAATTGGGCCATAACTATTAAAAACCATTTCTGTAGCATTGTAAATCTACATGTCCCCTTACAAACGCAGATTAAGCCATCTTATCTTACAATATATGCAAGACAATAAAGAGATGTCAGAAAGGCAGTTTGTGATGCAAGGCTAAATGGAGAGTAAAAAGGTCATTGGGAATCACTGCACAGATGTAACTGAAGGCAAACTGAGAATCTGAACTGCAGAAAGAAGAAAACAATCTATGTTAATAACATACGACATGACGTATGTCACTGAATTTTCATGTACCCTTTGTGATGTACTACAGTTCATTATAACACCTTATGAAGGACGTATATAAGCCCATGGTCCATGTTTCCTTATGATCTTCTGTTGCTCATTTTATTTTATTCTGCTTCTGTTAAACATAATTCTACTGATTTTAGTTCATTGCTGGTTATATTCTAAAATATCTGTAACAGTGAGAGACTGGACAATGAATAGTAGTTATGGAGTGCCTTCATAGCAATGAAACATTATTGCAGACCTCTCACTGTGAGTCACCAGTATGTACTGTAGGAGCAAAGGAAATTAAAAAATGTCAAAATAAATAAAGGAGTTGAGTCAGAAAATAAAAAAGCCCATCCTTTATTTTCAAATACTTTTGGCAGGTTAGGACTTCGTACTTTTGATACTTTTTATCCACTGGACTGTCAAACACAATCACTGCTTTCCTTCCATGAGCCTCCTGAAAATCCCTGAGTATTGCAGTCTAATGTGAATAAAATTAAAAACTCAACTATTTAACCAAGGTGCGCTCTTTGAACTAATAGCTTTTAGAGCTTCCATAGGATGGCCACAAAAAAGTGGCATTTCCTTAACTGATTCTTAAACCCAGCTGCAGCCCAGATTACTGGATGAAAGTAGGATGAAAATGGTTGTACCACATTTCTCAGTATGCTGTGCATCGTAAGGAAAATGGATTGCAGCTATGCAAGAATCTGGAATTGTATGTACAGCACAGTGTGCAATGGTTCAAAGTAAGGGTTAGCTTAAAGAAAGATGGTGGAGAACATGTAACTGTAACTGTTACATTAATATTAAATGGCAGCCCCAAGGGCAGGGACTTTGTCTATATATGGACAGAGTCTAGCACAGTCACTGCTTAGTAAATAATAACAGTGAGCAAGTTGGTAATTGGCCTGTTCAGATAATATCAGACTGATAAACGTTACTATGCATTGCTGCATATAAAATCCAGATGAAACAACCTTGCTTATAAATGGCAAGACCGCAAACCCTTACTCAGAGTAGCATGTGAGTAATGCAGCAAGTAGGATTCCTCATATGTGTAAGCAGAATCGAGACCAAAATAACAATTCACACAGCTGTAATATTTTGTGGGAATCAAAAGAAAATGTTCAAAGAGCTGGATTCTAGTTTCAGACAAGTGACACATATTGGTGCATCTCTCGAATGATCCAATACCAGCCATGAGTATGCAAAATGCAATAGACGACTTAGATTTAGAGTCTGCTCCAAAATGTTCTTTCATTACTTCTGTCAGTTAATGAGACTGCTTCTTTTCTAACCTGAATCTCAACTTCACAGGAGTATGATCCCCTTAAAACTAAGACATTTCTCATGGTGAAAGGAGCATTGAATCAAAAGGTTGCTTTTTATGTGAAAGTAAATCTGACCCAACTAATTGGAGGGGATTTTTTCTCCCATCAATTGGTCCTCTGAAATCATTCACCTATATATCTTTTGCCAGGGGGCTTTTGATTTTATTTGCAGCAGTTTCAGAAGTCATATTGTAAAAGATGTAATATTCCTCAGTAGGGCGCTTTCATCAGCTTTCAATGATCTGTCAAGTGCAATAGCCATTTCTTGGCATTAGCGGCTTTTAAAAACCTCAAGCAGCATTCTCTTTTACTCGCATACAACGTTAATGCCAGTGAGTGAGCAATATCTATAAATCAAGCTTCTGCAGCATTTGGAAGCCTATTAAAATGTGTAGATGTAAAATGATTATTATAATTTCATGGTTTTAATGTTAGATAAAGTATAATACATTGATACTTGTAGCTTCATTTCAAAGGACTTTAAAGTTCTATTCAATATCTACACTTAGCACTTTAGAAACTAATCAATAAGATAAAAACTCCCAGGTAGTCTGATTTTTTTCCTACTTCCATCCTTGCTGCTTCATCTCTCCTGCAGAACTTCTGCCTTCTGGGTGCTGGAAACACCTGAGACGGTGGTTTTCAACCTTTTCAGCCACCTGTACCAGTTTGCTGGACTAAAACCCCAGCTGTACCAGCCAATCCCACCACTTTGCATTTAGCTGTGTGCATCCTAGACCACCAGGAAGCCTGAGCTTTTCCAAGCCCTCATTACACAACAGCAAGATTAGGGGTTGTGGCAGCCCAAGTTCCATGCCAGGTTAGAATATGCAGAGTTTAATGAAGGCACGAAGTGGAAATGCACTTGGTCCAGAACAGCTGTACATCAATCCTCAAAGATGCTAGACATTTCTGTGGGAGATGCTTAGTGCCATCAACTTCCACTGACTTTACACTGGCATCTGAAGATGCTGAGCAGCTCCCAGACGTTGCACAGCACTTCTCAGCATTGGGCTATAGGGATAGAGTGAACTAGACACAGAAGCCTCATGTCTACACTGGTGTGCGTAGCTGGATGTAAGATTTTGGTACTTATGCCATGATGCCTACAAAACACTTGACAATCACTATACAACTGGCATGCTGTGACCACTGATTATTACACTTACTGTAATTGTCATCTTGTTTGTTATATATGCCTAAAGTCTCTCACCCTGTTGACAGAAGAGAAATTTGCACTAGCATAACTAAAGCAATGTAGTTACTCTGCCACAACCCCTCTCCCTTGCACTCGCCCGTGTAAAAGCACTATAAGTCTGGTTTTATCCCAGCGCAACTTAATCTAGTAAATTACTGGTATACACCACACTATTCTAAGCCTTGTTTTACATCTATGCAGTACATCTATAATGTGGGGTTTAAACAAGTATAACTACATAGATGTAGTTCCACTGGAGCAAATTTCTCTAACATAGACAGGGCTTTAAATGGTGAACTCTTTGGGGCAGGCACTGTCTTTTTGTTGTGTGTGTGTATGGTGCCTAGTGCAATGGGGGACCAGTCACAGATGCTGAAACTCATGACTGGGCCCCTTGTTTTGGTTTTGTTTCCATCAATTTCAGGCCACTATCTCAGCCAAAGTACATTTCAGGATAAAGCAAGTTTCCTTTATTTAGAGAGGAGCTAAAGGACAAGTTCTGATGATTTCATTGTCCAAAAAAACTCAGATGGTGAGAAATGGGACCAGATCCAGTGCTGGCATAGTTGGGCACAACGTCATTCAAATCAGCAAAGTTACATCTGTTTACATAGCAAGGTGCAATTCACCTGCGTGCAAAGGACCGGCAAAAAGGGAGCTTAAGTGGTGCATGGGCCTTTTGTTGACCTTTTGCACAATTGTTAATGAGTTATGTATCCCATGATACCTAAATGTGTTCTTGCTAGGGATGCCTGTTAGCCAAGGCCCTGATATCATGAGGAAGGATTCCCTCCTACTCAGCACTCAGCTGAACATCAGTTGTTAGCCTAATAATCAACCTTTACTGTGCATGGCTGGTATGAACCAAAGCCAGATTCATCCTTATGGAATAATAACAAAGTATGGAATGCACATGTCTTAGCATTAATATGTATGATCCCCAAAACAATATTGTGCAAATCATATATCCCAGAACAAAACATTTTGTCTCCACGGTTCATAATATTTAGCACTTACACTTCCTCACCTTTACACAGTCAAAGCCCTAAAAACCATTAGCTAATGTTATGAAGGACTGTGAGAACTCCATAACCTTAGAACAAGGCCATCCTATGGGCAACCAGGGTAAAAAGGAATTCTAGATTATACATGATTGTGATGTAGTATTGTAATAATCATAGATTTTAAGGCCAGAAGGGACCATTTTCATCATCTCATTTCACTGTCTACCTAATGCAGGCCATAGAATTTCACAAAGTGATTCCTGCATCAAGCCCGTATTTTGTGACATAATTATAGCATTTTGCACCTATCAGGCACCTTTAATTTAAGGTGCCACAAAGCACTTTACTAACATTAATTAACGAAGCCCTTACAACACTTATTATTATCCATCCACAATTTACAGAGGGGGGAATGGGGCCACAAA